>CM046657.1:161092946-162292946 GCA_025594165.1 Tamias sibiricus
TGTAATTAAATTTTAAGTAAATTGAATACTGTCTATGTGTCAGACACTGTTTTAAAGTCATTTACATGTCTTAATTTAATTCACAAAGTGACATTAGAAAGTCAATGCCTATACTCTATTTGAGTTATACATGAGAGAACAAACACACAGAGAAATTAAGTACCATGTTCATGAACATAGTCATATAATAAGAAGAAATGCTGGAATGTAGGATTTACACAAATAATTTTGTTTGAGGCCTCACTGACATTTAAGTTGGTATTGGTCAGTTTGGAGGAATCTTATCTAATTTGTGTTTTTGAGTATTTTCTCTTGAGATTCAATCACTGACCACTTGACCATACAACATTTATTTGTACTAATTAGTTATAGATTTGAGCTACCCTAATACACAGAAGGTATGGAACATTTACTTTGAATCAAATCAAAATAACTTTGTTTCAACATCTTTTTATTTTACCATTAATAAGTGCCCTTCAGGAAACTAGCAAATAAGATAGAAAGTAAAACAGGTACCAAAAAGTCTGTTTTAAATTCCAGCTCTGCCACTTACTGATTGTACTACTTTGGACAAGTGTCTTTAATTCCATAAAGAAAATTGAAAGCAAGCAAACAAACCACCATCACCAACAACAATAAAAAAAAATTACATTGGTAAAAAACACAGAGCAGTGCCTGCTATATTGTAAGTGGCATAATTTACATGTTCATTTTTCTCATCTATACAGTGAGGATAATATATGTGACCTATCTCAAGGGTGACTCAAAGATGATATCTGGTCAGCTAACCTGTTTTGTCCTTGCCTAGTGCCTTCTTCATCCGGGGCATAGCTCTTAGACATGGATGATGACAACAAAAATATCATCCAGTTGTACAGGGAGTCAAACATGTACATGAAGCAATAACAAATATAATTTATAATACCAAATTGCAGGAAATTTTTGTCCGTATCCAGTATCTATTTACATTTTGTCGTTGTCATCATTTGACCAGGGATTGAACCCAAGGGTACTCCTCCCCTGAACTTCAACCCCCCAAAATCATTTTTAACTTTCATTTTTAAACAGTATCTTATTAATTTGCCCATGCAGGCCATGAACTTGCCCATCCTCCTACCTCAGCCACTCAAGTCTCTGGGAATACAGGTGTGTACCATGATGGCCATGTATCTATTCACCCTTCAAATAGCTATACATTGATATAATTCTGGCATCACTAAGCCCCACTAACCACTATGCCAAATATGCATTTAAAGTTGAATTCACTCAAGCACAGAAAATAATAACTTGAACTTGATCTGAAATCCATCAAATGTTATTTTTTTCACCACATGGTTCATTTAGAGATGTACCTAAGGGGTTGGGATTGTGGCTTAGCGGTAGAGCGCACGCGCACGTCTAGCATGTGCGTGGCTGGGGTTCGATCCTCAGCACCACGTAAAACAAATAAAGGCATTGAGTACAACTAAAATAAAATTTATTTTTTAAAAAAGAGATGTACATAAGAATTAATCAGTGCAACAGATACTTTTAGTGGGCCTATTGGGAAAGAAATGGGAGCATTTTTCTGCCTTCTTCTACCTGACAGTATAAGGCTGGAATGTTGTAACAAAGTCAACACCATAAGAAAATAAAATGATTTATAGAGTCCTCTATGTGGAGCCTAAAAGTGAATCCAAGTTTGTACAAGGAAGAGGCCAGAAGTATCTCAGAAATTATCTTGAATAAGCCCTTAATTTTTAGTCAGTGGTAAAGTGGAATATACCCATGAATTTTTCAGTTTCATAAATTAATGGGGGACCGCTCCATATTTTTAAAATTGAATTTCTCACACATGTAAGTTTTGAAAATGCAAGAATAGGTATTGATATGCCAGTCACTGCTCTAAACTCATGTTGAATACTATTAATTAATCAATTAATTGATTGTAAGTTACTAATATGCAAAAATTATTTCAAGTAAATTGACATAAAACATAAAGTGCTTGGCATACATACTGCTTTCTTCAGTTCATCTTATGTTAAGTGAATCCTATCAGTTTTTATTTCATAAGATGAACATAGCCTGAATTTGTGCTCAAACTAAAAAATTTACGCTGCTCAGGGCTTAATTGATAGCATTTACTTTCTTCTTTTAAAAAGTATTTTCCCAGTTTTTTTATATTCCTCTAACACCTTGGACATAGGGACACTATTAAACAGTTTGATTGACATTAACCATTGGCCCTCTAGGCATCCTGAAACCTTGTATAGTTATACAAAATGGTTACTTGCATCCTAGGAGTGACAGGTAAAAGAATAAATTCTGGTTGTTAAGGAAACTGTACAAAGGATTGAAAACACATTGCTCTATATCCAGAGCAAGAGAATTATCTCCAGAGAAGAGCTCTTGTCAGCAATGAATCAAATGAATGGTTTGCCTTACTGAAGTCAAAAGAAAAAGGGATTTTTAAAAATATCAACATGAACCTGCTATTTAAGTTGGATAAACAACAAAAACACTTGCTCCTTCTCCTTTAATTTTATGTTCAACAATGAAAATATCATTCAATTTGTAGCTTATTGAACTTGATATGTTTTAAAATGCAGATGAATCTATAAACTTAGAATATAGCACTGAAAATACATTTCCATTTATGAATTGATTCTCTCAGACTTATACCAAAAAATACAATTAAAGATAATATCAGTGTTAGAAATAATACCTCTCCTCTCTCTCTACCTGCTCCTCACCCCGTCTTATAATACAAAAACTATGTACTGCTACATCTCATTCTGCTTAGGGCATTCAGCTTTCTATTTCCTGAATTACATTGGCAAGTTGTCACTGAGTTTCAACTTATAGTTTGAGGCCTTAGAAACAAAGGGTTTTTTGTTGTTGTTTGTTTGTTTGTTTTTCAAAAATCACTCTGGAAAATTTGCTAGAATGATTACCAATAGAAATAATACAAACAGAAGCTCTAAATTATATAGTGATTACTTAAATTCAAAATTAATCATTAAGGAGTTTCTTTGCTACAAGGGGTATAATAGTCTTTTGATAAAATGTGTTAAAATATACAAAGTGTTGATTGACAAAAGAAAATTGAATAAAAAGTGTATTTGTATTATGCAAATTTTCCATCTTGACAACTGTATTTTTGGAATATTGCATGAAAATTGCAAATAATTAGGGCAAACTGGGGGGGAATCAAATAAATACAAATGGATGACTTTGGTTGAAACAATTATTAAGCATATGAACATTTATTTATAGCATATGTACCACAGCACTAAACAGTTTAGTGCACTAGATTTTATAAAATCACTTTAATAATATTCTGATTAAAATTTAAATATTTGAACCTATTATTACTTCAATAATTAATAGAATTATATACAAACCATGATTCTTACATACTCCTAATTTTACTAGAAGAACTATCTTCTAAAAATCAGCAACTTATCTACTTATTATTGGTACACTTTGTTTTTGGGAACTAAGATCTTCAGTGAAAGAAAGCACTTTAGAAAACAGAAAAACTGCTAACATATTCTAGTGCAATAAGATTGTCAGTATGTTCTCCACAAATTGACTTAAATTGGATGTAAAATAATATAATTCCATACTGTTTATATGTGTAATATGTATTATATAATAGTCTTCTATTACATATATCTTGTTTAAACTTTCCACCATATATTTGAACCTTCTGTCACATCAATACATATATAATTCACAATTTTAATATACCACCTACTACTCCATCCAATAGATATGTTAGTAGGCACTGACACACTGTCTTCTGAATGTCTGTGTAATACATATTCCCTTAAATTCAGAGTTAAAAAATCCTATCATCTGCAAATAATACAGCTTATCTCCTTTTTTTTTTTTGCATCTTCATCTATTTTTCCTTATCATATTGATTATCATAGGATATTTTAAACTTTATTCCAATTATTTCAGTTTTCCATATTTTGTTCTTATTTTGATGGCATTGTTTTTAATAGTTTTGCTATTAAGGATCAAGTTTAGTGTTCATTTCTAAAAGATGTCTTTGGTCATGATGATTTTATCTCTAATTTTAGATTCATGAGTTTATTATTTAATCAAAAATATCTAAGGTGATTGCACTCAACTATTAATGTAGTGAATTATGAAAGTGTTTTTTTTTTCCATCATCAATGATCTTGCTATCCTAGAGCAAAACTTTCTAAATCATACCATAGAACTCTCTTAACACAGAATCTTTTTTTTTTTAAACATAGTATCTTATTTAGACCATTTTTCTATGTTCATATATGAGTTTGGAGTGTAGTATAGTCTGTTGTGTACATTATTTCTTTAGGTTGTACATTTGAGTTATAGTAGTCTAATGTAATAATTCCAAATGTTTTTTATAAGCTCTAGATTTTTTTTAAGAATACAATGTGAAGGTTAAGTAGAAGTTTCCATATTATGCAGGCCTATTATTTGGGAGAGAATCCTTAAAATCTTTATCTAAATTTGATGTTGGTCATTACATATCAATCTAAACTTTTTTATTTATTATTATTTTTCAAAATTATTACTATAAAATTTCCTGTTCTAGGTTATATTTATAATTTGCCCAACTTAATATTGATCTTATTTGTTTTCTCTATATGTTTTCTTAATGAAATTTGGTATAAATGAGTCTGGTTTTTTTTCCCCTCAAACACAGTTACTATATGTTAGTCAAACTAAAGTTTTGTTTAATAAATTCTGCTTATTTAACATTTGTTGCATTCTTTTGGATTACCCATCAACCATAGTTTAAAAGTGTTGCAATTTAGTTATTTCCCTTGGCATCCTTATTCTTTTAGACTTAGAATAAAATATTCTCAAAAAGATTTCCCCAGTATCTTTCTTCTTACCTGTATGTCTTAGAAATGACTAATGCTGTTACAATGTTATTTTCTCATTCAGATTTTACATTGAAGATATTTCTATAGTATTTGCATGTCAGCGTTTTCTCCCCATTAGATATGTTCCATTTAACTTCTCAGGCACTATAGTTTGTATGTGTCACCTTCAAAATTAAGATGTGGTCAATGTGATAGTATTAACAGATAGATCCTTTGAAAGGTGATAGGCTGAGAACTTCTCCTCATTAAGGAGAATAAGGCCCTCATAACAGAGGCTGAGCCACATTTGGCTAGCTTGGCTTCTGTTGTTCTGCCCTGTGAGGACTCAACAAGGGGATCTTCATTAGATATCAGTGCCTTGATCTTGAACTCCCCAGCTTCAAAGACTATAAGAAAATAAAATCTCTTTTCTTCATAAATTACTCAGTGGTATTTTGCTATATAGGAGCATAAAATAAACTAAGACAACAGGAAAACTCACTAAAGATTAGCAACCAAAAGCCTTAATTATTAGTATTATGTAATATTATGGTAGTTTATAGCCAATGGCTGGAGATAAAGCATCCTGTTCAGAATCAAAATCCATGGAGGAATGTTTAGTGCAGAGAGAACTCTCATAATGAATGAAAGTCTCAAATTATCTTCTCTCACATATATTATTCAGTGTATTTTATTTTGTTTTAATATATGTACATTTTCCTTCTTTATATAGAATATTTAAGATTGTTATTTCTTTAACCAGGATTATATTTTGTGGTATGTGTTCCTCAATTTATAAAAATGTAAACAAAAGCTTAATATGGTTAAATAACTGAACCAAGCTAGTCAAACTTGTGAAAGGGCAAAGATGTATTACCAACTATTTCAGTTTGGATTTGGAATGCCCCCTAAATATCTGAGTGGTGAAGGCTCGATCCAAATGCTTCAGTGCAGAGAGATGGGGCTTTTGGTAAGTGAGTGGATCATGAAGATGCTGATATCATCAATGGGTTAACCCACTGATGGTTTCATAATAGAATGAACTATTGGGAGGTGGTACAAACTATAGGAGGAGGGATTCATTGGAAGAAGCAGGTCACTGAGGTATACCCTAGAAAGGTATATTTTATCTTCAGACCCTTCTTCCTTGCCTCTCTCTCTCTCTCTCTCTCTCCTCCCTCTCCCTCCCAGACACCATGAGGTAAGTAGCTCTGCTTCACTACATACTCTTTGTCATAATTCTCTCCCTCTCTATAGACCATGGCAGTGGAGCAGGTCAACCATGGACTGAAAGTTCTGAAACCATGAACCAGCATCAATCTTTCCTCCTTGAAATTACTTATCTTAGTCATTTTGTTTATAGTAATATAAGGGTGCCTAACACATCAGCTATTTCTAATTCTATAATCCATTACCCACACTAAAATATGCTACCATTTTAAAATTTAAAAAACATGTTTGATATATTTTATTTTTAATTGTCTTTCATTCTAGAATAAAACTCTGTAAGGATAGGACTATATTCTTGTTTACTGCTATAATCTTAAAAGATTTTTTTCAGTGACTAAAACAAATGCTCAAAATTAGATAGATTTGTTTAATTTTTTTATCTCACAAAATAACTATTAGTCTATAATTGTTCAAAATTATGCAAAGATGGAAGTGTTTATTTCAATCAGTATTTACTGAGGGTCTCTTTATGAGCTTTGTGTTATACAGGGTCCAAGTTGAACAAGACCTTCACCTTCAGAATGTTTACAGTCTAGTAAGAGACCTGTAATAACCAACTCCAACTAGAGTCCTCAGTAATGGCACAAAGACTATTTTATCTATCATAGGGAAAAATGGGGAGAAATCTGTCATTTCATGGCATGGTGCTATGGGCTATGAAAAGAAGTCATTGTTTGATATGATTTTTCTTTTCCATATTCTTAATCCTTAATCATGTTTATCTTCAGGTTACAGAAACATAATTGTGATATAAATTTATACTGTCATAATGATTTGGAGGGGGGAGGTTAACAATAATTTGTCAAGGAAAAGTGAGGCTTCCCAAACTGAGAGAAGATGAGATAGGGAAAGGACTGTTTCACACAGAAATAACTATTGGAAATGAGGAGATCCAATAATTAGCAAACCTAGGACAAATAACTCAGAGATTGTAAAATAATAACAGTATGCTCTGCAGGGGTTCAGAGGGTGGAAGTAGCCACTGAGTCTTCTTCATAGGCCTTTTTTTATGTGCAGGCCAAACAGAGAAGGCACAGTGCCAGTAGGTTACATAAGTGAGTGCATGCTCACAGCAGATGTTTATAACCTTGAGTACATGCTGAATCTGGGTGTTTAATGACCTTGGCTACATACTAAATTAAAGTAGGCCAGGAGTCTTGGTGAAGGAGCCCTTCTATAGTCTTCTTGGGCCCACCCCACACAGTAATACTGATCATTTTAACTTATTTACTTCCTTACCAAATAATCTTTAAGTACTTCATGGAGTAATGGGATGTTACAAAATTAGAATAAGAAAGAACACATACTGGCATGTGGCTAAGGTGACATTAACCTGTAAAGAATAGATTTCTAGGAAGCAAAGCACATGTGAATTTGAAATTGCATAGTGTAACTTTAAACAATAATAAAAAGAAACATATCCAAGACTTCCTAATATGTCTATTGTTTTCTTTTAATTCTTAAAAATAGATTGACTTATTTTCTAAATTATCTAAGCATTTGAAATTAATTTTTAAGACATACCCATTTATGAGTTTAATTATTTTCTTTTATAAAAAGGGCCAACATACTTATGATCATCATGTAGGAGCTTGATTCTTTTTAACTATCTACTAAAATATAGTAATAATTAGTAAGTACTTTGATGCATTACTTTCTTTTTTTAAAAAAATTCCCACTCACAAAACATTTTTGTATCTTTTCTCACTACATTCTTAATCATTAAAGCACACCACTTTATAGACTCACTTTATAGGTAAAGAATTTGGGTGCATATGTGAAGTTAGTTGACTGAAATAATACAGCTAAGCTCCCAAATCTAAAGTCTTCAGACTTCAGTATCAGTTAAAAAAAAAAAAAAAACTAACTAAAATTGTGTTCTGATTTCTAATTATTATTTGATCTCTGATGACATTAGTCTCTAATTTTTATCACACACAGCTAAGGAACAAGGTGAAAAGCCATATTCTCATAATTATCTTCTTCCCTAAAAGGAATATTTCTTAAGTTTTTAGGAGGTGGAGGGCCCCTTCTTCTTCTTTCTTAGGAAGTGTCAGTGGAAGTGTTAAAGCAGTCAAATTTAAGTCTCCTAAAATAGCCAACCCATGAAAGGATCCACAGTCTGTTAATTGGTACCAACACTGAAAAAATTAAAGGGTAGGGTTTATTTGTTGTGTCATATTAGTGATATATGGATATTATCTCACAGGATATTTCAGAGTATGCAACATCTTCCCTTCTTATTGATTAGACTACATGTTATATATTGGAAATAAATAAACAAGACTTTCTTTTCCACTTAAAGGAGATAATGTTTATAAATTGCTATCTTAGCAAGTATTAAAACACACCCTGGGGTCAGTTTTTAAATTTGTTTTACTGGTGTGATACGTTTTACTGGTTTTACCACATATGTGGTAAGAATTTTTGCATAGGCATTCATATGCTTTTATAGTTGAGGTACTCCAGCTACTAATCAGAGCTCTAAGTTCAGTGAAATGTTATGCTATTGTTTCCTCATATACAAAAATATCAGAATGGCTCCACTGTTGTAAATATAAAAGATAAATTTAAATGTAACTTCACAGAAAACAGGTTTAAGAATTGAAGCTGTACATCTCTGTAACATTCAAGCTTCACTAAGCAGACGAAAGCCATTGGTCAATTTAGCATTATTGACATTCTCTAATGAATTGAATGGGATGCCACTGTGACCAGATGATTAAGTGGACATCAAAATATGCAATGGAATACATATCTCTTTATGCCTCCAATGGCCTTTGTTCATGCAAAGACCATACACTACTGCAGAAGATTTTAATCTATTTTATTTTGTGAGCTCAGACAGTGTGATTGTCTTCGGAATTGAACTTCACATTTGCCATGAAATTTGCTTTAGTCAGAAAAAGACAAAAACAAAAGGCATCATGCTTCATGGTGCCTCATATAGGTATCCCTGTTCATTTTAGGAAACATAATTCACTGAATAGTTCACAGGGAAGAGATTCTTTGACCCATCAAAAGCTATAATGGATCCCCTGCCTTTGTGCTTGACCTTGCAGTTGGCTGACAGAAGCTCTCAAGGTTGTGCAGCCCGAATCAATGAAAAGCTGTTCTTGAAAAACAGTAACAACACAAACGTAAGAACCAAATTTCAAACTACTCCTCTAGCTTGACTGTAAATGAGATCTAAATCTACAAAGCATTATCACTTTTTTTTTTTTTTTTTACAAATGTCTATCTAAATGATTTACTGGCATTTAAATAGCAATAGGGCATATTAAACAAAGCAAACTCCTGAAAATTCTCTTTAGCAGTTGAATTACAGTATTTTCCGAAGTTTGCTCAGACCAATTAGTTATATTTCAGAATAATCATTTTGTGAAATTCGTGCCAAACTCATGCAATGATCTGAACACTCATCACACAAAGAACTCCTTGTTGCCCATCAGTAAACATGAAAGGCTTTTATTGCTGAAAGTAAGAAGACTGAGGAGAACCATTATCTAAACATACCAGTCTAAAAGCTAAATTCCTATTCATCTTATACACTATCAGATTGCTTCATTTTAAGCTTAATTATAATAATTGAATGTCCTGCTTATAAAACATAAGCACTTCTCCATTTTGCACATTGCCCTCAATTTTAAAGGGTCCTTTCTCAATAATCCTCATCCAAACAACCAATATTTCTTCTATAATCCAAACCAAACTTTGTTCTTGCTGTCTCTAACTTCTGTCCACATATCCACTCACATATTCTGGACATACCTGGCTCATGCCCTTCACTGCTGGTTCTTTTAAGCTGCTGCCTTTGTTAGGAATCATTGCATCCATGTGTTGTTCTTGTAGATCCACTTTTCCAAATCTAATAGCTTGTCCTCACAAAATATTCATCCCCAATGTTTTCAGATAAATGGGGTCTATTCCTTCTCTAAATTTCTGTACATTTTATAAATTAAGGGTCTCAAATCGTTAAGGCAGGAGAACATGTCAAACTTATTTCCTGTTTCTTTTTTTCCCCTTTGTTTCATGTCTTTTTATAACAGTTCACATAAGCTATGAGCATTACCTGTGGGATATAATAGTGTTAGGCATTTATTTCTAAATACGTATTTGTAAAATAAATTTAATTTAAACATTGCTGAAATCATAGCAAATTGGATATTTGTTTAATATTAACTAAATAATTAATAGTGAATAACACATAAAATATTTATTAGGTGTGGGTCAATTCTCATAATCCCTTTGCATCAATGTATATACTCAAACAGGAAAAAGGAAAGCAAGACTTGAAGAAATTAACCCAAAGTAATAAACGATAAGTATAGCAAGAAAGGTACTCTGGTCCTTAATTCTATATTCTTAAATCACTTCACTGAAATGCCAATTTTTGTATTAGTTTTTATTATTAAATGATGATAAATATTATCTTAGGATGTAAGGTCAGTGTTTAGTGGAAAAATGAGTAAATAATCAGCAATGACTCCATAGCCTGATAAGAGCTACAAATGAAGGAATATTTGGTGATACTGGAGTTTAGTTCAGGAGAAGTGTCCTAAGCAAAAGAAATAATAAACATTTCACATATTTTGAATATGATGATTTTTTTAAAATACAAAATTCCAAAATAAGTGAAGAAATTATTATAAACCATAATCTCCTTAAGTGTAATTGCCATACTTTTTGTTGCTGCTTTGTTTTGTTGGTTTTGGTACAGGGGATAGAACCCAGGGGTGCTTAACTACTGAACTATATCCCAAGTTCTTTTTATATTTTTTTTTGAGACAGGGTCTCACTGAGTTACTTAGACTGTGCTAAATTGATGAGACTGGCCTTGGACTTAGAATCTTCTGCCTCAGCTTCCTGAGTTGCTGGATCACAGATGTGCATATTTCATGTTCATTTTAGATTCAAAGGTATAGAGAATCCATCATAAGCAGTGCATGATAAAATATGTTGTTGACTGGGTTGATAGAAGTGAATAAATGAATGAACCATGTATTAATAAGTTAGTCATTGACCTAGATAAAGGTATCAGCTTAACATAATGTATCTGCAAATGACCCTAAAGTACATTAAAGATAAATGCAGGGCTGGGGTTGTCGCTCAGAGGTAGAGTGCTTGCTTAGCATGTGCATGGCCCAGGTTGGATCCTCAGCACCACATAAAACTAAAGGCATTGTGTACAACTAAAACAAATAAATAAATATTCTTTAAAAAAGATTAATGCAGGTAGAACCAATATTTCTTATATGTGTCCCACACACGTAACTTGACCATCTTCGTGTCAAGGAAGAGAAAATCCCTTTGTATTTTGGAATAAAGTAATTTTTCCATCATCTTTTCAGATTCAGTCAACTATTTGGTGAAAGTCACTAACCTACATGGAGTATCACCTATCTCCTAGCATTTAGTTTTCTTTTTCTTTCGTTTTTATTTGTCATTTAATTTTTAATCACACAAAGTAGAGGCACAGTACTGTCTTCTGCAATTTAGTGACAAGTATAGGGTTATGGTTGGAATATATTCCATTATTCCCTTTGTTTAATAAACTGTTACTTGAAAGGAAGTCTGATAGGCTTTTTCACAATGAATCAGAGAACTGCTCTGCCTTCTTTCTTTATTATGCATGCTACATTTGAAGCTAATGAAGCATAGCCTCTGAGCCGATACTTGCATAGAAGAAAGAGACATTATGTCTATTTATTTCATTAGCTACTCAGAGCCAGCACAAAATGTATTGATTGACTAACACATCATTTTTGACAGATGATGGGAATTCTCATTGCTATTTTTTTCTAATAGTTTACTACCATATGTACATTTTATATATTTAACTGTGATTGGAGTTACTAGGAAAAATAATTTGTAATATAAATGACGCAAAATTTAAGGAGTATAGTGGAAATAACCCTGACAATTGTGTTTTCTAGAATCTTATATACCATTCCCCTAAATGCTGTCTTGAAAAAGTTCATTTCTGAGAAGAATAATATCACCTAACATTATTTTTCATAAGACTTTTTTATTTTTCATAAAATATGTTGTCATAATCAATTCATGTATAACTATATAATCTTCTCTACAAACAGGACTGCTTTATTATTAAAGGGCATCCAAAGGAGCAAATTATTAAAAGTATACTTTCATTAAAAATAATACCCACCAGTTAGTGTCACTAATTGACCAATACTAGTCAGTTGAAAATGCAATAAAATTTCAAACATAAGCTCTACTGGAGCAATAACATGGTATAAGAAATAAATAATTTTTATTATTTGTAGAAACACAAATATATGCAATACAAAAAAATTCTTTAAAATATGCTTAGTGATTTTAATACTTTTCAAAATGCTAACAAAGAACACATATTTTTAAAATTTGACCACACAAATAGAATTCCAAAGGTGTAAAATTATTTTCAAATAATGTGCTTGTACTATTCAAAATTGAAATACAGCTTTGCTTATAAGAACAAAAAATAAATTTGAACACATATACATATTCACACATTACTGGACAAATATAGATTCATTATTTGGAACACACATGTTATAATTGATTGTTAAATTTTTAGTCAATAAACCTTATGTGTTCTAAACATAGTTTTATATTTGGAGGTGAGGAATTGTATTTGAAGTGGGATTATAGCATACTCCAAGGCATTACATATACATTATTGTAGAGTAACTGTATAATGAACTATCACAAGCAAAACCAAAATGTGCAGTGGTAAGTCCAGAGTAACTAATTGAAAAAAATGGTATGTAAATGCACACATGCACAGTAGTTATTGAAAATATGCATAGTAACCACTTCTTGCAACATGACCAAATGAAGAGAGGAGAAAGATCTCGAATGTACAAAATCTACATAAATCTCTTGTTAAATATGGTGACTGCCAAATATCTTTTTTTAAATATTTAATTATTTCCTTTTAGTTGTACACAATGCGTTTTATTTTTACGTGGTGCTGAGGATCAAATTCGGGCCGCTCAAAAAGTAATGACATGAAAATCTTAAATTTAATCAACAATTAAATTTGAACTTTAATTGTGATGAATTTACATATAAAAATTTTGAAATTCTTAAATTTTATTTAAGAAAGGTAAATATGAAAAGTAAAATTGTTTTTGGTAAAATGAATTTCATTCATTTCAAGGTTAAAATTAACTTTCTGTTCTTTGATTTCTTCAGCTATGACAATCAAACTAAATATTGTAAGTCACTAATTCAGGTACCTGTAAACTCTGGAGTATGTAATTGAATTAATTCCCAGTTTTCATTGCATGATAAACGAGCAAAGACCCCAAGAGACCATCTGTATTAAACTGGTCTGTTCCTAAATACAGTGTTGTCAAGTGCACTACATTACAAATCAGAAGTCTATTCCAGGTCTGGGGTTATGGCTCAGTGACAGAGCACTCACCTAGCACATGCGAGGCCCAGATTCAATCCTCAGCACCACATAAAAATAAAGGCATTGTGTACAACTAAAACAAATAAATAAATATTAAAAATATGAAGTCTATTCTATTCTTGGTTCATCTGCCCTGGGCCGCTTTCTTTATTTATAAAATAAGGTATTGAATCACCACTATACCTCTAAAATTTAGTAATTCCAAATCATTCAACTACACTAAGCCTATTACTCATTTTTAAGAAGTAGCATACCAGAAATCCATATTATTCCATGTATGAATATATGCTTTCTCTATATAAGACACTATTATATTAAGTTCACCCTTCTTTTTTTGTATATCAAACACTTTTTTTTGCTGAAATAAGTTGTTATTGCTAGCATATCATATAATTAAAACATACCTATATTTTGTTAATACATTTCACAAATTAAAGAACTCTATTACAAGGTCATACTTTGATCTTCACTAGAATTAAGGATATAGTCTATTTAAATTTTCATCAAGGTTCAATTTTAATTTCTCTGCAGGAATCCCTTTGTTAAGTCATTCTGACTCACCCACTCTTAGTGGGTACCTTGATTTCATCAGGAGCATTACTTTCAATTTTTTTCATATACCTTCAGTATTTCTAGCCTCATGCTAAGCATAATTATACTCAGTCTAATCAACGATTTAAAGTGATTATAATATTGATTTGTTGTTTATAGATTGTTTAGTCTGTGTTTTGTAGTAGTTTAACAGTGTTTCTGACTATATGATCCTTTTAAATATGTATATATATTTTTCTATGTCTTTCTAATATAGAACATACAAATTAATAACAGGATAATTAAGTGAGTAAGTTCAAGTACAAAACAAAATCTTGGTTGGGGGCTGGAGTTGCAGCTCAGTGGTAATAGCACTTGCCTAGCATGTGTGAGGCTCTAGGTTTGATTCTCAGCACCATATATAAATAAATGAATAAAATAAAGGTCCATTAACATCTTTAAAAATATTTTTAAATAAATACAGTTGTGTTCAAAAGATTGATTTGGGGGCTGGGGTTGTAGGTCGGTGGTAGAGTGTTTGCTTTGCATGTGTGAGGCAATGAGTTCAATTCTCAGCACCACATATAAATAAAAAAATAAAGATCCATCAGCAACTAAAAAAGAAAATAAAAAAAACTTGGACTGTTTTCTTGCTGTACATTTGCATGAATATCTAGACTATATTTTATTTTCATATAAAATACAGAGCAATAGAATAGATTCCATACAGTTTTCAAGAGAATCGTATTTAATAAGGAACATAAACTACTTTGGAAAGTGTCTGTATGTATGATTATTGTTCTTAAGTAAATGCTATTATATTTTAATTATGTAAGTATAGTATATCAAATATATTTCTAATAAATTATTAAATTATATATGTATTAAATATTTCTTACTGATAGACCTTAGTGATAAAACATATAACAAAAAATTAGTGTAAGTACAATATACATTAAATTATTTTTATAATTAAAGAACATAAATAATACTCTGAGACAAAATTCTGTATTTTTAAAGGATTTCATTTGCTATGTGGAATTGTGCTGTCTTTATTTTGCATTCTTGATATTCACAAAATGAAGTTAAGTATTTTCATTATATTTATATTAAAAATTTCATCAACCAAAATTACATGTTTTCCACAAGTAAAGTAATGCCTGAAAGGGTAAATTTATTTCATCTACAATACAAAATATAAATGTATTATAATGTAACTGCTCTAAAACTTTGTTGCTCAAGATTAGTTAGTTTGGTCAATAAAACACTACTTTATCAATAACCTACATTTCCACTGTGCTTTTTAAAAACACACTTTAGTGTGTTTGAGTTTTATACAACTAGTGGAAAAAAAAACTGATAACAGGACTTGACCTAACGTAGTATGGTCCACTCCTATATCTATGACAAATCAATGTGATTTTCAATTAAGCATTTATTAAATAACTATTCTATCTTAGATGCTTTCCGAATTTCTAAGGACAGAGATTTGACAAAGAAACTTTATCAGGTTTCAAAATCTGGAAAAAAAAAAAAAAAGCCAGAATTAAGAATGAAGAAATACATTGTGAATGAGACACAAAAATAAAAGATCTTATTAATGACAACTATTTGAGGGTATATTTTAGACATACAATATGGTTCTTCTAACATTAAGGACTTTTTGAATTTTCTGTATGTAGAATCCTATAGGACTGATCTCACCTGAAGAAAAAAAGGAAAAAGATTAGAAGTTAAACAATAGATAATAACCAAGCACAGATTATGCTGGTTTTAGAGGCATTGTTTTTACCTATAAGGCATATACAGGAAATTTCAGCAGTTCGAAGGAAACAATAAAGAAACTATTAAAAAATGTGATGATTCTACAAAAAGGCAAAGTTGGTGATAACAGATGGAATGTAAAGTCAAAACTCCAGCATATCTCAAAATATCACATTTCATCTGCAAAGAAATATTATTGATTATCTGCTAACCTCATTTTTGCAAAGTAGAAACTATGAATTTTCAACATTTAAGTGCTGATGCTATGCTTAAATAGTAGATAAATGCTTTGCTAATTAATTTGTACTAGTACATTCAATAAAAATTCTTAATATAAATTAATTTTTGGATTTGTAATAATGTTTGATTTAGAAATAGTTACAAAGATAATACAGACATTTTTTGGGGGGAGTTGGTATTGCAGATTGAACTCAGGGGCATTCAACCACTGAGCCATATCCCCAGCCCTATTTTTTATTTTATTTAGAAACAGGGTGTCACTGAGTTGCTTAGTCCCTCACTTTTGCTGAGGCTGGCTTTGAACTCTCAATCCTCCTGCCTCAGCCTCCTGAGCCACTAGGATTACAGACATGCTACACCACATGCAGCTGCAGCTAGTACAGACATTTCTTTATACTCTCCACTGAGTTTCCCCTAATTTCAACTTTTTATACAACATTGATATATGTTTGTTAAAGCTATAAAAATTAGGATCAGTTCAAGACTCTTAACTAAGGGCTTTATTTGTATTTCACATTTCCTCCATCAAATGTATTTCACATTTCCTCCACAAATACCATTTTTCTGTTCCATCCAAACTATGATATTAAATGTGTCCTTATGTTTCCTTACTCTTTTTTTTTTAATATTTTTATTTATTTGCTTTAGTTGTACACAATGCGTTTTATTCAATTCGTTTTATTTGTACGTGGTGCTGAGGATCGAACCCGGGTCGCCCACGTGCTAGGCGAGCGCTCTACCGCTGAGCCACAATCCCAGCCCTGTTTCCTTACTCTTTTTCCATCTCTGAGTTTCTGTGCTTCTCTTGTTTTTTTTTTTCTTTATAACGTTTTTATTTGTTTTAATTAGTTATGCAAGACAATGCATTTTGTACGTTGATATATCATACATAAATAGGGTATATTTTCTCATTTTTCTGGTTGTACATATTGTAACATCAGATCAGTCATGCAGTCATATATATGCATAAGGTAATAATGTTTGTTTCATTCGACTATTCTTCCTATCCCCATATCCACTCCCCTCCCTTCACTCCCCTCTACATAATCTAAATAATTCTATTCTTCCCTAGTGCCTCCTCCCCATTGTGAATTAGCATTTGCATGTCATAGAAAACATTCAGCCTTTAGTTTTTTGGGATTCACTTATGTTGCTTAGCATGATATTTTCCAAGTCCATCCATTTACCTGCAAATGCCATAATTTCATTTCTCCTTATGGCTGAGTAGTATTCCATTCTGTATGTATACCACATTTTGTTTATCCATTCATCTATTGAAGGCACCTAGGTTGGTTCCATAGTTTGGCTATTGTAAAATGAGCTTCTATAAACATTGATGTGGTTATGTCACTGTAGTATGCTGATTTTAAGTCATTTGGGTATAAACTGAGGAGTGGGATAACTGGGTCAAATGGTGGTTCTATTCCAAGTTATCTGAGGAATCTCCATACTACTTTCCACAGTAGTTGCACCAATTGGCAGTCCCACCAGAAATGTATGAGTGTACCTTTTTCCCCCACATCCTTGCCAACATTTATTGTTTCCTGTTGTCATGATGATTGTCATTCTGACTGGAGTGAGATGAAATTTTAGAGTAGTTTTGATTTGCATGTCTCTAATTGCTAGAGATGTTGAACCTTTTTTCATATATTTGTTGATCCCTTGGTTTTTGATGACCTTAAACAATTTTGAAGAACTCTACTTGGTTATTTTGAAGTTGGTCCCCTAATTTGGGTTTTTCTCATTTTTTTTTTTTTTTTTATGATAAGGCTAGGATTATTGCATTGGGTAAGCATTCCACAGTGAGGATGGTCAACTTATGTCATATAAAGTCAGGGCTTTGTGATCTCAACATGCCTTTCACTGGTGATATTAACTCTGTACTTGGATTAGGTAGGCTTTCCCAGTTTTCTCTACTGTAAAATGAACTATTTTTTAACTTTCCATGCTCTATTTTTAGAACCAAATCAATAAGTCCAGGATACAATCAAGGTAAAGTAAATAAAACTCAACCTACTATTACCTTGGTATATTTATTTTATTAATAAATTTGGTAAGAAATTTGGTTATATATATATATATATATCAGTTAGGCCCAAGATTTCTGAAAGAGAAGAATATGCCATATCTCACAGTGGCATTCCTTAAAAAGAATCATTCATTTTTTCAAATATGTATTTTAAAATGAATATGACAAAAGAAAAATAGAGTAAAATTAAACCAGAAAAAATGTAATTATTTAGAGTGTTACAGAACCAAGTTTTGAATTGTAACCCTTACCCCTTACTAGTTGTGTCACACAGCATATTTCATATTCTCAAGAAACAATGGTGTGGACACCATTGCTAATACTGGTAAATATTAAATTAACCAAGGCAAAATGCTTAGCCTGTTGTCTGGCATATGGTCAAAGTTCAAAATATAAGAACTCATTATTTTATGACACTGGGAGGCAAATAGCCTTCCTTTGAGAACCTTGCCTCTGAAGATAAGTCTTTGTGACTTTGACTCTTATATTCATCCTGCTTTCTTCTGTGTACTGTCCTTGGTCAAGTTCTGGATGCCACACAGGCACAGCACACCTTCCTCCGACCTCCATTTACATGTCTGCTGATGTATGATTCAACAATGGGTTTTTCATATAGTAACAAGAAATGTCAGCTTTAATCTTTTTTATTTCCTATGAAAATATGCCATCTTTTATAGTTTGGTTGGTGAGACCTGTCTTTTCACAAAGAAGATTCATATCCATCAAGTGGGCTTGGTTGTCATGTAATTATGTGAATTCTCATCTGTGGGAGTAAAGTTAAAGAATGCAGATATCAGCATACTGCAAATTTCTGGGTTACTGTCTTACTGAGTTTAAAAGATGCTCATTAACTTTTGGATTGAGGCATAAGAGTTAGCTATGCTTGGTAAAGATCACTTACTTTTGGGAGAGGAAGGAAAAACACATGATGTATTATGCCTTACAAAATGTTTAGAGCAAAAATCTATTAAATGAAATAACTGAAGCATGAAGGTCAGCTTAATATTTTATATAAGTAAATCATGTAACTTCTTGATGGTTTTTCTTATCTGATTGTAACAGGCAATTTTTTGTAAAGCTTAAAGCATCTGAAAGAATGTCTATCATCTGTGTAAATCAATAGCTTGAGCACCTTTGTTTACCATTATCTGGTCCAAAACTATTATAAAAAGATAATGGTGAATTATACTGTATATTATTTTGAAAGAAATGCATCCTAACTTACAGACAGTAGTGATCAGAGTAATCAGGATTTCAGCAAAGAATGAAAAAGTAGATGTTTGCAGATTTACTGGTGGTGGATAATGCCTGAAAACACAGTAAAAGGGGAAGAACAATATCTTCAACAGTGCAAACAAAATAGTAGTAAATGGGAGAAAAACAATCTGATTAATAAAACTTATATGTTATTTTTTATGAAGTTTCTTAAAATTGGTGCTCAATTACTTTTTTCTTGTCTTTCCTCTCATATTCTGTAAAGAGGAACTAAGGTTTGGCATAGTGCTAGTAGCTATTGACTGTGTACTTTGGTGAGTGTTTGAAAGCATTCATAAACAAGAAGATTAAAAAGAGAAAGTGGCTGACTCTTGTTTTCCATTTCATTATAATAAGTCTTCAATATGTAAGTCACCCTGAAACCATTTTCAAACTCACCATGGCTGTCAGTGTTTCATCTCACTCAGTTCCTCTGGAATGTTTGCAATTGATATATATCTCTGGACTATTGACACCTGTTATAAGAGGGGGAAAAAAAGAAAGCCTTGATTCTCTATTTATATCTAAGATCATTTCAAGAATTTCCTTTTTAGAACCTACTCCCTTTACCACACATGGATGTGATATTAGTCAAGTTATTACTCCTTGTCCAACTATTAAGATCCACGAGAAATTCCATCTGTCTCATGTTTTCAAGTATCATTTTTATGTTGATGGTTCACAATTCTATATCTTCATTCAATCTGTGTCTACTTATGTCCTGAATAGAAAGACCAAATTTTCTAATAGATGTGAATTATAAAACACCAGAAACTAACCATATTCAAAACAGAAGTCATCCTTCTTGGAAGTAGTCACCATTCTCATTTCTCCTTTTATTTTCCTTCAACTGCATTGAACTTGACACCTATGTTGTCCTTTCTTTGTGTCTCTCATTTCTTCTTGATTTACCATTGACTCCTGAGTGCTTCCTATTTGTTGCTTAAATCTCCATCTGCAGACTCCTTTCCATCCTATAGCCACAGGTTTCTTTCAGGTCCTATTAGCTCTCACCTGAATTTTTTTCAGTCTGACTACTCTATTCATTTCATTTGTGCTGACAATTATCTCTCTTAAATCAAATCTGCCCATATCTAAAAGCTAGCTCTCATAATTTCTAAGGACTAAGTCAGATAAAGCCCAAACTCTAGCCTAGTCTACAATTTTCTCCCCAATCTGATTTGTGGCCACCTTTTCAGTTCACTTTCCCAATTCTGTTGCTTCCCTCTCCTCCCTCTAACAGGCCCCCCTTCATTTCTTGATGTTCTCGTAATAATTTTTTTCACAATAAAGTTATTATTTTATCTACTTAAGTGATGACAAAACTAAGAAATAAAGAATTTATAGATACAAAGTTACATAATTAGAAGTCAATGGAATTAGCTTTCAGTTAGTCTTTTGATGCCCAATCAAAATCATCACTTCATTAACAAAACTGAAGAAATCCAAGTACTTCCAATGTTTTTCTTCAAGAATAAAAATGTGTAAATAATTTATAAGGATATTTACTTTCATAGGTATGACATTTATTTACTTTAATTTTGTAGTCAAATCTTGTAATCAAGATTTACTTCTAAAAATTTACTTTAATGAATATTAGTTATAAAATAAATCATTACCTGTTACCTCAGAGTAATAGGTAAGAAAATGTCTAATTCAGAGCATTACTAGCATCATTGAAGAAAAAATATTCTTCCTTTTCCCCTCCTTCCTTCCCGTCAATTCCCTTTCTCTGCTCCACTGAGCTCTCTTTCTATTTTCATGGGATTCCCCCCCCCCTTTTTCATATTTTCTTTTCTTTGTTTTCCTCTTATTTTTGGCCTGTGTTTTATACAGAGAGAAAACATTTATTTGGGTTCAATTAATTTCACTTAGCATGATGTTCTCCAGTTCTATCCATTTTCCAGCAGGAATCTGACCAAACTGTCCTTTGCACATATGTGAATATACCATAGTGAATTTCACCTTTATGTATATCCACAATGCACTAATTTAAAAAAAGAATAAATAAAATGGGCATGGTGGTGCATCCTTTAATCCCAGCAACTGTGGAGATTAAGGCAGGTGCTAGGTAAGATTGATGCTAGTCTTGACAACTTACTGAGACCCTAAGCAATTTATCAAGATCCTGTCACAAAATAAAAAACAAAAAAAGAGAGAAAAAGAAAAAGGGGTCATGAAAGGATCTATGAAAGGTTAGTAAAGTAGAGGAAAAGACACCAGGGTAAAAGAGAAGATAAAAGAAAGAGGAAGTACAGGGATTGAATTTGAGCAATTTATGTTCCATGCTTGTATAATGAAGTCAAAATGAACCCCAATAGTATGTATAAACTATAGTGAACTTATAAAGAGCATGTTTTCAAAATTATACATTTTCTGAAATATTTACTTTCATTTATTTGAAGTTTGGAATATTTAAACAAACATTCACATGCTTCAAAATTCCTTAAATAACAAAATGTAACCAAGAGTAATTTAAAGAGTTTTTGATATTTTATATGTTTACTACAACATGTTAGTAGAAGGACATGTACTTTTTTTCACCAATAAAAAGATAATATTGCTTATCAACTATGGAACTTTGAAAGTGCACATTTAGCCCTTATAATATGTGGGGATTATTTTTCCTGTTTTCTGTAAAAGGACACATGACAAGGAGCACGCAGAAGTGTGAGAAGGAAATGCATGAAATTCCGATATAATCACATGAAGGCCAGTGATCTTCATCATTGTTATTCAGTTCAAGATTTTCAAGAGATTTACCAAATTCCTGACTCATCCATCTCTGGAAATCATTTTCTTTGTAAGAAGTCTTTTAATTTGGAAATATTTAAAACATGTATTTTAAAATAACTTGGTCAAATTAATATAATTTTATGCTGCACTTGAAGCAACTTGAACAATTTCCCTGTTTTCTAAATTAAAGCAATTGAATACAGAAAGAAATGTTTTAAAAGACCATGGGCCGCTTATTCCAAATGCTATGAAATGTAAATAAGTATTTCAAGAGCTAACGCATGATTCTCACTAAACATTACTTAGTGTGAATAGTGCCCCACAGAGTTGTTTCAGGACAATTCATTTCATCTATAATGAGAACCAGTGGGGGTAAATTTGTGAGTGCAGAAAACACATAAGTGACACTACTGATTACCCACTGCCATTACTCCATGCTTCTTCCTTCTGAAAAACAGTCAGTGAAATTACAATAAGCACAGTCCAGGGACATAAAGAAACTACCAAGAAGTAGTTTACTTAATCTTCGTAATTATGTTCTAAGTGCATTCCCTTTAACATTTCCTTTTGCATTTAGACATTTTTTTGTGTGTGTGTCTATCTTTGGATATTGTGAATGTGAAATATGTTTCAGTGTAGGGGCATTTTGTGTTATGGGCAGAATTCTTTTGTTTTAGAAACCTTTGGAAATACTATATCTCTTGTAGTATATTCTGAAAAGGGGATCAAACTAAATGGCCTTTTCAGAGATTACAGTCCTGCATTGATGAGTTGATTTTTTCTTTTTTTTTTTTTTGTGGCACCGGGGATTGAACTCAGGGGCACTTAACCACTGGGCCACATCCCCAGCCCTTTTTTGTATTTTATTTAGAGACAGGGTCTCACTGAGTTGCTTATAAGTGCCTCGCCATTGCTGAGGCTGGCTTTGAACTCGCGATCCTCCTGTCTCAGCCTCACAAAGTGCTGGGATTACAGGCGTGCGCCACCACGCCCGGCTTGATTTTTTATTGAGAGGGCAATTGGGGGCTTAAAAGGCATTCCTATGTCCAAAGATCCATATAAAATTGAATTCCACCAACTTAACCACATTCACACCATGTTTCTGTGGAGCAGTTGTTACACTGTTCCTAAAAACTAGACTGAGGTTTAAATCCACCAACTGAGTCTCAATAACAGTTTGACTTTGGGAAAAGTTGCATGTATTAGCATTCTAATACAAATAGATGCAGTTTTCAAACAAAGTCTAATATACTCCTGACTATAACAAGGACTAGATATGTGGCTAAAACCAGCTCATATCAATCTGTTCCTGAAATCCTTCATTTGTGAAATACAGAAGTTTGAAGCCAGGAAAAATAAGATACATTTTGTTTTCCTTCATCTGGGAAGGCACTGGCCCCTTAGTTCATCTATGCTAGTTCCTTCTCCATAAAAGTAGAACTGGCTGTACAACCAGTCATCATCAGGAGTCTGGACTACTTGAAACAAGAATTTCTACGAAAATAATCATCATCTATAATCTGCCAAAAGAGGTTGAACTTGATGCCTGACCTCAAAAGGACAAAAACTGTCTTTTTTTTTTTTTTTTTTTTTTTTTTTTTGGCCTAATGATGTTTCTCTTGGGGCCATCCCTTAAGCTGGGCTTTCTCTGGACTTCAGCCCTACCTGATCTGAATTCCCTCTATCATTCTTTATCCAGATCAGGTCTTGAGGAAATTGTCAGTTTTGTTTTCCACTTAGCATTCAGTCACTATTCAATTTATAGTAATTTTATCAATCTGTTACCAATTTGCAATATGTTTATTAACCCTAAAAGTAGGTCATCAATCCAATATGTCTCACTTAAAGACTTCTTGTTTAAGTTCAATAAATATAATAAAACTTTAAAGTGTTTACATACTTATCTTTAGGGATTGGATTATAAATGTCAACCCTTCCTTGAATAGATTGTCTTACCTCTTATACTTAGAATCAATGCAGTGGCTGAAATGACCATGGTTTGTGGATACCAGAGGCATCTGGGGAAGCTGTATTTCACTGTTATCTGCCTGCTCTGTGATCTCCATGAGTAATGGTGTCCATTATTCTGAAGTTAAATTGAAAATGTTTGTGTGGCTAGGCAATTGAAAATACCCTGAGCTTTATAAGGTGTAATGTTATCCTGGATCAATTAGCCTTGATCACTAGAAATGCACAATTGTTGTGCAGATGGTATGCAGATGCTACATTGTTAGAATTAGTCTTAAATATACAGTGGGTGTCCTATAGGCCACTGCTTTGACAAAAGGAAGTAGATTTCTTTTAAATGCAATTACATTCAATGAATCTGAAATGCAATTACTCTTTAACATGTTTTATTATTTTAGAAAAGAGAATAATTTTATAAACCACCACATGCATAGATTTAATAATGTGGGTGGACAGTCATACAATTAATAAAAAATTCATCTCTCCTCATAGATATGTTAAAAGGAGTACATATTAAGTAACATCAATTAGATCATTACATGCACTAGAATTCTATATTTAACAACACCAATCCTAATAGGGTAAGTAAAATAATACATCACATTGCCAGAATCTTGAAATTAGCAGTGCTTTTTAGAACATAGGGATATAGCATAAAGCACTTAGATAGGAAACCCCATTCTAGTATTTATTTTTCAAGAGCTGTCCATGGAGTGCATGTGGGTCACACCATGCATGGAAGCCTTATTGATAGAGACATATGGTGTCTAGGAATGACCAGTGGACATTTCCTCTGATCAATTGCCCAGGGACAATGTGAATCTTTATCCTGCTCTGCCATGGGTGGCCCACACAGCCCCTGAGATGGGTGTGACCTGCCAAGGTGTCAATCAACCTGCTGACTACAAGACATCACAAAGCAAGATTCTGCCCTTGAAATCTTATCCCTGCCTTTGATGTACCCCTTTAAATAAACCACTGGAGCCATTTTGTTTTTTGACTAGTTTCAGAACCCACGTGGACTAGATCTAGCTGGGGCTTTGCTTTCTGTAAATATATTTCTGAGTATTTGTGCATTGTTATTTACTAATTATTTGAGATTGTAAGTTTTAGGGTGGCTTGGATTATCCTGGGCAGGAAGAAAAAAACCCCTAATGAGACCCTGGCTGTCATCCCCCCGATATTTATTAACTCTGTGATTTAGGATAATCACAAACTTTTCAAAATGAGAATCGAAATACCTCCCTTATGGGGCAACTTAACACTGCAGGTGGGGTAAAATAAGTAAAAATTTTTTTATTGTTAGCAGTGGATGCATATTAAAATCAATTTCTGTTTGAACAGATTTCATCTGTGAGATTCCCAAGAAGCTCATCTAAAAAAAGAAGAAATTTAGATCCAAATGTAATCATTATGAGACAGAGGTATTCACATAGACCTGCAGTGTCTTGAGAAGAACTAGTGGTGCTTAGTTGTTATAATTACAGATGATGCAAAGAGGTAATGAAGAAAGATATTAGGAAAATGAGAGAATGGGTTATGTCAATTTCTCCAAAAAACAAATGCTCACTCTGTAGAATAACCATAGTAAAAATTTGTTGATGGACCTTTGAGATTGATGGCTTGGACCAGAAATTTTGAGACTACTTCCTTCATGTTAGGAATTTTATGGTTAAAGGTATAAAAAAATCTAATCTGCCTTACTGCTTACTGTAGCTTGCTTTATTATTTCTATTGTTTTCAATCGTACTTTTCTGCAGTGCCTTTTTTTTTTTTTTTTTTTTTTACAAATCAAATTTGGAATATGCCTCATTTTTCAGTATTTTTTAAAATAAAGTTTCTCCATCCATAATAATTTCATTCAAAGATTTTATTCTGCCACTGCATATTCATATTTTTTTTTTGCTAACTCTTTAAACCTCTAAATACACCCACTGTTTTTAAGCCAGTCTCTCAGCATTCATGCCTGTGTTCTCTAGCCCCCATGCTCAACAGTCAGCTGAAGCTACTCTAACAAATTACCCAGGACTTCCTTCTGACAAAAGTCATTGACCTTGTCTCAGTTTTCAACTTAATCTAATGCTCTGTGACTTTTTATTCAATTGACCACTGGTTTATTTAATAATTCATGAATAGATATCATATTAAATTAAACATCAAAATATTCAGGATGAACATCAAATCTAGTTGAATATGATCCATTAATTGAACAAGTCATGCATGAAAGAATAGACAGGTGAATAAATCCCTCAGTAGAAATTACAGATACTACAACTCTCTTTTCTATATATTTTTCTGACTGCTTCTGACTTCTGTTTCTAGCTTTCTTATAGCCTCCTTACTACCTTTTGCATCCTACCTATAAAATTCACTTTCTTGCTGTACATTTTTTGTCCTTTGCATTACTGAATTCATCAGCTTAAGTTTTCCAATATTGCCTCTGTGCTGAAGACTCCCAAAGCTGCTTCCCAGTTCTGATCGTGGTTATTTTTCATTTTCAAATCTCCACCTCTGGCAATCCCACAAGATATTCTCTCTTTCCCTCAAATATCTGATAGCTAAAATGGGTTGATAGATGACACTACCTGTAACTTTTTTTAATGCTTAACACAAGGCATTTGGCTAAAAAAATGCAGCAGCAATTTTCTTCTTCTTAGTTCGTATATGCTGCTCTAATAAAATACCACAGAGTGCATAATTTATAAAGAAAAGAAATGTTATTTCTTACAGTAGTAGAGGCTGGGAAGTCCGAGGTCAAGGCACTGACAATTCAGTGTTCAGTGATGTTTATTCCTCAAAGGTGGTATTGTCTACGTGTCTTCACATGGTAGAGTGCACAAGAAGCCCTTTCATAAGGCATTGATCCATTGATGAAGACAGACACACCATCAAAAGGCTTCATCTTGGGACCAAATGTGGATTAGGTTTCAATATGAACTTCTTAGGGGACACAATCAAACCACAACATACCCTGACTTCAAAATACAGTGCCTAAATTGGGCCAGCATCTGTGACCATCATGTTCCTCACTATTAGCCATAGGCACATCCATAGAATGTCACCATGTCACCTCCCTATGAGAGCAATATTGTTCTACTTATATCCGGCTTTTTGTGCTAGCAAGTACATAGGCTATAATTTTACCATCACATATTCTAATAGTCTTCAAGACTAGCTACACAATAGAATCAACTGGGGAGACTATCACAGAATACTAGTGTTTAGATGCATTCCAAAATATTCCTGTTTAAGTCTTGTTGTAGAAATAGGGCTTTCTGTTTTTATCTTGACAGTTTTTAAGAAATAAGACTGTATCATTTGAATTTGTGGCTTACCTGAAGATATGATTCAACATTTGGAAAGTTTAACCGTTAATAGTAGTAGCTACAATTTTAACTATTTAATTTGTACTATATGTGCCCCTTGCCTTCCCACTTTTGAAGGTAAAAAAGTAATAAAGATGTGGGTGGGAGGACAATGTAAACCAGTCTGTCATTAAAACAGAGAAGGAGTACAAGAACAGAGTAGAGGATCCCTTAGGTAAGAAAAAGTGAAAATAATGGAATAAGAAATTTCCTCACAACATCAAGTCTTCCTTACTTGCTGTGTCACTTAAGGTTATGTTGTTTAAACTTTTTTTTTTTATGTTTTGAAAAATTATTTTCTCAGTTGTGTTAGATTGAGAATTTAATTAATAAATTAACACCATAATTTACTTTTCATTCACCAACAATTCAAATTGCATTTACTATCTATTGAGTGGCTACTACATATAAGAAAATAATTCATTCAAATTCAATAACTCCAACAATTATTAATTGCAAGTACTGACACAACTATTGCCACTGTCATTACTCATTATGTTATTCTAAGTTTCTCTGATAACCCGCTGACATCTTTCAGAAGCTCTGGGTCAGTTTCCTTATGGAGGTCCACTCTATAGACCCTAGTGTCACATGACTTTTGAGATGCTGCTTCTGGTAATGTCTACTAACTCCAACCACAAAATGAAAGATAAAGTGGGTTTCAAATAGTTTGGAAGCCCCACAAACTAATAAATGTTTTTAGATTTTATTGTGGCCCTATTTACTTGACATTTCCCCAACACCAACAATAAGAGCCTATGATGTGGGGATTGTTTTCTAGGTGCAGTTATACATTGCTTAATGATAGTGATGTCCTCTGGAAAAAAGAAAAAAGTTTTAGGCAATTTTGTCATTGTGTGAACTTGCACAAAGCCAGGTAGTGTAGCCCACTTTACACCTAGTCTATATGATGCAACCTATTGCTCCTAGGATACAAATCTGTTCAGCTTGCTACCAAACTGAAATTGTGGGAATTTTTCAGCTTCATTATGATCTTATAAGACAAACATCATGTATACAGTTGATCATTAGCCAATGTTATAATATGGCACATTACTATACTTAGAAATTTCTGGTTTTGATCCTAAAATAAAAAATCCAATAAATACTACCCATATTTTACTTGAAACCTATTATAACTCCATGCAGAAAAACTAAAACTTATCACCAAAATTAGTTACTTCCATAAAACGAAGGAAAAAAATGGCAAAAGGAAAAAAAAATCAAACTTGAATTAGTACTTCCATGAATTATCCTGATAAAGCATTTAGTTTGGGTTAATTATGGAAATTGGAAGAAAGTATTCCAAGTAAAAAACAAAACATTATCAAAATAATATGAAGACAAAGTAAAGACTTTGGTTATCTAGCAATTAAGACGGACTTGTAACAGTGAAAGATTTTACTCCACATTTGTACATAATATTAAATCTAATTTCCCATTTAAGCAAAGGAATACAGATAATAAAGTTTTTTTTTATTCTAGTCATTCATTTTCATTAGAGAATCACGTATAAAAAAAAGAATTCTAGTTTCATGGGGAAAACTAGTAAATCTTTAGATCTCCATTGAAAGATAGAATTGAAACCATGAGAATGTTATTCGCCTAGAATTTCTGGGCTGGTATGTTTCATCAAAACTTAATTTTGTCACCAAATTCAGCAAGATACTAGAGATTCACAATAACACAATTATACAACCTACATATCATCCTTCAAATATTCAGTCATTTTTAACATTAAAAGCAACATACAATGTATCATTTTTTATATCCATAACCTCAGTGATTTTTATATCCAATTTTTATCCATATGTGCCATACACCCTGTGTTCCTGTGTGGATGAGGAAATAATGAAATGTCACCATTTTTTTTTCAGTAATAAATACATGAAGTTACAGCACTGAAGGATATAACACAAAATAAACTGGGGTGGGGGGGGAGAGGCCATTTGGTTGTTTTTCCCTCTTTCTTTGTTTCAGAAGCCATTTGACAAGTCTGCAGCAGACATGTTAACCTTTATTCTCTCTCCCCAGAGTGTTGAGCAGTAGAGCAAATGTAATGCTTCCTATCAAAGATGAGCAATGTATCCATGGGCTGGGGGGCTTGCACTTTCTACATCTTCGGTTTGATCAATCTCCACTGCTGGTCTCCACATGAGCTTAGAAAACATGCTACAAGAATAATCCTAACTCACTTTTCTCATGAAAGAGAGTAAAACAATGGAAGTAAATATATGTTAGAATTTGTATGATTATATTGTGAGTGTGTGAGTCTGTATATACAATGGTCCAAGAGCTATTAGGAATTATTTCTGTAATCTCATGTAATTATTACAAAAATACTGCAAGTGGGAGTTCCAGGAGTTTGTTAGGATAACATTGCTACTTTCAACACAACAATATATTTCATGTGGGGAAAAAAAACCAGCAACTAAGAATTTATCCTCTGGTTTCCCATTAGATCCATTTTTCACCTTTGTTGATCTGCCAATACCTGTCAGGAGGCTGGCTGTGGGCCACAACATATCAGATGACTTCCTCATTAGTTACACTCATTAGGTGTAACTAAATAGGAGACAGTGGTAGGAGACCCAAAGTGGTAAGACAGAGAAGCTTCAATATATATTCCTTCCATCCTTCTTTCTCTGAGACAGTTCTTCGTTTTGTTGTTGTTGTTGTTTGTTTGTTTTTGTAGCAGGGATTGAACCAAGAGGTTCAATCTAAACTAAACTACTGAGTCACATCCCCGGCCCTTTTTCATATTTTATTTAGAGACAGGGTCTTGTTGAACTGCTTAGGGCCTAGTTGCTGAGGTTGGCTTTGAACGTGAGATCCTCCTGCCTCATTCCGCCTCCGCAACTGCTGGGATTACAGGAGTGTGTCATTGTGTTGGGCTCTCTGACGCTCTGAAGTAGTTTTGAGAGAAGTGTTCTGTTTCTCTTTGAAAATAGATTCTGTCAGGATGCTGTACTTGCCTGATCCAGATCTCAACCTTGCCTCACTAACACTCTTAAACATTGAAATTCCAGCCCTAGGTGTGCTACTGCTAATATGAGGCTGCCTCAACAACCTCTGTTGATTCCCATGACCTATCCCACACACCAACCCATGATTCCTTTATTAAAAAATCTCTTTTTTAAAAATTTCAGCTCAATATGCTATCTTAGGTGGACAGTCGTAACAAGGCTTTGAGGTATCACCCCAAGAGATAATTTGTCCAAATTACAACAAAAAAGTGTGAATTATTCTAGATAAGCCAATCAACAAATACAGTCAAAGAAAACAATTGCTTTATTTCCCATTCTTCTGTCCAAAGTAATTATGTGTTGAAGTTCTGGTGATGTTTTTATTAGAAAATAGAAAAGGCCACATTTCAATTACCCAAAGGGAAAAAAAATGTAATCTGATATTATATCCATCAACCATCTGGATGAGTGTTTTTCAAATATTAGGTTATAATCTTTAGCCAATTATTTATTCAAATAATCTGACAAAACTAGTAATTTTTAAAAGGTTGAACAGACAAAACAGGAATTCTAATTAGAATGAAATAGAAATCATCACATTGAGTTGCATATAGTAAGGATGTTTTGTCGTACATTTTAGTTTATTAAGAACTTGCATGTGTTTATAAATTAGGGTACAATGTAAAATGTAGTTCTTTTTTTTTTTTTTTTTTTTTTTTTTTTTGTGGTACCAGGGATTGAACTCAGGGGCACTCGACCACTGGGTATCACATCCCCAGCCCTTTTTTGTATTTTTATTTAGAGACAGGGTCTCACTGAGTTGCTAAGTGCCTCGCCCATTGCTGAGGCTGGCTTTGAACTCGCGATCCTCCTGCCTCAGCCTCCCAAAGTGCTGGGATTACAGGCGTGCGCCACCGCGCCCGGCTAAAATGTAGTTCTTATTGCAAGTTACACTTTAAAGAGTTTGAAAATTCCTAATAGAAAAGAGGTGTCCAAACCTTTCTTCCTTTGGAAGTAGTTCCAAGGTTATGTCCACAAAAATTGGCTTAGTGTGGACTGCACTATATTATATCTATGCCCTCTTAGATATAAGGAGTAATCATTCTTCAGGATTTTGATACAAAATAAAGAAAATAGGTGAAGTTTGTAAAAGCAAGGTTAAAAGAAAAAAGCACTGATTCTTACTTAGTACTTCCTTTGTAGAATATGAATGAGACTTCATCTAACCTCAAAGTTCTGAATTTCTTGTTTGCTGTTTAATGGAAAAATACATACAATACATACATACATTTAGATATGTACACATTTTCCCAGCAGAAACAGTGAGGAGATTTAAAAATTACCAAAGAAAGAAAATTTCTCATTCTTCAAATCTCATGCAAGAATTACTTTTAAAAAGTATAAATTAATTTTCATGTTTTATAGTGAAGAACATGAGTGAGGTCCCGGGTTCAATCCTCAGAACCAAAACAAATAAATGAATAAATAATATTCATGTCTTAGAGAAGATGGGGTTTATCTTTTGTGGAATAAAGTATTGGGATCTCTATGGCCAAACAAAGCCAACTCCAATGGTTTCAGCCATTAAGTGAAAATACACCCTAATATTATACGGTAGTCCCTTGAGACAGACTTCCTCTGTTTATAAAACTTGTTTTTCCATGGTCTAGTTGTGATTGGGTTCAAATTTTTTAATCTCTTGATGACTTAGATTTCTTTCTTAAAAAGAAGACAATAATAGAATCTACTAGCAGTACTCAGATGCAGTTATTCTCTCAGGCACTTTCCAGAATAGTAGTGCTACTTCTACTACAATAAAAATACTTAGCATTTGATTTTTTTTCTGGCTCTGTGAAGAAGGATCCATGGTAGATAGATTGGCAGATTTCCTATTAAAATAAATTAAGCCATTTAAAATTATTTGAATAATTTACTTATAGGAAATGTCATGTTTCCTGATATTATACAAATTGAGCATTAACAGTTCTTTCATAGAAAAGGCTTTTAAATTAGAAATAAATGCAATATATACTTTATTATAGGTTATATATATGTATGTGTGTATAAATATAAATATGTATGTATATCCATACATGTTATATGTACAGATGGCCCCAACTTAATGATGGTTGGACTTAGAGTTTTCATCTTGCAATGATGGGAAAGTAATTTGCATTTATTAGAAAACATACTTTCAGTTTTATTTTAATCTTTTTCTCAGGGTGGTGATAGATACTAGATTTCTTGAAGTGCTAAGCCATACAAGGAAGCCTTAGCTTTCAGTCAGCCACTGGATCATAAGAATCAACAATGAATACAGTGTATTGTGTTGTTAGATGTATTCATTGCATTTTTGACTTATAATATTTTCAACTGTGATGGGTTTCTTGACATGTAATCCCATTTTAAGTCAAGGAGCATTTGAATGTGCAATCTCCTTTGTTAAGTATGGGAAATTATGTATAGAATCCCATCTGAGTATATAAGATAGTAAAATTATATGTTATATAAGTATAATGTATATATGCATATAAAATAAGCCTATCAAGAATTTACCAGAGTGCTGGGGTTGTGGCTCAGCAGTAGAGCGCTTGCCTAGCACGTGCACAGCCCGGGTTCAATCCTCAGCACCACATAAAAATAAAGGTATTATGTACAACTAAAGCAAATAAATAAATATTAAAAAAAAAAAAGAATTTGCCAGAGGGAAGAATCAGGAAATAGAGAATCTTAACATAAAGGAAAGAAATGTGTTACTTTATTAACACTGATACATATATATATATATATACATATATATATATAATGGAATTTTGGAATTATGTAATATTTCTTACTTTTCTATAATTCTCAGATACAGTATCTTTGTTCATTAATGATTTAATCTTGGATAAATTACTTGAGCTGGCTAGGTCTTAGTTTTCTTATTTATACAAAAGAAAGATTAATAAAAATAACCACAATTATTTCATTTTGTGAGAAATGAAGTAATTTATTTGTTCAAGAAGTAATTGAGCTCTGGCTCTGAAGTATTGTTCTCTGTGCTCCTGGGATTTGGCAGTGTGAATAACAAACCTGATGCCCTCAGGGATCCTGCTTCAGAGATAAGATTCAAACAACACACAAAACAAACAGTGTAATATCAGGTGTCACTAACGTGAAAAATTAAGGCATACAACTCTTTGTATACAAAGTATATAAGCACCATTCAGATCTTTAATCATGCATTTAGGATAATGATATCCATCTCATTCAACCACCAACTTTTTTTTTCTTTTTTTCCCCCCTCCCTCCCCCTTTACTCCCTCCCTTCCCCTCCCTTCCCTTTAACCATTCTAGTGTTCCTCTAATCCTCCTATGTACCCAACAACATTGTGAACTAGCCTCCTTATATCAGAGAAAACATTCGGTATTTGGATTTTTGAGATTGACTGATTTCACTTAGCATTATATTCTCCAACTTCATCCATTTACCTGCAAATGCCATTATTTTATTCTCTTTTATTGCTGAGTAAAGATGCTATATATGTGCATTATGAATTGTAATACATGCTACTATTATGAATTGTAATACATTATGAATTGTAATACATTATGAATTGTAATACATTATGAATTGTAATTCATATTACTATTATAAATAAAAAAAGAAAACAAAAAATAATAATAATAATAAAAAATTAAGGCAAAATTTAGAAAGTGATGGACAGAAATAAGAATGTGATGGAAGCTGATTTATACTAATTAATGAACACTGACATGAGAAGCTCCCTGAAGTCTCAATAGCTTGACACTTTTTAAATTTTACATCCTGCTCATGTCTTAGTCCAGGCTGGGTCGGGCTGTTCTCACAGGTAGTTCTGTAAAGTGTGACTTGAATATTCAGTTTCCCTTAATTTGAGGCATCATCCTGACTTGGTTTTTGCAATTTGGAAAGGAAGGATGAGACAAATGATGCAAAGTTTTATTGTGCAGACTGGGAAAGTGGCACACAGCATGCATCCCTCCTGTCCACATCATGTTTGTCAGAACACAATCACACGATTCCAACTTAATTATAAAAGAGAACATTAGATGTAGCCTTTCTTTATGCCTGTCACAAAGGAAGTGAACCTTGATTTGATGGCCACCGTAGGAGGGTCTTGGTCCCTTCTAATGGAGTACAGAGCACAGGCTTTTCTGTGGAGAAATGTAATTGAAACACTCTGTTTCTAGCTTTGCTAACATTGCAATAATTTGGCATTTTAATAAGGGAATATAATTTTTGTGTTGTTCTTTTCAGAGAATGTAGTATTAATGCTAAAAAATAAGCCAATGGTTTATTACTTATTCATATTTCTGTGGTCTGGCTTTTATAATTGAAGACTTCACACCCAGTAGAGAAATTGTCCAAATGTTCTTCATAAAGTGAATTACTAGTTTTACAATGATTTTTTCTCCATAATTCCCAACCATGTTTTAGAATTCCGTATTCTAAAACATAAATGTACATCATTCTAATCCTGCAATTGATCACCTCTTCTTTCTTTAATTTCATTGGCTGCATTATATTTTTAATCTTTTAAAATATTTATAATATTCAAAATATTGTTTAATCTGTAAATTTCACATTCAGTAATACATCAGGGAAAAAAATTCATAGGGTTAAATTCAGATAGCATCTTAAGAAAACCAATTTCCAAGTAGGGTGTGGTGGCACACACCTGTTATCTCAGTGACAAGGGAGGTTGAGGCAGGAGGATTGCAAGTTCAAGGCCAGTTTCAGAAATATAGCAAGACCCTCAGCAACTTAATAAGACCCTGTCTCAAAATAAAAAATTTTTAAAAATTCTGAGAATTTGGCTCAGAGATAAAGTATCTCTAGGTTCAATCTTTCATACTGAAAACAAAAAAAATAATTTTCAAAAACAAAGTTTCCATATATATAAATGCATGTGTACATATGTGTGCCAAACATATGCCCATGCTCACACACATATATACTACAAAAGTTTAAGCACACTCAAATTTAAAACTGTCTATAATTTTCTTCTCTATGAGATTATTCAACCAGAAAATATCCATTGGTTTCCAAGAAAGATATTTTGTAAGTAGAAGCCTATTGCCTGAAGTAATTCCCTATGGGGCTACTACCATCTGGCAAAGAAATATGCACATCAAAGTAGAGAGAAAATAGCTCTTCTTAAAAGAAATTTCCTGTGAGGGTTTGCTGCCTTCCTGGTGTTCTGCCAAGAGCAATCTTTAAACCCTTAACTCGCTACTCAGTGAGAAGTACCCCACACCATTCCCAGATCAGGGAAGCACTGGTTTTTGACTACAGTACTGAATAAATAATATTTGATCAACCAAAATGGAAACAAAGATCCTCAATTTAGTTTAGAGCAGATATTTCTGAGATATTTCTGTCCCTATATTAATCCTAGAGCTTTTCCGAAAATAAAATATGCAAAGCTTTCTGGGACATTGAGACAACTCTAAATATTTACCAAAGAATTTATGCTGATGGCGCTAAGATTTTGGAGAATGCAAATGTATCAATGTATAGAAGTGAGAAAAATAATAACGAGAAATGATGAGTTTTCTCTCTTTTCTTCTCATTCTATACCATGCCCCATTCATTTCTACCTGTGGATTCTCTACTAGATATCCATCACACACAGATCCAATCGCAGCCTCAGTATCTGCACTACAAACTCCCATCTGTGCAAAATGGAGTTCACTGAAAACTCAACTTTCTCTACTTCAACTGCAAAATTCATTTCATCCTTCGAAGTATTTTATCTTTTCACTAAGTCATGCAAGAGAACTAAAATAGGTCTGAGTTTTGAATATAATTGTGGACATATAAATTTTTAAATGATACTTAAACCTATCTGTAGTTACAGTATGCTTGTAAAGCTATGTTAAAGAATACAAAAATATAAAATAGAATGGAGAAACATAATCTCTGCCATTGTGTGATTCTCCTAAAGCCCAGAATATTCAACTATCATGCTTACTTACAAATACTTTCTCAGTAAAGCTTAACTGCAGACTATTTTGATGAATGAGGATCAAAGAAATCAGTTTAACTGAAAAGAATTTATATTCACTCCTTTCCCCTGTACTAAGCAAAACTATCGGAAATCCTTTCAAATATGTTCCTGCAAAATGCAAGTTTTTGTAAAACAATATGGTTGCTGCACACAAAGACACATTCTTAAATTATATTTGCTTACACTGATACAATGTTTTATAACTTCAACCAGGACTTTTGAACATATAGATTGGTAAATGGCCTGATCTCATGAGTCAGTAGCAAGCTACTAGCTGTTCTTTGTTAGTGATGAAGATGTACAGAGTGAAAAGAACAAGGGTGAGTCTCCTGTTCTAGACTGAGTTTATCACAATGAAGTGCAAATATATCAATCCGCAAAATGCAGGAGTTTCTGTTGGAAAGTACTGATGGAGGAAGAACAAAATACATAGTACTTTGAGCCTTTTGTCTGATTCTAAGACTAATTTAAAACATAAAATGTATAAAGTACAATAAAGAAGTAATAAGAATCCAATACCTCCTACCTTTGATTTGATGAACTTCTCTTTTTGGTTTAGACAAGAGTTTTCAAAATTGTTTGCTCTAAAAACGATTCTGCATAAAACTGAATATTCTTCCAATAACTTAATTCCATGAAATAAAAATCATAACAGAGCTTTATAGAATTTGGTATGTGTATATATATATATATATATATATATATATATATATTTTTTTAATTAAATTCAAAGTTGTATTTATTACAGTAGCATGTATTACAATTCATAATACACATATAGAGCATCTTTTATATATTTTAACAAATTATTAGAAAAACACTTTTAGAAGTACATTTTTATAGCCTGCTTTTGTTCTGGTTTTGTAAAAGTTTTAAATTAGAATTTGCATTCACTTCACATGACTTTAAAAAATGCAGAGTGTTATCATTTACCAAAGGTTTTTAACTAGTAAACTAAAAAGAGGGGAACTCATATTGATATCAATATTTTAAGTTATTTGTTAGGCTAGGGGTTTTTTTGTAACATAAATTGAATTTAAATTCCTATACTCTATATATGCAGGTAAGTCCTTTGAAGGTTACATTCCCCATTATACATTTCTGTATTTACATTTTTTGCAGAAATATAATTTAATGTAAATTAAATTTTATCTAAAATAAGTAAGTGGGAAGCTATTCAGCCTGAGACATATTGGCAAGACATTATAATGTGGTGGAAGAGCAATAATATTTGTTAGAATTTAGGCAAAGTTTCTTACGCAGGGAATGCCATTTTAATAAAAGGGAAGTTTATTAGGGGCCACGCGTGGAAGGGGGAGAAAAAGAGAAAATGGGGAACGGACAGGAACAGGGGCAAGCGTGAACAGAGAGCGATTTCAGTCCGGGGCTGGCTTAAATAGAGTAGGGGCCATAAAACCCCCTTGGAGTGAGTCCTTGTCCTATAGGCCAGCAGAGGTCATGGGGGGAGGTAGTGGTAGTGGACAAGGGACTTGCTGGAGGATCCTGGGAGCTGTAGTTTTTCACAAGGCACCTGGGGAGGTGTGGCCTTCTGCCTGGGAGGTGCAGCCTCTGCCTAGAATCCAACATTCCCCCCTTTTTGATTTCTTAGGAAGTGGGGCGTCGTGTTTCGATCTGGCTGCTTCGGAGCTGAAATGTGGCGACGTGGGGTAGTTTTGGGGGGGGGGAGATGTGGGCAGGCAGGTCCAGCTGGAGGGTGAAAAATTTCCAGGAGGTAGGCGTGGAACCGGGGCTGGCTTAAATAGAGTAGGGGCCATAAAACCCCCTTGGAGTGAGTCCTTGTCCTATAGGCCAGCAGAGGTCATGGGGGGAGGTAGTGGTAGTGGACAAGGGACTTGCTGGAGGATCCTGGGAGCTGTAGTTTTTCACAAGGCACCTGGGGAGGTGTGGCCTTCTGCCTGGGAGGTGCAGCCTCTGCCTAGAATCCAACAATATTTGGGACCAAAAAACCAAGTTCCAATGGAAGAAATAATATATATCAATTTTGAAATTTTGACCACTGTATTTATCCTTTTGATTCAACTTCACTCATTATGAAAACTACTTCTGTGTAAATTTTATACCCATTTACTAACCACTCCCAATCCTCACCTCCCTTCTTTCTCTTCCTAACAGCTGGTAATCACTATTATACTCTCAACTTTTACCAGATGAATTCTTTTAAATTCTATGAAGGAGTGAAAACACACAGTACTTGTCTTCCTGTCCACTAAGTGTCCTCCAGTTCCATCTATGTTGCTACAAATGAGAGGATTTCATTCTTTTTTGAAGACTGAAAAGCAGAAAGACCTTGTATAGCACAGTAGGGTGACAATAGTTGACAATAGTTTATATTTCTAAATAGCTAGAGAGAGGCATTCCCAGTCACTACAAAGAAGAGATACTTTTGAGTTGCTAGATATTCTAATTACTATGATTAGATCTTTAAAGATTGTATACGTGTATCTAAGTACCATTCTCTGCCCCATAAATACGTACAATTATTATATATCCATTAAAAGAAACCCACTGTTTGTGAAGTGTGAGGTTCTAATGAATACTTGAAAGTTAATACAATATTTTGTAACCACAAATTATTATGTTTCCTAATTATTGTAGTTTTTACATATATTTTAATTCAATTCCCAACACATTGAAATTTTGGGGACTTTCAGCCTTTTTTACTTAGACCAAATTAGAGGTGTTAGTGCAGGTTTGACACACAACATTTGTAAAAGGTGAATAATAAAGTTTTTCTACTTCCTCTTTTTTCTTATGCATCCTCCCGCTCTCCACCACTGTATGTATTGCTCACAGTGGACAATGAAATACGTGTTAATGGCATTTGGGTGACTTTTGGAGAAAATGTCTTGTCACAAAATGTTGCAAACTCTTCATGAATATTTTAGGACAATTAAATGATTTTCATATTAAACTGTAGAAGAATGTAACTTTTATTTACTTCCTAATTGAAATAATTCATGTATTTATGGGGTACATTGTGATACTTCAATACACACATATATTATTTAGTTAAATAAGGGTAATTAGAATATGCATAACCTCCAATATTCACATTTCTTTGAAATGAGACCATTCAAGGTCATCTTTTCTAGCTATTTTGAAATATACATTACATTCTTGTTAACTGTGTTTCTCCTACTGTGCAATAAAATAAAAAACATTTCTATTATGTAACTGTGACTTTATTCCCATTGACCATCTCTCCTCATCACTGCCCTCTGCCTTTGGCCCTCCTTAGTCTCTGGTAACCACTGTCTACCGTCTACCTCTATGAGAACAGCTTTTTAAAATTCCACATATGATTAAAGTGGTTTAGCATTTGTCTTTCTTTGTCTGTCTTATTTCACTTAATGATGTTCTCCAAGTCCACCCATGTTGTTTCAAGTGATGTGATTTCATTTCTCTTGTGGTCGAAGAGCATTCCATTGTGGATACTGTGATTATATCCCATATTTTCTTTATCCATTAATCCATCATTGGGCACAGAAATGGTTTCCTATCATAGTTGTTGTAAAAAATGCTGCAGTTAACACAGTGCTGAGGTCTCTTTAACATACTCATTTCACATCATTTAGACATACACAGCAGTGAGTCTCTTAGATTATATGACAGTTTTATTTTTATATTCTTAAGGAAATTCTGTACTATTTTCCATGATGGCTTTACAAATTTATAGTTGCACCAGCAGTGTAAAAGGGTTCTCCTTTCTCCATATCCACTTTAGCATTTTTTATCATATATCTTTTTAATGATAGTCATTCTAACTAGAGTGAAATGATATCTTATTTGGGTTTTGATTTGCATTTCTCTGATTAGTGATGTTGAGTACATTTTCATATACATGATGGCCATATGTATGTCTTCCTTTAAGAAATATTGAGCAATTTTGCCCATTTTAAAGTCAGATTACTTGCTTGTTTATGTTTGAGTGGTTTGAGTTCCTTATATATTCTAGATATTATCCCCTTTTCTGATGTATAGTTTGCAAATATTACTCCCATTCTGTGCATTGTTTCTTTACTGCACTGATCATTTCCTTTGCTGTTCAGAGGCTTTTTAGTTTGAGTTAATTCCATTGTCTATTTTTTATTTTTCTGCTTCTGCTTATGGGTTCATATTAAAAAGGACCTTGATCAATTGTTTACAAAAAAATTAATGCTTTGCTGTCCTGTTTGTTGTTGTCATCTTAGCATGATCCCTGCATTATGTATGCTTTGTCCAATCTCCTGAAATCTGCCACTGTGGACCTCTGGACTGGCCTGAATACACTTAATTGCCCCCCACAACATAGAGAACTAGAAATTGACAGTGGGGAAATGTAACAGTGGATCACTTTATGCTTTTAATGTAGCCCTTGCAGCTTTGCCACTGCATCTTATTTTTTGGGGGGGGGAGGAAGACGTACCTGGGATTGAACTCAGAGGTACTTGACCACTGAGTCACATCCCCAGCCCTATTTTGTATTTTATTTAGAGACAAGGTCTCACTGAGTTGCTTAGCATCTCCCTAAATTTCTGAGTCTGGCTTTGAACTCACAATCCTCTGGCCTGGGATTACAGATGCAATTTATTTTTAAAAAGGACAAGTTTCTTTCTCTTCCTCACTCCTTGCTCCTCCCTAATCTCTCCCCCTCCCTAATCTCAGGAGAAGCAGGATTACCTTTCTTCCTTATTTTAGGCAGATCTATGTGTCCTTGAATACACACCCACCACTGGAACAATGTAATCCAGACTTTGGGAATGTGCCAGAAGAAGATCTCAGTAATGACTATCTCCCAGACTAACAAGTGAATTACAACACCAACAGAGAACACATGGAATGTAGCCTTTGAATCACCTCTTAAAAAGCCCCCTGTTCCACTGGATGAACAGAATCACAGCCTTTGGGACAGGAGTCCCCTGTGTTTCTCCTGTTGTAGCAAAGCAATAAACCTTTTTTTTTTTTTTTTCCTTTTTCTAAAAAAACAAAAAGAAAAACAAAAAACATTCTTTCTCAGTATAAGGTCCTTGCTTAGCATCTACATGGCCATCTTAAGTTACAGCCGCCATTTTAAGAAAAAAGTTTTGCTTTCCTACCCAAGGGAGTTTCTGATAAAGGCTCACCACTCCCTCTTATCAACACAATACTTAACTGCCCACATCCGCCCGGCTCTATTTCCTGAGCATTTGTTATGCCCAGAGAACAGACCCCCAAAGACCACCAAGGAGTCCGGAGTGCATGCAAGAACAAAGAGCCTTTGTTCAGGCTTAAGCTTGGACTCTCAGACCTCACCAACACAGTGGATCTGTACTGAGAGCCCTTCACTCAGGGGGTGCGAGCCTTTTATTGAGGTAGAACCAGGAGAGTGAGGGGGTTCATATGATTGGCCATCCTTACAGTTAGGGGGTCTCGTCACATTACAATAGGCCAGGGGAACCCACGCGTGCCAAGTATGTTGATAAGTGAGGAAGTTCTTATTGGCAGAAGCTGCCTTCAGTGCAATGGAATGTGCTAACTGTTTCTCAAGCTCACTGCAGTGTCCTGCTTTTACAAGGTTTTATTGTGCACGGGGCTGGCTTAAAAATGATCCGGGCCTTTGTCCCCATGGCCAGAGACTTGTGATAGCTTGAGGCTGACAGAATAGAGGTAGCTGATTACTAAATAGAGTCACAGAAGTTTGACTGTTATTGTCTTAAAGCCAAGCATTTTACAGAAGCAGAAAAAAGCAGTTAAACTAAAAAGAGGACTAAAAAGGGGGTTCCACACATTCCCCCATAAAAGTCCCAGAACTCAAGCCTGTTTTGCCTCTCTCTCCTATAGAGTCATGGCCTTTATTTGTCAGCTCTGACAAAAAAACTCTCTGTGTATCTCTGCCTGGTCTCAGTCTTTCATTTTTCACTTACCTGTCTCTGGTTGCTTGCTTTCCCCTTACTCAGTCCAATGTTATCTGGCATTTTTTTAATGTTTCCACCTAGTAGTTTCATGTGGTGTTTCTCATCCGGGGATTTGAGCTCGACCCCAACCCGTTAATTCGGGGCTGTGAGTCTGAGATCTCCCCAACCTGGAATTGAGCTGACCCCCAACCTGTTAATTCAGGGCTGTGTGGGCCTAGTTCTTCCAAACCAAGAATCAAGCCAGGTGTCCGCCTGCTTATCCAGAAATCTGGGTTTTTCCTTGGTTATGCAAATGAGTTTGAGCCCAAGCTCCCTCCAAATGCCTGGGGGTCTGAGCTCGGCTCCTCTTTGCAGATGAGATGCCACTTTATGCGACCACCAAGAATTAAGTTTGTGTGCTTTCTGTCTGTACTCTTGATGTATTTCTGTTGTATGACCACCAGGTTCTAATATATTTAATTATCAATAATAAAACCAGTTCAATGGCCCTGTGGAATCTAAAGCCAGAAACTAGCTAAGCGGGTAGGATGAGCCCAGTTGAAGTTTAAAGAAGATGCTAGGACAACATAACTTTATGATCAGGCACACCTAGAGTTAAAGAATTTTTAACATTAGCTTTAAGATTTTTAGAATACCTTCCCCTACCTATAGATAAGATTAATCAGGAGTTAAGATAATTGATCTTCCCTAGGTAATTCCTGAAACCTTTTTATAGTTAACTACTGGAAATTCTTTATTATAGTTAATTCCTAACATTCCTTACTGGAAATTCTTTATTATAGTTAATTCCTGAAATTCCTTATTGTTAATTACTGGAAACCTAATGTAACCCCCTATAATTAATTACTGGAAATTTTTATTGTATAGTTAATTCCTGGAAAACCTTTATTGTAATCTTCTTTACTGAAATTCCTTTATGTTACCTCCTAAAGAAAAAATGTGAATTACTGTGCTTGTTGGGATGTATAAAAGGCCATATTGAGAAAAGTAAAATGAGAACAGTAGAAGGATTTCTAAAACCTGGCTTGTGTGTGGATTATTTTCCTGTCGTTGATGTTCCCTTCAGTACCAAGCGGGAAGAACTTAACATCTTTGCTGAAGCTGGCCTTCAGCAGTTTCATAGTGTCATAATGTCTTATTTTATATTTAAGTCCTTAATCCATTTCAGTTTTTTTTTCCCCACATAGTAAGAGATAGGGGTACAGAAAATAAAACTACTTGAAATTTTCAATATACAGACTAAACATACTCTGTGAATATGGTGGCAATCATGCAATAACAAACACCTTTTGACTCTATGCATAACAACAACTGAGTCCATTACTCAAGGTTTACCTAAGGATTATTTTAAATGTAAGTTATTCAACAGTCACAATAGAAACTATGCAATTCTACAAAATTTTCCTTTCACATTTTCTCAACTGCTTTCATTTATCTTCCACATGTTCCTAAAATCTAATTATCCTCAAGTTTCTCACTTAATAAAACTCCAAATGTTGTTGAGAGATAAATCTGAATTAAATGTAATAAAATGTATTCCATGAACTAATCCCTGTAAATAGTTATCATATCTAATTCAGTGCTATAAAAAGAATCAGAAAGAGTAAAGTGGTTATTATACATATTTAATTAATTTCTCATTTCCATATACTTTGATTTTATGTAGTGAATATAAAAAGTCTGATATAGTAAGAAATTATATTTTATTGGATTAAATTTATATAGATGGAAAATGTATATGGGGTGATGACTTAACATTTAAAATGTAATTTAGGTTTCTTTCCTCATTAAGAATCTAAAATAGCATTATGAGATATTACATTCTTGGTGATACTTTAATTTTAATGTAGGAAAAGTTTGTAAAAGCTCTACTCTCTTCCCTAAACTAAATGAATGTCATATAAAGAAAGCAGATTCAGCTGGGTGCTATGGCACATGCCTGTAATTTCAGCTACCCATTAGGCTAAGTCAGGAGGATCACAAGCTAGAGGCCAATCTGGGCAACCTCATGAGACCCTGTCCCAAAAATTTAAAAAAAAAAAAAAAAAATGGCCTCAATGGAATCAACCTTCAGTTCAACCGCTGGAATCAATCTCCAGTTCCCAAAAAGGAAGAAAGCAAGCAAGCAGAGTGGACAAAGAGAAAGAAATTACCAAACTGAGTATTTACTTTGCAAACATTGAAGAATTTAGTAACATAGATATATGAACACACATTTAGCTTGTCAATGATGATACAGGGGACAAATTGTGGAGATCAAACCTTTATATATTTAATGTTCATAAATAAGAAAAATACCATGTGAATAATTCAATAGAGAACTTTTTTTAAAAGATGACTAAAATAAAGTAACACAAATTAACCAACTCCAAAACACCTTTTAATTAAGGTATTGAAATTTAAGTACCAAGGAAAAATTTCATACACATCCAAATCAGAATATTCAAATCACCAAAACAGAAAATAGAAATAATAGGTTTGTGATAAACTTCTCTTGACAACATATGAAAAAAATATCATGGATTCTAAAGGCAGATGGTAAAATACTATAAGGCAAGCCTTTGTTATGCTTCAATTATTCTGTTGATGAACAAGACAAACAAACAAAAATCTCAAATGTATTTGATTTGGTTAACAAAACAGAACTCAATTCTGGATTGTTTATATTTAAAATATCACGATGAAACAGTAAAATACAAAGTTGGGAAGTAAGACAATGGTAAGAAAAAAAAATACCCCAAGAAAATATATAAAAGAGAAGAAAATAAGTAAAGTTGGTAATACCATGCAAAGTTGAAAGCCAAGAAAATGATATTTAATAACATTAAAAATCACGACTGTATGAAAATCTGATAATAGTTAATAGCAAATGAGGGAAGAAAAATGCTTAATAGCTGTATCCTTTCCTTACTCAAATTGTATGCCACTGTGCTACATAAAAATAGGAAAATATGAATGCAAATTAGAAAATATAAAATAGGAGTGGAACAGATTAGTATCTTGAGGTGAAGGTAATAAAACTAAAAAATATTAAAGATAAAGAATGTAATCTATCCATTTATACACTAGAATATATACATTAACACAGAATAATATCTAAACAAATCTAAATTTATATATAGCAGGGATTTTGAAAGTAATAAGGGCATTTAATGTAATTGCAATAAGTTCCTTTATTTATTTATTTATTTATTTGGTACCAGGAATTGAACCCAGGAGTGCTTAACCACTGAGCCATATCTCCAGCCCTTTTAATATTTTTTTTTTTTTTTTTTAATTTTGAGACAGGGTTTCACTAAGTTGCTAAGGCTGGCTTTGAACTTGCGATCAATCCTCCTGCCTCAGCCTCTCCAGCCAGAAGAATTAACAGGCATGGACCAAAGGCATCCAGCTCAATAAATTCTTTTTTTTTAAATTTATTTATTTTTTATTCTAAGTTGTTATAAATGACAGCAGAATGCATTACATTTCATATTACACATATAGAGCATATTTTTACAAATCTCTGATTGTATGAAAAGTATATTCACACCATTCGTGATTTCATACATGCACTTAGGGTAATGATATCCATCTCATTCAACCATCTTTTTTTTTTTCTTCACCCTTTTGCCCCCTCCTTTCCCCTCCCTCCCCATTGGCCATTCTAGTGTTCCTCTAATCCTCCTATGCTCCCCATCCCAACCTGACTGTGAATTGGCCTCCTTATATCAGAGAAAACATTTGCCATTTGGCTTTTTGGGATTGGCTAACTTCACTTAGCATTATATTTTCTAACTCATAAGAGAGAATAAAATCATGGCATTTGCAGGTAAATGGATGGAGTTACAGCTCAATAAATTCTTAAAACAGATTTTTAAATAATTAAATAAAATGATCGTTAAAAATAATTATTTTTGTATTCACTTTTACAAAAACCCAAAATACAAATTGAAGGACATGTTATTTATCTAGAAGATAATCTTAGGAACCAAGAGTGAAGGAATAGGGAGAATGAAGGAGAAAAATGTACCCAAAAAGTAGATGGTCAGGGTTACTGAGAGATTAGTTCACTGGGGCAACCTGAGAAGTGCAAAGGATGACTTCCAGAACTGTGCACCAGAGTTCTAGGAGGATGGAAGATTAAGATTTCCCCACCAACTTCTTCCTTACTTTTTGAGCTTTACTCCAGGGAACGCGCAATCAGGGCTGCACTTATATTTGGGTCAAACAGGCTCCAGTCTTGGAAATGACCTGGGGCTGGAAGTGAAAGGCTAGTTGATATTAGTCTTTGTCTAGGGGCTGATAGTGACGAGTAAGTTCTTAAGGAATTATCTAATGCAGAGGCTGCTGAAATTAGATATGGGATAAGAAAAGTAATGGAGCACAGAAGTACTTGAAATGGTCATCATATGAAAAATTAGAACAATATTAAACTGCTTTTTAAAATGTTTAAAATTTTTATGGAATATATTCTTACAAATATATCCAAATATAGGCTCTATACATATAATCAAAATAATTTAGTGCTAGTATAATAATAGAAAAATAGAACAGAATGGAGAATTTTTTCACTGAATATTCTAACTGACATGTGAAGGGCAAAATACCACACCCGGACCGCCTTGTAGAAAAAGGGGGATTTATTCAGGGAAGGGGAGAAGGGGGAAGGGGAAAAGGAGAAAGGGGAATGGGGAAGGGGAGAGCTGGTACGGCGAAAAGAGAAGAGAGAGAGTTCTGAACAAGCCAGGGCTTAAGTACAGAGGGGTGGGAGCGTGACTTGTATGGTCTGGATTGGCTCAGAAAGGGAGAGCCCGCCCAGGGTTGAATTATTCCCAGGATCAGGAAGGGTGGGGACTCGGAGCCCACCAAAGGTGAATTCTCGAGAGAATTGGGCACTTCCGGGAAGGCGCCTGGGGGTATGGCCTGCCAGCCTGAATCTTGTCCAACAACATGAATATTTTTAAAAACTTTAACTCAGTGAAAAATGATGGACACCCTCATGAGTGTTACTGGATAAAATATTTTCAACATAAAGAGAAAAAATTGGATGTTTTTCATTATATTTAAAACTAAAATCCAGGTAAGTGAAATACTTACATATTTTTAAAATATTAATAATACTTTAATGAAGTCTAGGAAATTAAAAGTATTGTTTGAACTAGGAAAATCATTCCTGTCCAAGACTAGAAATCATAAAGCCAATTAAAAAAAAGATATTTTGTAGGAAAATGTATAATAAATATTATCAAAAAATAATGGAACAAAAATATATCATAATAAACACAAATTAATTTCTAGAATGACCAAATTATTTCTTAGAGAGTAATAAGAAAAAAAAAATCAATGTAATAAAAAGTGGTGCATGATATTGAACTCCTTCTCCTGCCCATGGAGGAAACTAGGCAAATACATGGAATCTTTCTGTATTCTGCAAGAGGCACTTAACCACATCCCTAAAAGGCACATCTCCATCCCTTTTTATGTTTTATTTTGAGACAGGCTCTTGCTAAGTTCCTTAGAGCCTTGCTAAATTGCTAAGACAGGCTTTGAACTTACAATTCTCCTGCCTTGTCCTCAAGAACAGCTAGGATTACAGGCTTTACTTTGCTTACAATTGCATGTGAATGTTTATTTATCTCAAAATAAAATGTTTCATGGTGAAAATTGTCATGAATTAGTTGATTTTATAAAGAGGGAAATTTTCCAAAGGCCAATCAATAAAAGAGATGTTTCAACTCAACAGTAACCAATTATTTACATTGTGATATTGTAAAAACTGAACTTTATTTTAAAAAGTAAACATCATTCAGCTATTATATTTTGTAAATTTACCAACTACGAAGTACTCAAGTAAAGTAATATTTATTGCTGCCTTATTATAAGAATGAGAAATCAACTGAAGTTCAATAATGTAATAAATTTGGAAAAATTACATGTGGAACATGTATTTTCATTTAAAGGTAGTTAACATGCAAGAGAATTTATACTGAAGTTACAAAAATGAAAAATGTTGAAAATTCTTAAACATTTATAAAATGTATTATTATAAGCATGAAGAAAAATTTGATAAGCACCATGACAGCACCATGTCCTGTCTACAAGGTTATGAGACTGTGCCAATGTGTTAAGAGAAGATGAGAACAAAGGAGATCACCATATAGAGAAAAGTAGTATCTATGATATGATTTATTTAACTAAAGGGTAAAATTGGAATTAATTTACATGTAATTGTAGTAATAATTAACTGTTGCCATGTGCAATTTTCCTTGCTAAAACAAGAATGTTCCTTTTATTCAAATTTTGATATTTCCAAAGAAATTATGCAAAGTTTAAAGCATATATGCTAAACTATCTCATGATTAGTTTTTTATTGATTAATTATATAAGCAACATATTATAAAAATTGAATAATAATGATTTTTAAAATAATTTGAAACTTTATACAAAGTAATATACACTTGAGAGGAATTTAGAAAATCTGGACTGAAAAAGAGCTTGTAATTAGTAAATTAAAGCTTCTAGATATATAGATACTGCATATTTTTTGTTAAAAATATATTATGGTCCTTCAGTAAAGAAAAGGAAGATCAATGAAACAGAATAGAAGGCACAAGAGTAAGTGAATGACATAAAATTTAGTGTACAATAAACATGTCAGTTTACATAATTTGAGGGAAGATGAAATATCATAGGCATTACAATTTATGACAAATTTGCTATTACCTATGAACATTTTGTTAACTGTTAGAAATATAAAGCTCTGCTTCTGTCCTTGCACGTAGAAAGAGAGAAAAGAAGGGGAGGGAAAAGAAGGAAAGAGGAGAGAGATGTAATTTTGAAACATTAAACTAAAATAGTAAAATCTTTAAGTAAATTTTATTCTTATAATGGGAAAGTTTTTTAATGTATAAAAATAATAAACCATATACCGAATTATGAATAATTTAATTACCACATATAAGGCAAACATAAGCCCTATTAAAACCCACAAAAGATATAAAAATCAAAGAAAACTTTTAGCAAATTATGTTTGGAGTGTTAGTTAGCTTTGAATTTTGTAATTTCAGATTAAGTTTTTATTTTTAAGTGTTTAGTAGTTGCTATTTCAACAATAGTTTGTTTCCAAGGGTTTTCATAACAGAGTAGAAAACTGTAGCTTAGCACAGGAAAAATATATTCTCTCACAGTTCTGGATGCCAGAAGTCCAATTTCCAGGTTTGGCCTTGGAGAAACTCTCTATCTCATGCTTCTCTACCAGGTCTAGTAGTTGTGAGCAATGTTTAACATTCCTTGAAATTTAAATCACTCTAATATCTACATCTATTTCTACAGGACTTTTTCCCTGTGAATCTTTGTCTCTGTGTCTCCTTTTATAAGAATACCAGTGATTGATTTAAGGCCCACCCTAATCCAGTATGACCTTATCTTAACTTGATTACATTTTAGTACCTTATTTCCAAGTAAAGTCACATTCAGAGGTGTCAGCTATTTAGGCTTCAGCATATTCAACATACAATAAATATATATAATTGTAATTTTTTTTTCCAGAAACAAATGTTACTTCTGACTTATGCCAGCTTCACAATTAGAGCTTAAAAAATGTCCTTTACTATGTTATTAATCATGGGAAATACTGATACCATTAAGCCATACTGTAATCATTTATATTTACTTTGGTCCCTTGGTTTACTGTTGATTACAATTCTTAATGTATTAGGTAGCTTATATAGTTATAGACTCAGGTAATAACTGTATATTGTGTGCATACATGTTCAAATGCAGGGGAAAAAATAGTTAAAATTACCTAAGGTGTTTTTGTTTTGAGCCACTCATTGTATATATGTTGTTTTTCTTTCAAAATTCTTTCTCAAAACTCTTGCATTAGAATGACAGCCTTTGGGACAGAAGTCCCCTGTGTTTATCCTTTTGCTACCAAAGCAATAAACCTTCTTTTTCCTTTTTCTCAAAACCATGTCCTCATTATTGGCTTGGCATCAGGGACAAGGAACTAGCTTTCAGCGACAAATTGGGTGACTCAGGTGGGACCCAAGAGCAGCCCCTGCTCCAGCTTTCATGGGAAGACCTGGCTCTCCAAAGAACCCCACTTCCATGCTGATGGTGCAAATGTCTGGCAAACTTTATGAGAGCCAACTTTTGGAGAGTTAGGAGATGGGGCGAGTTTGCCTTAGGTTGAACCCAGTGAGTAAAGGGAGGGACTTAGGGAATGACCTAGAAGCTTCTAAAGCTCATTTTGCTTTGGAAAATTTTTGCTTTTTCTCCCTAAATGGTATAGGTTGCTCCATTATGGTCCACTTTCAGAAAAAGAAAACTTAATTCAGTAAAGTTACGACACCCTTGGCTATCTAGTAAGTTCTCTAGTGTGCACATGACTCTTGATTCTACACATCTGGTTCTGTTCTAGGTTCTCATCTGTGTATTGGCCTTGAGTTTGGGAATTCCCTCTAGTTGTATGTCTGTATTTTATTTTGTTTGTATCAGTTACTGCCCCTTTTAAGACGTGTCCAATACTGCATTGATTCTATAGGTAGTATTGTGGTAAAGATCTTGACTCATCAATGTAAAAGTTCCCATTTGTTGGTCATGGTTTTGGGGCTCTGTTCTGGTCATCCTTGTGTTTCTTTTTTTTTTTTTTGTACAATCTTGCAATAGGAGTTGGTCTGTCAGAGTAAAGTAAGTTGAAGAAAGGGCCACCTATAGGTATAAGTCTGTCTTAGATAATGCTTAACTATAATGAACTGGCTTTTAAATAGCTTTCTGGATTATTGTACAATCTTGTAGTTGCAGTTGGTCTGTCAAAGGTAAAGTAAGTGAAAGAAATTTGGATGTACAGGTCTGTGTTTTTTAAAGGTTCCCCTCTGTCAGCCCTGGTTTTGGTGATCCTCTCTCCTCTGGGTTTTTATTTATTTATTCATTTATTTATTTATTTATTTTTGTCTGTTACTGGCCTTTTTAAGACATGGGCCATGCTGTGTTGCACTTCCAGTAGTTTCTTGAGCAGAGAGATATTGGGTGAATGGGCCAGCTGTAGGCATTTGCCTAAGAGAAAAACAGTTTACTGTAACACAATCTGGCCTTGGAATGTTTTTTTCTGGATTATTATATAATATTGACTTTGAAGTTGGTCTATCAGGAGTAATGTATATGAAAGAGATTCTGTATGTACAGGCATTTATGCAGTTGCATAAGTGGTCTAAACTATTAGGAACTAAGTCAAAGGTGCCAAAAGGCATTGCCTCTGGTGTGCAAGGATAGCAGGATACCAGAAGAAAGGGTGAAAAACATTTCAATTTTTTAAACCCAGTACTGGCACTCCCACACTGTTTCTCAGCCTAGCCCCAGACAACCACAGATCATCTCACTGTGGACAAGGACATTAACCCTAAACTGGGGGGGGGGGGGGGGGGGGGATCCCAGAAAAGCTGCCTGGGATGTAGAAAAATGGTCAAAGAGAAACTGGCCTCCACCCTGCATTTCAGCCCCTTTTTCCCATGGAGGGTGGAGGTGCTGGTCACAAAGATGTGGCAGTAAGTTTTAGCACTTTAAATTTGTGATCTGGGGACAAGAATAGTCCCCCAATTTTAAAATATAATAGGACACCCATTTGGCCAGGGGATATCCATCACTGGGGCAAAGCAGTTCTTGCTATAACAGTATCCCATCAAACTAAATGCATGGGGAAACTGGCAGGGTAAACAACTGCACTCAGAAAAGAAAAAGAGAAACTAAGGCCAACCCATGTTTTACAGACAGCCTCTGAAAAAGTATCTTCAAGGCAGCCTAAACAAAAGGATGGAAAGGGCCTCCTCCCTTGTATATCAATATGCCTAGTATAAGATAAAGACCCAAAAGTATCCCCTACATACAATTGACAGTTGGGAACTCACTTAAAGTTGATGGCATCATGATAATGATAAGGCAAACAGGTCAGACTTAAAAATGCTCTGTGCTCCAGCATATGAATGCCATCTGTGAGAGAAAAGATTAAGACACAATTCATATATATGCCAGATTGTCTGATCCCTCTCCTGGGATAAAATTTATTGTGTGAATTACATGCACAGATAACCTTCATAAGGATTGTTTCAGTATATGAACTTAATAAATGGTCTGAAACTAAGAAAGACAAAAGAAAATTATAGAAAATATTTTAATATGAGAAATTGGAAGGTAAAAGAAATGTTTCTGGAAGAGAAAGTATTTTGTTTGGTAAGGTAATATTCTCGTGCTAAAGTCCAAGATGAAAGAAGACAAAAACATAAACAAGGTGTGAATGTTTAAGTAAGTCATTGAAGGTTTGTGGAAGGTAAGTCTCAAAAAGTTTGTGTTTGTGATTAAATTGGCTATAATTAGCATAGTCAGTTAAAGTTATTCGAACCTTAATGTTCTGATATGAAGCAAAATCCGAAACATTCATCTGCTCTTATCTATCAAGATAATTTTCTTTTATTTGTTAGGTTTTATTACTTGGGGAAACTAAGTTTTAAAGGAATTAGGGTTTCTACCTGTTTCAAAGTCTTAAATGATTACTTTGTAACTGGTTAAACACACAAATATTATTTAGGTTATAACAATACAGTTGACACACTAAATATGTGACTAGGTATATATATATATGCATCTGAGAATTATATCTGTCTAAATGTTGTCTATGTGTTATGTAAAAGTTTATAAAATAAAAATTTATGTAAGTTTACTGGCAAGATAACTAATATGTGCTCTCTTTTATACACTGTGTCTAAAATTAGAAGGACCACACTGCCATTTGAAGACCTGTCATACCTGTTTGCTTTGACCAAGTCAATTTCCAATCATTAACACTGTTTCCTAGATGTATAAGAAATTTAAGGCTATCTTTTGATTTTTTTCTAACCCGTGCAGAAGTTAATCTTAGTTAAATGTAAAGCTTAGGAGAGCACTTTGCAAAGTTGTTGTTCTCCAAATTATCTATAGCACTAGTCTCAGGTTTGTATAGAAATAGCAAATTTGGTTGGTAATTATTCATGTCATTTGTTTTATTGATGGATAAAGTAACCTGTTGTTAATAAGTTATAAATACAAATTTGTGTTACTCTTCATACTGGAATTGGAATTTAAATGTATTTTTGGAAGTTAATAAGGATAGCCTGATCTGTCTAAAGCAACATTGTAAAACATGAAAGCATTTTTCCATTTTTTTCTACCAAAAAAAATGTTAATAGCTCTTTTAGCCATTGTTTGATGTAATGTAATGTTGTATTGTATTATTTGCCAAAAGCTCCACCTTTTCTGAGATAAGACTGAATCTCCCACCTTATTTTATGTTAAAATCACTCTAAAAATAGGCCAGACTTTTGTATTCAAAAGATCAAATTTTATTGTAAAGATTACTGTGATGTCACAATAAGCAGGGAATATAATATATAAATAAGTAAAGTTTTAGGATTATTAAAATAATTTTTCTGGTTCATAGCTAATACACAAATTGAATATGTTTTTGTTGTTAATCTGTTTTGTATTTTCCTTGTAAACTTTTTAACTATTGCCTGTTAGTATTTCTCAGAGGTGGCTTCTAATAAAACAACTTGAGTTAATTTGAGATAATAAGGTAGATAGTATATAATGCTGACTTCCAGTACCAATAATGACCCCAATTAAATGAAAGAGATAACTGTAAAATTATAGATATTGAAGTTATAACCTGTTATTCTGTCTTTAAGACTGGTGAAACCGGCTTGCTTGCTGTTTAAAACCTAAACATGGAAATTGAAGTTAAGGAAGTAAAAGGGCAAAGGAAAAAGAAGTCAACATTTTGGCCCTTACCTTCTAAGGTCAGCCAGGACTCAGAGAATGATGGCAACCCTCTCTGGACCCGGCACCTCTAGTGAGTCACCTGATCAGAGAGATTGAGAGCAATCTAGAGAACAGGAAGCCAAGAAGTGCACATTCTGCAAAGAGGAGGGTCACTGCAGATGGAAATGGCCCTGATACTTCCAAGAGAAGCCACATATGGTCAGCAAGACTCTGACCCATCCTGGCAGATGGCACCACTGGTAGAGGAAAGCTAAAGGAACCAAGAGGCTTCACAGACATTGCCAAAAGTGGTCTCTGAGGGATCTCATCTGACTTTTAAGAATAGATAAGAGCAAGGTCAGTTTTGACCAAAGTGGTCTTAAATACATGGCAGGAGAGTATAGCCTAAGCACAGTCCTACAAGGACATTTAAAAGAAAAAAAATCTTTTTTTAAAAATGTAACTTAAAATATACACTTATGTCAGCCCTATCATAATTCAGTAAAGCTGAAAAGGAAGGGTACTTGAGTGGGAGTGCCTAACAAAAATGATCTCACAGAACTCTAGTGAAGGGAAAATGAGGAATGATGGGTAAGTGAGAAATGAAAGACGGAGACCAGGCAGAGATACACACGAGAGTTTATTTGTCATAGCTGGAAAATAAAGGCCATCTATCTATAGTGGATAGAGGCAAAACAGGCTTGGATTTGGGGACTTTTCTGGGGCAGGCTCAGGAAACAGAGCAGTGTGGGCAGTTAGGCATCGGGTTGGTATGAGGGAGTGGTGAGCCTTTCTTACAAATGTGCTTGGGCAGGAAAGCAAAACTTTGCTTAAAATGGCTGTTGTCACTTAAGATGGCTGTCCAGATGCTAAGCAAGGACCTTATATATAGAGTTACAATTTTGTCCTTAGTTAATTTGAGCCTTATCTCCTAGACCTACAAATCTTCCTAACCACCTACTTTGATAAATTCAATCTGTTTTTCACTGATATGATTATGAGTTACTCTCTTCATGATCTTCAGAGACTGGCTGAAATGCTTTTGTGCTAATTGTTCACAAAAAAAGCAATGGTTTGTGTTGTTTATTGTTGTCTTAGCATGATCCCTGCCCTCTCTATGCCTTTTCAAGTCACCTTCCATCTACCACTGTGGACCTCTGGACTGCTCTCATGCTGAATACCCATAATTGTACACACCCCAACTGATAGAGAATTTTGGGTAATTTTGAGTTACTTCCCCAGCTTCATCCTCTTTCAGGAGGAAGCTGCTTGGAGATATGATCACCTGTTTTTCCATAGAAATGTAATGTGGAAATTGACAATGGGGAAATGTAACTCTGGTCCACTTTATGCTTTGAATATAGCTCTTGATGTTCTGACACTGAAAGTAATTTTTAAAATAAATTTTAAAAATTTTTAAAATGGACGTATTTCGTTCTCTTCCTCTTACCCTGCTCCTCCCTAATCTCAGGAGAAACCTTCCCCTATTTGAGGCAGATTTATCTGTCCTTGAGTACACCTACCAGAGGAACAAAGTGACCCAGACTTTGGGATGGTACAAGAAGATCTCAGCAATGACTACTCCCACATTAACAAGTAAATTACAACTCCAACAGAGAACACATGATGGAATGTAGCCCTTGGATCACCTCTTTAAAAGACTCCTGTTCCTGCTTATGGGCAGAATCACAGTCTTTGGGACAGGAGTCCCCTGTGTTTCTCCTTTGATGGCAAAGCAATAAACCTTTTTTTTTTTTTTTTTTTTTTTTTTTTAATTTTCTCAAAAAAAAAAAATTACATTGTTTAGTCTTCTGCATAAAATTTTCCCAAGAATGCTGTCATCTCACATGTCACATTCACACACTCAGTTTTTAAATGAAATATGTCTAATTTATTTTAAGTGCAATTTAAAATATTTTTCTATTAAATCACAATAAATGAATGCCAATATGCCTTGTTAATGATTACATAAATATCTGTTTCAAATATTATCTAAGTCATTCATACCATATTCTTGGGATTACTCTCACTGAAATTTTCTGTAAGGGAACTTATTATAAAAAAGAACTGACTCACAGATGTGTTATTTGTAAACATTTTCTGGCATTCTAATTCATGGACACTATTAATAAGAAGCAATGAAAAATGAAATCTAATCAAAGATTAGGTAGAAATCCTAAAAAATGTCTCTTTTTTTGTTATCTTTCATAAAGTAATTTTATAGAATAATGAATGGAAAATATTATTAACAGTATCATTTTTTTTTTTTACCAGTTCTATTAGTATCTGTGACAAAACTGATCCATCCTAAAGGTCCATGAAGAGAGACTGCTAGATTATGCAAAGTCTTGAGACAGCCTTGGAGGGACAAAAGAACTTGCCTCTGTGTGGTGGATGCTGAGCAATCCTAGGGGAAGGGAAAATTGCATTTATTCATCCAGTAGACTGTGTTTGTTCTGAATAGAGAGCCCTGTTCCCTGGAAGCTGAAATCCCTTTGTCACTCATAAGCATTCTTTTACCGCCAAACCTTACCACAGACAGAAGAAAGTATGTGGAGGCCCCTTTTTACAACAGTTTTTTCAGAGCAGCTGTTCACAGATTTAAAAATCATTCTTTGATTTTTCAATTTCTCTCCTTTATAGCTGATAATGCTTACGGGTTGTGCTGAAGAGAGATTAGAGTCAGGTAATGGAAATGACAGACGCAGCGACACTTGTTCTCTGCTACGGTCAATATGAAAAATTATCCTACTTTGATGAATAGGAACCTGATGTGTTGAGAAACAGAAACATGACAAAATGTAAATTGAACAGCCCTTTTATATTCAAAGGAAAATTTAAATTATGTTTAGAATTGGGCTCTCTCCAGATGCGACTGAATGACAAGCCCTGTGTGTCCTAAAAGGAGCATTTTCTATAGACAGAAAAATGAATAGGCCTATATCTTTATTTTTCATTTCATACTGTATGGCAAAACTTTTGGAAGCTAATCATTTTTATGTAACATAACTGCTACAGCAGCATTTCCCAAACTGTGATCTGAGAAACTCTTGTTTTCTGAGTAACATTACAAGGAATGTCTAGCTAAAAATTATCACACATTTTTAAAAATGTTAATAACATATTTCTTCTAAGAATTTGTTTTAAACACATATAATATATATATATATATATATATATATATATATATTTTTTTTTTTTTTTTTTTTTTTTTTCACTTTTCCTTTAGTTGTTTGATAAACAGACCTCTGGAAATTCCAGAGGTCAAGTTAGAATGGTGAGACAGCCTGCTGCTTCAGAGGCCCAGGGTTTTGATAGAAAAAATAGTAAGAGCAGTTGACAGGTAATGTGCACTCTCTGTGTGCCAGTCCTTGCTTGAAGATTTTGGCTTGTATTAATTCTTTTATTCCTTGCAATATTCAAAAGGTATATTATTTAACTGTCTTCATTTTACCAAAGGTGAAGCACTTCCCCTCTTGGTGAATGGATAGAATCTTACATAAATGGACCAGAATAGATACCCCAGAAATATGCTCAAACAAACATAGTTACCTGATTTTTAACAGAATATAAAGTCAGCTCAATTCAGTGGATAAAGGATACCCTTTTCAACAAAAAGTGCTGAAACAATTGAACTTACAATTGCAAAATTTGAATCTTGATTTATAAAGTAGGACACCTTCCAGAATAACACATAAAAGAAAATGTTTGTGACTTTAAATTTGGCAATGTTTAGATATGTCGCCAAAAGTTGTACTCATAAAAAAAAAAAATTAAGCCCTATTAAAATTAAAGTCTTTCTCATTATAGCACGGTTAAAATATGAAAAGACAATCTGAGGTCTGGGATTCAATATATGTAAATCACATTTATGAGACTAAGAATTCAGAATATATGAAAAAGCATAAAAACAGCAGTGAGAGAATATAAAAAAATTAAAAATACAAAGAGAAATTTTGACAAAGAATTTATACTTTATGGGTGATGGAAAGCATAGGGAAAGATTTTTTACATCATTCATCCTCATCAGGGAAATGTACATTGAAGTCAAAATGAGGTACTACCACAAACTTATTAAAATGGCTAATGATAAAATAAAACTATTAATAGCAAGAGCTGACAAAAAGGTGGAGTAAATGAACTTCTCAAATATTACTGGTGAGAAGACCGAGTAGCACAGGCCATTTAGAAGACACTTTGACAGTTTTGGAATTTATTTTAAACTTTGTTCTTAATTAATTATAAACAAAAATGGAATCACATTTTGAATGTTGGGTACTTTTTGTTTATAAGAGCATTACTTCCACCAAGAAATATCATCTAATTATGCTTCATTTTATAAGTTCCCTCTGTGGGTGTTTAATGTTAGCTCAAAAGTTTCCTTTGGTCAAAAAAGTTTATGAAGAGTTAGCTAGGAAAAACAAGAAGAGGAAGAATAGGAGTCAGTGTGAAAAAGGAAATGGCTCCTTCATCTGGAATGACAAAGAAGATAAAATTGATAGTGTTTCAGTGTGTCAAAATAGATTTTTGCCAAAATGACTGAAGGACATATTTAGAAGGCATTTGAGTTAATAAACACTGTATCCAAAGCATAGAAATTATTAAAGCTCTGTCTTCTGGAGGTTGTGTATGCCTCATGAAGTTATTTTGAATACAATATTGGAAGAAGAAACGCAGAAATGATTTTATAACTTTCCCCAATTCATTAATAAATATCAGTGGAGGATCATTTACTTATTCATCAGTGTGTAAAATTTTCCTTGAACTGCTAGGAAACAATTATTTTCACAAGAAGGTAAAAGTCACTGGCAAAATTAAGTGATGAATAATCTTTTCCTGATATCACAGGTTCTCAAACTTTAGTGTCAATCAGAATCGTTGAAAGGTCTACCAAAATGCAGAGAAATTAGTCCCACCCTCAGAGTTTCTGATTTAGTATATCTGGAGTGGAACCTGGGAATCTAGATTTTGAAAAAGTTACAGGTGATGCTGGTCACTTGTTTTGGTGTCCATAGTTTAAGAACCATTGGGCTAATCTGTATAAGAAATATTTAAAAACTATGCTCCCAGCCCCCCTTTCTGAGTAGATATATTCTCCTTCTCCTTCTCTCCCCCCTCCCCCTCCCCTCCTCTCCCCTCCCCCTCCCCCTCCCCCTCTCCCTCTCCTTCTCCTTCTCCTTCTCCTTCTCCTTCTCCTTCTCCTTCTTCTTCTTCTTCTTCTTCAGTACCAGGGATTGAACTCAGGGGCACTCAACCACTGGGCCACATCCCCAGCCCTTTTTTGTATTTCATTAGAGACAGGGTCTCATTGAGTAGCTAAGTGCCTCGTCATTGCTGAGGCTGGCTTTGAATTTGCAATCCTCCTGCCTTAGTCTCCCAAGTGCTGGGATTACAGGTGTACACCACCATGCCCAGCTCTGAGTAGATATATTCTTAACCACATATTTTTTATTAAAAGAGTTGCAGCTGCCATGTTCCCAGAAATATTTTATTCCTTTCATTTTTTGTTGGTGCTGTTTTTTGTTTACTTTTCCCCCTGGAGATTTTTTTTTTTTTTTTTTTTTTTTTTTTGTCATTGTGTAGCTTGCAGAAGAAAACCAACATTCATGAGTGCAGAATACCGACATGTAGCTAGGAGTTCAAGCAGTGTTTAAATTTTATTGAATTAAAAACCACTATGGTGTTTTATTCTGGAACATCACTCCTTAACATATAGCTTTTGAATTTCCTATATTTTAGAAAAGATAGTATTTTATTTGGCATAGAGCAATAAGAAATATATTCTGTTCTCAGATCCCAGAAAAGTCAATACATTGATTTTAACCCAGTGAGATCCATGTCAGGTTTTTGACTTGCAGAATTGAAAGATAATAAATTTGAGTTTTTAGCCACTAATTCATTGCAGCTATGATAGAAAAAAAAAACACATTTCTAATATTATTATTTAATAGAAAGAAACAGTTCTCCTTGGAGAAATAGTTCCTTATGGCTGGGTAGGCAAAGTGTTAAGATTAGCTTAGGGTATTTTGTAATCCTAGAAAGGAGTTGTTACAGAACCCAGGTCCATTTAACTATTGGAAAGGGTCTGATGAATCAAAGATAGATATTTGATCAAGGAAAGAGATCTATTCAGTAAACCAGAAAAACTCTGGTGATGGAGGACTAACATCCTGAAAGACCATCTTAACTCAATATAAGCAAGCTACTTTTATCATTAAGCAAAGGAGGTTTAGGTTAGAAAGCGAATGATTGGTGTCAACTTCTAAACTCCCCTTTGGTGATGTGGAATGGGATTTTCTAAAACACAGTGGTTGATAATCTGATCATGATGCCCCTGTGAATATTGAAAACATGAGTCTAAAAGTGAGAAGAGAGTAGGGAAGTTTTGGGTAAATCAACCTTGTACTTCTAATTATGGAGAAATATTTCTTAAACGACTAACATGTTTACATGAAGAGTTAAGCAAAAACAGTCTGATTCACCAAGTATGGCAGCACATGCCTGTAATCCCAGCAACTCCGCAGGCTAAGGCAGGAGGATCACAAGATCAAGACCAGCCTGAGCAATTTAGTGAGATCCTAAGCAACTTAATGAGACCTGCTCAAAATAAAAGATAAAAGGGGCTGGCGATGTAACTCAGTGGTAAAACAATCCTGGGTTCAATCTCCAGTACCCAAAACAAAAAACAACAGCAGCAGCAACAAAACACTCTGTCTCAAAGAATAAGGTGACAAAAGAGAAGAGACAATAAAAGGAGAGAGACACCAGGGTTTTACACATACACAGGCCAAATGAAGGATCAGTGCTTTTGACAAAACAGCCTGCATACCTGAAAAGTAATGTAGGTGACTGCTGTGATCATAGTCCATGTGTCAGAGGTGCTATCCACAGCAAAGCCAGTGGGCTGCAATAATACATTACCCAGCTATGCAAACTCTGAAATCAGTGATTTTTTAAAAGTACACGAAAAGCAAGTAACTAAAAGTGTGTGAAGCTAGAGGATTTTATTTTTTCCTCAATTTCAGAAGAAAGTAATAAAAAAATATATAAAATAACGCCACACAATGTCAGCATGTCAGAGTGACATAGGAGCCAACCAAAAGAAATTCCAATAGCCCAAGTTGGGATAATTTAAGCAATAAAATTAATAAAGCCATATTGCAATGCAAGCCAAAGTAAAAATGCATTACCCTTGGCAGGCCCAGTGGCACCTGTAACCCTAACAATTTGGGAGATTGAGGCAGGAGGAACATGTTCAAGAGATGAGGCTCAGTAATAAAGCTCCCCTGGGTTTGATCCTCAGTACTGCAAAATAGTAATAATAACAATAATAGTAATGATGTAATATATTGATTACTATTATTATATTACTATTACTAATTACTATTATTATTATATTTTAAATTTCACTGAGTCCCTGCTGAAATAAATGAACAATAAACGAACAATTGAATAAACACCAAATGGAATTTGCAGATGTGATTGAGGTTAAGGATACAGAGAGGGGGAAATTTTCCTGGAGTCTCTGGTTTTGCTCAGTCTAATTACTTGAGTCCTATAATTATTTTGTTATTGTTGTAGTATGTGTTATTTATAAATACATGAATTATATTAAATGCCTATAGTTTGGGCAGATAATGATATGGTCCCTTCAATTTTCTACTTACATGCTGGATTGCTTAGAATGTTTAGAATTTTAGGTCTTCCTGGGTATTTGACATTTTAAACAGTATGTAGTGATTTCAAATCCCTACTAATGCTTTTTGGCTGAGAGCTTATTTTTGTTATTTATTAATTATTAAACCAATTTCACTAGGATTATTTTGTTTTTATTTACCTGGCAAATTGTCCATAAATGCTTTTAGCTTGTATGTTTAGTCTAATTTTTTAAAAATGTGTTACATATTTTTCATTAAGTATAGATTTACAAGATACATTACTTTATGTAAAAACCTTCTTGAGGTAATTTAGTGTGTTAGTTTTCCATAAGCTGTGACAAAATACCTGGGATAATTAACCAGTAAAGAGGAAAGTTTTATTTTGGGTTTCAGTTTTGAAAGTTTCTGTCCATAGTTGATTGGCACCTTTGCTTTAGGTCCTGTGGCAAAGTATCACATCATGGTAGTAGGAAGTGGCAAAAAATACCATTTATCTCATGTCCAGGTAGTGAAAAAGGAGAGGAAAGAGCTGGGGTCCCAACATCCCCTTCAAGAGCATGCCCCCATTGCCCTCATTTCTTCCACTGGACCCCCTTCTGAAAGGTTCTGCTACCTCCCAGTAGTAGGCTGGCAACTAACCTTTTGACACATGGGCTTTTAGGGGACACTTATTTAAAGCATACCACTTATATAGCTTTATTTTTATTGGGAGATTTTGACTAAAATTTGATGAGATTTGAAAATTGTATAAATTTATAAAATTAGCACCTCAGTCCATATTCTAAGAATCATTTCAATCCTCTAGGCCGAAAGCAACAATTTTGATTTCCATCACAATGATAGCTGAAATATTTCTTGCTCTAAGAATTTCATTTGAATAGAGTCGTACAGTATATAAATGTGTATGTCTAGCTTTGTAACATATTTGCTTTTCCACTTCATCCGTGGTTTGGTATTAATAACACGTTCATTTTTCTTGCTGATTACATGAGTATACAACATTTTACTTATCTATTCATGCTTTGAAGAGTATTTAACTTGTTTCTATTTGGAGGCTATTAGGCATAAGCTGCAATGAACATTTTTTACAAGGCCTTTTGTTGACACATATTTTCATTTAGATGGGGTAAACAAATATTTCATCTTAGAAGAAACTGCCCCATCATTTTTAAAAGGACCATTTTAAAATCTCATGAGCAATAAATGAAATTCTCTGTATCTTCACAAGCACTTGGTGCTGTCAGATGTCTTCCTTTTGGCAGTTACAGTGGGCATACTATGGAATTCTATCGTCTTTTTAATAGGTCTCTGCCTAATGACTAATGGTAGTAAGCAACTTTTCATGTAATTACTTGCTACTTATATCTTCTTTTCTGAAGCATCCCTTTGCAGTTTTTTGCCTATTTTAATTGGATTGTTTCTCTTCTTTTTGTTGATTATCAGAGCTAATATTTTTGATATGTCTTTTTCTTATTTATCTATTGCAAACATTTACTCCAAGTGTATGACTCACCTTACATTTCTAAGTGATTCCTATCAAAGGGCTAAAATGATTGATTTTTGATTAATCTTCTTTTGTAGTGTTTTTGTTTGTTTGTCCTGTTCATGTTAAATGATTTTCTCCTGTTTGTAGTATTTACTTTCATACTTAAGACTAAAAACTGAGGGCTGGAATGTAACTCAGTGTATAGCATACACCCAGCAATCATAGGCCATAATATGGATCCCTAGTACTGAAGAAAAATAGGAGAGAGAAGCAGGGGTGGGAAGGAGGAGAGAATCAGACAGTCAGATACCACCACAGGGACAAAGAGAAGATGCACTACTGAGGCCTTCTGCATGTAAACATGTTAATCACTTAAGAAATATTTCTCGAAAAACTGGTAATGCAAGCTTTATTAGCCCTAAATTTGCCTAACTGGTCTTGTCCCCCTTCAAGACTGAGAACACTAAGGTAACTAAGGGGTTTTCAAGGTTTGTAAGAATGCTCTGCCATCAGTTTTCATAAGGTCCTGTTCCAGACTCCTGGACTGGCTCCTAGAAGTCTTCAGTCACTGCCCTTCATGTTCCAGGAATAACCAGAGCCCTTCAGGCTGATCATCCATGATGAAAGCCTTTCCCCAAGCAGGACCAATCATCTCATAGCAATCTGATTGCACTCTCAAGCAGTACGGATGACTCTGGAGCTATGTGCCAAAACCAGAACTGACTTGAAAGTGTTTTATAGTAGAGTACAACAGGGAGGTCAATTTGGAGAGTACTAATATCTTGCAGATTTTGAGTCTCTAAACTGTGAAAATATATCCACTAAATCTTCTTTAATGTTTCTTGGCAAAATTTGAAAGTTTTATTATAGAAATAGTTTAATATTACTTTCAAAAGTGTTTGGCCAGTGGACAGAAACACAATTAATTTTGTTTTGTTGATGTATTTCTCAATCTTGTTAAATTAGTTTCCTAACCTAATGTCATTTGGTAGTAGTGTCAGGAATTTTTTAAATAACCATCTCTTTTGAACTATTTCCAATACTTATGATTATATTTATTTCCCTTGCACTATTTTTCTGCCTAGAAGTTTCATAGAAATGTTAAATAAATGTGATGAAAATAAATACAACTTCCTATTTTCCAATCTTGTAGCGTAGTGTTCAATATTTCAGTATTAGTACAATGCCAACCATACTTGTCTATAGACACCTTTTAACAGATTGGGAAAGCTCCTTTCTCTTTCTTAGCTTGCTATGACTTCTAGCAGTTTTTTAATCATGAAAAGTATTAAATCTTCTGAAGTTGTTTTTTTAATATCTGTGGTGGTCATATTAGTTTATTCTGTTTTCTGTTATTGTATTGTATTATATGGGTCAACTCTGAATGTAGAATCGTGGAATTAACCAAAATGTCTGTATTGGATTTGCTGACTATTCAATTTTTTGCATCTAGGGTCACAATAGATGCTGGCCTGTAATTTTCTCTTTTGTCATATACTTTCAAGCTTTTTGGTGGTTATTTTGTTAGCCTTAAAAAATGAACTGGGAAAACAGACCCTTCCTCCTATGTTTTATGAATGTTATTTGGTAATGTTGGTATTATTCTTTCTTTCTAAATTTGGTAAGTATCACCAGTGAAGCCTACTAGTCCTGGAGCTTTTTTCTCAGAAAAAGATATAAAATCAATCAACAAATATATGAAAAACTGTTAAACATCTCTAGTAATTGGAGAAATGCAAATCAAAACTACTCTAAGATTTTATCTCACTCCAGTCAGAATAGCAATTATCAAGAATGTAAGCAACAATACATGTTGGTGAGGGTGTAGAGGAAAAGGCACACCCATCCATTTCTGGTAGGACTGCAAGTTTCTGCAAACATCTGGAAAGCAGTGTGGAGATTTCTTAAAAAACTTGGAACAGAACCATCATTTGTTTCAGCTATCCCACTCCTCGGTCATACCCAAAGGACTTAAAAACAGCATACTACAGTTAGGCAGCCACATCAATGTTTATAGCAGCACAATTTACAATAGCTAAACTGTGGAACCAACCTAAATGCCCTTCAATAGATGAATGGATAAAGAAACCGTAGTATATGTACACAATGGAATATTACTTAACATTAAAATAGAATAAAAGTGTGGAATTTGCTGGTAAATGGATGGAGTTGAAGAATATCATGCTAAGCGAAATAAGCCAAACCCCAAAAAACAAAGGCTGGATGTGTTTTCTGATTAGTGGATGCTGATCCATGATGGGGGGGGGGGTAGTAGTATAGGAAGAATGAAGGAATTTTGGATTGGGCAAAGGGGAGGGGTGGGGGATGGGGGTAGGAAAGATGGTGGAATGAGACAGACATCATTACATGTACATGTATATTGCAGGAATGGTGTGACTATTCTTCCTGTACAACCAGAGAAATGAAATATTGTGCTCCATTTGTATACAATGAATGAATGTGCATTTTGCTTTCATGTATAACTAATTAGAACAACAACAAAAAAGTCAGCCTTTCCAGTTTTGATAGTCTGGGCTTTCATTGTACTTTAAAGGCCCTTTTCCTTCATAGAAACAATTTAAATATAGATCATTCATACTGCTTATAATTATATTCATTATTATATCAGATTATTTGGGGTTCCATAGAAATAGAAATACTTTCCCCTACCACACACCCTCATATCTGTCAGATCCTACATCCCTGGAACAGATGGGATTCTACCATTTCTGTGTGCTCCAAATTCTTAAATACCTGTAAATCTGGGCTTGAGGGGTTTTTCTGTTTCATTTGTTTTTGCTTTGTTCTCTGTTTTGGTTTGGTTATATTCTTGTTTTCCAAAACACAAAAGGAGAAGGCCAATCTGCTTAAGTGTCAGGCCTGCATTGACAGCCCTGGAGGGAACACCCAATCACTGATTTACAGGCTTTTTGTTTAAATACCCAAGTTTTTCTCTCTCTCACCAAGGTTGATTTTCTGATAGGAGTTTATTCCATTTTCAAGGTTTTCCAGGGAATTGAGCTCCAGTCATCTCCTCTGTGAGCTAGCTATCCTCCACTTTCCCATGTCAGTATCAGTGATCAAAAGTGGTTTTCTTCTAAGGAAAAGTCAGAAATATAAATGAAAAAAATAGGCAACTTTTCTAAAATATTGTTTTTTAGATATCCATCTTTCTTTACTCATCCCCATTCTGATTCTTGCTGTCTGCTGAGAATGTTTAAAAACGTTGATTTTTTTTTTTTTTTTTTTTTTAATTAGGTAGCCGGTTGTGTGGAGGCTCCGGGAGTGGCGGTGTTCTTGGGAGCGCTGGAACAGGCTTGATCATGACAACACTCTGCTCTTTCAAGTTCTGAGTAACACCTCAGGATGGCCTCCCTGCCTCCTAGGTTGCCCTTCCCTCTAGAGTCCCAACTTCCTCAATCTTGTAAGGAGCCTGTTGCATGGCATGGTGTCAAATGACTTTTCACCTTATTGGGAGGAGTGCATCTGCTCATCCCTCTATTGGCATATTCTTCCTATATGAGCTCTGTACTTCCTCAATAAAATTAGACCTGCATCACAGAACCTGGTCTCTAGTGTCTGCATGTCCTGGGCTGACTGACACAGCCTCCTCACCCCCTCTGAGGGACCTGTAATCACAAGGGTGCCATTTGGAACTCCCTAGTAAATACCCTGTATCCAAAATAGCTAATTATGAGAGCCAAAGTAGCAAATAGCTGATTCAAATGCCTTACAAAATCCCAAAATATTTTCTAATAATGAACCAAGATGGAAGCTCCCTGTGTTGCATCATAAGGATCATTTACTCATTTGATTAGTGACAACTGGCAAAAAAGACATTATTATTATTATTATTATTTTGTGGTACCGGGGATTGAACTCAGGGGCACTTGACCACTGGGCCACATCCCCAGCCCTTTTTTGTGTTTTTTTTATTAGAGACAGGGTCTCACTGAGTTGCTAAGTAAAAGACATTATTTGATGGGAAAGATTTGTTTATGTAATTGGAAGAAAATTTTAAAAGGAATTAAATAACCTGAATTAAAAATATATATAAAAAAACTTTAAATAAATCACCCACAGTGTTCTCCCAGTCAAAAAATTTCTAATCATTGTATTTTATGGTTATTTAAGCTTTCTTTCCCAAACATACATTTCCTAGAATGAAGGCACTCTAACTTGATGATTCTAAGTAATTATTTATGCTGGATATATAGACTTTTGATTATGTTTTCCACAAAATATTTCCTGCTGCATGGTGGATAAAATAAAACCTTAAATGCAAAGTAATTAAGAAACCAAACAAAATGAAATTCAACAAGAGAAATCTCTATAGCAGTATCTCATTTTTTTAAATGATAACTTTTGGGTATAAAAATTTGTATGTATTAATTTTAGAAAATCATGAAAAGCCTAGGGAATTAAATTTATCCACAATACTCTAAGGTACTGTTTGCATCTAGATTTGTAGTTCTCCAGTTTTTAGTCTCATTAAATTGCAAATCTTTTCTCTTTCGCTCTCTCCATTTTTATCTGAAGACTGGGTCCTCATATAATAAAAAATTTATTTTAAAACATAGCCTACTTAGCTATGCATTATTATTTCTTATGAATATATTATATTTTATTTCCACAATTTTACTTTTATAGAGTTTATCATGTTTTACTCATCATTCATAGAATGAATGCCTTATGTTAAAATATTTTAAAAATATGAATATTTTTATCAATTATTTTAATATTGGCACAAAATAAGTTAAACGAAGGGTATGCACTTAAAAGAAAACTTCCCTGTGCCCTAGAATTACTGGTCTCATGATATCTGAATATAGATTAAATATGTAGAAAGAAAATTTCATCATATCAGTTAAAAAGAGAAATTTTATAATTGCTTTAATTTTCAAACAAAGCTGATTATTTTTGAATTTTAACACTTTTCTTCACTGAAATTTTATGGAGTTTGATGATATATTTCTATTTCTTTTCTTATTGACAATTTGCAAGCACTATTTATATTAAAAGATTTCACCATTTTTATTTATACATGCCAAATGTTTCTTTTGAATAAGGTGCCATTTTAATTATGTTTACATAAAAATATTTACGGTCACATAAATTAGGCCATAAGACCCACATGCATCCTAATATAGTCTGTGAACAAGCTTTTGAATATATTGAATATGTTGTAACTTTTAAAATAGGTTTTCATTAATATATGCTCAGAATCTTTGAATACTTCTTCATTTGAACTGAAAATTTTTGATAAAGTATAATTATTATTTTCTGAAAATACTTTTAAAAGTATATATATTTTTTACTTCCTGTCCATTATCAATCTCTTTTCTAGATGTTATCAATCTTTTTTCATTTAAATTATTTTTTAAATTCTGATCCTAGTCTGATTGATCATTCAATTTCCCTAAATCCAATGAATGAACTAATAAATTCTAAATTTTGTTAGTCTTAAGAAATAATTCCAAAAATAGTTTTTTAAAAAATGTACAATCCCAATGTATACATAGGAAATTCAAGAATCAATAAGTAATTTCACCAAAGTTTCTGGAAACAATATTGAATTCTAAGTCATTTAAGAAAGAGGAAATAATATGTTAAAGTACCATTTTATAAAATCTTGAAAAATATTTCACATTGAACTAAATGTAATAAAATAATGTTCTCTTCTTTTTATGAATTGTAGTACATGGGCATATTAACTTAAAAATATATGTATACACACACATACATATATATGTACACTTGTAAATTGTGTTTTCAATAACACATTCCTTAAAAATTATTTTTGCAGGACATTTTCTCCCCAAAGCTCAGATAGAAGTGCAATTTATGAATACAATATTTATTGACAAATCTTTGTGTTAAACAAAAGTGGCATATTACTACCTGGAAATTGTTATGCTAAAAATAATGGAAGTCCATTAAAATGGAAATTTAAGACTTATATTATTATAGATTCTGTTCTAAATGTCCCTCATTTTTATCTTTACAATGTCAAAAGGTATTCCAACAACCATATTTGCATTTTTTCAAAGACTAAAATTGAATAATAGATGTAATACATGCATGTTCTTCCTTAGATATTTTGAGTCACCTTGGTAATAATTTTATCCATATAGCATTACTAACATCTGAATAATTTATTTTGTAATGTGTCAGAATTTAGATATCTATACAAGGAAGCTCTCTCTGTTGAATATTATGCCACAAGCTTTTATTGTAAACAGAAAATTAAATTTAAATAGGCATGTGCTCCTTGCTTTTTAGTTAATAGCCTTCCAGATTTGTTTTATAATTTCACAGTCATTTTTTTTCTGTGTATTTCTGAGATAGCTAATAAAGAGAAGACAAAGGTTCTGTTTTGTTTGCCCTGCATAATTGCTTGCCAGCTGAAACTTAGTAATGCATCCTCTAATGTCTGTCACCCTGATAGGAGCTTTGAAAAACATCTTAGAATTGTAAAATGTGCATCTTTCAATACTACGGCTCTAAAAAATATATTTGAAGAAAATCCTAAATTTGGATAGAAGTCAGTAATGCAACTTAATATATTCTAATCCCATTGATAATTCCAAACTTGTAACCGTAGTGGATTGTCACTGTACAACCCCATTCCAATTTATTTTCCTCTCTCTCTCTCTCTCTCTCTCTCTCTCTCTCTCTCTCTCTCTCCCTCCTCACTTCCACCTCTATAGTAGAGAATATGCATATTTCCTTTAGTAGAGTATATGTATTTGGATACATGTCCCAGGGTTCTCATAACAAAATTACATAAACTAAGTGCCTTTAAATATTAGAAGTCTATTTTTTCATAGTCCTAGATAGTAGAAATCTGAAGATCAGAATATTGTCAGGGCCATGCTCCCTCTGAAACCTGTAGGGAAGAATCCTTCCTAGGCTTTTTCTAGCTTCTAGGGAAAGCCATTGATCTTTGAGGTTCCTTGGCTTGTAGAGCATAATTCCAATGCTTGCCCCTGTCTTGATGTTCTCATATATAAATGGCCTTCTTCCTTTAAGGACAGGAGTCATATTGGATTGGCAGCCTACAATTGTCCAGTATCAATTACCTCATCACAACTTAACTAATTACATCTGTGATATTATTTCAAATAAGTTTACATTCTGAGGTACTGGGATTAAGAATTTAGCATAGCATTTTGGGAAAAGAGAACATAATTCAACCTATAGTAACAGTGCAATGTATTTTAGATTAAAACTACAGATACTCAATATAACATCAAAATTGAAAATTAGTTGCACTGCATTCCTGAAAGAAATCAGGAATTCCCTTTGAAGCCGCCTCATCTGCGCATAATTGCAAATGTTACAATGCCTCGGGACTCTGTCCTTAGGGTTTATTTCATTTCATTTACTCTCTTTCTCCAAGTAATCTTATCCCTAAAAACCTTCTCTCACAGTGACCTTTGTTCTGACCTTTTCCTGGTCTGTATGCCTATTCAATCAACTTCTTTCTCTTCTGTGACCAATATGTATTTCACACTCAAATGAATAAGACATTCTTTATTCCATTACTTTCAGGTCAAAACACACAGAAAACCACCAAATACATGGGCCCCTTATTTTTCTATATTTAATAGACTTACCATTCCACCATTTTGCCCGACCAAAAACCAGAGTTATCATTGCCTCAGGTCTTTTTCCTACCTGCTTCAAATGCTTTGAAAGCCCTGGTGACACAAAAGGAAAATAAACATCCTCAAATTTATCAATTCCTGTGGTTTACCCAGACAGACATCCTTGTTTGATCTCTAAAAATACATTTCAAAATTTTCTCCTTATTTATTCCCTTGCCCACTAGACTATGGTCTCTCTCAAATTAGCCAGAGATATTTTATAGCATAAACCAAATCATATCACTCTATTGTTTGTTTTTGTTCTATGATTTCTCACTCAAATTAGGGTAAAGCCAAATACCACAAGATTCTGCACAATCCAGTCAGATATGGCTACTAGTTACTTCTACCTCATCTCTATCTATTCCCACCCCAGTCCCCTGTGTTTGGAGTATACTAGTTTTTTGCTTCTTAATTTCCCAGGAAGCTGGTACTTATACTTCCCTCAGAAACACTGTTTTTAACCATCATTACCTCGTTTGTTCCTTCTTATACAGACATTACTTTTTAGGTATACTTGAGAATCTTCCTGATTGGTTTGACTGTAGTCTCTTCAAATCATTTAAAAATGCAATTCTCCTTCCATTTGTTTTACCTTTTTAAAAAAATATTTATCATTATATTGTAAGAAATTATCTCATTTTTCTTTCTCTACCCTAAAATATAAATGTTCTGAGAACAGGGATTTATTTCATTAATTATTCTATCTCCATCAAGTCTACCATACCAATGGATCTAAATTTTGTAACTTCAAGAAATTTATTTAACTTAAATTCTTTATTGAAAATTATTTTGTTGGACCAGATATCCCGAGCATATTATAATTTCTTTTATTTTGAAATTTTTGTTTAATTTAATGTATAATTTTTTTTGTTTAATTTTAATGTATATCTGCTAAAAGTTTCTATCCTGGTTATATTAGCAATCATTCAGAAATTACATTCATGCTTCTGAGTCCATGCAAGCTGGACTCAAACTTGGCTTTACTCTTCTTTGTTTTGTGTCATCTTTTTTTTTTTTTTTTTTTTTTTTTTTGGTACCGGGGATTGAACCCAGGGGCACTCGACCACTGGGCCACACCCCCCAGCCCTTTTTTGTATTTTATTAGAGACAGGGTCTCACTGAGTTTCTAAGTGCCTCGCCATTGCTGAGGCTGGCTTTGAATTCGTGATCCTCCTGCCTCAGCCTCCCAAGTACTGGGATTACAGGCGTGCGCCACCACGCCCGGCTTTGTGTCATCTTTAACAAGTCACCAAATGGCTCTGGGCCTTAAAACTTATGAGATTGTTTTTAGAATTAAATAAGCTAATGCCCATGTAGTTTTTTACTAGGACTTTGCGAGTGCTAGATCAGGCTGGGTGATCCTTATTACTTTTCAGAATGAAAAAGCATCAATTTATGTGACACTTTAAAAATAAAATTTGATGACCCAAATTTGTTGTATGAATTCAGAATCGAGATTTCTCACTTTCTCATCCCTTCTCTTCCAAATAAACTCAGTATAAAAAAAGTTTTCTGTGAACTAGATAAGTGTCACTTGATGTGACAAAATAAACAACACTAACAGAAGTGATGTTCACCAAAAAAGCAGACTCTGAGTCATCCATTTAAAGAATAGAAAATTGGGGCATGCAAACTGATAAATAGTAATTCTTATAAATCAGAGAAGGGAAAAAATTCCAATGTTCGTGACAAAATTATTTAAGGATTTACAACCCATGACATTTCTAAATCTGTAAAACTACTGATGCGACAGCAGCTTTTTTCTATTCTTGTGGTTTAATATCTTTGGCCATCAGCAATTGGACTAAAACCCATTCTAGGTTTTAAGTTTTCAACCATGTCTACAAGGAACTCTCACATACACACCTCAATCAATGAGGTGAAGCAAGATCCTACATTTTGGGAGCAAATTTTTACCACATGCATGTCAGATATAGCACTAATCTCAAGAATATATAAAGAACTAAAAAAAAAAAAACCCACCAAAAAAACAAACAACCCAGTCAATAAATGGGCTAAGGAGCTGAACAGACACTTCTCAGAAGATATATAATACATCAACAAATATATGAAAAAAATGTTCAACATCTCTAGTAATTGGAGAAATGCAAATCATTCCAGTCAGAATGGCAGTTATCAAGAACGCAAACAACAATAAGTGTTGGAGAGGATGTGTGGAAAATGCACACTCTTACATTGCTGGTGGCACTACAAATTGGTACAAACCACTCTAGAAAGCAGTATGGAGATTCCTTAGAAAACTTGGAATGGAACCACCAGTTGTCCCAGCTATCCCTCTTTTCGATTTGTACCCAAAGGACTTAAAAACAATGTAGTTTAGTAATGCAGCTATATCAATGTTTATAGCAGCTCAATTCACAATAGCTAAACTATGAAACCAACCTAGATGCCCTTCAATGGATGAATGGATAAAGAAACTGTAGTATACATACACACAATGGAATATTACTCAGCATTAAAAGAGAATAAAATCATTGCATTTGCAGGTAAATGGATGGATTTAGAGAATATCATGCTAAGCGAAGTAAGCCAATCCCAAAAAACTAAAGGCCAAACGTTCTCTCTGATAAGTGGATGCTGATCCATAATGGGGGGGGGGGGGGGGGAATAGAGGAACTGTAATTGGGTAAAGGGGAGGGAGGAGAGGGGAGTGGGCATGGGGGAAGGAAAGATGGTGGAATATGAGATGGACATCATTATCCTAGGTACATGTGTGACTGCACATATGGTGCAATGTTACATTGTGTTCAACCAGAGAAATGAAAAGCTGTGCTGCAATTGTGTACAATTAATTAAAATGCATTCTGCTGTCATATATACCTAATTAAAATTGATTAATTAATTAATTAATAAAAATACCTACTTAATGTTCCTGCTTCAAACTATGAGGACCAGAGAAGGAGAGGAAAAATAAGAAAGAGAAAGTGAGAAGAACAATAAAAGAGGGAAAGAGAGGAAAAACATGTATAATACTGCTTTATATATGTTACCTCTACCGTATTGTAATATGTAGTCAACAATTGGAAAACTGATTTATATTTCTCAGAATGCATATACTTCACCCACTTCCCAATGAGATTAAGCGCAAGTCTAAACAATGTTGTTATTATCCTAACAAAAATTTCCATAAGGACACATGAGAGAATTGAGATAAAGTTCCCATTAAAGGTATGTCACCAAATATGTTTTGGAGACAATTTTAAGAATTATCTTATTTTAATCAAAGGAGAATGAAAGAAAACAAACAAAAATACCAGCTACACAAGTCATAATAATGTAGGATATACCAATTTCTTCTACAATTAACAATTCTCTAATCAGCTGTAGCAATGTTAAATGCAAATGAAGAAACAAAATAATTGCAATACATTTCTACATAATCCTTAAGATAAAAGAGTGGCCAAGTTATAGAACGGTTTATTGGTAATAAGGAAAATCATTCTGAACACATACCTGTGTCTCTATACAATTCATATATAAAAAATGTTAATTTCATAATTTATTATTCTTTACAGATTATAAAGCTTAACATTTTCATATACTTGTCTCACATTGTCCAAAAATAAGTACATTGCAATATCACTATTTAAATATAAGGATATCAGGTCTTTATGAGTTGATGTAACTTTCTAAAATTAAATAAAATAATGTCTGGAACATGACCTCAAACTTTCTGTTTTTCTTCATTGACTGAATTTTAAGTGTGTGCACATCTGTGTGCACCTGTGTTGGTGGGCATAAAAGAGATAAATGAATTTTGGTCAAACTTAGGAAGTTTTAAATGACCCATGATCATCATGGTTCTGATGAGGCCAAGTAGGAGAGGATGGCTAAAATATAATGTAAATAAATCAAAGTGAGTGAGTCCAGATTGGATCTATTTTCAGGTAAGAAGCCCATAATGATGTTGCCCATCCTAACTACTTGGAGGAAAATATAGTCTGTGTATAGCAAGGTCAGTCAGAAAATAAACAGAAGATGAGAATACCTATGATTGTTGGAGTACAAAGCATACATTAAGAATAACCCTATCTAACAGACCAAACAGAAAGAAATCATAACTGGAAGAGTGTCCAAGCATTATCTTTCACAGAATAATCTCAAGGCATCTCAGATAATAGCTAGTACTGAAGCCAGATTTAAAACTAGGTAGTGAGTGTAGTCAGGCAAATCGGGTCTAACATCGAGTTTCATAAAGAACATGGAGTCCATAAGGAAAATGGAGTCAGCCTGAGTCCTGGAAAATCACAGAGCAACTCTAAGGGAGATAAGATGGTTAATGTTCCCAAGTTGAGGGCTCATCTTATGGAATGTTAATGAAACAGCTCCAGCAAACGGAGATGCTAATCAACTAGCCCTAAACCCCTCCGGCGTAAATCTCACACCCACCATGGGCCCTCCTGCGTCACATCTTTTGACATTCCTGTCCTAGGAAGGACAGAGATAAGGAACGTGGAAGGGACAAAAGAAAGATTTAGATATAAAAGGGAGAAAGCTTCTCCTCCCTTTGGATTCCTGGTTTCCAGGTCCCCTTCTCCCTCTGGGGTAAGTCTTTTGCTATCCTTTCAATAAAGCTGTCCACTTTCCACTCTATGCTTGCCTCGGAGTGCTTCTTCGGCGTTATTCTTCAGCGTTCGGGGAGCAAGAACTCGTCACGGTAAAAAGCGGTTTCAGTACCTAATCCTAGAATTATGAGTAGGCTATCATGAAATTCCCAGTTCTGCAGATCTCCAGCTTAACAGTAACTTATGAAGATGCATCTATTAATAAAATAATATTGACCTTCTATACCACTGCTAATAATCACTGATTATACAACAATATAGAAGAAAGGCTGTTCATGCTCTCTCTCATAAAGCTCATATTCTAAGGGGCAAAATAGTAAAATTCTTGCTGATGTAAGCAGAAATTTTTAACTATTATATCTGAGTGTAAAGAAGTTTACACATAATACTTAAATCTGCATTTTGCTACTATTTTTGTTGAATAAATTATATCTAGTTAACTATTACTGTTGGATGTTTGGAGTTTCAAGTCAAGCAATAATAAACACATAATTAATAAAAGTTTAAGTTATTTCAATTATGAGATACTTATATGTAGACAGTTTTAGGATTTGTTCCGAAGTCACTGATATGAGAATGCATAGTTTCTATTATTCTGCAATCCTCATCATGTTGGCCTTTTGTACCACTACTCAGTATTGTGCATTTGCAGATGACTCCTCTCATATCCTTCTCCTATCTCACCTCAAGAAAGGAAATACAGGGCAGAAAAATAAGTTCTCTCCATGTGCCTTTGATGGAGCAACGAAATTGTTTCCAGAACCTATAGTTGAATTCCCCTGATGTGTGTATAGATAGAACAGAGGCATGTGGCTACTTCTCAATTCAGGGAACTGAGATATTAGCATCTGGCATTGAATCCTTTATAGTTAGAGAATAGCTAAAACCAACAGTATAGAAATATCTGTTACATGATTAACATATTAATTGTTACAGAAATCCATCAGTATTCAGATTCTCATCCTTCCTGGATCTCAGTAGTTGTTGTATTTACTTGTCCCCTTGAATTTAGGTAATACAACTTAACTTTGTCAAGTGAAATATAAACCAAGGATATGTAGGTATGAATATGTGTGTGGCCTGTGGATTGAAACAGTTAAAAGTCAGGAAGAAAGCCATGTCCTTTTCTACTAGTTGTATGCATACTCCAGTGTTCCAATTGCATTTGAGGTTGAGAAGTATTTGAGATCTCAAAGATTTTTGTTATTTATTGCATGATAATCTTCTCGTAACGTGACTGAATCAGATTTTTTTTGTAACTACAAGAAAAAAGTAAAAATATGTGGCATTGCTTAAGCAACAGGCAGTGGGTGTTGCTTACTGTTAGAGGTTACCAGATGGAGACTTATTTCATGTAATAGCCAAATTTTGGTAAAGTTGAGTTGCCTATAGTAACTCAGAAGGCAGGTTATACAATAATAAGCATGAAGCTTCAGATGAACAAGTTGGAAAAAAAATAAGAGCAGTTGTATGTGGGTTCCTATTGGCTGGTTTGGTGAGATTTAAGGTCTCTTAATGTTAGAAAAGCTACACACAATTCAAAACCAAACAATGGAAAATAAAATTGAGCAAACTTTTGAAAACAAAGACTAATTTGAAATTATTCAGGTGCTCAAAAATAATACATAAACAAATTAAATCAGTCATGTGGCAAGCATAAAATTAAGCCAATTGGCGTCACATCCCCTGGTTAAAAAGTCTGAATAGATTAAGAGAGTAACACATAAAATAAATCCAGACTTAGATAAAAGCAGATTTTACTCAAAGAGTAATTATAATAGGGAAAACCCTCTGATCTCAGGAATCTGCTTGAGTCTCAAAATGAAATCAAATAGAAAAGATGCTATATATGTGCATTACGAATTGTAATACATACTACTATTATAAATAAAAAAAGAAAAAGATAAAAAAGGGGCTTTTTAAAAATAAAAATAATAACCACTGCTACGAGACACTTTTAAGGAAAACTTGGGCAAGCAAGCAGAAATGAACTGACAGCATGGTCTGAGTGATCTGGCAGAAAATGTGTTGCCCGGTGGTCAGCTAATTGTCAGGGTAAGCTGTTAAGGAGAGCATATTGTGCATTTTAGTGCTTGCTCAGGCTTGGGGGCAACCTTCAGTGCAGGAAACTATGGGGCAGAGGGAAGCCTGAAGCATGGGCAAGACAAGTCAAAGGGTAAGAAATGGGCTACTGAGAACATTTGGCCAGGCTCCTCTTTGTCATTTAATACAGATGGCATCTGTTCTTTAACACAGAACTTCTTAGGAATGTAGTAACAAGAATAAACATTACATATTAAATAAAGAAGTTAAGCTAAGATTTGAGGTTTAAATGAAGCCAGTTAAAAATGATTTCAGAACATTGGAAATGTCCTTAAAGGGTGGAGTGAGATCCCAGTTTATGATTGGAATAGTTTTGATGACAGCATAAGTGTCAGAGAGTTTTACAAGAACATATAAACATTCCCTCTGACCATTAAATAGTGCTCCCTTAAGAAGTTAAAGTCATGTCCAAAGTCAAATAATTGTAGACAGAAATTTCTGGGGAAAATATATATATAATACATAATATATATAATATAATTTTTTTCTCCAGAAAATCCATCTCTCTCTCTCTCTCTCTTGCTCTCTCTATTATATTTTATAGTTTTAGTATTGAAGGAAATTGGTGTCAACTGTATGCAATAAACACACACACACACACACACACACACATATCAGTAAGACAGAAAGAATATTGATGTTTGAGAGCTGAATAAAATCTAATTCCCAGTGAAGTAAAGGTTTTGCTGGAGATTATTCCCTTTTTTCTCTCCAGTTATAGTCTTATGATGGTTCTAGTACAAGAAGACACCTCTTGTTTCACATGACAATAAAATTTTCCCATCAACATTGGCCTGGGAGTGGATTTAGTTTCTGCTTCATGATGAGTTGTCATGTTGAGTGATCTTGTAAAGGTCAGAGACTATATTTTGGATGGGGAAGCTAATAGGTCATCTAGGCGTTTCCAAAATACATGTGGAAATATAGAACATACAACTTCTTTCAATTGGCTCTTCAAGTTCAGGGACTTTAAATTATGAGTCTTTAAGCTCTTTAAGCTCTTCAATTAGTGAGATTATTGGTAAGTGGAGTGGATTTACCATCTTTTCTGGTTCTGGTTATGCTGTTACAGATTTAGGAACCACCACCTAAATTTAGACTTATCCTATAGTTGATTTCATTTGCCTGGGAGGTTTTGTTATCCATATGAGCTTCCACGTTAAATATGTTTAACTCCCTTGACAATAGCAAAGCTTCTAAGAAATCAGAGGATGTTTTTATATTTTTAATTGGTGATGGTGGCCCCTGATTTCCTTCAATACTAAAACCATAAATTATCCCAAAACATGTCTACTCTCCATTTGTGGATGTTTGAATCTTTATATTTAGCCAAGGGCAGGACTGCATGAGAGCCCAAAGTTTCAAGATCTGAGCTGATTTTGTAAAAGGTAAAGGTTTATATTCTATGGAGTTGTGGAAATTGTAATGGCATATCCTGTCTGGAAATTTTTTTCTGAGATGCAGCAATAGGAACCATCAATAAATAAACTGAATGAGGTCAGGGAGGATCGAAGCTTGAGTGTTGTAAGGCAATCATGAAGTTGTCCTTCAGTTGGGAGAAGGAGGACAGTGGCAGGTTTGTGATTCTGGCAGCACTTTGTGATGGTAAGAGAAGAGAGCAGAAAAAATTAATGAGACTGGACTGAGTTCTTTATATATCCTGGAGAAGAATGCTCTATCTGAGGTGCAGGTGGCAAAGATTTTCTCCCATTCTGTAGGCTGTGTGTTCACATTCAAGATTGTGAAGAAGCTTTTTAGATTGATTCCATTCCATTTGTTGATTCTTGATTTTACTTCTTTCACTTTAGGAGTCTTGTTGAGGAAGTTAGTTCCTAAGCTGACATGATAGAGATTTGGGCCTACATTTTCTTCCATTAGGAACAGGGTCTCTGGTCTAATGCCTAAATCCTTGATCCACTTTGGGTTGACTTTTATGCAGGGTGAGAGGTAGTGGTTTAATTTCATTTTGCTACATATGGATTTCCAGTTTTCCCAGCACCACTTGTTGAAGAGGCTCTCTTTGCTCCAATATATGTTTTTGGCACCTTTGTATAGTATGAGATAACTGTATTTATGGGGTTTGTCTCTGTGTCTTCTGTTCTGACATTGTTGTACATGTCCATTTTGGTGCCAATATCATGCCATTTTTGCTACTATTGCTCTATAGTGCAGTTTAAAGTCTGGTATTTTGATGACTCCTGCTTGACTCTTTTTGCAAAGGATTGCTTCAGCTATTCTGGGTTTCTTATTTTTCCAAATGAATTTCAGGACTATTTTATTTCTATGAAGAATGTCTTTGGGATTTTAATAGGAATTGCATTAAATCTGTATAGTGATTTTGGTAGTATGGCCATTTTAACAATGTTAATTCTTCCTATCCAAGAACATGGGAAATCTTTCCATCTTCTAATGTCTTCTTCAATTATTTATTTATTGTTCTGTAGTTTGCATTGTACAGTTCATTCACCTCTTAAAGATTGATTCCCAAGTATTTTGTTTTCCTTTGAGGCTATTGTGCATGGGGGTGTTTTTCTGTAGGATCATTTGATTCATCACTAATGTGTAGGATCACAGTTGATTTATGAATATTAATTTTATATCCACAACCCAATTAACAAATGAGCAAAGGAACTGAACAAGTACTTCACGTAAGAAGAAATACAATTAGTCAAAAAAGTATATGAAAAACTGTTCAATGACTCTAGCAGTTAGAGAAATGCAAATTAAAACTACACTGAGATTTCATCTCACTCCAGTCAGAATAACAATTATCAATAATAAAAGCCATAAATGTGGCAAGGATGTGGGGGAAAAGTTACATTCGTACATTGCTGTTGGGACAGCAAATTGGTGCAACCACTCTGGAAAGCAGTATGAAGATTCCTCAGAAAATGTGAAATGGAATCATCATTTGACCCAGTTATCCCACTCCTTAGTTTATACCCAAAGGATTCAAAATCAGCATGCTACAGTGATGCAGCCGTATCAATGTTTATAGCATCTCAATTCACAATAGCTAAACTATGGAACCAGCCTAGATGCCCTTCAACAAATAAATGGATAAAGAAAATGTGGAATACATACACAGTAGAATACAATTTAGCCATAAGAAGAAATAAAATTATTGCATTAGTCACTAAATGAATGGAACTGGAGAATATCATTATAAGTGGAGTAAACCAAACCCAAACAACCAAAGGCCAAATATTTTCTCTGATATGCAGATGTTAACTCACAATAAGGAAGACAGGTGTTGGGAAGAATAGAAGTGCTTTGAATTAGACAAAGGAGAATGAAGGGAAGGGAGGGGGAATGGAAATAGGAAAGATAGTAGAATGGATTGGACATTATTTTCCTGTGTGTTTATATGAATACATGACCAATGTGATTTTATGTCATGTACATCCAAAATAATGGGAAGTTATACTCCATGTATGAATAATGTGTCAAAATGAATTATACTATTATATATAACTAATAAAAACAACTACAACAAAAAAGTGATGTAACTAACAATGCTGGCTATTTTTCAATAGAAGAGTCAGAAATGCATGAAATAAATGTAGGGTTATGGTTGGACCTAACACCAGGTCAGATCTGCCTCAAATCAATATTTCAGGTGCTCCTAATGCTTATAAATATGTAGTATGAGACTAAAGTATTCATTGCCCTCTGATTTTAACTGTTTTTGAGATAAGATGCCTAAATCATACTCTTCTCTTTCATGAACAATTGGGGAGGAAAAGGAAAAGTAAGGAGTATCTAAAGTGGGAAGGGAGGGAAGCTCTTTACAGCTTCAAATACTTTACAGAAGCAGTCCCATTGTAGAAGTTTAGACAGTCTCTTCAGTAATGTCATGTGAAGGGATGCTATCACAGATAAGAATTCACATTCTGCAATAGCTACACATCCCAGAAAGTTCTAAACTATCTCTTGGTTTCCCAGCAGGAGATAGGAATGTTTTGGATAAAATTTGGGAATAAGGTTTCCCAACAGAGGAAATATTATGGCTTCAATGGTTCACTTGAGGGCAAGAGAACAAAGCTTGATCTTTTGAGAATAAAAGTCCCTGTTAAGACTTTTAAAATAGCTGGGTATCTTTTATAGAATTGCTGAATATCACAAACCAGAGAAAGAAGATATCTACATATTGTATTGAGGACCGGATTGCAAAGGGAAACCAAAGTTTTTAGATTTGCATCTCATTTCTGCATAAAAATAAGTTGGGGCTTCTTTGGGGCATAATAATACAAGCATATGAATGCTTTTTGTAAAGGTGAATAAGTATTAGGAGTTAGGCCCCTTCGGGCAACATTACAGAGTCAGAACACAAGTGACAATAGTAAAATGAGTTGTGTTTGAGGGTTTGGAAGGAAGGGTGGTATTGGGGTTTGGGATCAAAAATAATCTAGGATTTATATTTTAATTTATGGATTGTAAGTTCTGGACTAGTTAGTAACTCTTTGTGGAATTTTTGTTCTTCTATAGGAAAATTGGGTTGTTTAGGGGTGGAAATGAGAGATAAAATTAATGAGTCCTTTGACAAGAAGTAATTTAATAATATGGTTAAGATCTTCCATTGCCTCAAGCTTTAGCGGCAATTAAGAGGGCAAACTGGAGTTTGTCTTTTGTCAAGGGTACTCTAATTCATGGTCAATTTTACATTTATCTGTCTCATAGCCTAAAGTGAGCAAGGAATGTGATGAAATATTTTTAAAAAATTCATTAATTTTTTATTTGTTTTAATTTGTTATACATGAGAGCAGAATGAATTTCAATTCATAGTACACATATGGAGCACAATTTTTCATTTCTCTGGTTGTACACAAAGTAGAGTCACACCATTCATGTCTTTATGCATATACTTAGGGAAATGATGTCCATTTCATTCCACCATCTTTCCAACCCTTATGACCCCTGCCTTCCCCTCCCTCCCTTTGTCCTATCCAAAGTTCCTCCATTCCTGCCATGCTCCCCCCAACCCCCATTATGGATCAGCCTCCACTTATCAGAGAAAACATTTGGCCTTTTGTTTGGGGGATTGGATTACTTCACTTAGCATGATATTCTCCAAATCCATCCATTTACTGACAAATGCCATGATTTTATTCTCTTTTAATGCTGAGTAATATTCCATTGTGTATATATACAACAGTTTCTTTAACCATTCATCTATTGAAGGGTATCTATATTGGTTCCACAGTTTAGCTATTGTGAACTTTGTTGCTATAAACATTGATGTGGCTGCTTACTGTAGTATGCTGTTTTTAAGTCCTTTGGGTATAAACCGAGGAGTGGGATAGGTGGATCAAATGGTGGTACCATTCCAAGTTTTCCGAAGAATCTCCATACTGCTTTCCAGAGTGGTTGCACCAATTTGCAGTCACACCAGCAATGTAAGAGTGTGCCTTTCTCCCCATATCCTTGCAGACACTTAAAATTTTGCTTGTATTCTTTAATAACTGCCATTCTGAGTGGAGTGAGATGAAATCTTAGAGTAATTTTGATTTGCATTTTTCTACTTGCTAGAGATGTTAAACATTTTTTCATATATTTGTTGATTGATTGTAATTTTTTTTGTTTTTGTTTTTGTTTTGTTTTGTTTTGTTTGTGTTAAGTTTTTGGAGCTCTTTATATATCCTGAAGATAAGTGCTCTATCTGATGTGCATGTGGTAAAGATTTTCTCCCATTCTGTAGGCTCCTTTTGCACATTATTGATTGTTTCCTTTGCTGTGAAGAAGCTTTTCAGTTTGAATCCATCCTATTTATTGATATTTGATTTTATTTCCTTGTGCTTTAAGAGTCATGTTAAGGAAGTCAGTTCCTAAGCCGATATGACGAAGATTTGAGCCTACTTTTACTTCTATTACGTGCAGGGTCCCGGTCTATTCCTAGGTCCTTGATCCACTTTGAGTTGAGTTTTGTGCATGGTGAGAGATAGAGTTTAATTTCATTTTGTTGCATATGGATTTCCAGTTTTCCCAGCACCATTTGTTGAAGAAGCTATCTTTTCTCCAATATATGTTTTTGGCCCTTTTGTCTAATATGAAATTACTGTATTTATGTGGGTTTGTCTCTGCATCCTCTATTCTATGTCACTTGTCTGAAAGTCTATTTTTGTGCCAATACCATACAGTTTTTTGTTACTATTTCTCTGTAGTATAGTTGAAGGTCTGGTATTGTGATGCCACCTGCTTCATTCTTCTTGCTAAGGATTCCATTGGTTATTCTGGGTCTCTTGATTTTCCAGATGAATTTCATGATTGCTTTTTCTATTTCTATGAGGAATGTCATTGGGATTTTGATTGGAATTGCATTAAATTTTTATAGTGCTTTTGGTAGTATGGCCATTTTGACAATGTTAATTCTTCCTGTCCAAGAACATGGGAGATCTTTCCATCTTCTAAGTTCTACTTTAATTTCTTTCTTTAGTGTTCTCTAGTTTCCATTGTAGAGTTCTTTCACCTCTTTTGTTAATTTGATTCCCAAGATTTTTCTTTTCTATTCTTTTTTTTCTCTTCTTTCTTTTCTTTTCTTTTTTTTTTTTTTTGAGGCTGTTGTAAATGGGTAGTATACCTAGTTTCTCTTTTAGAGGATCTGTCACTGATGTACAGAAGTGCATTTTATTATTAGTGTTGATTTTATATCCTGCTACTTTGCTGAATTCATTTATTAGCCCTAAAGTTGTCTGTGGAATTTTTCAGATCTTCTAAGTATAGAATCATGTCCTCAGCAAATAATGATAGTTTTAGTTCTTCTTTACCTATTCATATTCTTTAATTTCTTTTATCTGTCTAATTGCTCTGGCTAGTTCAAGGACTACGTTTAACAAAAGTGGTAGAAAAGAGCATCCCTTTCTTGTTCCAGTTTTATAGGGAATTCTTTCAATTTTTCTCCATTTAGAATGATGTTGGCTTTGGATTTAGCATAGATAGCTTTTACAATGTTAGGGTATATTCCTACTATCCCTAGTCTTTCTAGTCTTTTGAACATGAAGGGCTGCTGTATTATTGTCAAATACTTTTTCTGCATTTATTGAGATGATCATATGATTCTTTAAGTCTATTGATGTTATGAATTATGCTTATTGATTTCCATATGTTGATCCAACCTTCCATCCCTGGGAAGAACCCGTTTGATCATGGTGCACTATTTTTTTTTTTTTTTTTTTTTTTTTTTTTTTTTTGGTACCAGGGATTGAACTCAGGGGCACTTGACCACTGGGCCACATCCCTGGCCCTTTTTGTATTTTATTAGAGACAGGGTCTCACTGAGTTGCTAAGTGCCTCGCCATTGCTGAGGCTGGCTTTGAACTTGCGATCCTCCTGCCTCAGCCTCCCAAAGTGCTGGGATTACAGGTGTGCGCCACCGCGTCCGGCTGGTGCACTATTTTTTAAATAAGTTTTTGTATGCAGTATGCCAGAATTTTATTAGATTTTTTTGCATCTATGTTCATTAGCGATATTGGTCTGAAGTCTTTTTCCTTGGTGTGTCTTTTTCTGGTTTTGCAAACAGGGTGATATTGGTAGTATTCACTCTTTTTCTATTTCATGGAATATCTTGAGTAGTATTGGTATTAATTCTTCTTTGATGGTCTTGTAGAACTCAGTTGTGAATACATCTGATTCTGGACTTTTCTTAGTTGGTAGACTTTTATGGCATCTACTTTTTCATTGCTTGAAATTGATCTGTTTAACTTGTGTATATCATCCTGATTCAGTTGGGTAAATCATATGACTCTAGAAATTTGTCAATGTCTTCAATATTTTCTATTTCATTGGAGTATAAATTTTAAAAATAGTTTTTTATTATCTTCTGTATTTCTTTAGTGTCCATATATTTCCTTTTTCATGATATTTCCTTTTTCATCATGGATTTTAGTAATTTGAGTTTTCTCTATTCTCTTTGTTAGCATGGCTAAACGTTTATCAATTTTATTTATTTTTTCAAAGAACCAACTTTTTGTTTAATCAATTTTTTCAATTGTTTCTTTTGATTCAATTTTATTGATTTCATCTCTCATTTTAATTATTTCCTGTCTCCTACTACTTTTGATGGTGATTTGTTCTTCTGTTTGTAGGGCTTTGAGATGTAATGTTAGGTCATTTATTTGTTGACTTTTTCTTCTTTTAAGTAATGAACTCCATGCAATGAACTTTCCTCTTAGAACTGCCTTCATAGTGTCCCAAAGATGTTGATATATTGTATACTGTTCTCATTTACCTCTAAGAATTTTCTAATCTTCTCTTTGATGTCTTTTGCAATCCATTGTTCATTCAATAGAATATTATTTTTTCTCCAATTTTTGGAGTAGTTTCTATTTTATATTTTATCACTGATGTCTAGTTTCACTCCATTATGATCTGATACAATGCAAAGTAGTATCTCGACTTATTTTGTATTTGCTAATAGTTGTTTTGTGGCATAATATATGGTCTACTTTAGAGAAGGATCCATGTGCTGCTGAGAAGAAAGTGTATTTACTCACTGATGGATGAAATACTCTATATATAATGTCTGTTATGTCTAAATTATTGATTTTATTATTGAGTTCTATAGTTTCTTTGTTTAGTTTTTGTTTGGAAAATCTATACAGTGGTGAAAGGGGTGTGTTAAAATCACCCAGTATTATTGTGTTGTGGTCTATTTGACTCTTGAAATTGAGAAGAGTTTGTTTGATCAACATAGATGCTCCATCGTTTGGGGCATATATATTTATAATTGTTATGTATTGTTGATGTTTGGTTCTCTTGAGCAGTATGAAATATCCTTCTTCATCCCTTTTGATTAACTTTAGCATGAAGTCTACTTAATTTGATATGAGATGAGGATGGAAACCCCTGCTTGTTTATGCAGTCCATGTGAGTGGTATATTTTTTTCCCAAACTTTCACATTCAGTCTTTGGATTTCTTTCCCTATGAGATGAGTCTCTTGGAGGCAGCATATTGTTGTGTCTTTTTTTTTTTTTTTTTTTTTTTTAATACATTCTGCCAGCCTATGTCTTTTGATTGTTGATTTTATGCCATTAATGTTCAGGGTTATTATTGAAACATGATTTGTATTCCCAGTCATTTTTGTTTATTTTTGATTTTTAACTTGACTTGGTTTCCCCTTTGATTGGTTTATCCTTTAGTGTAATACCTCCATTTATTGATTTTCATTGTTGTTTTTCATTTTCTACTTACGGAATTTTTTGCTGAGGATATTCTCTATTGCAGGCTTTCTAGTTGTAAATTCTTTTAATATTTGTTTATCAATGAAGGTTTTTATTTCATCATCAAATTTAAAGCTTAATTTTGCTGGACATAAGATTCTTGGTTGACAACCATTTTATTTCAGAGCTTATTATATGTTATCCCATGCTTTTCTAGCTTTGAGGGTCTGGGTCAAGAAATCTGCAGAGACCCTAATTTGTTTCCCCTATATGTAATCTGATTCCTTTCTCTTGTGGCTTTTAAAATTCTCTTCTTATTCTGTATGTTAGGAATTTTAATTATAATGTGCCTTGGTGTAGATCTGCTATGATTTTATGCATTTGGTGTTCTGTAAACCTCTTGCATTTGATTTACCAATCCATTCTTCATGTATGGAAAATTTTCTGATATTATTTCATTGACTAGGCTGTTCATTCCTTTGGTTAGTAACTCTATGCCTTACTCTATTGCAGTAATTCTTAAATTTGTTCTTTTCATGTTGTCCCATAATTTTTGAATGGTCTGCTTATGGTTTCTTATCATCTTCACTTTGTGATCAACTTTATTTTCAAGATTATATATTTCATCTTTATTATCTGAGGTTCTTTCTTCCAAATGATCTAATCTGTTGGTGATGCTTTCTATTAAGCTTTTAATGTGGTTTTATTGTTTCCTTCATTTCAAGCATTTCTCTGTGTGTGTGTGTGGTGTGTGTGTGTGTGTGTGTTCAGAATCTCTATCTTCTTATTGAAGTAATCCTTTGCTAAATGATTTTTTGCTGCCTGTGTTTGCTCTCTTATTTCAACCTTTAAATCACAGAACATTTTAATTATGTATATTCTTATTTCCTTCTCTGACATTTCTTCTGCCGTGCTTGCCATGGATTCTAATAATGTAGCACTTTGGTTTGTTTGGGGCACTTTCTTCCCTTGTTTTTTCATGTTTTTCATGTGTCTTCCCTCCTAGCACTGTGGATCTGAGGTGTAACAGTTCTAACCCTATAGGCTTATAGTGTCTTTGCAGGATTCGGATACCTCTCCTATAAGTGGGGGACTAATATCAATAGGTCCCAATACAAACAATATACAGCCATTTTGTCACAAATACAGAAATGGTGAGTTCAATTATTACCTGAAATAGAAACAGTAGATTTGCAAAAAGGTCTACAATTTTTGATGGTAGACAAAGAGAGAACTGGGGGTAGGTGTAGGGTCAGATGTTAAGGAGGTAAGAGGTGAAGATATAGAGTTATTAGATCTTAGGAAGCATGAAAGAGGAATCAAAAGATATTGGCTAATAAAAGAGAAGAAAAGAGAGAAAGAGATTTGGGTGAGACAAGTAAGTGGGAAGATAATAGAGAGAATACAAACAAACAAATATAAAAATAAAAAAATAAGAAATGTAAACGTAGAAGATAAAAGAATATTCAATACAACTGTAATATATTATTCAGACATCCTAGTCCTTAATAGCCTAATGCATGAAAAGTACTTAGTTTCATAAATGTTGGGGTGTGAGGGCAGGAAAAAAAAAAAAGAGAAAGAGAGAGAAAAAAGAAAGAAAAAAATTTCAAGGAAAAATTAAAGGATTGTTTCTGTTGGAGTTTAGTATCTTTCCTGCTTCCCTTCTCATCCAGTAGGTTGTGTTGTCTGTTGTTTGCTGGTATCTCTCCTTCAGGATGGTGAAGGTTATTAGGGTTGGAGGGTTGGTCTTGGAGGTAGAGCTCCTGGAGATGGGGTAGGCACTTGCTGGTCTCAGATGGGAGACTGCACCAGAAGGATCTCTTTTGAGGCCTACTCATGTGATGTGGGCACCTGGTCTTATCTCCTTATATCGCCTGTAAACCTCATAATTCCTGGTCTCTAATTTAGTCTATACACTGTATCTCATTCACCCCCTCCCTTTCTACTTCCCAATCAGGATTCTCTCTCTGGAGGTCTTGTGGGCTGCACTCTGGGGCCTGCACACCTGTCATGGAGAGCTGTTTTTTATCAGGCAGATCAGGACGGGGCTTTGCAAGATACAGACCAGCCAAGTAGCTGCAAGAACTGTGCGGGGTTAATGGCTACAGGGTGGAAGGGGAAGTTGGGGGACTACAGGTACCTTGATATTGCTTCTAGGCCCAGCCGGTGTCCCAAGCTGAGATTTGCTCAAATAAAGATGGCAATGAAAGCAGTGAGGATAACCCAATATGGTGACAAAAGTGTCCCAAGATGGAAGTGGTTGCTTTCAGAGATGAGGTGTCTAGGTAGGCTGGGCAGTAGCGCTGGGCAGTGTGTTCAGATATGCAGCTCTGTAACATGCAGTATTATGGTTGGTGGCTGTTTCCAAACCCTGTCTGGCGTCCCCAGGTGCAGGCTACCATGTTAAAAGACTATGGCAGTGGTTGCAGTGTCCCAAGATGGAGGTGACCAGGGAAGCCCCATGCTGCTAGATGTGAGTCCACATGGGAGTGGTAGCCAGATGTCCTGTATGGAGGGGTGGCTGGGGGTCTTGCATGGGTAAGCATCTGGGATTCCTGTGTAGATGCTGATGCCAGGGGTCCTGCTTGGGCATGGTGGTCTGAGGTCCTGAATGGGTGAGTGGTCAGGGGTCCTGCATAGATGTTAAGGCCAGGATTCTTGTGCAGGAGCAGCTGCTGGGGGTTCTCTAATAACTCACAGAGAAACAGTATTCCCACTGCTTGAGTCCCAGGTCACAGAGCGATGAGGAATGCAGCCTCCCTCTAGCCCACCATCTTGAATCCCCATGGTGAAAGACTTTGAATGGAGAATTTCCAAGGGATTGGGCAGCTATGAAAAGGGTGAGAAGGTGGAAGTGAGTTTTCAAAGCTGTTCTGGGTTGAAGACAAACAAGTCAGAGTCCTGAACTTCAGAATTTGTTCCTTTTTTGGGGGTAGGGGTACTAGGATTGAACTCAGAGGCAATCAACCATTGAGCCACATCCCCAACCCTAGTTTGTATTTTATTTAGAAAATGGGTCTCACTAAGTTGCTTAAAGCCTCACTTTTGCTAAGGCTAGCTTTGAACTCGCAATCCTCCCATCTTAGTCTCCCAAACTGCTGGGATTACAGGTGTGTGCCACTGGGCCTGGCAGGATTAGTTGTTAAGGTGAAGATTAAATATTAACATTTCAATGAGAAAGTACCTCTCTAATAGATTAACTGGGTTGTAAGACCTAATGAAATGCCATGTTGATAATCAGAAGTTCCAAAAGATGCATAAAGGGATTTGGAAATGGGAAAATCATGTAAGATGTGTAACCTCAATAGTGTATTCCATTGTTTAGAGGGGTTTTAAATCCCTGGAATCAAGGGTTCCCTTCAGATAAACCAATTTCAGGAAATCTTGAGAAACCCAGGAATTCAGGAAGGTGTTTATAGTTTCAAATCATGCTTCATGAAATTTTGCAATTTTAAAATTTCACCATTTGGTGAGCTATTGAAGTGCATGGATGTCATAGCAGCAGAGTATAGCTTCAGCAGGGGAAGAGGAGAAAACTGCCAGGGGAGTGGAAATTGTTCATGGGTTCTAGGCTACCTTTCAGAAAACATAGAGGCCTTATGAAATAATAAGGATAATTCCTAATTACCACACAAATTCTGTGAATGTAGCATGACTTAGTAATCATGTGTTAATTCCACACTTAGAGGGAACTAAGAAGACTTGCATATTCCAAGGGCTTAGCTTAAAGAGACAGGAAAAGACTTGACTCTTGTTTTTTAAAAAATCAAGCTAACTACTTATCATGCAACAATACACAAATGACTGGATCACTTAGTTCTAATTTTTCCAGTCTGGAAGGACACAAGAAGTTGGGGAAATGGTCATGAAATCCTAGGTATAGATGACGTGATTCGGGGAGCAGTTAACACTTAGCCAGAGTCACAGCACCAGAACCTGTGGAGTAATAACAAATCCAGACTTAAGATAAGGAGAGGCTTATCCAAAAAAGACAGTTGTAATATGGGGAATGTTCTAATCTGAAACATCTGCCCACATCACAAAATCAAACAGAAAATGACTATTCTTTTATAGGGAAGGGTGACTAGTGAGGGCAGAAACTTTTGAGAGGAAATTGGGCAAGTGAGTGGGTATGAACAGAGATCATGACAGAGGACTCCAGTAGCTGGTAAGGGGAGTACATCTGCCAGTGGGAACAGGGCAAAATTCAGGGGTCTGTGACAAAGAGAGAAGGTTAATGGAAATTTAATTAAAATAAAGCATTGGGCAAGAAATGGGCATCTGTGAACTCTTGGTCAGCAGTCACAGAGTAAGAGGGACCAGAAGATTAGTGACTATAATTCCTTTAAATTGGAAAAAAAGAGAAAAGCTAAGGGAAAGGGGACAAAGTTGGTGGCTTTACCACTTTTCATGATTAGTTCAAAACAACTATATATAATAGAATCAAGAAATGGGAAGGGAATGAGAGTAAAGAATCATAGTAATCAAGAAGTATTCTGGAAGGTAATTATGATTACCAATTGCTAGTTTACAAATTAACTTCATCTTCACTTTCATGAATTTCTGAGAAATACATATTTTTATTGAAAAATATCTGTACAGGGGAAATAAGATCAATGTAGGGATGTCAATAATAAGAAAAATACTGACATGTATTGAGAGTCAATGCATCAGTCATTAGATATAAAGTTGAGAAAATAATAAATTATGTTCCCAAGGAAGCAACTAATCCAGTATCTTTTTAAAAATATGGTGATCGAGTTATTCAAAGAGAGTTGTAATGTTCTGAAGAAAAAAAAACAGACAATTCTTGGATTCAGGGAATGTTTTACAGATGTGATGAAAGAGGGACAGTTTTGAATTATAAATGGGATTTTTTCCCCCTGATACTGGGGATTGAACCACTGAGCCATATCTGTAGCCCATTTTTATATTTTATTTAGGAATAGGGTCTCACTGAGTTGGTAAGGGCCTTGCTAGGTTGCTAAGGCTGGCTTTGAACTCATGATCCTCCTGCCTCAGCCTCCCAAGCCACTGGGATTACAGGCATGAGTCACCACATTTGACTTTAAAAGGGAATTTTGATAGGTGAAAAGAAGTCAGGATCAAGTTGAATCTACCTACATTCAAGGAGGAAGATTTTTTTTTCTATTTATTTTAGACATTGAAAATACACTTAAGCCATGTTTTTTCTTTTGTTTTTACTTTTTACGTTTTATTATTAGCCAACAAAATGCAGGGAAGTAATCAGGGAATTACTCTTCTCACTAAAATGATTTCTTTTACAAAAATAAATCCATTCATTCCCAGCTGGATTCCTTGATGGCCCTGTGAATACTTGGTTATTTACACGTGGATGCTCTATAAGTGCTCAAGGTGAGGCTAGTCTTCACAGTTCTACTGGGCTCTTTTTTTTTTTAATCTAAGATTTCTCCTTTTACAGAGAGTTTCAAGGATTCTAGTTCCTGTGATAATGAACCTACCAATAAGCACAACACTGAACACAAAATACAGCTCCGAAGAAAAAAATTTAAACTATAAAAATGATTGCAATTTTACTACATATACCCAAGGGTTAAATCTATTACAAGTACCCATACAGTATTTCACATAGGACATGAAATTCTGTGAATGGGGTTTCAGTAAATAAGGCCTAGTGATCCCTCAAGAAGCTCATTTTTTTTCTTTATCCTTGTGCTATGGCTATATGATCAGACTATCAATAACTATTAATGAATATTACTAAATTTAGGTAAAAATAAAATGAAATACCTTATTCCATGTGGTATTAAGTGTAGAATGTGGCACTTTGTCTTTAAATGTTATTTTCCTTTTAGCCCATTTCTGTATGTTTTTGCCTCTGTAGTCTTTTCTTTCTCAAAAGAGCACTTTAAAAATTAGTTGTACTTCTGTAAATATGATTTAAACTCCTTAGGGAGAAAGCACTAGGAAAATGGAATATGTAGTATATTTATTCAGTAAATTGTTACATCAAATCATAATCTAGAGAAATGTTTATTGAGTTTCCAAAGTACAGGAACCATAAACATATCATCCTAAAATGAAATCTTCTAAAAACAATTTAGGAGGAAATTGGCCACCATTAATATTACCTTTTTAAAACGGTTAAACTATCTTTAAGCAGGTAGGGTCCATTTATATTTGAAATTCCAATTACATAACTTAGATTAAATTGCCTATACCTTAATGTTGTTATATTAGTGATTTTCCATAAGAAAAATATGATAGAGCGATATTCCTTTCCATTCATAAACACACTTACTACAACTTTCCAGCTTTAAACATATTTCCAATTTATGATATCTGATTATAAACAGAGAGCTATCTTTCTCCTCAAATTGAAATTATAGAAAAAAATTTAAGTATGTACTGTGCTATTAAAGAACTGTGAAGATTATCATGACCAAACCACAGGCATGGGAATATGTACCTAAAATTCATGGAATCATAGACCATAAAACCAAATGAGCTGATTTATTAGCAGCCTTTGTTTACCAAGATCTCAGAATAAAGCCATTTGTATCCTTAGCAGTGGCTGGAATAACTCAGGGTCTGATGCAGGAAGTCAACAATAGAATAGGACAGAAATTACTGGGTTAACTAAATAAATATGGAGTAACTTTTCAGTTCCTCCTCTAGACTTGCAGGGCTAATGCTTTAAGTTACTGCTAAAGAGATGATTTGAAATGGGAGATTTTGCTAACAGAGAAGAAGTTCATTGCACTGCAGGAACTCAGGTAACCTAAACCACTGTCAAAGCAAAGAAACCCCAAGGCCACAAAATTATCTCATTAGGAGAAAATTTGCTTAGCTATGCATATATGTACGTGCATATCATAGGAATATGTATTTGTCCTCAGAGAAAATATAATATTACCTACAGATGAATAAACACAATTACATTATCAATAATAATTAAATTAGATGGCTACTTACAAATATGAATAATTTGCCAATATAGCTAGGGAATATATATAAATATATGTGTATATTTACATCTGATTAAATTATCAGTTCAAATACAAAAAATATATTTCTTATTATTCTTGACTTGTGAGAAGGAAAAATATGATAATATTTTACTTCTATTTTTAAAAAATCAGAACTGTTTAAACTTTTCAGAAAAATAGTGATTTCAATTTTTACTAGGGCAACAAATTGTGAATATAACCAATACAAATTATAGGCTTTTCATTAGTGCTCAAAAAATTACCCATAAAACAAAGAAATAATCGCCATAATTTTGTCACAAAGAGTCTTATGAGAAATAACTTCAGCAAAATAGCTTTATGCAAAGGAAGGAATAATTTCTTCCTTTTTTTCTTGCTAAAATTTCTTTCAGAAGAAGATAGAACACCCTGTGGCTTTCAAAGCCACAAAGTGCTGGGATTCCATTAGTGACCAATGAGTCAAGCAAAATATAACTAAGAAACTCAAAGCCCAAAATACCGAGCGACAAGGGAAAAATCAGTCTACAAGCAAATGGATTATAGAGATGGACTGTTTTATGTACACAGCCTTCAAAAGACTTGGAAAAGACTTAAATAGGAAGATGGTATTCTTATGAGGATTAATTTTAAGCTTCAACCTCATCATTGAATATTCAAACAGGGTCTTTTATCATAAGACTATTTTTTTGGAGCAGTTTTGGATTCAAAGTCAAATTGCAATATAGTTAAAAGACAAATATCATGTATCCCCTGCCCTCCCACCATGCATATCTTTCCCTGTTATAAACAACCCCCCACCAAAATATCACTTTAGAAACCTTTTAAACTTGATACCAGGAGCTGGAGAGAGCGAAGTTTCTCTACATTATATTTAGGGTTAGGTTTTTGAAGGATATTTTGCTTTTGTTCCTGAAAGGAAGTTAAAAATGAGAAATAGGGAAAGAGAAGAAATAGCTAATGAAATACTGAGATATATAACAGGAAGCTTGACCCTGATGATAGAAATTGCCATAAGACTTCCTAAAACTGGGATACTTCCTGGCAAAAAATCTGTTGTCTCTTGCTTACGTAAAAATCATTCTAATGGTGAAGAGTATTGAAATTATAGCCTCGTGGGTTTTCTCAGCTCTACTGCCTATGTACTATGTGACTCTAGGAGATCTTTTAACTTCTCTGCTCAGTTCTTTCAACTACAAGATGATGGTGATACAGGAACTACTTATAAAGTTGTTGTAAGGACCAATTAACCTGATACATTTTAAAATCTAAAACCAAGGCTTCTAAACATTCTAAACATTTAGAAGATATGAATACCACTACTATTTCCATATTTTCTGTTGAAGTAAGCTTGCAGATTCAAGCACATTTTTTTAAGGGATACTTTGTAGTCACTTTGTTGAAACAAACCAACATCTAGTCTTCCCACTGGTGTCACTGCTGAGAGGAAAGATTCTCAGTCTCTGATTATTTTTGATGCTTCAGCATGTATTAGGTATTGTTTTTAGATTCATATAGCCCATCGATGTGTAACAGGATGTGCATTCTGTATCCCTACATTAAACTTTTCTTGAGCAAACTTGAGTGGTCCGTATTCCTTGCACTTAAAATACCAAGTCTATAATGGTTATCTCATAACTATTATATATTGACTCAACAGAATGAGTACAGCTATGTGATCCTCTGTCAAAATCTCACTCATATTTGGAATCAAAATTGTTCTCATAGACAGTGAGAATAGAACAACGGTTACCAGAGGCTGGGGGAGAGTGGAGAAAGGTGATGAAAGGTAAACAGTCAATGGGCACAACGTACTGTTGCTTAGGAAGAATAATTTCATTGTTTTTATGATACAGTAGGATAAATACAGTTAACACTAATGTAGTGTATATCTCAAAATGGCTAGAAGATCCTGAATGCACTCAACATGAAGAAATAAATGTAAAAGTCTAAAGTGATAGGTATGCCAGTTAAGATGATTTGATATACATGAACTGAAACATCATATTTTATACTATAAATGTGTACAATTGTAGCTGTCAATCAAAAAACCCATCCAGGCCTGAAATGTTCACATGTGGGAAGTTGTGAATTTGATGTGGAAACAGATACATTTGTGTCTGCCAGGTTTCTGTGTATTAAAGTATATTTCCAGAGGAAAATGAGAAAATGTAAAATTTTGCACCACAGACATTTTCAAGAGTTGCTTTTTGTTGATGTCTGTTTACGTATAGAAGCATGACCCATCAGCAGTTTTGTATTGATTGTTCTGTTTTCTGCTGACAGTGTCTGTGACTTAGCCAAAATGACTAAACCAATACATGCAGTAGAGATAGTTGACACTCAGCTATAAATTTGTTTTTAAAAACATTTTTTTTAAGATTTGTTTTTTTTTGAAGATAGTTTGTCTGTTCTCTAACAATTTGAAAAGAGAAGGCTAAATATATAATTGATAGTAATAATAATAATAATCATACCACAGAAGTTGCTTTTAGCATCCAAACCTTAAAATTATTGACTTTAGGGCTCACTATAAGAACATCTGCATAGAATGTATAAAGTCCTGACTTTGAACTCAAGCACCACTAAAAAAAAAAAAAAAAAAAAAAAAAAAAAAAAAGAAAAGAAAGAAAAACGGTTACTGACATTCAAACTCTGATGAAGCCAAAACATGTCATTATCTCCTACCTGACTTGAACAATAATTATTATGTATTGATTAATATTGCAAGTACTAAAAAATGTAACCGAGCCTTACCTACACCATGTTGATTTTCAAGGCCTGGAAAATTTGTATGTACTTAGATTTTTGCGAATTTCATGATGGATGGATATATAGATAGACAGATAAAACACAACTAAAATAAATGAGACATTCAAGATGAAAAAGAAAATTGGTGCAAAATGTATTATGGAAAGATTTATTCACATGCATAAATTGAATCTCCAAGTTAAGTACTTTGTATGGCATTTCACCCTGGTGCTTTCCATGTGTCATATTGGAATAACCTCATGAATATTGAACTTCCTGCATGCAAATCTTTGAACATTATTGTGGATGTCAAAAACCTATTTAATTCTGGTCTAATGCTCTGTTAACATTAAAGTACTAAGTGTGATGTCATGTACATTACTCGTGTAAAAAATGTGGGACACAAACAAAGCAAATACATGAATTAAAACAAGTTTATGTGGGAATACTAGGAGAGCAAAAATTTAGAGCAAAATCAGTGCATAATTTTTGCTTTTTCCATTATATAAAATTGAATTTCTGATAAATGTTTTCCTTAGGACAGAACTAGAATATAATTAGCCTGGAAAATATTTAAAGAACATATGGTCAAATGACCTGAAGTAATCAAGAAAGCATCTAACGGTGTCTAACCCTTACCAATGTTATTCATATATTTGCCATGCCAGATAAAATGACTGTAATGGATGCCTACATAAGAAATATTTTGCCTCATACAGTTATGAGGTATAAACCAGTAAAATACTCAAATATGAAGTCATGCTAGAAAACAATTTGGAAACACCTTTTATAAGGATACACATAACATTTGGCACAAGATCTAGTAATTGCACTTCTGAGCATTTCTCATAGGGAAATAAAAACTTATGTCCACAGAAAAATCCACACATAAGTGTTCCTGGAAATTTTATATGTAATAGCCAATCCCTGAAAATGACCAAAATAGCCATCAACAAGTAACAGATAATCAATGGTATGTCCATACAATAGAATACTTAGAACAGTAGTCTCTCTATCAGCAAGTGATATGTTCCAGTGCCCCCAGTGGATGCCTCAAACCACAGATGGTACCAAGACCCGTGTAAACTATGTTGCTCCCCTGCCTACACTGTAGCATTGCCACATTGTAATAGAGTTAATCTGTTTTTCCATGTTTTATACCCTGCTGCTTCCTTTGTACCACTATGCTTGCATTTTGGCACTACTACTAAGTTAAATGAGAGTTCCTTGAACATAAGCACTATGATATTCTTACAGTTAATCTTATAATTAAGATGACAACTTAGTAATGCATGAGCAAGTAGGATATACAGCATGGATACATTGGACAGTGCAATGATTCACATCTGAGCGAGATGGAGCAGGACAGAGAAAGATTTATTACACTTCTCAGAATGGCATGCAATTTAATGAATGAATTGTTTATTTGTGGAATTTTTCATTTAATAGTTTTGGACTGTGGTTGATGATAGGTAACTGAAACCATAGAAATCAAAGCTATGAATACTATAATAAAAAAAAGAACAAATTGTAGTTACATGTAAAAATGTGTATAGATCTCAAAGACACTGTGCTGACTGGAAAAAAAAAATTATTCTTCCAAGCTTAAATACTGTATAATTCCATTTCTTTAGTGTTCCCCAGGTGACAGAATTAATAGTAATATTTAACAAATCTGTAGCTGCCAAGGAGAAGAAAGTTATAAACACAAGGGAGTTATTTTATGTTAAATATCCTTATTGTGAGGGCACATGAATTAATATATGTGATAAAATTTCATATAATTACATGGCCTCCCTAATCAAAAAGACTGGATTTAAAACTGGCACAATTCACACAAAGTCTGTGGCTATGTCAGTTATCAGTATACCAATGTAAATTTCCCAGTTGTAATGCAAGATGCTTATTATTGGGGCAAGCTGAATTAAAAGTAAAAATGAACTCTTTATGTAAACTTTACTCTCTTGAAAGGATCAATTATTTGAAAATGAAAAGTGTAAATATTTGGAATATATCTTCCCAAATGAATTTATCTTATAATAATGTGTCTGGGAACTCTTTGGTTTTGGCTCTAGATTTTAGTGTGAGTTGTTTTGTGACACAAGTTCTACTTTATGGCAATGAAACCAGGTCATGAGCATATGAATATTTCTATACTGTTTTTCATGTGGAAGTGGCAATATGGATTAGAAGAGAGGAAATATTGAATAATGGCTGATGTTTTACTCAGTTGCTCATACAAAGAAGCAGATATTTTGTAAGATGCTGGTGTGTGTTGCTACATCTCTCTCTTGACCTACAGATGAGCAAGGCTCTCCAAGGGTGGATGGCGCAAGGCGATTATCCTCTAGGGATATGTGGGGATGGTTTGTCATTGTCTTTTTTTCTGTCCTTGGAATTCTCTTTATAGCTCATATGACCACTAAGACTAATGCAATATTTCTAGGGAATGAGACTACGTGTATAAACTGCAGTGAGGTGGACTCTGTGGTATCAGATGTGAAAGTACAAAGTCCCAGAGTTTTCTTTGATAAACTTAGGATGGGTATGTTGCAATGTCCTAAGACTCCAACCCCAGAACTCCCTGAGATCTTTTCTCAGAAGTCAAAACAGGCAAGGCAGGAAAATGTCTCTAGGTTAATTCTTCCCATTGTTAAAGGATCCTTTAGATCTGCATATCTGATTAGTGGAAGGCTCTGGTCTCCCCCTGTAGGAACGAATTAAACAGACGAAAGAAATTAAAGGGATCCAGATAGGAAAAGAAGAGCTCAAATTAGCACTATTTGCTGATGACATGATAATATACCTAGAAGACCCAAAAAACTCTACCAGAAAACTTTTGCAACTAGTAAATGAATTCGGCAAAGTAGCAGGATACAAAATCAATACCCATAAGTCAAAGGCATTTGTGTACATCAGTGACAAAGCCTCTGAAAGGGAAATGACAAAAACTACCCCATTTACAATAGCATCAAAAAAAATAAAATACCCTGGGAATCAACAAAAGAGGTGAAAGACCTCAATAAGGAAAATTATAGAACACTAAAGAAAGAAATCATAGAAGAACTCAAGAGATGGAAAGACCTACCTTGCTCTTGGATAGGTAGAATCAATATTGTCAAAATGTCCATACTACCAAAAGCATTATACAGATTCAATGCAATTCCAATCAAAATCCCAATGCCATTCTTCAAAGAAATAGAAAAAGCAGTCATGAAATTCATTTGGAAAAATAAGAGACCCAGAATAGCCAAAGCAATCCTGAACAAGAAAAGTGAAGCAGGGGGCATCACCATACCGGACTTTAAATTATACTATAGAGCAATAGTAACAAAAACAGCAATGTATTTAAACCAAAACAGACTGGTAGACCAATGGTACAGAATTGAAGATACAGAGACTAATACATATAATTTCAGCTATCTTATATTAGACAAAGGTGCCAAAAATGTACACTGGAGAAAGGATAGCCTCTTCAACAAATGGTGCTGGGAAAACTGGAAATCCATATGCAACAAAATGAAATTAAACCCTTATCTCTCACCATGCACAAAACTCAATTCAAAGTGGATCAAGGACCTACGAATTAGACCAGAGACAATACACCTAATAGAAGAAAAATAAGCTCCAATTTCCAACATGTCGGATTAGGCCCCAAGTTCTTTAATAAGACTTCTGTAGCGCAAGAACTATTATCAAGAATTAATGAATGGGATAGATTTAAACTAAAAAGCTTCTTCTCAGCAAAAGAAACAATCAATGAGGTGAATAGAGAGCCAACTAATTGGGAACAAATATTTAATATGTGCACATCAGATAAAGCACTAATCTCTAGAATATATAAAGAACTCAAAAAAACTTAACAACAAAAAAACAAATAATCCAATCAATAACTGGGCTAAGGAATTGAAAAGACACTTCTCAGAAGAAGATACACAATTAATCAACAAATACATGAAAAAATGTTCATCATTGCTGGCAATTAGAAAAATGCAAATCAAAACTACTCTAAGATTTCATTTCACTCCAGTCAGAATGGCAGCTATAAAGAACACAAACAACAATAATGTTGGAGAGGATGTGAGGAGAAAGGCACACTCTTACATTGCTGGTGGGACTGCAAAATGGTGCAACTGCTATGGAAAACAGTATGGAGATATCTTGGAAAACTCGGAATGGAACCATCCTATGACCCAGCTATCCCACTCCTGGGTCTATTCCCAAAGGACTCAAAAACAGCATATTACAGTGACACAGCCACTTCAATGTTTATAGCAGCACAATTCACAATAGGTAGGTTGTGGAACCAACCTAGATGTCCCTCAGTAGATGAGTGGATAAAGAAAATGTGGTATATATAAAAAATGGAATTTTACTCAGCAATAAAAGAGAATAAAATAATGGCATTTGCAGGTAAATGGATGAAGTTGGAGAATATAATGCTAAGTGAAGTTAGCCAATCCCCAAAATCCAAATACCGAATGTTTTCTCTGATATAAGGAGGCTAATTCACAGTGTTGTTGGATGGGGGTACATAGGAGGATTAAAGGAACAATAGAATGGTCAAAGGAAAGAGAGGGGAAGGGAGGGAGCAAGGGGGGGTGAGGAAAAAAAATTGGTGGTTGAATGAGATTGATATCATTATCCTAAATGCATGATTGAAGATCTGAATGGTACTTATATACTTTGTATACAAATAGTTGTATGTAAAAAGATGCTATATATGTGCATTATAAATTGTGATACATGCTACTATTATAAATTAAAAAAGAACGGAAAAACAAACAAACAAAAAAACAGGCAGGAAAAATTAACTTGCATCAGGCAGATAAACAGGTGGTGTGGAGAAGTGGTTTCAGAGAGTCCATGGCTCATAAGAAATAAATCAAACCTAGACTGGTTACAAAACGTTCAGATAATGTGTGACCCCGGTCTCCACAAGACCTTGAAATATGTTGGGTAAAAGACTAAATGTCTGGAATGTAATCAGCAGATGTTTGCTACTTCCCTAAAATATTATGACTGTGATTTCCTTAACTTCTCCTTATTGTAACCACAAAAGTTAATGTATACTGCCAAGGAATTTTACTATATAACATATTATGAGAAAGTAAAAATTTGGATTCAGCCCCTGACTTGGTTGTTTGTGTGTTCTTTCTCCACTGCTCTCGTGGACTCCTCACCATCAGTTCGTGACTCTAAACCCCCTGCTGAAGCTGGACTCTGGCAGTGTGTGTTTGTGTGTATGTGTGTGTGTGTGTGTGTGTGTGTGTGTGCGTGTGTTCATATCTGTCTAATCAACAAATATGTTGTGAAAATTAGATGAGATTATATATTTAAAACTGTTTTGCAGTTTTGCATATACTAAATAGCCATATGCATTATCATTATAAATGAAAGATTTATTTGCAATACAAAAAAGAATGTGCTATAAAGGAAGTTGAGCCCACTGAAACAGTTTACCTCTACAAATTAGCAAGCAGATTTTAGAGAAAACTTGTTCACTAAGAGAAGTCCTGTTTTGTTAGTTTTCTTTAAATTTGGTAGACTTCTCATTTATTCATTTCCTGAAAATCCTGGAAGCAGCACTGAGGCTCAGTGCAACCTTGAAGAACAAAATATAAAAATAAATGCAACTGCCAGGAAAAGAAAATATGTTCTTCATTTTGGGAAAAAAATGACAGATGTTGTAAAGCTGTCCGTTTACTCATTCAACTTATATTTCTTTGCTCTTCATAGTTGCTGGCCAATGATGTAGACCTTGAAGTGATAGTAGTAAAGAAAACAAGATCTATTCCTTGCCCTCATGATTTTTATACTCTGGGGGAGCCCATAATCAATAAATAAATCAATAAATAAAACTCAGCTATGTGTTACTTAATGACAGGGATATGTTCTGAGAAACATATCTTGAGGTGATTTCATCATAATACATACATCATAGAGTGTACTTGGACAAACTAAGGTAGCCATAGTGTCACTAGGCTATCTAATTCTGTGGGACCACCATCATATGTGCAGTTCGTCTTTGATGGAAATATTGTTATGTGGCACATGCGTGTATAATATACATTTGATAATGATAAATGCAAATGAGAAAAGCAACCCAGGGGGAGGGAACAGAAAAAAAATCTAAGAGGATAGTGATTTTAGGATGTCAGAAAATCTTCCCTGAGAATGTTAAATTTGAATTAAAATCTGAAGGATATAAAGGTAGAGAGTCCTGAAACACAGGGTCATCACACAGATAGCTAGGTACTATGTTGACTATGCAAAAGAAAGTTATTAGATTCACTAGCATTTTATTTTTATATTTGTGGCTTATATTTTGTTATAGAATGACTAAATAATGAGGGGATATTTTCTTTACAGAAAGCACACAATGTTCTTTCCTATGGGTGTTGTTGGTTGTGATAAAAAAAAAAAAGTAAATATAAAGTCGGGCACCACGGTGGTGCATGCCTGTAATCCCAACACTTGGGAGGCTGAGGCAGGAGGATTGCAAGTTCAAAGCCAGCCTCAGCAATGGCAAGGCACTTAGCAACTCAGTGAGACCCTGTCTCTAATAAAATACAAAAAAAGGGCTGTGGATGTGGCCCAGCAGTTGAGTGCCCCTGAGTTCAATCCCTGGTATCCAAAAATATATAAATAAATGAATAAATAAATAAATAAATATTACAAAATTTGTGTTCCAAAAGAATTTGCAAAATGGACTTATGTTATTGGTTAAAAATGCACTAAATAGTGAAACACTTCATGGAGAGTTTTAGTTGTCACACTTTAGACATTACAAATATATTAAATCTTTTAATTAATGGGGTACTTTATTTACCTTACCTTTTAAAAATAGTTTTTAAATGTCATACCATATCAATTTGTAGAACTAATGAAGTTTTGTCCTTTTTCTCTTGTATTTCAAATTTAATGCATAGAGCCTGTTCCAAACATTTATGGATAACTGCTTAATATAGTAGTATAAGTGCATGATGTATTCCAGTTGTTTGCCAACATAACAATCTTCTCATGACAAGAGTAAAGTCCCTTGTAAACATTAGACTGCCATTGTATTATCTGCATTTCAAAACCCACTGAAAATTTACATGTGTATAAAATAAATGCATAACGTGAAGACCTTAAACCATCATACAAAAATAGCTTGCTCTTGAAGGACTGTAGTAACTAGTAGTTGTATAAGTACATTTATATTGATGTTTACTTTTAGTGTTGTTTTGTAATATTCCAGTATTAGTTGAAATCCAACAAAAGCATATAAAGCAGTGATATTTATGTTAATATGACATTATATTTAAAACTATTACTTGCTAAAACAGTAAGTTTTGTGTTTCAGAAGAAAGTTTTAATACATAAAATCTTTATCAAATCAAAATTTTGTCTGTTAGTAGAATTTGGAATAAATAGTTAATTATCAGGAATTTGGAAATTCATCTTTGTTTTGATAGTCATTGTTATTGTCTGACATTTTTCCTATAGCTTCAAGTTCATGAAATCATACCTTTGGCTTTTAGGTAGACAATTGCATAATTTAATTGATCCAAAGCAAAAGCAGAAATTTCTTAAGTGAGTGCTTTAAAATTATTATATTAAAGTTAAAAATGAATAGTCTTATTTTTATTTAATCAAAGAAAAGTGATTAATCTATGAAACAATGCACACAACAATGTAGCCTACTCTATGTCATATGTCCTTTGATTATTGTTTTTCATAGTACAGTGTACCTAGTTTCCTAATTATATGCTACAGTTTGAAGACATAAGTCTGTCTTTCCTACTTCTACATCTTTTATGCTTTATCACATTTGATCACCTTTGGTCTGTAAGAATTGCTTTTTACATTATAAAAGCTAGTACTATATCCAATACTGTTGCTAGAAAACAAACAAATTTAAATTGCATTTACTCATTTGTCCCCAAATATATTGTTTTCTTGGGCTTTTGTCAGCAAAAATAACTCAAGTTATCAATCTCATGTAAATAAACATTTTATCATTTGTTTTGAAACAATTTTGTTTTAACATAATCTTTTGTGTACAGATGCTACATTCTCTTCCATTTTATAGATAGGAAGCAAATTCAGACAGGTTATATTATTGTTCAAACAAAAATGTTCCACATCTTCACCATTAATATGCACATATTAGAAATGCTAAAATTAAACTATATACACACCCACATACACACTCATACAGACACACATAAATACACTGACAATCTAATATGCTCCAAAGGTGTACAACAATTGGACTTCCAATCATTGCTGAGGGGAATACAAAATAGCACATAATTCTGTAGCAAAGTTAAACTAACCCCTAACATAGGGCTGAGCAGTCCCATTCCTAAGTATTTGAAGAAACGAAAAAGGATATATATATATATTTTGGACAAATGCCTGAATGCAAATGTTTATAACATTTTTTATTTGTCATTTCCCAAAACTGAATATAATCTTATTGTCTAACTCAAATGTCTTTAGCCCAAATGGTGGTACATAGATAACAATGAAATACTACACAGCAATAAAAAGGAGTGAACTACTGATACACACAAATTGAATGAATCTCATGGTATTAGGCTTAATTAAAAAGTCAGTACAAAGTGAGTACCTCAATGATTCAAGTTATACACATTATCTGAAAGAAAAACTATAGAGAAGGGGAGCAGATCCATGACTGCCAGTAGTAAGCTGTTGGGTAAAGATGTGACCATGTAGAAAAAGCAAGAGCCAATGTTTTAGAAAGATAAAACTCTTTTGTATGCTGAAATATTTTGTACTCTGAAATATTTTGTACATTATGGTGGCCACACAAATTTAGGCATATGTTAAAATTTAGAGAAATATATACATAAAGAAAAATTCAGTCAAAATTACTATGTGATAACAAAGAAATTAAATGTATATGCACATATTTGTATGCATATGTATGTGCATATGTATGTATGACTGTACAAAGATTCTAATGCTAGTATTTAGTAAATCCAAGATTGATCATTGCTCTTGGGTTCTGTGAATAGCTAAATTTTCATGTAGGGAATTATCTGGGGGATAATTTGCACCTGTATGTATGTGGACTTTGTATCTCATAAATCTCTAAAGAGTGGAGTATGCAAAGGGTAATACTATATATTTGATTAGTACACAGGTTCATAAAAAGGAAAAGATTACCAAAACATACAATTAATATAAATATAATTAAACCCTGAGATGCTAAATAAACATTCCATTATTTTTTCAGCAGTTTTCTTGTCCAAATAAGCTAAACAAAGATGAAAATAATATGAGGTATATCAGTCATCACAACAACACACTTACATGGACATTATTTTATCTGAGAAAAGAAAAGCTCATAATACAGTGTTCAAGGAAAGCAGGAAAGGAGGTCAGAGAAAATTATAGTTAAAATCAAACAGAAATATCTTGTCATTGCTATTTTTCATTTTCTCTTGTTCACTTGCTCACATGAATATCCTCAGTTGTCAAATGGATCCTGAAGACTTCGGCAACCATTTCTAAGACCAGTGTTTTTTAAAGAAGCATTATATAAAGTCCATGAAAGAAAATTACAAGGTTCTACTATTTTGTTCTCTATTAATGTGACTTTAAGTGCAGCTAAGAATTTCATCTATGTGCAACATTAATGGGAAAATATCCAGATATGAGAGATAATTGGATAAAAATGCATGCTTAAGAACGTGATTATTAGGCTTCCTGCAGTTAATACAGAATTACATTTGGATGTTGCAATTGACTTAAATGTTCAGGGACAAAAACCAAGAGGTTTCTGATGCTTCTGATTTTACACTGCATTTTGTCTCTCGTCAAATAAAAATTGTAGAATGAGAAAAAAAAATTCAAGGAGGTAGGCTCAGCCTTTAACCTTTAGGAAAGTGTATCTAAAAATAGATTTCCATCACCACCAATAACTTGAAATAGCATGAAATAACTCTGCAGATCATGTTTGGTGAGTGGTTTTAACAACTTTGCAGCTCAGTTTGCTCATCTGTACCAGGGGACTTACAGTGTCAAATATTTCAGTGCTCACAGCATGCCAGCTGCATGTTAAGCATTCTCAGTGTTCTGGTGAGAAAGGAATTGCATTCTGGCCTCCTCTCCTTTCCTACAACCCCTGTATTATTTATCAGAAAATGCTATTGTCTTTTCTTTCTAAACATATCTAGAATCTCACCATTTCTCACTCTTAACACTGCAGCCATTTTTTTTTTTTTCCAAACTATCAGCATTTCTTACCTAGCTTCTCCTTGTGTTTGCCCTATTTGGGTTATTCTAGACCTATAGCCAAAATGATCCCATTAAAATATAGATGATGTCACTCCCTACTCCAAATTCTGCCATGAATTCCCAGATTATTTTGAATAAAGGTCAAATTCTTAGTACAAAAATTGTCAACCTGGATTAGTTATGAATAGATTACACACACACACACACACACACACACAAAACACACACATTATGTGTGTCTCTCCAAAAACCGCTTCTGAAATGCCAACTATTTTTTAATTTTATAATCAAATTGCTTACCCACAATTATTATTATCATTTTTTAGTTTATTTTTGTAACAAAAATTGCCCCAGGTGCAGTTAAACATAGAGCTAAATTCCCAGCTCTCTCTCTTTTTTTTTTTTTGAGACAGTTTCTCCTCAAGTTGCTTAGGGCCTCCCTAAGTTGCTGAGGCTGACTTTGAAGTAGTGATCCTCTTGTTTCAACCTACCAAGCCACTGGGCTTACAGTTTTGCACCACTGTGCCAGGCTTTTGCCTAAATTTTTGAAGGAAAAGGCATATATTATTTATACAACTCCAAAAATGTGCAACATTCTACAATGCATCTCTGTATTCTTTTTTTCCCCTTTATTTATTCTTTTATCCTAAATTGTTACATATGACAGCAGAATGCATTACAATTCATATTACACTTATAGACCACATTTTTTACATATCTCTGGTTGTATACAAAGTATATTCACACCATTCGTGTCTTCATACATGCACTTAGGGTAATTATATCCATCTCATTCTACCATCATTATTTTTTTCTTCACCCTTTTGCCCCCTCCTTCCCCCTCCTTCCCCATTGGCCATTCTCGTGTTCCTCTATTCCTCCTATATGCCCCGTCCCAACCCCACTGTGAATCGGCCTCCTTACATAGAGAAAATATTCGGCATTTGGCTTTGTGGGATTGGCTAACTTCGCTTAGCATAATATTCTCCAACTTCATCCATTTACCTGTGAACGCCATTATTTTATTCTCTTTTATTGCTGAGTAATACTCCATTATATACTATTTACCACATTTTCTTTATCCATTCATCAACTGAAGGGCATCTATGTTGGTTCCACAGTTCAGCTATTGTGAATTATGCTGCTATAAACATTGATGTGACGGTGTCCCTTTAGTATGCTGTTTTTAAGGCCTTTGGGTATAGACCGAGGAGTGGGATAGCTGGGTCATAAGGTGGTTCCATTCCCTATTTTCCAAGGAATCTCCATACTGCTTTCCATATTGGCTACACCATTTTGCAGTCTCACCAGCAATGTATGAAATAATAGTTAATAGTTAAATAGTTAATAGATAATCAATGGGAAAACTTTACCTATTATAAATAAAATATATCTTGTCTTTTTTAATGTAACCCATTGTTTAAAGACACACTGATGATTCTTACATTTAATCCCAATTCTGATAAAATAAAATAGAGAATAAATAAAATAAAAAAGTTGCTCTCAAAGTAGAAATTAGTAGGATAGTAATTATCATAAGGTAAGAAGGGCAGCGAGCAAGGGTATAGAGGGAGAGGGGATAACAGGTCTAAAATACATTTAGATAAGAGGAATAAATTCTGCTGTTCTACAAAGTAGGAGCATGACTATGGTTTACAATGCCCTATTATACATTTGATGAAAAAATAGAAGAGAGGATGTAGAAGACTACAAACATAAAGAAATGGCAAGGAAATAGATATATTAATAATCCTTACTAAATCATTACATAATATATATATATATAGATTGAAATATGACACTGTATTTCACAAATGGGAATAATAAAAATAATATAAATAAACAAGTAAATGAATAGGGACAAAGAAAATAATTAACTTCATAGAGATTTAAAGTTTCAGGATTTTGTAACTAATTAGTTAAAAGTAACATCCCCTTTTTAAAAAACTGACCAAAACCACTAAGACAATACGAAAATATCAAAGAAAACTATGGTATTCACTCTATATTTAATTAAATGCCAAATAAACAAACAGGAAACATTTTAGAAATAGTTAACAAATTTGGATACATATTTAAATATTATTATTTTCACAAAAACATTTAATCTGAATATTTTCTCTTATTTCCTATGTGGTAATAGTTATTATTTAATTTCATATTTCACTTAATAAAATTTCAAATTTTCCAGCATGCATACTTTTTCAGTTAAAAATGTTAATAAGAAAAAATTGCTAATCAGATTTAGATACTGTTTTTCACAAGTAGCAAACCAAAATGAACAAGTGTTACTGACTGTTCATATATACGGCATACTAGGTTTCCAAGAGAATAAAATAGAAGGAAAATATCATGAATTCTGCTACAAAGGGTAATACATAATTATATGCTATAATCTGAAAACAAGCTCAGAAAGTTTCATAAAGGACAGTTACTAAATCAGTCATAAGAGAATAGACATGCAGAGAGTGTGGTGAATACACATTCCACTTGAGTGAATGGTAAATATATCTCAAAGGCAGAAAAGACTCGGGGTTTACTAAAATAGTAGTTGAATAAATGAATTAGGCTGGCTTCATGACTTTGAGAAGGTCAGTGATGGGAGGTATACCGCAATAGCTCCCTTGAGACAATATTGTTTAGACTCCAGAATGTCAGGTTTAAGTACTTTAAATTGATGCTGTTCTCAAAATTTGAAGTCACTTCAGAATTCTAAGGATTAAAGATTTATTGTAGTAATCATAAAAAAATGAAGATGGTAATGTCATCATCATTTTTTTCTTCCTTTATTTTTAATGTGGGGAAGACATAGCTAATATGGTAATGATAGTGGCACTAGGTGAAAGAAAAGAGAATATGCCTGGGATAAATCTGAAGAAATAGAGTCATTAGAACTCAGGAGCTCAGAAAACAGAATTACGCATCAATGAGTGAAAGCCTTCAAGTACAAGCAGTTTTGAGAATTGGGATATTAAGAGGAGAAACTGTGTGGATAGGGGAGTTGGAGAATATTTTAATAGCCTGTTGAACTTCAAATAGCAGAATTTTAAAGTGGAAATATCAAGGAATTACTGCAAATCCAGGAAAGCAGATGGATTTTCCAGAAAGAAGTCAGAGTTGAAAGCTTAATATAAAACTCCAGGTCACAGATGGAAGAGTCAAGTCTGTGGACCTCAGTGAGTTTCTAATGTAAAACTAAAGAGAATATTCCCAGAGGAAACTTGGACAATGTCTATCATTTCTTGTGGAATCTGGAGAAAAAATATCAAGTAGAGTTGTATATTATGAAATTTAGGGGAAGTAGTATTTTTAAAGAAAATGAAATGACCAGTGTATAACTTAGTATAATAAATGTAAATATAAGTATAATAAGATTAAAGAAACTATAATGTTATTAATAGCTATAATAAACGTAAATAGTAAGTAAACTAAAAGTAAGAAAGAGTGTGACAAACAGGGAAAAAAATGGATGAAGATTAGAAGGACTCTGACGGGGGTTATATTTGGAGAAGTAAGGGTACAAATGATTCATTATGAATTCTAGAATGTTTGACAATTCTTGAAACAATTTACAACCAGAGAGATATTAGACATATCATGGAAGCTGGGTGTGGTGGTGCACACCTGTAATCCCAGCAGCTCAGGAAGCTGAGCTCAGGAGGCTGAGGAAGGAGGATATTAAGAGTTCAAAACTAGCCTCAGCAATTTAGCGAGACCCTAAGTAACTCAGTGAGTCCCTGTCTCTAAATAAAATTAAGCACCCCTGGATTCAACCCCCAGTACCCAAAAAAAGAAAATATCATGGACATGAAAACCTGGATTACACACAGCCAAGCATGAAGGAGTGAAGGCTCTTGCTGCTGGAGCAGAGTCATGGATGGGGGGGGACATAGAGACTGCCATGTGCTCTGAGAATCCATGAGAGGAGAGCCACCCTCGACCTCCAGGACCAAGATGGGATAGGCTTCTCACAGCAAGTGCTGCTTCTACACATATAAATAGGCATCATCCTAAAGAAATGGAGGTGGGTATGGGCATAAAGGAAGGATTGGTATAGGCAGGAAAGTCCCACGAGAGAAAAAAAATATCAAACAGCTGGGAAATGTCACATCAGGGTGACTAAGAAAGAGACGATTGTGAGAAGTTGGTGAGAAATCAGGATGATAATGAGGGATGAGGTGAAAAAGAAATCATGACCTCGCAAGTGCAGCTAAGAAATTATAACTTTCCCTTGAGTACAAGAAATAATAGGCCTCTAAGCAGGGAAATTATACTTATCCCAGTCAACCACATGTCCAACTTTCTATTTCACAGTTTATGAAAAAAGATAAACATAGAGATATGATCAAAATAAATTGCCAATGAAGGGTCAATAATCTATGTTTACTTTTTTCTCATCTTGAAATTTTAAATGCCTCAAAACATGGGAATTTTGAACTTCATAAACATACTGAACCTCAAGTTCATGTTATTGCCTACTTTTAATTTTAATTTTAATTTAAAGTTAAAATATGAACAACTTTAAAACTGCTGGGATTATTGTTAATCCTATAAAGGACTTTATTTAGATACCAGGACCAAATCAGTAGGACTCTGAGTCAGCCAACGGGAACAGAAAGGAATGTTGATTGACAGAAAGGTGAGCACCTGCTGATGGCTTCCAATTACTAAGATGCTAAAGTTAACTTTTCCCTGCATCTGAAGTAGCATAATAATTTTTCCAAGGCAGTAGACAAATTTCTATCCACTAGTCTGTATCACAAATAAAAAATTGACTGACTACAAACTTACCAGTCACTTGGGAATCACCTACACAACTAGCTAACAAAAAAGAGCAGAAATAGCATTGTTTCTTACATAATTATTTCATTTGCCACTGCTACAGAATTCTGAAAAAGCAACTTTAAATCTTTTTGTGTAACAAGAATAAATATATTAATGTACCTGTATTGTGTATGTTTTTGGATCTCAGAAATGTATGAATATCCATTAGTTTCAAGAATTACTGGCTGGGGAAGTATATGGTATAAGAAAATAAAACCTGTACAAACAACTATATTTAAATTTATTGAGAGCTGGTTATTAGGGACATGGTTTATTGAACTGAATTATCACATTTGGAATTTGTGGCCCAAAACTGTTGCTCTTCTCATCTGTGCAATTGACACCCACCAGCACAGTGTATGTTGGGGGTGAAATGCTTTTTTAAAGACTTGTTAATTTAACTTATGTAAATAATTGGCTGAAACATGAAGAGTGTAGAATTTTATCATTTGGATGGCTTTATTAACTGAAAAGTCAGGTGTTGAAATACTTTTAAATCCTGTTATTCTGTTCTCTGCTGGTGTAATGTGGCAGATTCTTACTTGTTAATTATATTGTGTATAAAAAAGTAGAAAAACTCAATCAATAGAAATAAAATAAACTCCAGCATTATTTCTTTGCAAGTAAGTATATATCTACAAAAATATGTGGTTCTTGCTGTCACAAGACCAGCTTTGTTCTGGTCACAATCCCACAGTCACAAATTGTTATGACAGAATTATTTCCTTTTCCAAGATACTACTTTCTACCCTAAATATCTTATTACTCTACCATCAAAACTAACCATTATGAAACTCTTACTTGAAAATAACTACCCAGAAACTCTCTAAAAATCAGAACAAACATTGATTTATGATTTCAGAGAGCAAGTTTCCAAAATAATATATCAATACTATTTAATCAATAACTTATAATTGAGATTTTTTAGATTATACATGGTTGCAAATTCTACCTTTACCCTTTTTACCTCACTGTAAGAATGGTAAATTGAACAACTTGATTTCAAACCACTGAATATCCCTAAAATTTATAATAATGTTTGCTTGTGAGAAACTGTGGTATGGCAACTAATATTTCATAGACCTGATTCTTTAACTATATTAGAGGTGTTACTTACATACCATTTAAATACATTTGTGCTTCCATCTTGGCTATGGATTTTAACCCCCCCAAAGATGCTTCTAAAATCCCTATTCTGATTTTGATTTATCAAACTAAATGTTGAATACCACTATACATATGTTTATCAAATCAGATGTATCACTTTGTATACCATCATCACCTGATTTTAATGTTCTTGAGAATCTTTAGGACATTTAAAAAGTAGACAAAAACATAGAATAGTACATGAACTACATAATAATGGTCCAGGAGTTTGGGTGTAGCTCACTGATAGAACACTTAGCTAGCATGTGTAGGCCCTGATTTCAATTCTCAGTAATGAAAAAAATAAAATATGTTCATTCAGTAAGTGTTTTCATAAAGAAATAAATGAGGACAAATAAGCACAGCATCCCTGGAAGATAGAGAGAATATTCTGATTTTAAATTGATATAAAGTGTCTTTAGAAAATAATTAAGAAATGAACAAAAATAATTTCAATAAAATTAGAAGAAATAGGCATTTAGGAATTAAATGATGGAGGAATGGCAGGGAGATAGAACTGGCATCCAGTCTGCAGCTCAACTGTTGCTGATGAATGTGAGCAACTCCATTGTGGTCATCAATAAGGCGAGCTCTTCTCTGCAGACCTGAAATAGAGGCCAGGTACATTCAAGACAAACAAGACATCCATCATGTTTCCAATACCCAGAGACTGCTATGAGTTACCTCTATCTCAAACTGCAAGAATAAAAGGCTTACCAGCTCTAGAAGAAAATATTGTCACTTGTGGAAATGACATGATATTTGCAAAATCTTGCAACTCATGCAAATGAAGAACAAGGAAAAGGCTCAGGGATTTTAAGAATATAAATAGTAACAACTGGAAAGAATTCAGTATTATGCACTCTAAAATAAAAAGGGTTGGACTTTTGATGAAAAGCATGAACTCTGCACACCAAAGGAAGCTGGAGAACCATGCAAATGGACAAGGTACCCCTGTACCCAGGAACCCTGACCTGAGAAACTGTCTATTAAGTGGATTAGTTATCAGCCAGAGAAGTGGCAGAGGAGGATTTTCCATGAAATTTCTTTTAAATTCCATGCTAAGAAATAAGAAAACTCCATATATGGAGGTAGCATTGTGAGTTAAGAAATAATTGAGTTAAATTATAATATATACTTTTTTCTTTTTAAAGTATGTCTTTACATTCTCAAGATATCTAATCATTAACTCTCAATACCCATTTTGGTCATTGAGAAATTGTACATTAAACTTTATTTACTTAACAAATAGATATTTCTATGTGTCAGAGACTATACTAAACCCTGAACAAAAATTAGCAGCCAGTGAAACATGAGGTCTATTTTACTGAAGTTTAGTGAGCATAATAGATATTTATTAATCAAATATAGAATGATATAATTAGAATTTTCTTTGAAATGATGGATAGGGAGTTCTAAGGGCTAAATCAAAAGATTCTGATCAAGTTTCAGGACACATGCCATTAAGGGGAGACTCATGTCTGAGTAGGAGTTAAATTGAGGAAGGGATGAAGTAGAGTGAAATTCAAGGCAGAGGGATGAGCTGGCTAAATAGATTGAGACTGTAGGCAGCGATCTGGATATAATCCAGTGCAGGCAGTAAGGAGAAGAGTATTTGCAGAGGACACTGTACCATCCTGCAGAAGAGTATAGATAATAAATTTTAAGCATTTTATGCTTTAGCTCAACAACTGACAGTTTTAAGCAGGGGTGTAACAAGACCTACTATAGCTGCACTTGAAGGTCATTTTGACTTCATAGGCAAATGGATTGGATAAGGAGGTCTTAGGATGGGGATATCAATTATATTGTCAATAGGAAGGCTAAGAGGTTGCTAGAGTACAGTGACAATCAGTGTCATCTACATCCTTTTCTTCATTTCCCCAGGCTTTCAAAACATTGAGTGACCAAAGCTTCTATCTGGTGGCCTCTTCTTTATGTACACTTAGTCCCTAACTGCATTCCTTAAGTCTCATAGTTAAAATTAAACCTATATATATCCTCTAGATCTACATTCTTCTCAAATTCCTATCCCCATGTTGGACCCAACACTTGAACTCCAAAACTTAACTCCACTTTGATTTCTAGTAGGCACTTCAAATTTAAGATGCTCAATTAAACTCTTGATTGGAAACCCTCCATATTTTCTCTTTTTACAGTCTCTCCTACCTGCATAATTGGGAACTTCATTTTCCAAGTTGCTCAGTCAATACTTTTGATAGATAGAATGCTTGATTACTCTTCTTTTTTTTTCTCACAACATATATCTAATCTGTCAGTAAAAGTCATTCCCAGTAAAACCCATACCAACCCCATGTTCCCATCTCCAATCTAACACCCTGGTCAAAGGCACTAATTTTTTTCACTTAGATTATTAGTTTCTTAAGGAATCTCAATTTTTGGTATTAAATCCCAACAAAAATCATTTTAAGTCATCTAATATTCTTAGCCATATATTCCATAGCCATTCAGTACCTTTACAATATTTTGCAAATGGAATCTGATATTCTTCTGCAGAAGATTATATTTCTAAATGTGGCTGCAACAAAATTTACCATCCCACATGCAGTCTCATTTTCACACTCTCCCATTGAGAGATCAAGTACAGGCCCCATACAGTGTCACAAGCCTGTAATACCAGAGACTCAGGAGGCTGGAACAGGAGTATCAAAAGTACCAGGCCAAGCTGGTCAATTTTGTAGGTACTTTGTCACAAGATTAAAAAGAAATATAGCTGGGGATGTATTTCGGTGATAGAGTGACCTCAAATTCAATCTCTAGTAGATAGAAGGAAGGAAGGAAGGGAGGGAGGGAGGGAGGGAAGGAGGAAGAGAAAAGGGAAAAGACAGAAAAATAAAAAGAAAAAGAGAATTGAGTTCATTTCTCCACCATCTTGGCCCTGAGTGGCTCTGTGACTGCTTTGAGAAAGAAAGAGAAAGAATATAGCAGAATTAATGCTGTGCCAGCTCTAGACCTGGTCCTAACACACTTTGCAGCTTTTTTTCCTGCTTCTTAAAATTCTCAATTTTGAAACTCTTGTTATTTGGGCAATCCTACTTAAGACCCAAGTCCCATCATAGAACAAGTTCAAGACACAGAAATAAGCCACATATAAGCTCTTCTCGCTAACTACAAGCTCTTCCTCCAGACATTTATCTCTACAGCTGAATCTTACTCCCTTCACTGATCTATTCATGTCACCTGATTAAAGAAGTAGACCTTGACCATTTGAATAGAAATAGAGAAAGAGGTAAGAGGGAAGATGGTGGATTAGAGGAAGGATGCACTTCCAAGCAGTTTCTTAGCAGAACAGTGCTCCTCCTTGAGGTGGGAAACTCAGATTCAATACTGACAGTATAAGAAACCATACAAATACAAAAGTCAGGAACTTTAAACATAATATGAGAAATAATATGTTAGAGACATGCCAGTATGGCAGTCATGACTGCTAAGGGATAGTGTAAAGAAAGGCAGAGCAGAGTGGATTTAGAAAACCTAAAATTATATATATATATATATATATATATATATATATATATATATATATCCTAAAATAAATAAATATATATATATATCCTAAAATTATGTATATATAAAGTCTTTGGAAAACCTGTGGAACATAGAGGGAAGCTGATCTTTTGGACCCAGTCAGTGGAGCAAGAGGTTCAGTTAAAAATAACTAAAATCACTGGGTTTGCAAGTGGATAGTTCAGTAGGAACCAGGCAGGAAAAGGAACAAGTGGTAAGTGCTTCAGAGTACTGAGCAGAGACAGAAGATGAGAGACTTAAAAGGAAATTGCCAGTGAATCCAGCACTTGCCTGTTATGATCCCCAGAGTGTGCCTGAACCTGAGTGCCTGAAATAGGTGCAAAGAAAATTGTTCCTGGAGCATACAGGCTCCTGATACCAAGGAAGAAGAGCTCCATTTGTTGCTGGTGTTCAATAAGAGCTATTGGGAAGACATCTATAACAACCACACAAGAAAGTCCATACTCCAATGCTGATACCCAATAATTCATATTCATAGCAGTGAATGTGAAACCTGTGGAGGTTTAGTCCATATACCTTAAAAGTGGATTTTACAAGAGGTCCCTGAGATCTAGCAAAGATTGACATCTTCCTAGCAACAGAAAGCATGGATCAAATCCCAAATACTCACTTACAGTGTCCCAAAGTTCAGCCAAGACTAAACCCCAACTACTGGAACTGTAATTTAGAACTCTGCGCGACCCTCACTACAGGAATACAGCATTCGCCCATATATCCCATCCTCTACTGGGAGACAGGAAGGTGAAAACTACTACAACCAGCTTGACTCCTAGCCACAACAGCTGGCATTGGGTGAAAAACACAGACATGGATTTAATAACTCTCATTTCTTGACTCAAGGATTATGGAGCTGAAAATAATATAAAGAATAAAAATCTATCCCTACAAATAGTTTTGACCAGTTGAGGGAGGAAAAAGTGCTTTATTTCTCATTAATGCTTTTTACTCTTTTTTTTCTCTAATCTCAATTTGTTATTCATTTTTAAATTTTTTCTTAAATATTTGTAATATTTTTTAAATTTTTCAAATACCATTACATTTTATTATTTTTTTTCCATTCTGCAAGTTTGTGTGTGTGTGTGTGTGTGCACAGTGAGAACACACACATACATACACACACAATCTTGCCAAATACACACACACACACATATATATTTGTGTGTATATACATATATATATTCATTTACTTTTACTTTCAATTTAATTGTTTTTTCCTACACCTGGTTATTATTTAGCCTTGGTTTGACTTAAGTAAAATATAATATTATGTGAATTTGAGTTGTTTTGATGTTATATTGGTTAGTTTATACCTTTTTTTGTCATTCTTCTTGCCCCCTTTTCACTGCATTCCCCTAATAATCACCAAATTTTCCTATTCTCTCTTTTATTTTCATTCCTCCTTTTTTTACAGCCATTATCTATTATCTAAATCCTGCCTCTCCTCTTCATTTTTAATTTTTTTTTTCAAAATCTCATGTCTTCTTACCCTATTTTCTCTTCATGTAAAAAACTGTAATCCCACTATCTAATAGAATTTATATAGTTTACATAATTTCTACCCTATTCACATTTTGTGATAATTAATACACTTAATGATGTGGAAGACACCTTCTGTTTAATGTCTGATCTAGTTTGTTGTTCTTATTGGTAGTACTAATGTTAAATGCAGGCCCCATTGTCCCTCTGTAGGTGGCAATAAGTGCAATAGATGTTAAAATAGACACAAGACTTTTATCTTAAGGCCATACATCTGTTGTTAACATTAGTGCTCTCCCAAGCTCCCCCTTTCCTCAAGAGGGGTTGGGAAATGATTGGGACACTTCAGATACATAGTGGAGATCCTGATGCTGAGCAATATTCAAAACTCAGGCAAGAAACAGTGAATCTCATGCTACACATGTTCCAGCCCCACCTAAGCATCAACCACATAGAATTGGGGGGACAAAAACCTCAAATCAAGACACAATGAGAAAAAATTAGAGAGGTTTTTATGTCCTACTCCTGGACATCTATTCATACATCAAAAACAAAAAGAAGTCTCAGAAAAAAATAAAAAGAGAAATTTACACAAAATAGCATGCATAAAATAAGAGGAAAGGGAAGCCATCTCAACTGATGTACAAGTCCAAGATCTCTGAAAATATGAGGGAACAGGCAAACAATTTTCCCCCCAAATTCACAATCTCCCAACAATGGATCCCACAGTTATGAAAGAGGATGAAATTCCACAGAAAGATTACTTTAAAAATTGATTATTAAAATGTTAAATGAACTAAAATAACTAAATGAATTAAAAGAAGATCTAAGGAATAAAATAAGAGAGCAAATAAAAAATAAGAGAGCAAATGAAGGAGACAAAAGACCAATTAAATAAATAAATAGAGATGATGAAAGAAGACTAATCACAAAGCCTGGAAATGAAGGACACAATAAATCAAATAAAATAAAAATTCACTTGAAATCATCCCAACAAATTAAGTAATATATAAAATAGAATTTCAGGCATTAAAAAAAGGATATAAGAATTCTCTGTATGGAATAAAGGAAAAAAATAAATAAAGGCCATAATCAGAATATACAAGAAACCTGTGGCAGCATTAAAACAGAGCATTAAAAGAAACCTGACAGTCATTGGGATAGAACATAACATGGACATGCATACTCAAGGCATTAAGAACATCTTTTTTTCAGTGCTGGGAATTGAACTTAGGGCTCTGCGCACACAAGGCAAGCACTCTACCAACTAAGCTATATCCCCAGCCCATGAAGAACATCTTCAATGAGCTAGTAACAGAAGCATTTTCTGATAATAAAAATGAAATAGACATACACATACTGGAGACATACAGGACCCCAAGTAGACAATATCAAAATGAAACCTCTCCAAGACACATCAGAATAAAAATGCTTACAACAGACAGTAAGGAAAGAGTTTTACTGCAAGAGTAAAACATCAGTTCACATTTAGAGGTAAACCAATGAAGACTTTAAAATAAAAAAAGACCTGGAAAGATAAGATCTAAAAGAAAACAACTGCCAGCCAAGACTGTTTATCCAGCAAAGCTGCCTTTCAAAAATGGGTAAGAAAATAAAAACTTTCTTGACTAGGATAAACTGAAAGTATCCATAACCACCAAGCTAGCACTACAAAGAATACTTGAAGATATACCTCACACAGAGGAACCCAAAAATAAACTTGAAAGCTCCCAAACAGATGAATATCACTAGAAGATCAACCAAATAAATGAAAATCAAGACATAATTAAATATTACAAACAAATAAAAACGGCAAGAAACTACAAACACATATCCATAACATACCAGTGAATGTAAATGGTCTTGACTTCCCAATTAAAAGGAAAACAGAATGGATCATAAAACAAGATTCAACTGTAGGCTGTCTGCAAGAGACTCATTTCATAGGCAAAGACACTCACAACTGAAAATAAAAGAAAAAATTTCCTTGCAAATTAAGTTAAAAAAAAAAAAAAAAAAAACTACCATGAGTAGCTACTCTCATATCTGACAAAGCAGACTTCAATTAATCAGAAAAGACAAAGAAGGCCACTATGTACTGTTAAAGGAAATAATCCATCAATAATATGTGAAGATAGGCCCACCTCGGAGACACCATCCCAGCTCCAGGAAGACAGGAGAACAAGCCCCGGCCTGCAAGAGCTCCAGGTAGGCCCTCCAGGTTACTTTCCCAGCTAGGCCCACCCACCTCAGAGACACCATTCCCATGGTCTGCACGGAAACAAGTCCCCAGCCTGCAAGAGTTCCAGCTAGGCCCTCCTGCGTGATTTCCCAGCTTGGCCGGCTCACCTTGGAGACGCCATCCCTGGGGAACAAGCCCCTTTCCACCAGCATTCCTGCTAGGCCTGCCTGCAAGTGTTCCAGCTCTGCCCGCCTTCTAGCTCAGCTTACCTGCTTGCATTCACAGCTCTGCCCACCCACTCAGGAGCCACAGGTATTCCCTACCTCTGCCTACAGGTCAGGGAACAGGCCTCGGGCCCAGGAACAGGGAATATTTCATGGGGATACCTATCTTTTGTTTCTCCTACTAACATCCTAATTCCCGTGATTACCCTCTCACTAGTCAAATAATCTAATACTTCTATCTTCTCACATCCTACCACACAAATGTTTTAGCCAACCCATAAGTCCCCCCTTCTACCATTAGATACTGTGAACCACCACACAAAAATACTGACAAAATGGTACAAGATAATTGATCTCATCATTTATGGTTAAAGTGTCAAAATTGTAAATATAAATAGAAACTAACTGATATATGGCAATACGTTGGGTACTTTGAATGCTGTAATATTGATCTATTAAAAGTGAGGCATCCAGTAACCTGTAGGGAAGATATAAGACAATAGGACAGAAACATTAATACCTCAGACTTACACTGCAAGAGGAGAAAACACATAGATATCATAAAAAAACAAGGGAGGAAAATGCCCCAAACAAAGCAAGATACTACAGCAATAGAAGCCATAGAAAGCACAGTAGGTGAAATGTTGGAAAAGGAGTTCTGAATATAAATAATTAAAATGATTTGGGATTTAAAAAATGACCTAAGCGAGCAGATACTGGCAAAAATTGATCTCTCCAACAAAGAGATAAAAGATCAAATACAGGCAACCATAGATCACATCAACAAAGAGATAAGAGAACAAATACAGGTAGCAAAAGATTACTTCAAGAAAGAGAGAGTCTGAGAAAAAACCAAACAGAAATACTTGAAAATGAAAGAAACAATAGGCCATTTAAAAACTCAATAGAGCCGGGCGCGGTGGCGCATGCCTGTAATCCTAGCACTTTGGGAGGCTGAGGCAGGAGGATCGTGAGTTCAAAGCCAGCCTCAGCAATGGCGAGGCACTTAGCAACTCTGTGAGACCCTGTCTCTAAATAAAATACAAAGAAGGGCTGGGGATGTGGCCCAGTGGTCGAGTGCCCCTGAGTTCAATCCCTGGTACCAAAAAAAAAAAAAAAAAATCTCAATAGATAGTATCAAGAATAGATTGGATCACTTGGAAGATAGGACCTCAGACAATGAGGACAAAATATATAATATTGAAAGTGAAGTTGACAACACAGTGAAGATGGTAAGAAACCATGAACTAAATATCCAAGAAATATGGGATGCCATCAAAACACCGAATATAAGATTTATTGAAATTAAGGAAGGTGCAGAGAATCAATCCAAAGGAATGCAAAATCTCTTTAATGAAATAATATCAAAAAATTTCCCAAACAAGAAGAATGGATTTGAAAACCAAATACAAGAAACATATAGGAGGCAAAATGTACAAAATTACAACAGATCTACACCAAGGCACATTACAATGAAAATGCCTAGCATACAAAATAAGGATAGAATTTTAAAGACCATAAGAGAGAAAAATCAGATAACCTATAGAGGAAAACCAATTTGCATCACAGCAGATTTTTCAAACCAGACCCTCAAAGCAAGGAACGCCTAGAACAACATATACTGGCTCTAAAAGATAAGGGATGCCAACCAAGAATCTTATATCTAGCAAAATTAAGCTTTATATTTGATGATGAAATAAAAACCTTCCATGATAAACAAAAGCTAAAAGAATTGACAACAAGAAAGCCAGCACTACATGACATCCTTGGCAAAATATTCCATGAGGAAGAATTGAAAAACAACAATGAAAACCTTCAAAGGGAAGAACAACAATAAAGGAAAACAAACCATAGGAGAAATCAAGTCAAGATAAATACCAAAAATAAAATAGAAATAAATAAAATTCAAAATGACTAGTAATACAATCATATTTCAATAATAACCCAGAATGTTAATGGCCTAAACTCACCAATTTAAAGACATAGACTGATAGATTGGATTTAAAAAAGATCCAACAATACGCTGCCTTCAAGAGACACATCTCATAGAAAAAAATGCCCACAGACTGAAGGTGAAAGGATGGGATAAAATATACCATCACACGGATTATGTAAGCAAGCAGGGGTTTCCATCCTCATATCAAGCAAAGTAGACTTCAAGCCAAAGGTAATCAAAAGATATAAGGAAGGGCATTTCATACTACTTAAGGGAGTCATACATCAACATGAAATAACTGTAATAAATATATATGCCCCAAATAACAGAGCATCCACGTTCATCAAACAAACAATTCTCAAATTCAAGAACCAAATGGACCAGAACACAATAAGTCTAGGTGACTTTAACACACCGCTTTCACCACTGGATAGATCTTCCAAACAAAAGCTAAACAAAGCAACTGTAGAACTCAATAATACAATCAATAGTTTAGATTTAACTGATACATAGAGAGTATATTATCCATCAACGAGTCAATACACTTTCTTCTCAGCAGCACATGGATCATTCTCTAAAATAGATCATATATTATGCCATAAAGCAACTCTAAGCAAATATAAAAAACATAGAGATACTACCCTGCATACTATCAAATCATAATGGAATGAAACTAGAAATCAATGATCAATGATAAAATAAAAAACAAAACCTACTCCAACACCTGGATACTAAATAATATGCTATTTAATGAACAATGGGTTGCAGAAGACACCAAAAAAGAGATTTAAAAATTCTTAGAGATAAATGAGAACAACAATACAACATATCAAAATCTCTGGGACACTATGAAGGCAGTACTAAGAGGAAAATTTGTTGCATGGAGTTCATTCCTTCAAAGAAGTAAAGGCCAACAAATAAATGAATTAACATTACACCTCAAAGCCCTAGAAAAAGAACAAATTAACCCAAAAGCAGTAGAAGACAGGAAATAATTAAAATCAGAGCCAAAATCAATGAAATTAAAACAAAAAACACAATTGAAAAAAACCAACTGAACCAAAATTTGGTTCTTTGAAAAAATAAATAAAATTGATAAACCATTAGCTATGCTAACTAAGAAAAGGAGAGAAAAAACTCAAATTACAAATATCTGTGATGAAAAAGGAAACATCATGGCAGACACTACAAAAATGCAGAAGATAATTAGAAATTATTTTGAAAATCTATACTCGAACAAAATGGAAAATAATGAAGACATCAACAAATTTCTAGAAATATTTCATATGCCCAAACTAAATCAGGATGACATACACAACTTAACTATATCAATTTCAAGCAAAGAAATAGAGGATGGCATCAAAAACCTACCAACCAAGAAAATCCCAGGTCCAGATGGAATACACAAGTGAATTCTACAAGACCTATAAAGAAGAAATAGCACCAATACTTCTCAAACTATTCCATGAAACAGAAAAAGAGGGAACCCTTCCAGAATCATTCTATGAGGCCAATATCACCCTGATTCCAAAACCAGACAAAGACAAATCAAAGAAAGAAAACTTCAGACCAATATCACTAATGAATATAGATTCAAAAATCCTCAATAATTCTGTCAAATTGAATACAAAAACACATCAAAAAAATAGTACATCATGATCAAGTGGGGTTCATTCCAGGAATGCAAGGTTGGTTCAAAATAAGGAATCAATAAATGTCATTCACCACATCAATAGACTCAAAGATAAAAATCATATGATCACCTCAATTGATGCCGAGAAAGCATCTGACAACATACAACACTCCTTCATGTTCAAAACGCTAGAAAAAATAGGGATAACAGGAACATACATCAACATTGTAAAGGCCATCTATGTTAAGCCCCAGGCCAATATCATCCTAAATGGAGAAAAACTGAAAACATTCCAACTAAAAACTGGAACAATACAGGGATGTCCTTTTTTGCCACTATTATTTAACATAGTTCTTGAAACCCTAGCCAATGCAATTAGACAGAGGAAAGAAATAAGAAGGATACGGATAGGAAAAGAAGAACTCAAATTATCACTATTTGCAGACAATATGATTCTATACATAGAAGATGAAAAAAACTCCACCAGAAATCTTCTAGATCTAATAAATGAATTCTTCAAAGTGGCTGGATATAAAATCAATACCCACAAATCTAAGGCATTTATGTACATCAGCAACAATTCCTCAGAAAGAGAAACTAGGAAATCTACCCCATTTAGTATAACGTCAAAAACCATAAAATACTTGGGAATCAACCTAACAAAAGAAGTAAAAGAGAGAGATCCAAGATGGCGGATTAGAGGAAGCCGCACTTCAGGACAGTTCCGTAGAAAGAATCCAACAAAGCAGATAAATTGCCTTTCATTATATATATATGGACTGAAAATACCGATATCCTGGATGGTTTGATTACCACTACCAGAGAGAGAAAGAGACAAGCTGTCTGCAGCGGCTGGAGCCGCGAGGCTCCTGCAAAACCGCCTGGGCGGTGCACAGGCCGTGCGAAACAAGGTCAGGGTGAGGAGACCGCGCTACTGCTGCAACCCCAGCCAAACTCACTGCACACTAGCGTGAAACCGGCGATAAAAACCAGCGATAACAGCCGGTGGGATTGGTGCTGGGGAGCCACGGGAGACCGCGGGTCCACACACCAGTTCGAATCCACACTCCGCCTGAGGTGACCCTCGGTGTGGCTTCCCGGTGCGATCGGCAAGGATACAGGAGTCTGGGAGTCTGCGGAGCTACTGTTGACTGGAAGGAGAGCGCCGCCATCTTTGAAAGCTGCAGGGGCTGGTCCTGACAAAGGGGAGGAGACTGAGAGCTACTGCTGCATCCACCCAGGGACTCTACAGCTCTCTGAAGACAACACACAATTGGGTGAGACTTGGTTGGTCAGCAGGGGAAGGCGTTTCTGAGGCTGGCACAGCGGCCACAGGGGACTGCAACTGTGGGTGGGCTTGGGGAGGTGGTGCCTTCTGGAAGATCCCCCTTCCCGGCGCCATTCATCTGCTGACACACACGGTCCCCCTGGGCCACTCCTTCACTGATCCGTGCAGCCGCTGGCCTAGGATGCAGCCTTGATTTCACTGACAGGATCACAGACTGTGATCCAATAGCAATTGGTTTGAACTGGAAAGGAAAAAAAGAGGGGGGCTTCCCAGGGCCCGTTTTGTCTGAGACTTGGGGTTTGACTTTTTTTGTTTGTTTGTTTCCCTTTCTTTTTATTGGTCTGCTTGATTTTCTGGATTGCAGGGAGGGGTTTTTTTTTTTGTTGTTGTTGTTGTTGTTTGTTTGTATGTTTGTTTGTTTATTTTTCTTTTTTTTTTTGGCTTTGTTTTGTTCTGCTTTTTTTTTTTTTTTTTTTTTTTTTTTCCTTCCGCATTGCTTGTTAGTGTGTTTATCTGCTTCCGCTCCCTTTTTTCTTTCATTCTTTTACTCCTTCTCACCCTTGTATCTTTTCTTCCTCCTTCATCTTTCATGTTTACATCCTGCCAGTGCATACTAAACAGAGCCAAAAACAAGTTATACGCAAAACTTGGGATTTCTAGAACCGGCGCAATTGAATTGGGTAGCAAAGTGGTGTTATATACAGTTTACTCTCTATTTCCTTGATTCTCTCTCTCCTCTCTCTTACACCAATTCCTACTCTTTATCATTTTTTTTTCTTTTCCAACTTACTATATATATAAATTGATCTTTTTACCTAATTGTCAACCCCATTCTCTTTCTTCCATCGTCTACTGATACTAAACCACTTCCACTAAACCATTTCAATAGATATCTCTTTTCATACTTTCCAAGATAGAACAATTCAAGACACTTCCTTCTTCCTAAACATAACACCTCTGTATCCAATACTTGAAGCTATAAAACCCTATCAGAAACGTACAGAGTAAATTGGAAATAATATCTGGGATAACAAAATCTGTACATTGTGACCAAACTTGGATTTTCTGAATAGAAAGTGTTAGGTTTTAAAAGTATAAAGGAATTATAAGGTGATCTGATAGCATTGTACTACAGGAACAACATAAGGCTTTAAGGTAAAATCGAAACAGTCAAGGTCCCACAGTGCAGGAAGAATAGACACACAAGCAACATGAAAAAAACAAGGAAAGAAAATGACACAAACAAATCAAGATACCTCATCGGCAGATGTCATGGCAAGCACAGTTGGTCAAATGCCAGAGATGGAATTTAGAAATTACATATGCCAAATGTTTATGGAACTTAAGAATGAACTCAAAAATGAGATGAGGGAGCAGGTACAGGAGGCAAAAGATCATTTTGACAAAGAACTCCAAAAACAAATACAGGAAGTAAAAGATTACTTCAATAGGGAAATAGAGGCTCTAAAGAGAATCCAAACAGAAATTCCAGAAATGAAAGAAGCAATAAACCAAAATAAAAGCTCAATTGAAAACATCTCCAACAGAATAGACCATCTGGAAGATAGAACCTCAGACAATGAAGACAAAATATATGTCTTAGAGAAGAATTTAAACCATACAGCAAAACTTGTTAATAATCATGAACATAACATCCAGGAATTATGGGACAGCATAAAAAGACCAAACTTAAGAGTGATTGGCGTAGAGGAAGGGGCAGAGTTTCAAGCCAAAGGAATGAGTAATCTATTTAATGAAATAATTACAGAAAATTTTCCAAGCTTGAGGAATGAAATGGAAAACCAAGTTCAAGAGGCATACCGAACACCAAACAAACAAAATCTCAACAGAGCCACACCTAGACACATTATAATGAAAATGCCTAATACACTGAGCAAGGAGAGAATACTAAAAGCCACAAGAGAAAGGAAGCAAATTACATATAGGGGGAAACCAATCAGATTATGTTCAGATTTTTCAACCCAGACCTTAAAAGCAAGAAGATCCTGGAATAGCATATTTCAAGCTCTGAAAGAAAAGGGATGTCAACCAAGAATCTTATATCCAGCAAAATTGAGCTTTAGATTCGAAGATGAAATAAAAACCTTCCACGACAAGCAAAAGTTAAAAGATTTCACAACTCGAAAGCCAGCACTTCTGAACATCCTGGGCAACATATTTCATGAAGAAGAAGAGAAAGATGATAACGAAAATCAACAAAGGGAGATATTAAACTAAAGGAAATACCAACCAGAAGAGAAACCAAATCAAGCTAAAGACCATAAGTCAAATAAAAATGGATGGGAATAAAAATCACATCTCAATAATAACCCTGAATGTTAATGGCCTAAACTCGCCAATCAAAAGACACAGATTATCAGAATGGATTAAAAGAAATGACCCAACAATTTGCTGTCTCCAAGAAACACACCTCATAGAAAAAGACATCAACAGACTGAAAGTGAAAGGCTGGGAAAAGTCTTATCACTCACATGGCCAGCGGAAGCAAGCAGGGGTTTCCATTCTCATATCAAATAAGGTAGACTTCAAACCAAAATTAATCAAGAGGGACAAAGATGGATATTTCTTATTACTTAAGGGAACCATCCAACAACAGCATATAACAATCATAAATCTGTATGCCCCAAATAATGGAGCACCTACATTCATCAAACAAACGCTTCTTAAGTTCAAGAGTAAAATAGACCACAACACACAGTTATTCTAGGGGACTTCAACACACCTCTCTCACCAATGGATAGATCATCCAAACAAAAGCTAAACAAAGAAACTTTAAGCCTCCTCAAAACAATTAACAATTTAGACCTAACAGACATATATAGAATATTTCATCCCTCAGTAAACGAATACACATTTTTCTCAGCAGCACATGGCTCCTTCTCCAAAATAGACCATATATTATGTCACAAGGCAACTCTCAGCAAATATAAAAAAATAGAGATACTACCCTGCATGCTATCGGACCATAAAGGGATAAAATTGGAAATCAACGACAAAGCAAGGAATAAGAAAAACTACTCCATCAACTGGAAGCTAAACAACATGCTACTGAATGAACAAGGGGTTGAAGAAGACATCAAAGAGGAGATCAAAAAATTCCTAGAGGTAAATGAGAACACAGATACATCATATAGAAAATCTCTGGGACACTATGAAGGCAGTAGTAAGAGGAAAATTCATTGCACTGAGTTCATTCCTTAAGAGGAAAAAAAACCAACAAATAAATGACTTAACATCACACCTCAAAGCATTAGAAAAAGAAGAACAGACCAACACCAAGAGCAGTAGAAGACAGGAAATAATTAAAATCAGAGCAGAAATTAATGAAATTGAGACTAAGGAAACCATTCAAAGAATTGACAAAACTAAAAGTTGGTTCTTTGAAAAAATAAACAAAATTGACAGACCCTTAGCAATGCTAACGAAAAGAAGAAGAGAAAAAACTCAAATTACTAACATTCGTGATGAAAAAGGGAATATCACAACAAACACCTCAGATATACAGAATATAATTAGAAATTACTTTGAAAACTTGTACTCTAATAAAATAGAAAATACTGAATGCATTGACAGATTTCTAGAGTCATATGATTTGCCTAAACTGGATGTGGAGGCTATACATAATTTAAATAGATCAATTACAAGCGAAGAAATAGAAGATGTCATCAAAAAGCTACCAACAAGGAAAAGTCCAGGACCTGATGGGTTTACAGCCGAGTTCTATAAGACTTTCAAAGAAGAACTAATACCAATGCTCTTCAAACTATTTCAAGAAATAGAAAAAGAGGGAGCTCTTCCAGACTCTTTCTATGAGGCCAATATTACATTAATTCCAAAGCCTGGCAAAGACACATCCAAAAAAGAAAACTTCAGGCCCATATCTTTAATGAACATAGATGCAAAAATCCTCAACAAAATCCTGGCAAATCGGATACAAAAACATATCAAAAAGATAGTGCACCACGATCAAGTGGGGTTTATCCCGGGGATGCAAGGCTGGTTCAATATTCGGAAATCAATAAACATAATACATCACATCAATAGACTTAAAGACAAAAATCATATGATCATCTCAATTGACGCAGAAAAAAAGCATTTGACAAAATACAACACCCCTTTATGTTGAAAACACTAGAAAAACTAGGAATATCAGGAACATATCTTAACATAATAAAAGCTATTTATGCAAGGCCCCGAGCTAACATTATCTTAAATGGAGAAAAATTGAAAGCATTCCCTCTAAAAACTGGAACAAGACAGGGATGTCCCCTTTCACCACTGCTATTTAACATAGTACTGGAAACTCTGGCCAGAGCAATTAGACAGACGAAAGAAATTAAAGGGATTAAGATAGGAAAAGAAGAGCTCAAATTAGCACTATTTGCTGATGACATGATAATCTACCTAGAAGACCCAAAAAACTCTACCAGAAAACTTTTACAACTAGTAAACGAATTTGGCAAAGTTGCAGGATACAAAATCAATACACATAAGTCAAAGGCATTTGTGTACATCAGCGACAAAGACTCTGAAAGGGAAATGAGGAAAAATACCCCATTTGCAATAGCATCAAAAAAAATAAAATACCTGGGAATCAACCTAACGAAAGAGGTGAAAGACCTGTATAACGAAAATTATGGAACACTAAAGAAAGAAATTATAGATGAACTCAGAAGATGGAAAGACCTACCTTGCTCTTGGATAGGTAGAATTAATATTGTCAAAATGTCCATACTACCAAAAGCATTATACAGATTTAATGCAATTCCTATCAAAATCCCAATGTCATTCTTCAAAGAAATAGAAATAGCAGTCATGAAATTCATCTGGAAAAATAAGAGACCCAGAATAGCCAAAGCAATCCTGAGCAAGAAAAGTGAAGCAGGGGGCATCACCATACCAGACTTTAAATTATACTATAGAGCAATAGTAACAAAAACAGCATGGTATTGGCACCAAAACAGACTGGTGGACCAATGGTACAGAATTGAGGATACAGAGACTAATACATTTAATTACAGCTATCTTATATTAGACAAAGGTGCCAAAAATGTACAGTGGAGAAAGGATAGCCTCTTCAACAAATGGTGCTGGGAAAACTGGAAATCCATATGCAACAAAATGAAATTAAACCTTTATCTCTCACCATGCACAAAACTCAATTCAAAGTGGATCAAAGACCTAGGAATTAGATCAGAGACAATACACCTAATAGAAGAAAAAGTAAGCTCCAATTTCCAACATGTTGGATTAGGCCCCAAGTTCCTTAATAAGAATCCTGTAGCGCAAGAATTACTACCAAGAATTAATGAATGGGATAGATTTAAACTGAAAAGCTTCTTTTCAGCAAAAGAAACAATCAGTGAGGTGAATAGAGAGCCAACTAATTGGGAACAAATATTTAATACATGCACATCAGATAGAGCACTAATCTCTAGAATATATAAAGAACTCAAAAAACTTTACACTAAAAAAACAAATAACCCAATCAATAAATGGGCTAAGGAATTGAGAAGACACCTCTCAGAAGAAGATACACGATTAATCAACAAATACATGAAAAAATGTTCAACATCGTTGGCAATTAGAGAAATGCAAATCAAAACTACTCTAAGATTTCACTTCACTCCAGTCAGAATGGCAGCCATCAAGAACACAAGCAACAATAAATGTTGGAGAGGATGTGGAGAAAAAGGCACACTCATACATTGCTGGTGGGACTGCAAAATGGTGCAACCGTTATGGAAAGCAGTATGGAGATTTCTTGGAAAACTGGGAATGGAACCATCCTATGACCCAGCCATCCCACTCTTGGGTCTATTCCCAAAGGACTTAAAAACAGCATATTACAGTGACACAGCTATCTCAATGTTTGTAGCTGCACAATTCACAATAGCTAGGTTGTGGAATCAACCTAGATGTCCCTCAGTAAATGAGTGGATTAAGAAAATGTGGTATATACGCACAATGGAATTTTACTCAGCAATAAAAGAAAATAAATTAATGGCATTTGCAGGTAAATGGATGAAGTTGGAAGACATAATGCTAAGTGAAGTTAGTCAGTCTCAAAAATCCAAGTACCAAATGTTCTCTCTTATATAAGGAGGCTATTTCAAAGTATTGTTGGATGGGGTACATAGGAGGATTAGAGGAACACTAGAATGGTCAAGGGAAGGGAGGGTAAGGGAGGGAGCAAGAGGGGAGGGAGGGGGGGAAAAAAAAAAGGTGGTTGAATGAGACGGATATCATTTTCCTTAATGCATGATTGAAGACCTAAATTGCACGAATATACTTTGTATACAAACAGTTGTATGTAAAAAGATACTAAATATATGCACTATGAGTTGTACATATTAAAAATTATAAAAATAAAAATAAAAAATACAATAAAAAAATATATTAAAAAAAAAAAAAAAAAAAAAAAAAAAAAAAAAAAAAAAAAGAAGTAAAAGACCTGTACAATGAAAACTACAGCACACTAAAGAAAGAAATTAAAGAAGATCTTAGAAGATGGAAAGATTTACCTTGTTCATGGATAAGTAGAACTAATATTGTCAAAATGACTATTCTACCAAAAGCACTATACAATTTCAATGCAATCCCAATCAAAATCCCAATATCATTCCTCATAGAAACAGAAAGAGAAATCATGAAATTGATCTGGAAAAATAAGAGACCCAGAATAGCCAAAGCAATTCTTAGCAAGAAGAATGAAGCAGGTGGCATTACTATTCCAGACCTTAAATTGTATTACAAAGCAATAGTAACTAAAACAGCATGGTATTGGTACCAAAATAGACCAGTAGACCAGTGGTACAAAATAGAAGACACGGAGACTAACCCATACATCTATAGTTATCTTATATTAGACAAAGGTGCCAAAAACATACATTGGAGAAAAGACAGCCTCTTCAACAAATGGTGTTGGGAAAACTGGAAATCCTTATGTAATAAAATAAAATTAAACCTCTATCTCTCTCCATGCACAAAACTCAACTCAAAATGGATCAAGGACCCAGGAATTAAACCAGAGACCTTGCACCTACAAGAAGAAAAAGTAGGCCCAAATCTCCATTATTGGATTAAGCCCCAACTTCCTCAATAAGACCCCTATAGCACAAGAACTAAAACCAAACATTAATAAATGGGATGGATTCAAACTAAAAAGCTTCTTCTCAGCAGAAGAAACAATCATTGAGGTGAACAGAGAACCTACAGAATGGGAGCAAATCTATACCACATGCACATCAGACAGAACATTATCTTCAAGGATATATAAAGCTCTCAAAAAGCTTTACACCAAAAAAAACAAACAACCCAATCAATAAATGGGCTAACGAGATGAACAGACACTTCTCAGAAGAAGATATACAATCAATCAACAAATACATGAAAAAATGTTCAACATCTCTAGTGATTAGAGAAATGGAAATCAAAACAACTCTAAGATTTCATCTCACGTCAGTCAGAATGGCAGCTATCAAAAACACAAACAACAATAAATGCTGGCGAGGATGTGGGGGAAAAGGCACACTCTTACATTGCTGGTGGAACTGCAAATTGGTGCAGCCAATTTGGAAAGCAGTATGGAGTTTCCTAGGAAAATTTGGAATGGAACCACCATTTGACCCAGCTATTCCACTTCTCGGTCTATACCCAAAGGACTTAAAAACAGCTTACTACAGGGACACAGCCACATCAATGTTTATAGCAGCACAATTCACAGTAGCTAGATTGCGAAAACAACCCTGATGCCCATCAACAGATGAATGGATAGGGAAACTTTGGTATATATACACAATGAAATATTACTCAGCACTAAAAGAGAATAAAATCATGGCATTTGCAGGTAAATGGATGGAGCTGGAGAAAATAATGCTAAGTGAAGTCAAGCAATCCCAGAAAACCAAAGGTCGATTAATTCCTTTGCTATGGTGATACTGAATTATAATGGCAAGGGAGAGGGGATGAGAGGAATGAAGGAATGTTAAATAGAAAAAAGGGGGGAGGGCAGGGAAAGGGGAAAGGGGATAGAAATAATGGCAGAAGGAGTTTGACATCAATATACTAAGTGCATGTATAAAAACTCAAATGGTATGAAAATATTTTGTGTAAAACCAATGACTTGGAAAACTGTGCTCTTTGTATGTAATATGAAAGGAATTACACTCTAAAAGCATGCACAACAAATTAAACAAATAAAAAAATAATAATATGTGAAGATAGTAAATACATGTGTCAGTGTACCTAATTATATTTAAAAAATACTTCTGGACATTAAATTCCAGTAGACCCCAATAAAATAATACTGGGTAAATTAAACACACCCTTATAACCAACTGAAATGTCAGTCAAACATGAAATCAATAAATATGCTTCTGATCAAAATAATAGTATAAATCAAATGGACCTAATAGACATCTATAAAATATTTTACCCAAAAACAGCTGAATTTGCTTGTTTCTTAGCAGCTCATGAAATATTTTCCAAAATAAACCAAGTTCTACATCATGAGTTAAGTCTTAGGAAAGAGAAAAAATAATGAAGATATAACTTAAGCATCCTATAAGATAATAATGGAATGAAATTTGAAATCAACTATAAGAAATAGAAAACACAGAAACACATGGAGATTGAATACTCATTTAAATTAGGAATGGATCATAGAAGAAATCAAAAAATTCTGAGAAACAAATAAGAACAGAGATACAACATACCAAAATTTCTTGGCCTGTATGAAAGCAGTTCTAAGAGAAAAATTTAGAGTACTGAGTAACTACATTACAAGAGACAACAGAAAAAACCCAATACAGAAGCTTATGCTCTATCTCAAAGGCCTTACAAAAGGAAGTACAAACTAATTCCAAAATCTGAACAAGACAGGAAATAATTAAGATCAGAGCCAAAATTAATGAAAATGATAATAAAAAATGTTTCACAGAATAGATGCAACAAAAAAGTGTGTTTTTGAAAAGATAAATAAGATTGATAAACCCTTAACAAAACTATCTAAAAGAAAGAGAGAAAAGACCCAAATCAACAAATTAGAAGTGAAAAATGAGATATCATCACAGACACTTCTAAACTCAGAGGATCATTAAAAATTATTTTTAATATTTCTACTTTAATACACTGGAAATTCTGGAAGATACTTATCTGGTCAAATTGAATCTGGAAGATATAGAAAATCTAAACAAACCAACACCAAGTAATGAAATTGAAACAAGTAAAAGTCTTCCAACAAAGAAAAGCTTAGGATCAGATGGAATCTTAAGTAAGTTCTACTGGACCATTAAAGAGGAACTAATATGAGTCTTTCTCCAATTATTGCATGAAATTGAAAGGGAGGAAACACTCCCAAATATACTCTATGAAGCCAATATAAACTTGATATCAAAACCAGATAAATGCACAATAAAGAAAGAGTTCAGACCAATATTTCTGATGAGCACAGATATAAAAATCCTTAAGAAAATATTAGCAACTTGTATTCAAAAAAACACATCAAGAAGATAATTCACCATGATCAAGTGGGTTTCATCCCAGGGATACAAGGTTGGTTCCACATATGCAATTCAAGGCATGTAATCCACCACATAAATTCAATTAAGGACAAGAATCATATGATTATCTCAATAAATGGAGATACAGTTTTTTTTTGTTTTTTGGGTTTTTTTTTTTTTTTTTTTTTTTTTTTTTTTTTTTTTTTTTTTTTTTTTTTTTGTGGTACCGGGGATTGAACTCAGGGGCACTCCACCACTGGACCACATCCCCAGCCCTTTTTTTGTATTTTATTAGAGACAGGGTCTCACTGAGTTGCTAAGTGCCTCGCCTTTGCTGAGGCTGGCTTTGAACTCGCGATCCTCCTGCCTCAGCCTCCCAAGTGCTGGGATTACGGGCGTGCGCCACCATGCCCGGCGAGATACAGTTTTAAATAAAACCCAGCACCCTTTCATGTTAAAAATGCTGGGGAAATGATGATAGAAAGGACTTACCTCAACATTATAAAGACTAAATATGACAAACCCAAAGTAAATAGCATACTAGATGGAAAAAAAGCATTTTGTTTAAAATCAGGAACAAGACAAAGATGTCCATTCTTAGCATTTTTTAAAAAATATAGTTGTGGAAACTCTAGCCAGAATATTCAGTCAATATAAGAAAATTAAAAGGATATAAATAGGAAAATAAGAAGTCCAGCTATCTCTGTTTGCTGATGATATAATCCTATATATAGAAGACTCAAAAAATTCCACCAGAAGGCTTCTTGAGCTGATAAATGAATTCAGCAAAGTATCAGGATACAAGATCAACATTCATAAATCAATAGCTTTCCTATACTCCAACAGTCATTCTGCTGAAAATGATATCAGGAAAACCCTTAGCAAAACTATCCAAATAACCTCATTCACAATAACCTCAAAAGTAAAATAAATGTAATACTTGGAAATTAATTTAACCAAAAAGGTGAAAAGATCTCTACAAGGAAGACTATAGAATGATGAATAAAGTATTGGAAAGACCTCCCATATTCTTGGATACATAGAATTAATATTGTCAAAATGGCCACATTATTGACAGCAATATACAGTCAGTACAATCCCAAAATAACAATTTCATTCTTCACAGAATTAGAGAAGCATTCTTTATATTCTATTAGAGGAATTAAAATTCCAGAGAAGCCAAAGCAATCCTGAGCAAGAAAAAACATGCAGGTGGTTTCACAATTTCGATCTTAAATTATACTACAGAGCTATAGTAACAAAAGAACATGGTATTGGCATCCAAATAGACAAAAAGCCTAACTGAATATGATAGAAAATGCAGAGAAAAACCCACATACTTACGGCCATCTGACACTTGACAAAAGTGCAAAAAAAAATGTGTATTGGAGAAAAGATAGCCTTTTTAACAACAGATGCTTAGAAAGTAAGAAAAAACTATCTCTTATTCTGCACAGAAGTCAAATCAAAGTATATCAGAGTGTTAGAAATTAGGCTGTAAACATTGCAAGGGCTTAAAAACAAAACAAAACAAAAATCATAGGTCTACATTCCAACAAATTGATACAGATATTTATTACCTCAATAGGACACCTAAAGCTCAAGAAATAAAACCAACAATCAATAAGTGGGATGTCATTAAATTAAAAAGCTTCTGCACAGCCAAGGAAATGATTAAGAGCATGAAGAGAGAGCCTACAGAATGGGAGAAAATGTTTGCAGACTACTCATCTGACAGGGGATTAATATCAAGATTATATAAAGAACTCACAAAACTTAACTCCAAAAAAAAAAAAAAAATCGATAACTGGACAAAAGAACTAAACATTCATTGCTTTTTAAGTTTAGACAGGGTCTTGCTAGCCTTTCTAAGAGCTGACACTGGCCTTGAACTCGTGATCCTCCTGCCTCAGCCTCATGAACTTATAGGTGTGTTCTACCCCACCTGGCAAAACTAAATTTTTTGTTGCTTTTTTTTTTTTTTTTTATTACCGGAGATTGAACCCAGTCTCTTATCCACTGAGGCACATCCCCAGCCTGTTTTATATTTTATTTAGAGATACGGTCTCACTGAGTTGCTTAGGACCTAGCTAAATTGCTGAGGCTGGCTTTGAACAAGTAATCATCCAGCTTCAGCTGCCTGAGATGCTGGGATTACTGACGTGTTCCATCATGCCCTGTACAAAATGCACTTTTAAGAATATTCTTAAGATCTTTTCTCTTGGCCAATCTCAAATATGTAGCACAATATTATTAACTATAGAAACCAGGTTGTACACTAGATTTTCAGAATTTATCATCATAACTGAAATTTGGTAGATTTTTACTATCATTTCTCCATTTTTTCCACAACCAGATTTATCCTTCCTTACAGCACTAATTAGTATATATCATATACTTTTACTTGTTTCTTTTATTGTTTATCTTTATTCACCAAAATACAATTGCTAGGACGGTAGAAACTTTCTTAACTTTTTACTGTGGTAGCTCCAGTAACTGGTAGCTCAATGAAGATTTATTTTTATGAATGAGTTAACAAATTAATGGAGCACTGTTGAATGGATGGATGAATGAATGGATGGGTAGGGTAGATGGATAAATTCATGTATTGACCTATAGAAACCACAGTGATATTTGATAAGTTAATGTAATTGTGCCATTAAATAGCAAGGATAGACATAGCTTACAGCTCAGTAAAGGTATATTTTCATAGGACAAAATGAGGATAATGACAATACTATGGTCACTATGAGTCATTAGAACAACAGGAGGCCTGCCCCAGTTGTTTAGTGGAAAAAGGAAAAAAAGCTAGGAGATGATGAAACAAAATGATATTACTGGATATTGGTTCAGAGACACCAGGACACTTTAAAACAGATTGAGAGGGTTGCCCAAAATGGCAAAATATAACATATTTTAAAGGGAAAATCTCTATGTTCTGAAAAGTTGAATGACATGGATCATTTCTATGAATAGAATTAGACCCATATCCAGAGCACAAAAAGCTTGGTTTTCTTGCCAGACAATTAGTTGAAACCAAAATCAATTTGTTGAGAGCTGGGCTTTCACTCAAAAAAACCACAAGTTCTGGCTTGGAAGTTGTAGTTGCATTCGCTCTGCTGCTAAGAAAACCAGGAGCAGAGGCTTCCAAGGTTCTGTTGTCTATACATCTTTGATAAAAACAAATAGTCCCATCCTTTTGTTGTCCCTCCATCTCTCCCCCAACCCAGTCCCCACCCATCCTCTCCCTCACTCCCTCACTCCCTCACTCCCTCCTTTATGTGCTCAGTCAGGTATTGTGCTCATAGGCTCTTAGGTGTAGAGAACACTCCTTCTCTTGAGAAGCCGAAACAAATGTTCCTGCTCTGAGTTATTCTAATTTTCGTCTACTTCTTGTCATAATAGTCTATTTTTTCATGATTTTTTTTCTTATTGTACTATTTGACTTTTGGGATTCTCAGGATTATAAGAGAGAAGCAAATGTAAAGTGTAAAATAGTATTATACACTATTACCAAAGATAGTTCTTATTTCCACATTTTATAAATGGTTCATTACTTGTCATAAGCTTCTTAGACTATCATAATGATTTCTGAGGATTTTAGTGCAAAATTTAGGAAAGTCTTAAAGATCTAAAAAAAAAAAAAAAAAAAAAAGGGAGTCTATAATTGTGATCTCTTTCTTTTTTGGTACTGGGAATTAAACTCAGGGGCACTTGACCACTGGGCCACATCCCCAGCCCTTTTTTTTTTTTTGTTGTTGTTGTTGTTTGTATTTTATTAGAAACAGGGTCTCACTGAGTTGCTAAGTGCCTTGCCATTGCTGAGGCTGGCTTTGAACTTGCAATCCTCCTGCCTCAGCATCCCAAGTGCTGGGATTATAGGCGTGCACCACCACACCCGGCTAATTGTGATCTCTTGATCTTATTTATTCCTTTAATACAAAGGAAACTCTCACTTCTCTTTAGTGAAACTGGTCTGTAATGAGTAGCTAGAAACTAAATGATTCATGTTGCATTGTGTAGTAATTAAGGTCTGGAGAACAAAATATTGTGGGGATAGCATGGGTTTGCTAATAAGATAGACCTGAATAACCCCCACTTACTAGGTGTATTCCCTTAACAATATGACTAACTTCCAGTTCTCTCATTTGTAAAATAGAGATAATTCTGTATATCCTGTAGGGCTATTACAGTTAAGAACAAGATGTCAAATGCTTAGCATAGTACACGTCATTTAGTACTCAGTTATTATTCTTAAAAATCAATTGTGTTTCTGTATAATCTTCATGCTCATGATTTCAAATAAATAACCATTCATACTTGCCTTCTTATTATAATTCCTTGTTTCTTCCTTAAAGTCCTCAAAGCATTGCTTCTATATGAAGGACACAGAACTCTACATTTAAATGAGAATCAGTGAGGCATAAGGTTTTTGCTGAGAGATGAAGGTCATGGGTTTTTCTTTCAGCATAGATTCAGCAGAAACAGCTCTACACCAAAAAGGACTCCACTGATTTCCTCTCTGCTTTGAGCTGAGAGGCAGGAAGGCCTGTAACACAGAAGCATGTGCACCGCAGGGCTGGTTTGGCAGGAGAGCTATTTGCTATTTCTGAAGCATATATGTTGCTTTCTGTTTCTAACACGCCGGAGGCTCTTCTCATTGCCAACATTTCTCCTTTGTCAAGCTCCATAGGAAACCAATGTAGTCTGTGCTCAAAAGACATCCAATGAAAAGCTATGAAGCTGCCATTGACTTCACATCTCCACTGGAAGAAAAGAAAAATAGTTGCAGGATGTCTAGCCAGTCTTAAAAAGTTTTATTTATGTTATTACAAAGAGCTAAGAATTCAGCTTTTAAAATACCTCCCTTGGAATGGTGGCTCTGTGAGAGAATGGAAGGTGCCATTGAAGGAAGGGTACAAGTTCATTCTTGTTTTTCTAATCCCTTTATACATTTTCTGAAAGGCAATATCATGCTGTTGTGAGATCTTCTGGCAAGGGTATGGATTTTCTTTAGTAATTTCCTATCAACTATCCCATTCCCAAAAAGGAAGAGCAGATGGGTTTCTAGTTAAAGAAGGTTGGGGGGGAGCCAGAGACACATCTACTTTTACTATTCCACTTACAAAAGCATGAAAGCCACAGAAACTCCAGGAAATCATTAGAGCTTTACTGTGAAGAAATTTCAGTATTAATGAGCTAGATATGATGAAAGCAGTATGTGGAAGTCCACAAATTGTTCATTATCACCTGGTTTTCTCCTATTTTGGAGGAATGCAGATCTACATTGTAGAAATGTGTTTGGTATTACTTATGGTAAGGGAAGTCTGCAACAATAAAAACACCACAAAATCTGATATTTATTTTTATCTTATTATTCTTAAATTTATTTTAACAGGAATATAAAAGCACAAACATTATACATATTAATAATGTAACACCATGTGACATTTTTATACATGTGTATGACATGTATACATTGTACAATCAGATCAAATATATCTATTCCTCAAACATTTGCTTTTTTATGGTAAAAGCATTCTAGATCCTTTCTTTACACAGTACACAGTCACAAATTGTAGTAGTCATCTTATTGTGCAATGGTGCACTGGAAATGTAGCTTTAAGTGAGATAGATTCATTTCTCTTTTTTTGAGATTTCATGAACAAGCAGGCCACAGTGGAAGAAGGGACTCATTATCCACCTTGTCTTCCACCTCTGCCATTGCCCAGGGTATTAGATATATCTGTGTGTTCTAAGCTGGAAGATTCCATGATCTGTCTCAAGGGCATGGGGTGAGAGATGAAAGCCCCAGGGCATGCCTTTAAGTCCATAAAGCTATGAACTTACCTTCAGCACTTCTGTTCATACCACACTTGCTCTTGTTTATTCATATGTCCTCAATGGAATCTGGAAAATGAAGATTCTGGACAGTCAAACTAACAGCTAAATCTTGCTTGGGTAATAAGGAAGGGCAAATTGTATTGCTTAAAATAAAATGGTGAGAACTGGGTCTTGGAGAATATTAGTCTTTTAGTCTTTGTTTTGACTATGGTCTGGAAGACTATGACGAAAATTCCCTAGGAAATATTGCTGTACTAAGGCAAATATTTCTTAATATAAAATTGTCTTAGTTTAGAATGTTAAAGGAGGCAAATTTTTGGACTTATAACCTAACAGACTATGCAGGCTTGATATGCTTCTTACCAATTTTCCTTTTACACACACACACACACACACACACACACACATGCACGCACATACATGAGAGGGAGAGAGAGAGGAGAGAGAGAAGCAAATGGTTTGTTACAGAAAAATAAAAACCGAAGGTAAATTTTCAATCCTATTTTAAACAAATGCCATTGTTAATGGAGATAGATTTAAAAATACATCCTTGAACTACATACCACATATAACTGCCATCTTTTGAAGCAAAGGAGGCATACAAAAATAAAATAGGAAAGGATTATTATGCTCTTAACATACTACATTCAACTATAATCTTAACAAACCAGAACAGTTGCCAAAAAGAAAAGACTATGACAACCTATCTGAAATTCACAAACTCTGAGAACTAGATGCTAAAATGATAAGGGGGAAAAAATAGGCATCTTTCCCCTAAGCATACAGAAGTTACCATTTTATACAACCATAGCTAAAAGTTCTGTCTCCAGCCTTCATCAACAGCTCTTTTCTCACTTGCATTGGGAGACTCTGCCAGCATGCCTCATTGCAGGAAATAGGCATATGCACTGCTTCCTTGATCCCCAGAATGCTCACCTATCTTAGAGGAAGCACTGTGAATGTGCTGAGACAAGGCTTCGTATGCTACAATCAGGCTGTTCATAAGCTATAATGCTGAATGGAGATCTTAACCTGTACCTCAATCTATACTTCAATAAAAAATCAAAAGAGGTAAAAGAAAATGAGATCTAGTTTCAAGATGATAAAACAGTATCAAGGGACTTTGAACACAATTTATTTTTTTTTATTTATTTATCTATTTATTTATTTATTTTTTGTACTGGGAATTGAACTCAAGGCCACTTGACCACTGGGCCACATTCCCAGCCCTTTTTTGTAATTTATTAGAGACAGGGTCTCACTGAGTTGCTAAGTGCCTCGCCATTGCTGAGGCTGGCTTTGAACTTGTGATCCTCCTGTCTCAGCCTCCCAAGTGCTGGGATTACAGGCGTGAGCCACTGCTCTCAGCTTACAAACTGACTTCCGAGTAAGGAATTTGACAGCAAATTGACCATTTTGTTGAAATTTGTCAGGAACAAGTTGCTGGCACACATGTCGATGGTGGGGGCAATGAATGTGAAATACTTCAGGACCACACAGATCCCCTGAACATGAAAATAAAAACAGAAGCAACAGCAGAAAATAGAAACCACATAAAATGGGTCAATGCCTTGATAATTTTAAGAATGTTCATTTCTTTAAAAACATTCTCTATAAATATGATTTGAGAGCTACAAAAAGAACACTTTGTATTAAAGGGGGAGATAGAAAAGGGAATTTGTGAGCAGGGAAAAGAGGCAAGGTAGGAAGGAAAGAAAGAAGGAATAAATGATGTGAGGCAGGGAGAAAAAAGCGGGAAGGGGGAAAATAAAATAGAAAATAAACATTAAAATCTTTGGAGGCAATAAAATTTTGAAGTAAATAAATGACTATTTTGATAACACATTTAGTAAGTTTCCTTATAATGGACAGGGATTTTTTTTTAATTAGAAAGAAAATACCATTAATGTAAGTGTGGTAGTCAGCTTTTTGTTACCACAAAAAAATGTCCCAAATAAATCAACTTAAAAAGAATAAATATTTATTTTCATTGACACAATTTCAGAGATTTTGGGTTATAGTTAGTTGGCCTGTGGCTTTGGGGCATGTGTGAAGGCAGTATATTATGGCAGGAGTGTGTGACGGGGGAAGCTGCTAATGTCTTGGGAGCCAGGAAGGAGAAGAGAGGGAAGACACCAGGGTCCCAGTACCTCTTTCAAGGCGATGCTTTCAATGGCCTAACTTCATTCTAGTAAGCCCCATTTCCTAATGGTTCCATAACCTCCAATAGCAACATGGGCTGGGGACCAAGTCTTTAATAAAGGGCTTTTGGGTAGCAATAAGGATGGAGAAAGACATTCAAATTAAAAAGAAAGCAATAGAAATTATGCCTGAGAAGGTAGTAGAAACTATATCTATCTATGAATCAGAGTGTTCAGTGAAAGAAACCAAGAATAATAGGAGTAAATTCAGGAATTACAAATAACAACTAACACATATAAATCATTTACGATTTGTTTAGTGTTGTCTGTTCCTGTTGCTCTATCAAAGAACAAGACCGGGTAATCTATATATAATACAGATACATTTTTCATAGTTCAGGACATTGAGAAGTCCAAGATCAAGATGCTGGCATGACCTCCTGTAAGATTTTTGTCTGCATCTGGGATGCATGAATCATTGTAGTATGCTGATTTTTGTTCTTTTGGATAAATACCAAGGAATACAATAGCAGATCATATGGTGTTTCCATTCCTGGTCTTTTTAGGAATCTCCAGACTTCTTTCCAAACCAGTTGTATTAATTTTCAGTCCCACCAACAATATATAATTGTGCCCTTTCCCCCATATCCTCACCAGTATATCCTCACCAGTAGTTATTTTAATTTTTGTTTTTGGTGATTGATATTCTAGCTGGAGTGAGATAAAATCTCACTGTAATTTTGATTTAAATTTCCTTGATTGCTAAAGATGTTGAACATTTTTTATGTTTGTTGGTAATTTGTGTTTCTTGTTTTGAGAAATGTCTGTATAGATTATGTTCCCTTCTATTGACTGAGTTATTTGTGTGTGTGTGTGTGTGTGTGTGTGTGTGGTTTTTTTTTTTTTTTTTGGTGTTAAGCTTTTTAGCTCTTTATATATAGTACATTAATCTCTTGTTAGAAGAGGAAATGGCAAAGATATTTTTCCCATTCTGTGGTCTCCTTCTTCACACTTTTGTTTCCTTTGTTATGCAGAGGCTTTTTAATTTGATGTCATTCTTCACTGACTCTGGGATTTATTTCTTCAGCTTTATAAATATTATTAAAAAGTCAATACCTGTGTGATTATGTTGAGGTGTTGTCTCTATGTTTTCTTCTAGCAGTTGTAGGGTTTTTGGTCTTATTCTCAAGTCTTGGACCCACTTTGAGTTGATTTTTGTACATGGTGAGAGATAGAGATTTAGTTCCATTTTTCTATATACTGATATCCATTTTTCCCAACAAAACTTGCTTCTCTAATGCATGTTTTGTCAAGGATCAGATAACCGTATTTATTTGGATTTGTCTCTCTGTCTTCTATTATATTCCATTGGTCTGCCCATCTGTTTTTATGCTAATACAATGCTATTTGTGTTATGATAATTCTGTAGAATAATTTGAGATCAGATATTATCATGCCTCCAGCATTGTTCTTATTTTTCAGTTACTTTGGCTATTCTGGGTCTCTATTAATCTTCCATATGAACTTTAGGACTCTTTTTTTTTTTTTACAGTTTTGTGAAGAATAACATTGACAAAAACAATATTCATAAGCCCTTATCAAAACTAACCAAAAGAAAGAAAGAGAATACCCAAATCAATAAAATAAGAGATGAAATCAGAAATATTACCATAGACATTTCTAAAATTTGGAGGCTTATTAGGTATTATTTAGAAAACTTATTTTCTAATGAATTGAAAAATCTGTAAGATATTGACAAATATCAAAACCAGGTAATGAGCTATCAAGGAAAGAAATGTGCAGACCAATATCCCTAATATAGATGCAGAAATCCTAAAAAAATATTAGCAATCCACATTTAAAAACACATGAAGAAAATTGAACACCATCCCAGAGTTACAAATTTGTTTCAACATGTACATATCAATAAATATAATTTATTACATACATAGAATTAAAGACAAAAATCACATCGTCATCATCTCAATATATACAGCAAAAACCTCTTGCAAAATAAGCACCTATTATAATATAAAAAGTGAAGAAACTAGGGATAGGAGAAGGAACTTACCCCAACAACAGAAAGGTTATACATAACAAACCTAAAGCCAACATCATACTGAACAGAGAAGAACCCAAGGTACTTCTTCTAAAATGAAGAACAAAGACAAAGATGTCCACTATCATCTATTCAATATAATTTTGAAACTCCAATTCAATGTAATTTTTGAAAATTTCACCTGAGTACTCAGGAAACTCAGAATTTATAGGATACAAAAAGGAAATGAAGACATCAAATTATATCTATTTGCTAGCCGGGCGCGGTGGCGCACGCCTGTAATCCCAGCACTTTGGGAGGCTGAGGCAGGAGGATCACGAGTTCAAAGCCAGCCTCAGCAATGGCGAGGCACTTAGCAACTCAGTGAGACCCTGTCTCTAATAAAATACAAAAAAGGGCTGGGGATGTGGCCCAGTGGTCGAGTGCCCCTGAGTTCAATCCCCGGTACCACAAAAAAAAAAAAAAAAAAAAATTATATCTATTTGCTGATAACATGATTCTATACTTACAAGGCCTAAACTTCTACCAAAGGACTTCTAGAGCTGACCACAAATTTAGCAAAGTAGCAGGACACAAAATCAACACACAAAAATCAATGACTTTCCAACACTGCAATGATGAATCTGTTGAGAAAAAAAATCAAGAAAATATTTACATGCACAATAGTCTCAAAAAGTAAATAAATAAAATAAAGAACTTAGAAAAAAAATCTAACGAAGAAGGTGAAAATTCTCTACAACAAAAATTGCAGAACACAGAGGAAAGAAATCAAAGAGAACCTTAGCATATGGAAAACTTCCCATGTTCTTGGATAGGCAGAATTAATATTGTCAAAATGGCTATGTTACCAAAAGCAACCTATAGATTCAATACAATCCTCCAACAAAATACCAATGGTGTGTTTGTATTTAATATTTTCAAGGAAACTATGATTAGTTTTCAAAATAATATTTATAACTTCCATGTAAGCTAAAGAAAACAAACATTGTATCTGCAGCGAAAATCATAAAAAAGGTAGAAGAAAAAATAGTGTAAAATGAGAAAGAAAGTTGACAAAAATGTGTTAAATGTTTAATCATAAATATAAATTCATTGACAATGTTGACATTTACCTCAGCCCTGTGCTCCTGAAAAATATTAACAGTTAAGGAATTCCTCACCATATTGAGGTCTGAAACATTTATAGCCAAGGATTGCCTTTCCCCATACAATTAAGATAACACTTGTGTATGACTCCCTTGTTTGTTCATGACAAGTCTATGCACGGACCCTTCAAACTTCCATTGTTTGTTCACATAAATGATTAGCTCAACTACTTTTCCCCCACAAAACTAGCTAAACATAGATAAACATTTACTGGTGGACTAATTGAGATGTACATGATTACGAATCAACCCCAATTCTAAAATCATCCCACTTGTATTCTGTTTATTGTTTCCTTTAAAAGTCCAAAGGAATACCACCCTTTGAGGCCCTCTGATTTTTGGAGCTGGAATTCTATTCCTGCCACAGCTTCCTAAATAAGATACATTTCTTTCATTATTTTTTTCTTTGATAATTTGTTGCCATATTTTGGATGGAGCTGGAGGGCCACTTTGGAAATCCCATCTCCATTTGGTTGCCAGGTCTTTACAACTTTTTGTGCTCCAATTTGGCATCCTACAGTGTATTCATTGCCTGATTCTTATGTTTTGAACATTTGTCCATGGCCACATGGTAAAGACCAGATTTTATTTGCATCTTTTGGTGATTTTTTGTTGTTGTTTTAGTTGTCAATTTTTACTTAACCTTGCTATAAGGGAAACTCTAATTCATACCTCAACACCCTTTAAAATACTTGTGAATAGTATGTGTTACCCTACAACAACAGTTCAGTTTATTACCTACATTTGGCAGAATTTTGCTGGGAATTGAGTCTTTCACCCCCAGCAAACTCATGCCCTTTCCTCATGCCAAATTATCCATGCGTTCCATCCCTGACCCTTTTCCTCACCAAGGAATCCTAATTTTTCTACTGTTTCTGCTGATCCCTTTCAGCCTTGAAGTTTTCTCTTCCATGCCTCTATTAAATCTCCTGATTCCAAATTTCTTATCCTAACCTATAAAACCGGTCATTTTCCATCTGTGATAAAAGGTCAGTCACTTGGGCACCCAGCTGAATAAGTACTTAAGCCTTGGTATAACTTGATTTACACAATATTTGCAAAGACTTTTCAGACTCCCATAAGAATAGGGGAAAATGTAGCAATTAATTCAAATTAGTCCTCAGGGTGTATTCTCCCAGGGTGCCTTATTTATATCCACTTGTAACTACTAGAGGGCCTGAGATGGACAATCAAAGAAATTAGAATACCTCTGAGGCTTACATATAGGCTAAAGCCATAGGAGAGAATAAACATTTATTGAATAAAGATGCAATCAATGCAACAATAGATGAATACAACTCTAATCATGAATTTATATTATATTTGAAAGAATTACTCTGGCATTATATTTGATGGCTGAATTGCTTCTGCCATTGTTAGTTTTGTTTAAGAGCTTATGGGGAAAAAATAGAGATATTATTCAAACACAGAGTATAAATTAATGAAATGTTCCTGTCTGTAAAATATTGGCATCAGTTCAACACCAAAGGACTCTATTGCAAAAGAAGTCAAATCAACACAATACAAACACAGGCCTTTAACTTAAATGGTTAGAAGGAGATACATGAGGAAAATCTGGCCCCTACTAAACTCCTTTAAATAGGGATACTTACAGACATTGTAATGAAAAGGGACATAGGACCTGACCTTGTAAAAGGGAGCAAGAGTTCGAAAATCTGCCATCTCTACAATTTCCCATTGAACAACCATCTTTCTTGTGTGTATAATTTCAATGAATAAAGGAAAATAATACTCCCCATAAGTGGATACCCCTCCTTCTTCTTAGTGGACACAAGGGTAACATATTTCTCCTGTTTTTCCTATATCCTCCCTTGGGGTAGGCAAACAACATTTATGGTGGGACCTGATAGTGGGTCTACCTTATCACCTGAGTTATATCTAAATATCCTTTGGTCTCACTAGAAACACTCATTAACCTGTGAGACTTTATGTTTAACTCTACCATTCCAGTAAACTGAAAAAAAATATTTACATTCAAATTGGAATATTAGTATTTTTTGGTTTCCTTAATGTTCCTAACTTTACACTACACCTTTGAACTTGAATTGCTCTCATGGACTATAATACAATTGTTTCTCCTGTCAACTCTCTCCCAAATTCCTGTTTTCATAACAGCTACAGGAATACCCATCAAAAAAGGAACCTGACTCCCTAACCTCTTAAGGTCCTTACCCAAGGAATTAGCAATTATCTTCAAAGCTAAAATAAACTGTTTGGCAGACAAAAATGTTAAGGGAGATGCCTTTCAAGCATACTTTCCCCTGCTCAAAATCCTTTAGAGTTAAGAAAGTCTATTTGAGGTATTTAAGTGTACCAACTGCCACCACCTGAGGCTGAAAAAGTTAATTGGAAGCAAGTTAGCTTTTTTTTTTTTTTTCTCCTCCCATGCAGATGGTCTTTATAGATTCCAAAAGAGCCTCCCGATCTCTCCTTCTCCATTCCTTACCCTAAATGTGGCCCAGTATCCACAGCATTATACTTGGTGCACAATAAATCTTAAAGCTCCCCTTTACAAATATTGGTAAGATGCTTTAGCAGTGATTCTAAGCAGGGAATCTCAATATGTCTTATCTTCCAAAAACACAATTCTGCTAAAAATATAAAAACTATAAAGGTGATGTGTTAGCTTGCCATTGTTGTGACAAAATATCCAGATAAATAACTTAAAAGGAGAAAATCTGTATTTTGATTAACAGGTACAAAGGTTTCAGTCCAAGGTCAATTGACTCTGCTCCTTTTTGATCTGTGGTGAGGTAAAACATCAAGGTGGGGAGTACTTGGTAGAGAAAAGATGCTCACAGCATGACAACCAGAAAGCATCTAAAAAGGATCATGGTCCCAAACCCCCTTCAAAGGCACACACTCTAATAATCTAATAACCTTCTTCTGGGCCCTAACCTCCTAAAGGTTCCACCACCTCCCAATAGCACCAGAGGCTGTGGCCAAGCCTTCAGCACATGGCCTTTGGGGAAACCTTTAAGATACCAACCTTATCTGGTGAGATAAGAACAACTGCTCCTCTATATGAACTAGGAAGTCAACATTTTAGAATTGAAGAGAAACTGTTTATATTAATGACTGGGAATTTGTGTGTGTGTGTCTGAGTGTATATTATGTGTGTGGAATATCATGCTGCCTTTGGTGGTATTATCAAATTAGATTATAAAATCCCTTAAAGGAGATCTATTCTGATTTGTTCAGGGATAAAATTTTATTCATATAAATTGAATATTCTTTAAATTCCCAGGAATTAAGGAAATAATTTTATTTGTGGAATATATGTGTATACATATATATATACATCCTAAGTATATATGTATTTATAGACATATAAGTTATAGAAACTAATAAACCAAATGTTTCAAGAATTCATGTTCACATAATTTGAGTAAGTAGCAAAAATCTCATTTAATATTATTCCTTTAATAGAAACTGCTATGTATTCTGAGTTTAGTGTTAGTATTCATTTGTATCCTACTTGGGTAATTTGTTTCTTAACTCATACAGTTTTACTAACTGAACAAGTTGTCATTACCCATAATAGATGTTTAAGATGAAGAAAAATGGAAATTTGCATATCATCAAATTGAATCATGATTTGATTTATTTTTAATTTAATAGTATTTCTGTTTTGATCTATGTGACTCAGTTTGAGTAGTTTCCAACATATTTAGGTAACTTAAAACCATAGACTTATGCTAAATGAATTGGTAAAGAATAATTACAGATATTGTTTACAATATTGCTAATATATTAATGTTCTATTTTCTAGATGTTTTCTTCTATTTTTTTAAATATATTTTTTTTTACTTTAGTTGTACACATTACAATGCATTTACGTTTACGTGGTGCTGAGGATCGAACCCGGGCCGCGCACGTGCGAGGCTAGCGATCTACCGCTGAGCCACAACCCCAGCCCTTCTTCTATTTTTTAAAACTATCTATAATCATGACAATTTAATAAACCATTTGTATAAAGAGAAATAAAACACCTTTGTCTTCTTTCATGACCTTCCATAATCCAGAAAATATTGAACACTTATTTTCATGATAATTATTGTTATTCTTATTGTCAGTAAGAATCTGCACTCCTTACTATGAATGCATAATTGAAAACATTGGCTATGCACCCCGGGCTTTAAGTAGTATGTTTTATTTAAGAATGATGCTCATTTTATCAGATTAACCAGATTCTTTTACAGAGTGCCCAAGATGGCCTAACTTTTCACTTAGTGTGATATAACTTTAGACAGACTTATTCTTGACTTTGGCCCCAATCTTCCTTGACTTAGAACATTTTCTTTAGAAAACATAATTTTAAATTTCTTCTCTGTCCTTTTGTGGTATATGTAAATCCTTTTAAAAAGACTTTTGCCAGTTTTATAACCCACAAATATCTTTCTCAAGGACCTGGGAACAATCCCTTAGAAATGTACTCAAGGAAGAGAGCACCCCTAACTCCCAGTTTCTGTGGGAGTAGAGGAGCCTAACTATGACTGGCACCTTGCTCCAAGTTGTAAAACTCTCTCCTGCTACAAAGATATAAGAAAAGTTGTCTTTTCCTTTGGATAAATCCAATTAGCAAGCACAGATGGACTGTTATCCTCCCACTCTAGCTCCTAAAAACTCTACAGCCTTTTGTCTGAGTTAAATTGAAGACAGATTTTAGTTCAAGCCTTTCCTCTTTCACAATAGCCTTAAATAAAGGCCTCCCTGTCTGTTAACTTCAGTGCAAATTTTGCTTTTCCAGGAGCTAAGATCCATTATGGAGTCAATGCTTGCAAAGTCTTCTCAGAAAAACTTAGCTACTACCTCAGTCCCAGAGTTCCTAGGTAGGAAACTTAGGATGTTTTGGGGACTTGAAGAAGAAAGCAACTCATCTAACTTCTCTGTATCACAGGTGAGGTACTGGGAGTTTTAGGCTTGATTTTATAGCCTCAAGTGCTTGTGAAGTTCAATGTGAGTTTTCATATGAAAACTTCCAGCAAAGCAAACTCCAAAATACCTATGTGGCAAATCACCATTCTTGCTGTACCTATGTCAATAACCAGGCCAAATCTTACAAGAACTGCTTAATTTTATGATCAGGAATAATCTTTCTTTGAGATCATCTTTGATCAAAAGTAGAGGTTATAGAGGAAACTTTTGTTTCCTAATAGAAAATTATAGCATATAGCAAACTTCATCGTGTCTGGTAGATTTCATTGACTTCCTCTTCTGCTATGGAAACTCAACTTTTGTGATGAACCTACAAATTAGACTGTATCCTGTCATCCTGCAAAAAGTGTTAACTCTATAAAACTAAATGAAGATCACCCAAAAGAGAAGAAGCAAAAGCTATTTATTCAGAGCTTGCTATATTAAGGAATAAAGGACCATCATTTGCATTTGACAGAAACTCAAAGGCAGGAAAATAAATGGAAGAACTTTGTAGTAAGAACAAAAGAAGGGCTTCAGAATTGACCTGAGTAGAGACTGTTTTCATGGGAAAGCTGTAGGCAGGTAACTAGAAGTAGGTCATCCGGTGTGGCTGGCATGTTGAAAGCAAAGACAATAAGTGGGGAAAGTGAAAAATTTTAATCAAGCCTTGCTGTTTATTTTGACTGATTATTATAAAAATTATTGTTTGACTTCCTAAACTGGTTGCTAGAAATAATGGTCTGAAATCCTATAAATTTAACTTGTAGATAGTAAATTTGCTTCCTTTCCTGAGAAGGAATCTAATCTAAAGTAATAGATAGTGGTTTCCTGGACTGGTTCCTGCCGATTGTGGATCATATTTCCATTTATACATATGATCTGGCCATTGCTCATTTGTATATTCAGTCTTTTAGCTGCTATTGAATTTTCAATCTTTTTTTTTGGGGGGGGGGTTGTTTTTGTTTTCAATATCATGCCATAACTCTTTAAATTAGCATTTCTAATTTTTCTTCCTTTCTGACTCTGTTATACTAAAAACTAAAATCTGAACATCTAGGTCTTTATAAGCATTCTGGGTTGCCTTGTACCTGGTCTTCCTCCCCAAGTTCAGAAGAAGCTCCACCAGTTAAAGCCAGATAACATTTTTTGTAAATGTAATTTTTTCAAAAAATGATTTTCCCTGATGCCAAAAGAAAAGAGATCTCCCCCTTGCTATAGCATTCCTTTAGAAAATTTAATGTTATAAAACTATTCTCTGTAACACACACACACACACACACACACACACACACACACACGATCCATGAGGGTTTTGAAAGTTTGATATATTGGGAATGTCATTATTAAGAGTTTTTACCTATCACTTTAAAATGTGAATATCTAGGAAAAAGGTGTTCTCTCTCTGTCTCTGGGGGAGTTCATACTAGGAATCTGGTTTCAAAGCGTAATATCCTACAGATACAAAGTTTTGCATTTCCTTTGAATGAAATCAATTAGAATATATGTTATAGGTTGAATCTTCTTGGCCTTTAAAAGGGTGAGATTGTTTTCTGCCTTGTCAATCTCTTTAATGGATTGTCTATGCTATAATCACAGTCTGATTTAATGTTTACTCATTAGTAAAACTGTTTTCTTTCTTTTCTATTTACTTAGAAGATCTTAGGGCAGTAGGATATTTTATTTTATTTATTTCTTCAACAATGCATATATTGAAGGACTTATCACCACAATGGATAATGCTTGGGCCAGAATTATTCTTAGATATGTCACTGCCTGGAGCACTAAGAGAGTGTAGTGAAATGCTAAGGTCATACATGTCTTTATATGAGTGTAAACAAGACAGTGAACAACCTCAGTAGCATCCACATTTTAGCTTTCAGAAACTCAAAAGCAGTACTGCAAAAATTAAGGATTTCCATCCCTTGGCCTGTTGGAATCTGGTGGGCTTGATGTTTTCAGGGTTTACATATTAGCTCTTTATTTTAATGTGATCACTTATATTACTATTTCTCTTTTTCATTATGATTCTCTCTCTTTTAGGATGTCTGATTCATAGGATTCTGAAACTATTAGCCTTTGCCACTGTCCCTTAAAAGATGGCTCAACTGATTTAGAGGAATAAAAGGTCTTCAGAAAACTCCCTCTTAAGTGCTTTTTCACTCCACTGGAGAGGTTTATGAATGCCATTGAGTGGATCCTCACTCATGTTGAGCAACAGAAACATGAACATTTTGAACAGCACCTGTGTTCTGTCCTGGAAGGCAGCAGAAATTAAGAAATGTTTCCCTGCTTTGGTTTACCAGTAATCAACTCCTGAAGAGAAAACCTTTCCTCATGTGACTCAGATGAGACTTGCAGATGATCCCCTTTCTTTATCTATGATCAGGTCCAGCCAACCAAGAGTTCTCATTTCTTTAATATTATCCACTGCCTTAGATGTCCTGGATTTCAAAAACCATCCCAAGTATAAAAGAACCCTTGCTATAACTTGCTTACTACTCTTACAAATATGTATGGTGAAAATACCATGTGTAGATATTGTGATTTTCAAATCTGGAAAGTTCTCTCTGTTGCAATGGACTGAATAAAATCAATATGGACAAAAGAATCTTTTTTTTTTTTTTTTTAAATCTATGATGAGGTTTAATTCTACCATTAAAGAAAAAAGTTTCAGAGGGATTTTTCTAATCCAGGTTCATGATGTCAAATAATTACAAACCAATTGGAATACAAAAGGCAAAACTATGAGATGACAAGGAAATATCAAATGCCAAAATATTAAAATTATGATTTTATTATCAATGTTAGGAAAAAAACAAAGCATTATACATTAGTTTGGATAAACATTGACAAAACCCCAAAATTTATAGTTAAAGTTCAAAAATTAAAAAATTATTAGATAATAATCTAAACATAGTTTTTGAGATTTGCATTAGAAAATGGTGACCTTCTAATCTCATGTTAGTTAATAACATTTTCTAATTTAGGACAGTAGTTTACCAAATGCTAAATTTTAAATCATGAGGTTCTATGTCTTTAAAAATGATGAAACTATATAATGTAGTATTTTAGAGTGGGGCACAAAAATTATGCTTGGATTATAAATATAATTAACTTATAAAATTTGTTTTTGAAATATGAGTGCTATTTGTGTTTAAGAGAATGAGTCATTTTTAAAATAGGCATGATTTGTCTGGTCTGCTCCCATTGTAGACAGTCCTCTGCGTAGGAGCCTGAAACACAGGGACACCTGTTTTGAAGTAGGCTTTTGCTGTATTGTTAGAAAATGTTATGAAAAAAGTCAATACTGTGCTTTCTGAAGATCTGAAGTTTGCCAATGGTTTTGCCTCATTAACTAAACTCTTGCTTCTCCTACTGTCTACAGAATACACTGGATTTGCATGTCTTTTCCAGGAATTAATTTTTGCAGCATTGTGTGAGTATGTTACATATTATTTTTTCATGACAAAGAAAAAGTCCTTGTAATCAGTTTTCCAATTAGACTAAAATAGTAAAGATCAAAAGTGATCAGAAATTCACAGAAAACTTCTATTCAATGTCCCAGAAATAATTTCTATAATTTAGTACATATTAAAATAAAGGAAACAACCCCTACTTTTTTTTTTTTTTTTTTTTTTTTTTTTTTTTTTTTTTTGGTACCGGGGATTGAACTCAGGGGCACTCGACCACTGGGCCACATCCCCAGCTCTTTTTTTTTTTTTTTGTATTTTATTAGAGACAGGGTCTCACTGAGTTGCTCAGTGCCTCGCCAGTGCTGAGGCTGGCTTTGAACTCGCGATCCTCCTGCCTCAGCCTCCCAAGGGCTGGGATTACAGGCGTGCGCCACCGCGCCCGGCAACCCCTACTTTCTTATAACTAAAAATTATACAGCACTTGGGAGGCTGAGGCAGGAGGATTGTGAATTCAAAGCCAACCTCACCAATGAGGAGGCACTTAGCAACTCAGTGAGACCCTGTCTCTAAATAAAATACAAAAAAGGGCTGGGGATGTGGTCCAGTGGTCCAGTGCCCCTTAGTTCAATCCCTGGTACCAAAAAATAAATAAATAAATAAATAAATAAATAAATTCTCTGATCATGATTAAATAAAATTGAAATAGTATCAAAACTCTAAATAAAATCATCATGGATAAGTAGATTTGAAAATTCTAACAGGTAAGTAAAGCATCAGTCCTTAAAATTAGTCAGTATAAATTTGTCTAAAATAATTGGAGGAATGCAAGTATAATGACTTAAAAAGAAAACTTACTATCTGTTGCTCAAACTATAATAATGATGCAAAGTGATCTGAGTGAGATGGTGACAATTTAATAAAATTTAAATTTAAATATTGCCATTTCATATTTCTTTTCCCTATGCTTTCTTTCCAAATTGCTGTTAAGTGTCTTTCTTCTCTGATAAGCAAAATTATAAAGACATAGAATTACATATCCATCTCTACAAACCCAATCCACAGTTGAATTCCTAGAATAAATATTATTTACAGCCATAATATTGGCTTTGAAAATGGAAATAAACCTATAAACCTATTCTGGAAGATATGATTATTTTTGGATTTTTTTTACCATGTGATTGTTTATTCTATGAACATTGAAATATAGAAGGAATAGCTTAGCAGGTATTTATGGGTTGTAGATAGTGGTGAAATAGTGTTTTGATGTATGTTACCTACTCATGCTAAAGATGGAAAATTTTTGATACCTTCAAAACTCAAAACTCAGGCCAAATGATAAGTATGTCCTCCAAGTCTGTGAAGCAGGAGGAGGATGGAGACAAGATACTAATTCTTCAGGTTTATGGCAGTGAAAAAATAGACTGTTTATAACCAGCAAAGTATGAACTAAATACATTATTATGATACTTAGAAGTATGTGATAACCACCCAAACAAAAGCAGAAATTAAATGCTTATTTCGACTGTTGGTCAAGGGCCTGCTATCCAGAAGAGCTCTCGTTCCTAAGGGAAACCTACAACTTTCTGCAAACCACAATTAGTTAATGAAAATAAATCCATGAATAGACACATTCTGATAAAATTTCAAAAGACCTAGGATAAATAAAAAATTATGAACATCTATAAAGTAAAAGAAAAAATAAGTATAAAGAATCACATTGATACAAACTTTGTCACCAACCCTGAAGACTAAAAGGAGAAAGAAGACTGCCTCAACCTAATGAATAAAAGTAATCTCAAAGAATTTTATATTCTTAAATTCTCTAATCAAGTGATATTTTATTGGGAATTATTCTGTTTTTCCAAACTGCTAGTTTACTAAAGAAGAAAAAATGTTTCATATTGAAGAATAATTTTTAGTTTCTCAATAGCAATTATTGAATAATTACATTGTTGGGGAATGAAACTTACAGGGTGGTGGAAACTTAGAGGGTGAAATATTTATACCCTGACCAAGAAAATGAATAAAGCTGTGAAGCAAGAACTAAAAACAATACGATAGTATTGAACTGGAGAAAGCATGCCAAGAAAGAACTGTTCAAAGATTCATGCATATATAAACAAGAAACAGCATTCAGAAAACAGGTATTATAATTTATTCAGATGTAGCTCTGAGGCTCAGCGGTATTTACCATTATTTCTCTAAATGCCAGGCTCCACAGTGAGCAATAGAAAAATAATAATGATTCTATCAATATGAACTTGTGTAAAAATTCCAATAAACTATATTTGAAATATACAGGACCATAGAGAATTGCCACAAAATAGTGCACATTTAGCTATATATTCTTTTAAATATAAAATGTATTTTTCACAAAGTTCTTCTATTCTTAAACTCTATTGCATCTTAGACATGTTTATCATATCCCTCTATATGCTACATATTTTCCTCTGGCAGTTATAGAACTATTTTAGAGGAATAAATAAAAGTAGTGAACTATGGCACCATAATATTCTGGCAATTACCACATCTATATTATTTTCCAAATGTTTGTGACTATAGTTACACTCTTTTCTTCTGAAATATGTTTAATTCCAGAATTGGTACTTGTTATATTATTTCTAATTAAACCTTCATACCTATGCATGTAAGAAGTGTTTTTAGACACATCTTCCTAGTTTAACACATTTATAATAGTATTAATTGAAATTAATTCCACACTAATATTAGTGAGAAAGGCTGAATGCATATGCAGCTGACCTCCCTTGGGAATACACATGTATAAATGCATTTTCTACACAGCCAAAGATCTAAGAAGCAAACCCTGGAATGAAAATATTCTATATACCTTCATAATTACTTTGAACAGATTCAGTCACAATAAATCCCTTTAAGGAACTTTTAAAATTATATTTTAATTGACAAAATAATTGTATATATTTGTGTAACACAGTATAATAATTTGATACATGTATACAATGTATAAACATTAAATCGAGGTAATTAGCCTTTCCCTTTCCTTAAACATTTGCTATTTTTTTGTGTTTGAATTCTCCAAGCTCCTCTTTTTTTAGTTCTTCATGAAATATATTTAAAAACGTATAAAGTATATTGACTCTGCTGTGCTGTAGAGTACTAGACTTATTTCTCAGATACTAACTATAATTTGATACATGTTACCCAACCTCCCTTTATCCTCCCTTCTTCGTATGATTCTTAGCCTCTAACAATTGCTATTTTTGTTAGTCAGCTTTATATAACTATAACAAATATCTAAGATAATCATCTTACAAAGAGAAAAGGTTTAGATTGGCTCTCAGTTCTGGAGGTTTCTGCCCATGATTCCTTGACTCTTTTAGTTTAGTTTGGGATGAGATAGTGCATCATGTCAAAAGCACATGGAAAAACCAGTGATCTCATGGCTGGGAGCAAAAGAGAAAGGGGAAGGGCTTCCTATAATCCCTTTGAAGGTACATCTCCAATGATGTAAAACCTCACACGGACTCCACAAAAAGTTTCCACCACTTCCCTATAACAACAAGCTGAGGATCAAGTCTTTAAATAGGCATTGAGGGACAATTCAGATTCAGGCTATAGCAATCTGGCCCCAACCCCCAGTGGTAATAGCCATCTTAAAATGCAAAATGCTCTCTTCCATTCCCAGAGTCCCAAGATCTTAACTGTTCCAACATTGCTCAGAAGTCTCAGTCCAAATTCTCTGAGACTCAAGGCAAACTCAGCTGTGAGCCCTGTAAGAAATTAAAAACTGCTACATACTTCCAAGATACAATAACACAGAGTAAATATACCCTTTCAAAATGGAAGGACTAGGGGGATGAAAAGAGGAATTTGTGCAAAGCAATGCTGAAATCTAGCCAGACAAGCATCAAAGTCTACAGGTCCATGTTTAGCATCTGGGGTACATTGTGGTGGGACATGAGTTCCCAAGGGCTTAGGCAGCCCTGCCTCGGCAGCTTCACTGGTTTAATCCCACAGAGCCAGTCTCTCAGGATGACTGTACATGCTGTCTGAATCTTCTATTGGAAGATGTTCCATGTTTTTGGCATTTTGAATTTTCTGAGGACTCCACTGAAGCTTCAGCTTCACTCTAAAAGCTCTATACATCACTCTGTCGGGGATGTATAAAGGGACTCTGATCCTGCCTGGCTTCCCAGGCTTTCCCATGAAATCTCAGTGGAAGCCTCCAGACGGCCATAACTCTTTCATTCTGCATGCCTGCAAAACCAACAGCATAGCAGAAGCCGAGATCTGCCACCAGCATGAGATACACCTGGACCTACTTGATCCAGGGCCACAGCAGCATCTGAGTGACTCCTCAGCTTAGGTGATACTGGGTAAGCTGTACACCCCAGGGCTTTCTTCTCAAGTGAGAGTCTTTGAAACAAATTTGTGCTTTTATACCATTGAGCCTATGATAAGTGGGGCCTATCTGATTTCTGAGAGAAGATCAAAGCATCTTTCCTATATTTTCAGTGCAAAACTCCTGCCTTGTTTTTATGGGCACTAATCACTGAATCCTCCTCAGACACACAGTCCATGGAAACACCACTAAACATTCTACTTTTCTGGTCAGACTGCAGGTCTTCCAAATCTTTCTACTCTGTCTTTTTTGTTTCCAGTTCTCACAAAATTGGGCTAAAAATAGCCAGTCCAGCCCATGCCACTGCCTGAATGCTGTCCTGTCTTTGGGATTTTCTTTGCCAGATAACTGTCCATCACCTTTAAACTAAGCCTCTGATAGTCTCAAGGCATGGACAAGATGCATGTAAATTCATTTCCACATTATAATAAGGTCAGGCTATGCAATGAATAGAGTTCCAACAGAATCCTCCTTACTTTCTGAAATCTCAAAAGTATAGCCTATCCTGCCCCGTCCTCATTCCTTTGAGCATTATGGTCTTCTGAACCCCATAGTTTTGTTCTGGTTTGCTCCAATAAACTTTTCAAATTCTTCCCATAAACCAATTAAAGGCTTGTGAGCACATCATCAGCTATTGTCATAGCAACAACTCCACTTCATGGTATCAATTTTGTTAGTTAGCTTTCTGTCACCTTAATAATTACCTGAGATAATCAATTTCTAAAGAGAAAAGGCTTGTTTTGACTCACATCTGCTGTCTGTCAGCGATCAGTTGGCCATGTTGTTTTGGGGCCTGCAGTGAGACAGCATAAGGCAGAAACCGGGAGCCTCAGAGGAAAGGGAAAGGGATTGGACTCCACCCTCCCATTCCAGGCCACGCACCAATGACCTAAAACCTCCTATTAGGCTCCACCTCTTAATGTTTCAACTCCTTCTTAATAGTATCAAACTTGAGTCAAGCCTTTAAAATATGGAACTTTGAAAGACATTCCAGACACAAATTACAACACTCTCTTACTCTCTTCTATGAGATCAACTTTTAAAATTTCCACATATGAGCGAAAGCATACAGTACTTTTAGGCACTATGGAATATTATGCATCCATAACAAAGAAAAAGTATAATTTGTGGCAAAAATGGATGAAGTTGGAGAACATAACATTATGTGAAATAGGGGCTGGAGTTGTGGCTCAGCAGTAAAGCACTCGCCTAGCACGAGCGCGGCCCGAGTTCGATCCTCAGCACCACATAAAAATAAAAACACACTGTGTACACCTAAAGCAAATAAATAAAGAATTATTAAAAACAAACCAAACAAAAGAAAATTATGTGAAATAAACTATTTAAAAGCTTTGTACGGAAAGAGGCATATTGGGAGAAACTGTTCAATTTATATACGCTTATACACCTCATACATAAAAAACAATATATCAATCAAAAATTAAAATATTAATTAATTGGTTTAATCCACTAGAGGGAAACAGGGAATTAACAATGAATTGAAGAATTGTGTGACCAAGATTTTAAACAACAAAGCATCCAAATATATTAGTTCTTGCATTTTTGGTTGCTTTTCCCTTAGACTCATCTGGCAATTTTAAAAGATAAAATGACACATGAAAAAGTGAACAGAAGTTTCAACAACTTAATGGAGATGAGGAAGAATATGTTGTCCAGGAAATAACAAGTGGAGGAAGTTTTAATCCCTCTGTAATTTAGGACTACAGAACAGTAATCTCTGAAGGTAAGATCATAAATATACTGATACTTTCCAGAACTACAGACTTTCTTCAAATTATCTAGACTCTTATGAACAGATTAAGATGAGTTGGAAGCCTTCAGAAATCCACTTTTGTGCTGGGAAAACAATGACTAGAGAGCAAAGACCACCAGACAATTACTTTGAGACCTCACCTGAGACACATGCCAGGAATAACAGCAAACAAAAAATGTCATACCTCAAGTACATTAAATGCAATTCATAATTATTTCATCCTGAATTGTAAAAATGTGATCGGATGACACTTACATCATCATAGGAAGATAATATCAACCAAAGTCTCTAGAACAACAATTAAAACTTTCTGTTATTGTAGAAGCTGCACCATTCATGAGTAACCACAAGCCACAAGTGGCTGTTCACTATTTGAAAGGTAGCTATTTTAATTTAGGAGAATAATTTTTAATTCAATTTAATTTTACTTATCTTAAATTTAAACATCCATGTTTAGCTAATGGATACTATACCAGACAGTGCATTTTTCTTGTCAAAACAATATTGAACATTCAATCAACAGTTATCAGGCATAACAGTTGATAAGGAAAATGATAATAGGGAAAACTGCAAATAATAGAAATAGAGTACTGCACAATACAAATTCTGGAGATTTCAGGTTCATATATCCTAAGATTTCAGGTTCATGTATCCTTGGTTTTTTAAGGAAGTTAGAGAGAAACAGGTATGTACATGGAAGAAGTAGAATGGGGAAGGGATTTCAAGTGAAGACCCCATGTGAGCCTAGTGCCATAGGAAGATTATACACGGAATTCCACTAAACAATTTTTCCCACCTCAAGAGCTAACCTTTTGTTCTGCTGTCAATCTTTTGAATATGAGCTATCTTAACATGACAAGATTTTCCATGGAATTTTGACCTTTTCCACATCTGAATAAAGTCATCGAAAGGAGTTGCAGTGTTGTTTTTGTCCACTTTTATGCTGCTGTGACCAAAAGACCTGACAAGAACAATTTTAGAGGAGGCAAAGTTTATTTCGGGGCTCACTGTTTCAGAGGTTTCAGTCCATAGATAACCAACTCCATTCCTCAGGCCCTGAAATAAGGCAGAACATCATGGTGGAAGTGTACGATGGGGGAAGCACTTGGGGGCATGGCATCAGGAAGCAAAAGAGACTAAGATCAGGTCACAAAATATATACCCCAGAGTCATACTCCCAATAACCTACCTCCTCCAGCTATATCCTACTTGCCTACATTTACCACCCAGTTAATTCCTGTCAGGGGATTAACACACCAATTAAGTTAAGGCTCTCATAACCCAATCATTCCCTCTCTAAACTTTCTTGCATTTTCTCACATGAGCTTTTGGGGGACACCTAATATTTAAGCAATAAGAATGTGAATGATGAGGATTAAAGAAGAGGGAAACTGGAGGATGGACACATAGAATTAATAAATTGGTATCTAAATGCCAGCAGCATTCTCTACAAAAAAGAAGGGATACACACTCTTATAGCAACTTTGAAAATGATAGGTCTCAAAAGTGTGATACTCAGATGAGTCGTATCTGCAACACCTGGAAAGTGGTTGGAAATGCATATACACTGATTAATATTCTCAGTATTATCTATCTCTTGATATACCATTATAGATACAATAGTGAATTCCATTGTCTGAAGCTCCCAAAAGTCTTTATGCTCTTTTTTTCCCCTTGATTATTGATTACAATAATGTCTCATTATGCACAAAGTGATTTTTAATTCATTGATGGATTTTTAACATATTATTTTGTTCTTTTGTCCCGCTTAGGATTTCTTATTTGCACATGAGCCACTTCATCTAATTCAAGTAAGAATTTGAAGCTTAACCTGTGATTAGAAGGTCTGGGAGATCAAAGGATAGGGAAATTGCACCTATTACTTGGAAAACATGAAAGTGCAAGAATCCGGAGGGAGACACCACAGGTGACAATAGCTTCTGAGAAACCACATCCTTCTTAGGGAGATGCCTGTAAAATCCCAACAAAACCCATCATCCATAATATGTAAATGCCACATTTCTGTTTAAGCTTTAGCCAAGCATAATGACTAGTTTTTTCCATTCTGATTTCCATCACATGCAGATGATTCTCACCAGCTAGCTCTAGCTGAAACCCACCAGCAAGCACACTAAGACAGTAATTTCCAGGTTTTCAAACCTTTTGACACAGAAAAAAAATTCAAGAAAGTGTATCCAAAAAAGTATGTACAAACATTTTCTGATCATACTTCTTTTTCACTGTTTGCTTAAATAATTTACTTTTCAACTTCTATAGCCTAAGTGTAGGTTGAAAATAATTAATTAGGATATTGTGTATCATCTCCTAACTAATACAAACTTCAGTCAAGGTGGAATATGGAGGGAGGAAATGCTGTTTATTGTGTTTAGAAATGAAGCTTGTTTCTTTTTAATTCTAGTTCTGCAGCTGTTAATCATGTCTCAAATGACAGATTTCTTAGTCTCTGTAGCAGGCTGCTTTGCACATAGGTACATCTTGATAAATGTAACATTATGCCTACCATCATATTCATCAATATCCTGCCCTGCCTTCTCTGAGAAAGAGAACTTTGATTCAATAGGCAGATTGGGCCCATTTAGTTCAAATACCTTTACTCAATAGCACATGAAATTCTTTCATAAGTCAGAATTTTATAAAGATAACAAAGAGATTTGTTAAGAATAACTGAATTCATACTCTCTTAAAAGAGCTATAAATATTTTACTTTACATGGTGTCCTCCTTTAGCGAAAAGAAAGAACTGTTTCTTTCTGCACTGATATATTTCTTCCTTACTTTTCTAGTGATGGGTCAGTAAAAATTTATTTCTTTTCCCTGTTATGATTTATCAAGTCAAGGGCATTTCATGAGGAAGGGATGGTTTGCCTCTCTTCTGTTATCCCAAATAATCTAAATTATGTCTCAAAGGACATAATTTTACTACCACGGAGCTAGACTTTTAAATGAATTTGGAAATGCTCCATACCCTCCCTCATCAAAACCTGTTTTTACAACAAAGTGTGTTGGGTGACCTGGAATTTACTTGAACAAGTTTTATTTGCTTTCCTGCGTGACACCAAAAATCATATTCAATTTTAAAACTTAATGAGTTCAATAAAAAAGGCATGCACTTTTATCTTCCTTGGTTTGTTTCTAGCCAGCATTAAAAGAGTTGTCTTCATTATCCATTGTGCCTTATTAAATTTTATCCTGAATTTTGGAGACAATATTTCTTAAAAATATATATATACTTTTAAAATTATTGGCCTATTATCCCCAAAAAAACAAAGGTTTAATGTCCTCTCTGATAAGTGGATACCGATCCATAATGGTAGGGAAAAATGGAGGAACTGTGATTGGGCAAAGGGGAGGGAGAACAAGGGAGGGGTATGGGGGCAGGAAAGATGGTGCAATGAGATGGACATCATTACTCTAGGTACATGTGTGACTGCACATATGGTGTGACACTACATTGTGTACAACCAGAGAAATGAGAAGTTGTTCAGCAATTGTGTACAATGAATCAAAATGCATTCTGCTGTCATACATACCTAATTAGAATAAATAAATAAATAAATAAAATAATTGGCCTAGCTTCATATATTCCTTTCAGATCCTATAGGAAAGAGGTAGCAGTTTAAAAACATTAAAATAATTCTTATGCCCTTAGTTCAAATAACATCTGAATTACTTTTCTGGAGCTGTTTTAAACAAAGTACCACAACTTGGGTGGCTTAAAATCATAGAATTGTATTATCTTGCTGAGCAAGGTGGTCCACACCTGTAATCTCAGCAACACAGAAGGCTGAGGCAGGAGGATCACAGGTATGAAGCTAGCCTTCATAATTTATGGAGACCCTGTCTCAAAAACAAAACAATTAAATTAAATTAAAAGGCTGTAGGTATAGTTCAGAGGTAGACTGCCCTGGGTTCAATCTCCAGTACAAAAACAAACAAAAATAAACCAGAAATGTATCATCTCACAGTTCTTGAGTCTGGGAATACAAAATTGTATCCAGCAGGGTTTGTTTCTTCTGGGGCTTTGAGGGAAAGATATCTGTTCCTTGTTTCTCTGGTTTCTGCTGGTTTTCTATCAATCTTTGTTTATAGATTCACTACCCTAATTCTTCCTTCAAAATCTCATGGCATTGTTCGTGTGTGTGTGTGTGTGTGTGTGTGTGTGTGTTTTCTGTGTCCAAGTTTTCCCTTTAGGTAAGGACATAGTTACATTGCTAAGGACTCACTTTAATAACCTCATGATAATTTGGTCATCTGCAAAAACCAAAAGTTTAGGATAGATGTTTGAGTGAATATTATTCCACTACCCATTTTTCAGTTTAATTCTTTTGTCCAGGATGAAACTTAAAAATACCGTTTAATTTTAAGAAGGAAACAAAATGCCTACAAAGAGACAGACTAAATATAACAATACTACATGATTATATAACTATATTAATTAGATAGCTCAATTCAAAAAAGAAAGGTACATCCTCCCACCATAACTAAAAATAAAACTTTAGTGCCTCCATAGAAACTATAAATGTGACCATGTGGCAGCCTATGACAGGGAATTAGATAGAGATAAAATATCTGGAAAGGGGGACACAGAAAGGGCTGTCTTCTCTTAAAGGAGATTTTAAAATCCCTATGCACCACTCTTGTACTAGTGTTGAAATCTTGGCTCTTTCTAAATGCTTCTGGATATGAAAAACAATTAATTGGACTACAGAAAAACACACAATTGTCATTGTAATAAGGGTCAATTGAGGAGATCATAAATGTGAGAAAATGATTAGAAAAAGAAAAGTAACTCCCAAAGAAATAGAAATAATAAAATCATCTATAAAATTGAAGCAAACAGACAAAAACCAGAAAATAAAATCTGTCTAGAAAGATGGAAAAAGAAATCATAATAAAATATGCCACACTAAGAACTGCTCTGGAAATAGATTGCCTGGGTTTAATTCTCAATCTCACCAATTGGAGCCATAATAGATGCTTTTCTTACCTGCTGTGTTTTTAGTTTTCCCATCTACAAAGTAGAGACAATTATAGTACCTATTTCATCAGACTATTTTTAACAAATGCCAACAATCTAATATTATATGGCTCATAATATTTGCCGATAAAACAGTGGGCCAAGCAATGCATAATGCAGATAGAGCCCAAAATACTACATGTGATTCAAATTTATAACTGCAAACTATTATATAACCTACCTGTAGAATCTATATGTAAAAGAGAAATTATTGTAGAAATTTGAGAGTTAAAGCTATATTGATAGCTATATAATATATAGTTTTAGATATTTCTATCATAAAAGAAATGATAGAAAAGCAAAGTGGTTTACAAATATAGAAGTTAAAAAAATTAATAATAAAACAAGGCAAAATAAGTTTTTAAAAAAGGTTTGAGGAAGTAACATTGAAAAGGAATGATTTGCAAAATGGAACATACAAGACAGTAGAAAAAATATTGAGAAGAATAAATATTTTAAAAGAAAATCATAAACATAAATGAAAGAATACCAAACAAAACACTTCCAAATCAAATCCAACAGCACAGCATGAAGATCATACACCAAGATCAAGTTGGTTTCACATCTGGGATGCAAGGATGTTTTTACACACACAAATCAAAAAAATAACACAATATATAAATAGAATCATGGATGAAAATCAAACTATACTGAAATCTATTTTACATAAATGCAGTTAAATCATATGGTTCTTAAGCTAATAAAGAAAAAGAAAAACCTAAAGAAATAGAGACAAGATGTGAAGTATGCACTGTGTGTGCAAAGTTAATGTACAGTCATAGTAGAATCTTTGTTCAGGAGACACCTCTGCTGAGACTGGAATGAAAGGACAGAGAGGGTCAAGCAGATACCTATAGGCACAGCACTACAAGATTAAAGGCAAAGCGAAGCAACAGTGCAACTGCCCTGATGGTATTGGTCCCGGTGGTCCAGGTTCAGCATGGAAGTCAGTGTGGCATGAACTTGATTGGTCAAAGTAGGGGACAACAGGAAATTAAGTCGGAGAAGTAGAAACACTACAGTAGTGGCCTAGGATGATGTAGGACAGGTCACAGATGGTGTGATCCCTCAAATCAAGTAAAGAAAGCAGTTCAAAACTGAGGAGGTGATCGACTGTCTGATTTTTTTCCAAAGTTCTCCTGATTTTACCATTGGCACCCTTTGTTCACTTACTTATGAAACCTGTTAATTACCATTAGAATTGGCAACATGGAAGTCTTCCCTAACCTTCATGAGAGCCTAAGAAAAGTGGTGGAGAAAGCCTGGGATTTTATGCATTCAGGAAAAAATAGAAGTACCAGAACAAGGTTCATGAAGAATTTTTATACAAATCTTTGAGTCAATCTATAGTGGAATAGAAACTGGAAAAATAGAACATGAGTTTTGTTTTCTTTTTTTTTTTTTAAATATATATTTCCCACCCCACAACCTCCATGCAATGATTTTCTTCATTTATCAGGTGTGGTAAACATACCATTTTTTAACATTCTCTCCAAGTGATTATCGGAATTGAAGAATTTTGGAAAATTTACTAACATTGAATAATTGCACTCTGAAGTCCCACTTCTCTTTTATTTCTAATAATGTGGCTTCTATATTCTCTTCAAGGCTCATTTATAATATTACAGTTTTTTATAACAGATTCTAGCATACTTTCTAATTCTTCAGTTTTTAGGTTTCCTATAATTGTCTCACATTACAGCATATTCCTGAATTCCTAGTCAACATTCAATCTCTTCCTGCTTTGTGCTCAGAATATTGTTATGCAATTATTAGGTACCTGCTAAATGCTTACTAGTTTGACTCAATTTGGGGATGGATGCACTCTACTACATCTGCAATGGTTTTGCATAAGATTTTGTAAACAAAGAAAGTCTCAGTTTTAAGAGTAATTTATGAAGATATACTGTGTTCTGGGTGACTTAATGAACTTACATCATAAAATCCTGTAACAAACATACCCAGATTTTCCCTGCAGAGTCCTCTGACTAGGTACAGCATATGGATTCCCTGCTCTGCTGTGGTTAGGACATGCTTTCCTGCCAATACCCACTTCATTATTATTTATCACAAAGTAATAGAAATGCAGCACTTCTTCTCTCCTTTCTGCTGTGGTATCCAAATAGTCAAAGCACAATTGCAATGCTTTCTTCTTTTCCTAGAGGTGTAATTTAAATTCTGTGATACTCAGGATGAGAAATTAGAATGCCTTTGCTTCATTTATAAAGCCTGACATCTTAATTCCAAATACTCTGGACATTTAATTAATGAGAAGTGAATCGACCCTTCAACATTAAAAAGAAAATCTATAATTTGGCCTCTTTGAGTGAACAAAGTAAAATGTCAAATTATTTTAAGTTCACAGACGGGATTTTTCATAACTTTTATGATGTAAATGTTTCATAATAATGTCAAAACTTCTGCTATATGAAGCCAGCATGCAACTGATCCAGTACAAATTGCCTACGACAGTAAATTGTATTGCTGTCTTACCATAGAGATAAACTAGTCTGTGAAAAGTGGGCCATGCCACAACAGCAGCAAAAGAAAGATATTTGGGAAATAGTGTGCCATGCTACTTACCACTCCTGGAATTACTTGCCTGTAGCAGTCGCTCTGAGGTATGTATACCTGCTTAACCTTGAGTAACAGGAGTAGAAGGATCTAAATTGTAACTGACAGTCCGGTTTTGTATGGTAATTCTCTATTTGCTTCAGCTTCTCTTTTTACTCAGCCTTCAGATATAGACAGTATATTCATTAAAGGAACTCTAAGCTGTAAATTCTGTAGGATCAAATGCCTGGCCAGGACAGGAAATGAAAATGTTGACAAAAGTAATTTCCACAAGTTGTTGCCTTTACACTACTTTCCAGCAAATATATATTTCTCCTTCAAAAGCCAGGACTGATTAATAGCCACAAATCATTTGATGATAGATACTGTGTGCCTATACCTGCAATTGTAGAATTCTGTAGACATCACCAAGTCTTTGGTTTGCAAATTATGATAGCTATTTCTACAATTACATATTTAAAGTATTTAGAAAAGGATAAATGGGCAAATGAAAACACTTATTTAAGGTAAGATGATACTGAAATTGACTTTTCAAATAAATAAAATACTAAAATGTAGAAGAATTTGTTACATTGTACTATACTAAACAGGACAGTATAAGGTGTGACAAAGAGATATAAAGGTATATTTCAACTCAACTAAAGGATAATACTCATGCTTATTTACAATTTTTTTCAGTTGGTTTCTGGGGAAGGAAGTGAATTTTTAATTTCTGGAGGGATTTTGAAAATTTTTGCATATTTATGAGTTACCATGGGGTGTGCTGATACATGTTCTGGTGCTCTATTGCTCAGCAGGGTGACTATAGATAACATAATGCACTATGTACTTCAAATAAGCTGTAAAAAAAAGGGTTTTGAATGTTTCGCCACAAAAAAATAATAATAATAATGACAAATGAGGACATTGCTGGAGGTATCTAAGCAAAGATATACCCATTGGAATCCAACAATTATTTTGAAACTTGCTTTGAATATCCTTATATTATGAAATACTTTAAAAAGTGTTTCTTAATAAAAATGTAAAATAACATTGCTGATTTTCCAATAAAAAAGGATCCATAAAACACTACTTATCATTGACACCTATAATGTGTTATACTATTTTTTGTATTAAAAACTAGTTGCCACAGCCTTCAAAAATGGGTGTTTCATCATACACAATTAAAAAAAAAAAAACACCAAATTAAATATCCTATCTTAAATATCTTTCTGTCTCCTGATTCTATCAAAATACATTACTACACAACATAATGATGTGTTTAAAAAAATAAAATCAACTTTCATGTCTCCCTTGCTAGAATAAATCTCTAAGGAATATGGTGTGGAGCGTAACACTTTCAGAATCAAATTAGTGTCTTAGGAAGCCAACAGAATCAAGGAAAAGGTAAGGAAAGACCTACTTGTCAGCATCAGCTTTATCATTAAACTTCTAATTTCCCAAGAACCTGTAGGTACTCTTAAGATGGGCATCCCCACTAATGCTGGTCCAAGAATAAATGGAAGCTCTTCACTTTCAAACTCCAAGGTCATAGCTCTGGGTGCCTAGTGTTTCTCAGGGTTACCTCCCACCTGATTCCCGTCACCCTTACCAACGAGAACTGGAGATCCTAGTACTCAGTGGAATCGTCACCACTAACCACCTACAATTTGGCTAATGTTTTAGCTGTCTTCTCATTGCTGTGACCAAAATACCTGATAAGAACAATTTGCAGAAGGAAAAGATTATTTGGATTTACAGTTTCAGCACATGGATAGCCAACACCACTGCTCTGGGCTCAAGGCAAGGCAAAACATGATGGCAGAAGGGAGTGATGGAGGAAAGCTGCTTACCTCATGGCAGCTAGAAAGCAGAACAGAGGCCAGGGTGCTGGCAGGCGGGGAGAGGCGGGGGGGGGGGGGACAGGAACAAACAGTAAACTCCAAGGGCACACCCCCAGAAACCTACCTGTACTTACCACCCAGTACATTAGTGTTTTCACATTATTAATCCATTGAATGGATTAATACATCAATTAGGTTGTGAATCTCATAATCTAATCATTTCACTTCTGAACATTCCTGCATTTCTTCACACAGGAGCTTTTGGGGAACACCTTACATCCAAACCAAATACATACTAATTCTAATGTGTGGTTATGTTAAATACATAATCAAAATGTAAGTTGGAAGAATGTGGCTACCCATGACTCTGCTTTGGCATATATCTTTATATTATGCACACACACACATACATACACATGTATTTATGTATGTGTATATATATATATATGTGTGTGTATATATATAATATTTACATATATACTTTTAATTTTAAAGAGTGCCTAAAAACTATTAGAGTCAAGAAGAGTTTATGGAGATATGACAATATGATAACAATTCCTGGAACAGTAAAAGGACATTAAATAAGAACTTAAGGAAAACTTAATATAGGATGACTTTGATTAATGATAATGTATCAATGTTAACTTGGTGATCATTCCTTGGCTTTTTCCACCTCAGAGGAGATGAAGAAGTTGATGTGTGGGTGCAGAATGTAATGAGAGTATTTCTTGTTCAAACCAGGAGATGAAATGTGGAAGAGGTTATACACTAAGCTGATCTGGGATTGAAAGCTTCACAGGTGCATAGCATCTAAATTCCCCCAGTGCTCTCAGAGCAGGCCATGGAAGAAAAGAGCTCTGTGGACGACAGTATTGATCTCCCCTATAGAGACCTGGCCTCTGAGGTGACCAGGTACAGAGTCATCATGGAAAAGAAACAAGAGATGATTATCATGAAAAACAATGAAGTTAGAAAGATGATCTCTGTCAGACTGAGAGTGAGGCTTAGGCCCAAGAAACAGATTCAGAATCCTGGCAGGTGGAAGAAGATGCAAGACACAATTAGGATAGGAGACATGCTTTTTTCAGAGGTGGCAACAGCCTCCAGCCTCCAGCTTTTGCTTCAGCCTCCAGCCAGTTCCATTTAGCCGTCCCACCCCAAGCCATTTCTATAGGCTTTTTTTAAATATGCAGGCCAAACAAAGAAGGCACACTGCCCACAGGTTATATACATGGGTGCATGTTCAGAAGCCAATGTTTATGACATTGAGTACATATGCTGAATCAGAGTTTTCTAATCCTGACTACACACTGACCATAACATAGCCAACTCATGGTCTTTGTTACACACTAAAAACATAACATAGCTCACTGGAAGCCTTGGCAAGGGAGCCTAACTATAGCCATTTTGGGCCTGTCCCAACACTCTCCCATTGGGTACAGAACAAATGCCCCCTCCCAGCAAGATCTTCCTTATAATGCCTCATGACCTTCTCCAGCCAAGGATCCCAACTTCTCCCAATCAAAGTCTTGCTATGTTACCCAGGCTGGCCTCTAAACTTGTGGACTTCAGTCATCTTCCTACCTCAGCATCCTGTATGGCTGGAACTACAGGCGTATACCACCATACCTGACTTCAAATTACATACATTAAATGGACAAATTGTATGGGATGTAAATTATCTCTCAATAAAGTTTAAAAATAGATAAATAAAGTATCAATATTGGGACAAATGTACCAAACTAATGTCTAATGTTAACAATATGAAAAACTGGGTTTAGGGTATATGGGAACTTTATGCTATCTTTGCAATGCTTTTTATAATTCTAAACATATTATAAAAATTTGTTGAAAAGAGTGCCTAGGATAAATCAAGTAATTATTTTGCACACATATGTAAGTAGTTGATATATAATAAATAAGTAGTTTATATAATAATTTAAATACATATCCTAAACAACATATATTTGACTAATCATAAAACACATGGATTTCTGAAGCATTTCTATTCTCAACATTTCAATTTGTGTGTTTATAAGATCAAATAGATATTGAAAAATTTTGCTTTTGTTTTAAGTTTTAATTTTTCATAGCACATTTATCTAAGCTTTCTTGAGTTTCTTAATCTTCATGAATTTAACAGGTATGGATTACATAAATCTGTATTAAATGCTGCCTAAATGATTGTCTTATGATGATAACCAATTTATATTCTAATAAGGTGATAGTTTTAGTAATAACAGACAAAAGGTCTCACCTAAAGGCCAGTATGCATAACTCAGCTTAATTGGCTATTAGTAGGTTCATCCTATTGATATTGTTGGTTCCAAATCCTTCTTTCCTATGCAACAGTTAACTACCATCAGACATTAAGGCTAATTTTATCTCACATTTTCTTCCTTAGGCATCAAATTGTTACTTTACATCATTGGTTTTTAATTTACTCCTCTAATTAATGTGGGTAAATCTACAATATCAGAATCAAAACATATCCATTTAATAATAGAGCTGGACATCCCTATCCTAAGTTTAGTGCACCATGTTGGTTGATTTCCAATACTATTGCAAAGCAGTAGAGATATTTAAATTATAAAGTAACATGAATTTTGGCTTATGGTTCTTCAGTTTTGAGTCCAAGATGAAGCATCAGCTTTGGGCCTCTGACAAGGACAGCAAATCAGAACAGAGCATATGGAGCTAGGAAGGAAATAGGAAGAGAAGAATAGCAAAAGGCTCACAATCTCCTTTGGGGGAATGCCTACCATGACCGATAGGCCTCCCCATTAGGCCTCTGTTGGGGACGTTAAAACAGCACGCCAGTAGAAACTCCGGTTTTCTCCCACTTCCTGGTACAGGAACTTGGCCTGGCCAAGGGGCATTCCCCTGATGTAAGATGAGAACTGCAACCACTCCAAGGATAGGCCAATGGCATCTGCCCATGTTCTTTACCTGTCTCTATAATCTCTTTGCTTATTGGTCCTTGTCCACTATAAGACTGTCCACCTTCCTCAATAAACTTGAGTTCCAGCGCTGACCTGACTGGCTCCCTGGTATGTTCCTATGTCTTCTGAAGGCAGGGTAGGGGATACCAGCGACCTATTACCTTCCCATTTTCGCCTTATCGCTGAGGCAGGTTCTCTCAGCCTCTCTGCGTGACAGAGAATGTCCATCCTGGGTTTAGGGAGAACTACAAACTTCAGCCCCTACTGTAATTTCCCTGCAGGCCTCACCTGCAAAAGGTTCATCCACCTTACCTCTGACTACTAGTTCCACTCTGGGAACCAACCATTTAACATTTAACCCTTTGGGAAACATTCAATATCCAAACTATAGCAAATACCCAAAGTACAAATAGCCTCCTCATATTCACCTGCCTCTCCTAACCAACAGACACCATAATATAAGAACCATGCACTTTGGATTTATAATTGTGAGATATTGACCCTGATACATTATCCATGTGAGCTTTCATTTTGTCTCCTGAAATTTAGCAACTATATGAAATCCCATATTTCTTGAGAGGACAAATAATTACCTGAAATAAGGTGTCAGCCTAGGTACTTTCCTGCCCTTCAACAACACATTCCCAGATCCACTGCATGATTCTAGACTTTTGTAATGACTTCACTGTTCCTCCAACTTGCCTGAAATTCAAAATTATTATTGATAATATGAAAACTAAATTCCTGACCACACCACACCAAAGTTTGTTTACTGACTAAATATTTAGATTACTAGGTAAATTACTTTATGTATCCGTTAAATATTTATGCTTTAATTGCTACATATTGGAGCCTGTTGAAATTTTAAAGTTGATAAACATATGAACTCATTTGTGCTTGATCTTTGTGTGATTTCCTTCATTTGTCTCATGGTGCATTAAAATACTGAACTCCACTGATTGAGAGACATTAGAATGGACATGTGTATTTGCACATTGATTTTCCACCAAATTAATCTCACAATGACTTTGCTTTACTAATTATTTTTGAATTATGAAGAACATTAGGTTTAACACTTTAGTACTGTGGGATTTGAAGGTTTCCCAAAACAGTACTGAAGTACTTTCTATTATGTCTATAGTTATGTAAAATTGTGTTGTCACTGAAAATTTTACTAGTATAGAAAGAAACACATCCTTTGTTGTAGAAATCAGTATGTAAAGAAGATCAATATATTGAAACATTAATGTAGCAGAATTGTATGTTATGAAATTAACTGTTTTCTTAGCCATAGTAGAAATGAAATTATGAAAAGTAATTACTGGGGAGTTGTTATGCAGTCTGAAGACGGAGGCTTTGCCTAGTTCTAGAATAGAATTAACAGGGCTTATTTCCTGTTAGGTTCTTTTTTTTTTTTTTTTTTTTTTTTTAATTTCAAGCCTTGTTTACTAAAAGATATGAAAAAAAGATGAAGACAACCCACATGGTAGAAGTTACATGTTATGTAAACAACAAAGGATAAGTGTCCAAGAGGGGACACTTAAGAGGGGGTCTTGGTTTTCCAGCCAAACGCGCGCCTCCCTCGCGGCGAGACCCTGCCCTGGGAAGGGACGGCCCCCGGGCCTCGGCTGGAACCATGTGCGCCTCGGCTCCGTCGGGTCTACTGAAGCCCGAGGGCGGCGCACCCTCCTCGCGCGGAGATGCCTTTTTGGAGCGGGCTCCGGGGGTACGTTCCAGCGGCTTCTCCTGGGGGTCCCGGGCGCTCTTGGTCTGTAAGGATCGCGACTCCCGGACAGGGCCGCGCTGTCCCACGTTGCTTCGGGCGTCCAGGGGAGCGGCGGGAGACTCGCAAGGTTCGGACAGGGCTATCCTCATACCCCCGCTCCAAAACCTTGGGGGGGGGGCACCTCGGGCTTTCGAAGCTATCCAAGTCGCCTTTCCAGGTCGGAGGTCCATGGCTAGCGCTCTCCGTTGCTCGAAAGAAGAGTCGACTTGGGGAAAAGGCCAACGGGAGGGGGAACTTGCAATGTCCTGTTAGGTTCTTAAAGTAATTAGGTGAACTTTGTGAAAGGGGAAGTAATAAACTATACATACTTTGCAAAATAATGGGAAAAAATTTTACAGTCAGGTACTTTCTCCAACAGCAAGGATGACAATGTAGCTGTAAGTTGGGTGGTAATGAGTGAAACTGCTCTTAGGTGTAATGCCCTGGAGACAGTGAGTTGGGACTAAGCTTGTGGGAACCTGATAGAATGGATGTCTTTGTACCACAGTGAAAGACTCCATGACCTAAAGTCCTAGTAGTAGAGAAGATAACCCAGGCCCAAATATGTGGAGAATTTGCATCCAATGGAGTGTGAAGCATGCTACATTCAGCCATGTAATTGTATCATAGAAGAAGCAAAAGTACTGAAGGCAACAATTCTGATGCCTTCCCTTTGTTCTAAAACCACAGAAGCCTAGGAAACATTGACCATTGTTTGACAGTCAGAAAAACTGAAATAATACCTGGAATTAAAAATCACGTTTTATTTGATTGATTTTTGTTTGAAACCAGATTTCACACAATCTTGAGCATTAAAGAACAGAATATTAATTCTGACTTTTCAATGGTTATAGTGCAATTCATACTCATTTTCTAAGTTTGGTTCTTTTTTTCCATAGTTTGTTTCAATTTCTCATTATACCCTTAATGGGGCCATACATCTTACATTTTTATTAAAAAGTTCTTGAATATATATTTCAAAATAAATAATGACTATCTTAATTTTCTTTCCCTAGGGAAAGGATTGCTTGAATTTCTACTTTCTACATCTCTTTACTTTATTACAATTCATAATTTTACTCTCTCTCTCTCTCTCTCTCTCTCTCTCCATGAAAAATAAAATAGATATCTGAATTCCATTTGTTTCCAAATAATATTTTAGGCCTGGTTAAATTAATCTATATTCACTTCCGCCACTACTTGTGTACATTTATCACAATGGTAAGAGAAAATTAAATTTCCTAAGAAGAGTTTTAGTTTTCTTTCAAAAGCAATCCATGTGTATTTAATGTTTCTATTTTTGAGCATTTAAAGCAGCTCCTCACTAATACTTTTTGGTTTGGGGTTTTATTTTGTTCTTGGCATATTCCACAAGTAGTCTATTAAATCAAGTTGTTTTTACCCTCTGTGGGCCATTATATAATCTTTTTTTTTTTTTTCATTTTAAAAAGTTCAGTAACAAAAAACTTCACATTCCAAAACTATGAATTTTAAATAAGTCTTTATTCAGCTCATGCATCAGTTAACCTGCAGTGGTGTAGATTGCAAATGTATTTAATCATAGTCCTCAGCATTATCACTTGTGGGACCTCCATGAGTATCTTGTATTGATAGAAGTGATGCAGACACACACTTAGGGGAGTTGAGACCCACTGAAATCTAGAATCATAATTCAAAAATCTAACATTATTTTTGGACTTTTGTACAGAAATAATATCTTACGCTACAGAACAAAAGATGAGGGAAATAGAATCCAACCATCTCTCCTCTGTTCTTATTGATCCAATCTTTATTATATGTAAGATTGAAGATTGATTTACATGTACCAATACTACTCTCATTTTAATGAGTGCAAATAAATATATTTAAAGATTTGAGTTTCTGATTTCTGCAGCACAAATATTATTTCCAAATAAATAAAGCTTAAATCTGACACTCTGTTTTGTAAACATTGAAATATATTCACTTGAAAAGCATTTTTTAAATGTCTCAGCTCAGAAATCAGCATTGATCTACATTAAATCTAAGAAAATATACGACCTTTTCCTGAACTTGTTAAATTAGATCCCAAGCATTTAGTGATTATTAAATAACTTATGTTTTATGGATTTTGTTTTCATGAACATAAATTATAACTTCAAAAACTCATGTTTTATCACAATAGATTTACATGCTATCCTTGGATGATTAAATTTACATTGCTTTAATGGGTTAAAAACAGACATATTTGGATTATAAAAATGTATGAAGTTCATTATAACAAATGGAATTAGAAGATAATACTTGTACTACTCTGTACAAGTTTCCTTAAGTTATTGAAAATCTGTGCTTTATATATTATTATTTTTTCTTACAGAGAATGTTATACAGATATTTTGAGAAAAAGAATGAGTAACTTATACGGATATCATTTAAAAAGTAGAATTTTCTACACTGGACAAAACACTAAGATATGTAATTTTAATAATTTTAAGTACTAACACTGAAAAATTGAATTTGATTTGGAATAGTAACATGAACATATAACTATTTTCTTTAAATCTATTTTATTAACTTTATTCTTTGAAAATGCCAAAAACAAAAAAGGGACAAACTGAAAACCAAATTGTGGTCTCTGAACACCTGACCACTGAAGTAGACCACAGTTTCTCAGGGAAGTGGCTGACTCCAGGCCTAAGATGAGAAGTATACTAGATGAACCTGGAACATCTTGTCACGTAGGAAAGAAGAGACATTTAGAGACTTTGGGGATCATAGATATGATCTCAGGTGCCACTCTCAATGACTCAAGGATAGGAAGGTTTGATCATAAAGATATGCAGTGAGTTGAAATATGTGACAACTACTTATATCCCTGAGACCATTGTAAAATTAAAGGAAATAATAATTGACCTGCGTGATGGGATGCTGAGGAACCCAATCACTGTTTTGAGAAAGAGAGGGTAAGAATCATGAATCTGCTTTGCCTTTCCAATAAAAAGCATATTTCTGAAATATATATTCCGGAACAGCGTTTCTCTTTAGAAGAGTATGTCCAGTCTTAACAAAGAAGAAATGGTGGAATCAGAATATCACCATTCACAACCACTAATGAAATCATGTATCTAGGCAATGATCAGTAAAGGGGAACAACTACGCCTACAGGTATACTGCTGAAAATATACTAGAGCACCTACAGCATGTTCTTGCCGAAAATCTATCTTGAATCAATCAAACATCTACATCTAACTATGAATTCACACAGCAAGATGTCAAATGTCATCTCAGTTATGGAGTCAGTAAAATTCATATTACAGGATCTAGAAAAGCAATCTGATGCTCCAACACATAAATTGCAAGTAAAAAACACAGACAAAAAAGGTGGAGAGTCATATATTTGACCTCTACTCATCATATGTAGCTGCTAGCCATATATAGCTATTTAAATGTAGATTAATAAAATTACATAAATTTAAAATGTAGTTTGTCATTCACACTACCATATGTAAGGGCACAAAAGTTCTCACTCATGGAGAACACTGATACAGTACTTTTCCCTTATCACAGAGAGTTTTATTTTGGGCAACAGTGCTATAGATTAAAATAAATTTCAGAACTGTATCAACCAAATACAATGTGTGGATTTTACTTGAATCCTACTTCAATAAGCAAAACACACATACACATGTGAATCAAGCAAGAACATTTTAGCATAGAATTGATATTTTATTATATTAAGGAACTATTGTTACATTTATTAGTTCACAAAGGACTGTTATATTTATGAATGATTCTTAACATTTAGAAATGAATACACAAGTATTTGCAGTTGAATAATACAATGTTTTAAGTTTGCTTTCAAATTAATACAATTGAGAGGGGTGATATATGAGACATTTTTACCCATGTACTGATAATTACTGAAGTTGAATATTCAGCATTAAGGGTTAATTATAATATGTCTGTTATGTTTGCTTGGAATCAGCTATAATAAAAAGGTTTTTAAAAATGCTGTTTTATTCAGATAAATTGGTACAAGGCAAGTAGGTTATAAATACAAGTTCAAAGACAAAAACAGTAATGTTTAACTATAAACAAGCTTTTAAATGATGATAGTTGATATCAAACATGAGCTATTTAGACAGTATGGATATATTTATAAGTATGATGTGCTATTTTATCTAATATGCCAATATGAGTAATATGCCAGAAATAAATTCATTTGATGTTATTTAAACTTGTTTTTGAAGAAAATATTAAAATATGCAAGAAAATAGATTTTTTCAAATTCCTTTTAAGTGTAATATAAGAAAAATTTTCAAACATTCAGCAGCATTAAAAACATTGCTTAAAATGTAGATTTACAGTTCTGCTCCAGTTTAATTCAAAGGATTTGAGCTCAGAGTTTAGGAATCTTCCCACTTAAGAAGCTTCTGAAGTTCATGGGTATTTTTTATTTAAAAAAAAAAAAAAAACCAAAAAACTAAAATAGGCTGCTTTTCTAAGCATCTGCACTGCTCTTTCAAAGTGCCTCCTGTAGCAGATAGAATCTGTGACCCAAACCTAGAAAATCGACCAATTTAGTAGTTGTTCCAGTCCATATTTACTTCTCTTAGCTCTCTGTATCCTGGGACCCATCCCCAGAAACCTAAAGTTCTATGTTAAGACTCCAACAATATCATTTTCTCATAACTTCAATTGACATCATTTACTCTGCCTCACTAGCTCCTAAAATTAGAGGACTTATCTGGATAACTATTCTTTTTGTGGTCTCTTTTGATAGATTTCTTCATAAATGATTGTTAGAGAAGCCTTACACATATCAATCCAAGTGTTATGGAAAAACAGATTGTTTTTATTACTTCAATCAATGTTAAACACTTGGGTTTAAATAAAAAAATCTTTGTACTAATAAAACATCTGAAAAATGTTGTATTTTCTTTATTTTCAGTTTGCTGATAAGTAGATAGTAGGAAAAATCAAAGCATAATCACATTCACAGCTCTTCAAGCCCACTTGAAACTTTCTGAGACTCCCAGGTTTGCTACTATGAATGTTTCCATGATCTAATTATTCATCTTCTCATCTGTATGAATGAAAATGTCAGACTTACAAAGGATGATGGTCATCATTATTAATCTTTGCTAAGCCACCTACATATTGATTGAAGAGTCAAAGAAGCATGTCACTGCCGAATGCTCTATTGACAAGGGGATTAGAGGTCATATCAGAAGGAGAGAGTGATGTACTAGTTAAAAGCAAGAGACCTAGAGAATGAACTGTCATTCATGGAATCTCCTGGAACAGCTTCTGTAATTGAAGAACTTGGTAAAAATGGAGCAGGCCACATGGGGAAAGAAGCATGATCCTGTCTTCCTAAAGTATAATAGTAAGTTTGATATCATCATCTCCATTTCTAAACTTTTTTACTGGTCTCCCTACAATCATTTTTTTTTTCATTCCTCATATTCACTCTATACACTGATGACAAAGTAATTTTTTGAAAGCTATTTCTTTCTTTCTTTTTTTTTTTTTTTTTTTTTTTTTTGGTACCGGGGATTGAACTCAGGGGTACTCGACCACTGGGCCACATCCCCAGCCCTTTTTTTGTATTTTATTTAGAGACAGGGTCTCACTGAGTTGCTAAGTGCCTCGCCATTGCTGAGGCTGGCTTTGAACTCGCGATCCTCCTGCCTCAGCCTCCCAAAGTGCTGGGATTACAGGCGTGCGCCACCGCGCCCAGCTGCTATTTCTTTCTTAATGTCACTGTAATGAAACTCTCTAGTGCATTCCCATTTATCTATGAATCAAAACCCAAATTGCTTGTATTGCTGAGTAAGACCTTTCATAACATGGGTCCTAAAACCAGTTTATCAGCATTCTTCCCCACCATTTCAAAGAAAGTCTTTTGCTTTATGCAAGTTTAGATATACTTTCCAAACTTCACACAGTTCACTTATAATGGCTTTTGTCATCACTCAGGACTCCATTAAATGTAATATATTCTTTGATGCTTTCTCAGGCTACACCACCCTAGAAGGACTCATCCCTTGCTGATCTTTTAAGCCTCTGTTATATCCCTGATATAACCCCATCACATTGTGCCTTTTACTCTAGCTTTTTACAGGTGAACATACTGACACATTCTCACTGTATAGTTGGGACAAATAGGTGACAGTTAATCTTATACTTGAACGATAGATAATCATTTGGGAAGTGAGGAAAACGTGGAGTTTCAAGGAAGGATGCAGAGACAGAAATGGCAAATGCAAGTATTTGCAGCAGTGAATAAACCCCTCATGGGCAGTTGTAAGTAGAAAGGAAAGAAAATCAAGTCAGATATCATATTTGAGCTTCATTTTCTCAGCTATAAGAAAAATGAATATGCGGACAGCAATATGATGATTATTAAATATGAGACTACTTAGGAAAGAATGGAGCAGTTATTAAATTTCCCTTTGCTGCTACTTTCCTCCCTTTCCCTCCAACATCTTTCCCCCCTAAACTATGTTTCCCTAACTGGATAAATTTGTGATTCAGCATTTGACTTTGGGTCATGCCAGAGTGCTATTTTTGTTTCAAAACTAGATTTTCATACTGAAATTAGCACTCTATTTGTAGCTATAATTATAATTTTGTTCAAGTTATCCACTTCTCTATCACTCGTTTTCTTCAACTCTAAAGTAAGAATACTGGCTACCTTTTAAATTTCAACTGCAACATTCCACAACATGTTCACATGTATTTTCCATAAGCAAAATGGTTCCATTATGGAATACATGTGGCCTTTTTGTCAAAGCATTTATGATGTTCCTTGTTTCAACTAATTTTCATCTTGTATGCCAGTGTATAAGAGAAAATAATAAATATTCCTGGGTGCAGAAGTAGGTAGATTTTCTGTGGGCCAATACATGTAGTAGAACATTCAGAGCCCTTGCTTTAATGGTCCTCCCAAGTTGGCAGCTTTTGATGCACATTGCAATAAGCAGAGTCAAAATTTTATAATTAACTGGCCATAACCTTTTGTTTATTCTGGAAAAATACTAATATTTCTAACTAATTTTTTATTTGTAATTCCTGTAAGTTTTACTAAATAGAGTCACCCAAATTTTAACCAATCCAGGCCAAGCCAAATTGGATATGCCACATTTGGTTATGTACTGTCCAAATTAGTCATCTTTCTTGATATGAACTTTTAGGAGCACAGATAAATTGAGAAAATAAAATTCTGTATTCTACCAAAATATATGTTAATACATATTAAATTTTAAAAGAGTTAAAACAAAAATCAACATTGGGAGGCCCAACCGCCTGCCTGCCCACCCCACCACACTGTGGCCGGGAGGAGATCCAAAGGGCAGGCCCGCCCTTGGCCCACAACCTGGAGAGGAACCCCATGCCTGCATGGAGAGGCACTCCACACTTGGATTCTTTATTTACCAAAGTGTGGCTGCACAGCCCAACATCAGGATAATTATAGGCTTGAGGCTGCCACTGCCACAATACAGAGATAGTGCTATTTCTATAAAGGGACAATAATAAGGACCTGGTAGGACACCACCAAGGTCCCTGCAGGCCTGGTTGCACCAGAGGTTTCTCTACTGGAGATGCTAACGGTTATCCTGTTGTTGAGATAACAGGGAGTCTTGTTTCTCCTACTAAAAGACAATGTCTTATGAGTACCTTCTCACTAGTCAACTAATATAATACCTCTATTTTCTTATATCTTTCCTCAGAAACATCTCAGCCATCCCCCAAAACAAACCAAGATGCTACAACAATAGAATCCATAGATAGCACAGTAGGTGAAATGTCAGAGAAGAAGTTTCAAATAAACATAACTAAAATGATTTGGGCTTTAAAAAAATTACCTAAGTGAGCAAATACAGGCAAAAATCTCTCTCCAACAAAGAGATAAGATGTCGCTGCCTGAAGCAATTGCCACTTGGAGCAATGATGCCACGGGAATAAGTTCAGAGGCGGACCAGAAACAAACAGGCTCTTTATTCTGCTAGCTTCTCTCTTCGGCTCCAAGAACAACTCCACATGCTATCCACACTCTGCCAACCACACAAAATGGCTCCAACCCAGTCCGCAATGTCCCGGGCCAAGTCCTGCGAGATCATGGAAGGTGGTAATGCTTTATGGCTCACAGCTAATCACAATCTTAGCTATCTCCTTGATTAGGGCTCCTACAATAAGAGATCAAATACAGGTGACCATCGATCACACCAACAAAGAGATAAAATAACAAATACAGGTAAGAAAAAATTACTTCAAGAAAGAGATAGAGAGTCTGAGACAAAACCAAACAGAAATACTTGAAATGAAAGAAACAATAAGACATTTTAAAAACTCAATACATAGTATTACCAACAGATTGGATCACTTAGAAGACAGGCTCTCAGACAATGAGGAGAAAATATATAATATTGAAAATAAAGTTGACCTCACAGTGAAGATGGTACAATACCATGAACAGAATATCCAAGCACTATGGGATACCATCAAAAGAACAAATTTAAGATTTATTAGAAGAGCAGAAGGTTTAGAGATTCAAACCAAAGGAATGCAAAATCTCTGCAATGAAATAATATCTGAAAATTTCCCATGCAAGAAGAAAGAATTTGAAAACCAAATACAAGAGCCCTATAGGATGCCAAATGTACAAAATTACAATAGACCTACACCAAGGCACATAAAAATGCCTAGCATACAAAAAATGAATAGAATTTTAAAGGCTGTAAGAGAGAAAAATCAGATAACCTATAAAGGAAAAGCAATTCCCATCTCAGCAGATTTTTCAACCCAGACCCTCAAAGCCAGGAGATCCTGGAACGACATATACCAGGCTCTAAAGGATAAGGGATGCTAACCAAGAATCTTAATCTGGCAAAATTAAGCTTTAGATTTGATGATGAAATAAAAACTTTCCATGATAAACAAAAGCTAAAAGAATTTGCAAAAAGAAAGCCAGCAATACAGAACATTCTTGGCAAAATATTTCATGAGGAGGAAATGAAAAACAACAATGAAAATCTGCAAAGGGAAGAACTACAGTAAAGGAAAAACCAACTAAAGGAGAAACCAAGTCAAGCTGAATGCCAAAAAAAAAAAAAAAAATTAAATTAAAAAATGACTGGTAATACAAATCATGTTTCAATAATAACCCTGAATGTTAATGACCTAAACTCACCAATTAAAAGACATAGGCTGATAGATTAGATTAAGAAAAAAGACCCAACAATATGTTGCCTTTGAGAGACACATCTCATAGGGAAAGACGCCCATAGACTGAAGGTGAAAGGATGGGATAAAATATACCATTCACACGCTCTATGTAAGCAAGCAAGCTCTACTCTAAGTAAGATATGAGGATGTTTGATATTCCATCCTCACATCAAACAAAGTAGACTTCAAGCCAAAGTTAATCAAAAGAGATAAAGATGGACATTTCAAAATGCTTAAGGGAATCATACATCAACAAAGAATAACTGATATAAATATATATGCCCCAAATAATGGAGCATCTATGTTCATCAAACAAACTCTTCTCAAGTTCAATAGTCAAATAGAACACAATACAATAGTCCTAGGTGACATTAACACACTTCTTACACCGCTGGATAGATCTTCCAAACAAAAGCTAAACAAAGAAAGTGTAGAATTCAATAATACAATCAATAACTTAGATTTAACTGACATATATAGAGTATATTATCCATCAATGAGTCAATACACTTTCTTTTCAGCAGCACATGAATCATTCTCTAAAATAGACCATATATTATGTCATAAAGCAATTCTAAGCAAATAAACAAAAAGTAGAGATACTACCATGCATTCTATCAGACCATAATGGAATGAAATTAGAAATCAATGATAAAATAAGAAACAAAAGCTACTCCAACACCTGTGGACTAAATAATATGCTACTGAATGAACAATGGGTTGCAGAAGACATCAAGAAGGAGATTAAAAAGTTCTTAGAGGTAAATGAGAATACTACATATCAAAATCTCTGGGACACTATGAAGGCAGTACTAAGAGGAAAGTTCATTGCATGAAGCTCATTCCTTCAAAAAAGAAAAAAGTCAACAAATAAATGAACTAACATTATGTTGTAGCATTTTCTATAGCATCTTAGTGGCATCTTCCTTAAGGACAGGGCAAAATCGGTACAGACTATGGTGGTCTGCCAACAATATGCTGTCCTCATAGGCCACAGTCCTTGACAAGATGTGGAAGTCTAAATCATCCATGGGAAGCCTTCCCAAAGGTGACTATTCTGTCCCATGTCTTCCCCCCGGCCACCGCGGCTTGCTGTCCTTGGGTAAGTCCACCTGAAGTGCTAGAGTGACAGCCAGAGACGAGTAAGATCTTCAGAGAGAAGACAACCTAAGACAGGCACACTCTCGAGTAGGGTGGACTCCCATCAACAGAAAAGGGGAAAAGAAATGTTGGGAACATTGAGAACATGTCAGCCAAAAACATGACTTCCTGATATATGGACTTGGCCTAGCCCAGGGGTGTTGCCCTGACACATGACGAAAAATCAAACCACCACAAGGATAAGCTAATGGCTGTTCCTCCAATGTGATCTGCTCATATTCCCTATGCTTCCCTATAACCTTTCTGTTGATAAAGCCCTCTCTTTTTTCATGAAAGATATCATGGTGCTGAAAGAGTTAACTTTGACCGCGAAGGTTCTCCTATTTACTTGCTGTTCAGTTCTTTATTCATATATATGGCCACCAGATGACGCTATTTCAATTATTTAGATCCAGACTAACTCTGTACATTTATCTTTTCTTGAATTTAAGAAACATAACATAAAAGGAGTAACACAAACCTTTTTCTATAAGTACTTAATTCCTAGTTATTAAGCTTTAAGAGTCTTTTTGTGATTGAAAATAGATTTCTTTTACATTTTAAGTAGATATAAATTCCTTAGAGCAGAAAGTCCTTCAGAGTTAACATTCAGCCTTGCCTCCCTCTTTTCCCTGCTTCTAGGTCTTATAAACAACTGCTATAAAAAGAAAAACAATAGTGCTTTGGAATCACAGACAGAGAAAGTTGACTTTTATCAGACAGCCTAAATGGTGTGCAGAGAAAACAGTTACAGGGAATCCGTGAGAAATAAATTTTTACCCAGACTAATTAGATAAATAATGACAAAATTATAATATACCCAGACAGTTACATACAGGGCCTTGAAAAGGTGTAAGTGAGCTCAAAACCTTGAAAAATATAGGATAAGAAATTTTTTAAAAAATATTTATTTATTTGTTTTAGTTGTACACAATGCCTTTTATTTTTACATGGTGCTGAGGATCGAACCCGGGTCACGCACGTGCTAGGCGAGCACTCTACCGCTGGGCCACAACCCCAGCCCGGATAAGAAATTTAATATGTCTAAAATGTAATCTATAAATTAAGTCATGTCTGTAATGAAATCACAAAAGAAAGTATAAACAATCTGTACTGCCAAAAATTATGCTTAAAAACCTACAACAAAGTGAAAGTAAAGAGAGAAGATTCAGCAGCCTAACTCGCTGTCTGTGTGTGCTGATTTCTTCTGCCACCGGCTGACTCCTTTACTTGGTGCCAAGTTGAGCGCTGGCATAGCACTCCCCCGGCTGACAACCTACTTTGGCAGCCCCCGATAGATGGTGCTACATTGCACCTCTTGCGGAGTCCACCACAGATCCCCACAACATTACATCTCAAAGCCCTAGAAAAAGAAGAAAAAATCAACCCCAAAAGAAGAGGAAGACAAGAAATAATTAAAATCAGAGCTGAAATTAATGAAATTGAAACAAACAAAAAAAAATTGAAAAAATTGACAGAACAAAAGTTGGTATTTTGAAAAAAATAAATAAAATTGATAAACCATTAGCTATGCTAACTAAGAAAAGGAGAGAAAAAACTCAAATTACCACTATCTGTGATGAAAAGGGAAAAATCATGATGGACACTACGGAATTACAGAAGATAATTAGAAATTATTTTGAGAATATATACTCCAATAAAATAGAAAATAACAAGGGCATCGACAAATATCTAGAAACATATTATATGCCCAAACTAAATCAGGAAAATATACACAATTTAAATAGATCAATTTCAAGCAAAGAAATAGAGGATGCCATCAAAAACCTACCAGCCAAGAAAAGCCTAGGACCAGACGGATACACAAGTGAGTTCTACAAGACCTATAAAAAAGAACTAACACCAATACTTCTCAAATCATTTCATGAAATAGAAAAAGGAGAAACCCTTCCAGACTCATTCTATGAGGCCAATGCAACCCTAATTTCAAAACCAGGCAGAGACAAATCAAAGAAAGAAAACTTCAGACCAATATCACTAATGAACATAGAGGCAAAAATTCTCAGGAAAATTCTGGCAAATGGAATACAAAAACATATCAAAAAGATAGTGCACCACGATCAAGTGGAATTCATTCTAGGGATGCAAGGTTCAACATAAGGAAATCAATAAATGTAACTCATCACAATCAATAGACTTGAAGATAAAAATCATATGATCATCTCAATAGATGCAAAGAAAGCATTTGACAAAATACAACACCTGCTTCATGTTCAAAATTCTAGAAAAACTAGGGATAGCAGGAACATACCTCAACATCTTAAAGGTCATCTATGCTAAGCCCCAGGCCAACATCATCCTAAATGGAAGAAAATTGAAGACATTCCAACTAAAAACTGGAATAAGACATGAATGTCCTCTTTCATCACTCCTATTTAACATAGTTCTTGAAACCCTAGCCAGAGCAATTAGATGAAAGAAATTAAAGGGATACAGATAGGAAAAGAAGAACTCAAACTATCACTATTTGCAGATGATATGATTCTATATATAGAAGATCCAAAAAATTCCACCAGAAATCTTATAGAACTAATTAATGAATTCAGAAAAGTGGCTGGATATAAAACCAACACCAATAAATCAAAGGAATTTCTGTACATCAGTGACAAATCCTCAGATATAGAAACTAGGAAATCCACCCCGTTTACTAAAGCCTAAAAAAAAAAAAAAAAAAAAAAAAAAAAAAAAAACTTGGGAATCAACTTAACAAAAGAAGTGAAATACCTCTACAAGGAAAACTACATCATATTAAAGAAAGAAATTAAAGAAGATCTTAGAAGATGGAAAGATCTACCTTGTTCATGGATAAGTAGAACTAATATTGTCAAAATGACTATTCTACCAAAAGCACTATACAATTTCAATGCAATCCCAATCAAAATCCCAATAATATTCCTCATAGAAATAGAAAAATCAATCATGAAATTCATCTGGAAAAATAAGAGACTCAGAATAGCCAAAGCAATTCTTAGCAAGAAGAGTAAGGTTGATGGCATTACTATTCCAGGCCTTAAATTGTACTACAAAGCAATAGTAATAAAAACAGCATGGTATTGGCACCAAAATAGACCAGTAGACCAATGGTACAGAATAGAAGACACAGAAACTAACCCACACATCTATAATTATCTTATATTAGACAAAGGTGCCAAAAACATATATTGGAGAAAAGACAGCCTCTTCAACTAATGGTTCTGGGAAAACTGGAAATCCTCATGTAATAAAATGAAAGTAAACCTCTCTCTCTCTCCATGCACAAAACTCAACTCAACGTGGATCAGGGACCTAGGAATTAAGCCAGAGACCTTGCGCCTAATAGAAGAATAAGTGGGCCCAAATTTCCATTATGTTGGATTAGGCCCCAACTTCAATAAGACCCCTGTAGTGCAAGAATTAAAACCAAGAATCAATTAATGGAATGGATTCAAACTAAAAAGCCTTTTCTCAGCAAAAGAAACAATCAGCGAGGTGAATAGAGAACCTACAGAATGGGAGCAAGTCTTTACCACAAGCACATCAGATAGAGCACTAACCTCAAGGATATATAAAGCACTCAAAAACCTTAACACCAAAAAAAAAAAAAAAATAACCCAATCAATAAATGGGCCAAGGAACTGAACAGACACTTCTCATAAAATGATATGCAATCAATCAACAAATATATGAAGAAATATTCAACATCTCTAGCAGTTAGAGAAATGCAAATGAAAACTACTCTAAGATTTCATCTCATGCCAGTCAGAATGGCAGCTATTAAGAATACAAACAACAATAAGTGTTGGTGCTGCCAATATGTAAAGCAGTATGGAGATTCCTTGGAAAACTTGGAATGGAACCACAATTTGACCCAGCTAGCCCTCTCCTTGGTCTATACCCAAGGACTTAAAAACAGCATACCACAGGGACACAGCAATGTCCATGTTTATAGCAGCACAATTAACAATAGCTAAATTATGGAACCAAACCTGATGCCCATCAGCAGATGCATGAATAGGGAAACTTTGGTGTATATACACAATGGAACACTACTCAGCACTAAAAGAGAATAAAATGATGGCATGTGCAGGTAAATGCATGGAATTGGAGAAAATAATGCTAAGTGAAGTTAACCAATCCCAAAAAAGCCAAATAATTATTTCTTTGTTGTTAAGATACTGACACATAATGGAGCAGGGTGGGGAATGAGAGGAATGAAGGAACTTTAGATAGATCAAAGGAGAGGGAGGGGAAGAAAAGGGGCAAAGTTATAGGAATAAGATAGAATGAGTTAGATATCATTACCCTAAGTACATGTAAGAAGAAACAAAAGGTGTGAAAATACCTTGTGTAGAACCAGTGACTTGAAAATGTGTGCTTTATATATGTAATATGAAATAAATTGCATTCTGCAAGCATGTATAACAAATTAGAATAAATAAATAATTTAATTTAAAAAATAAATTTAAAAAATCAACATTGGCTATAAAAGCTAAAGGAATTTTTTAAAGTAGTATGGAATGGAATAAATTTTAGCTTCCTTGTGATACCGCTTTTTAAATACCTGTTTTAATTTGTCTTTTTTTTTTTTTTTTTTTTTTTTTTGCAGTAGTAGTTGCTAAGCAATGCATATTTTCCATTTCTTTAAAAACAAAAACAAAACAAAACAAAACAAAAAAATAAATAAATAAAACCTCTTAAAACTAGTAGAATGAATTATGAAGTTTGGACTTTCTTTTTCATTTTTTGAAGAAAGATATTTTATACCCAATTTAACATTTCTTACTTGCACATGAGAAAACTTGTCTAGTGAAAAGAATAATATGGAATTCAAGGTCAGCAGAAAGCTTTGCATTGTACTTTTGTTATCAGGTTTTCTTTCTTTAGTGGACCACAGATACAGGTATATGTTATAATCAATGCCTCTTTAGTGAAATACAGTATAGATATTTTAGAAGGAGTATTTCTTAGTATACAAGGTATGTGTAGTAATAGGCAGACAGTGACCAAAATATTTTGCACTTAAATGTTTTTTCTCTAGAAACCAAACAAAGTGCAGACATTTGAAAAGAAAATCTTGGTGTTGAGGGTGCCAAAGTAAGACCTTATGATGAAGCATGTGCACTGGAAAAGAGTTGATCTTTATGACCCCTGCTCATACTCTGTAGATCCTTATCTCTTTTCATCTTCATCCTGATACACAGTCTATAAAACTGATAATAAAAGTTTGTGCTCAATGTCTTGGAAAGTATAATAATCCCAATATACACAGTTAAAGTGTTAGTTTATTTGTGAAGATTCATAAAGAAAAAAAATTGGTCTCTTTTTGGTGCATTTGATATCTAGATTTGTATGTCCACAAAGTTGGAGGGATTTGCTTCAGCAAGATGTGTGAATAAGAGCAATGTTGCTTCTTTGAATTCAAATACCACCAAAAATTGGAATAAAAATATCTTTAGAGTGCACCACTTATTGCCCATTTTTGGATTTAAGATAAAGGACTATAATTTAACTAAATATCAACCTGAATAGAGGAGAAACCATCTTTAAATCAAATCCTATCTCCCTTTATTTACCTGCCCTCAGACACTTCTTAATCTCTTAATAACTATTCTGTTTTCAGGTAGATAGTTTTCATTTCTACATATATATAGAAAACTTATCATGCCTGTCTTTCTGTGTCTGGCTTATTGCATTTAACATGAATTCCTCCAATTCCAGCCATTTTGCTGCAGGTGACAGGATTTCATTATTCTTTATGGCCGAATAGAGCTCCATTGTGTGTGTGTGTGTGTGTGTGTGTGTGTGTGTGTGTGTGTGTGTATGTATCACATTTTCTTGATATATTCATCTGTTGATGGACCCAGATTCCATATCTTATTTGTTGTGAATAGGGCTGCAATAAACACAAGTGCACTTTATCTCTTTGGTATTTTAATTTCATTGTCTTTAGATATATACCCAGAAGTGGGATAGCTGGGTTGTATGGTATATCTATTTTTAGCTTTTGAGGAGCTACCATGCTACTGTCCATAATTAGCTCTACAAATTTTACAAACTTGCATTTATACCAACAGTGTATAAGATTTCCTTCTACTCTACATCTTTTTTAGCATGATACTTTTTTTATAATAACCATTATATTAGGGTGAGATGAAACCTCATTGTAGTTTTGATTTGCATTTCTATGATGGCTAATGATATTGAACAGCTTTTTTTATATGTTTGGTAATTTATATTTTTTTCTTTTTGAAAAATACACTGTGTATTTTTAACTGACATAAAGACATAAAATTTGCATGTATTAGTATAATATCTCTTAATGCATACATTATATAATGTTTAAATCATGTTAAATGTATTTATATTATCAAAAATTTATAATTTTCTTATGGTAACAATCCCCAAATCTTTCTTCTCCTTAAAAGATAAAGTACAAATTGTTATCTATAGTCACCTTACTGTGCAATAGCATAACAGATACTCTTTTTTTTTTTTTTTTTTTTTTGGTACCGGGGATTGAACTCAGGGGCACTCGTCCACTGTGTCACATCCCCAGCCCTTTTTTTGTATTTTTTATTTAGAGACAGGGTCTCACTGAGTTGCTAAGTGCCTCGCCATTGCTGAGGCTGGCTTTGAACTCGCCATCCTCCTGCCTCAGCCTCCCAAAGTGCTGGGATTATAGGCGTGCGCTACCGCGCCCGGCGCATAACAGATACTCTTGCTGCTATTTTACTATAACTCAGAATCCATTCATCAGTATTTCCCCATCCTAATTCTTACCCACTCTCCCTGGCCTCTGAGAACAACCATTCTACTCTCTACTTCTCTGATATCAACAGTTTTAGTCTGCACATATGAGTGCGACTATATAGTATGTGTTTTAGTTATTTCATTTAATGTAATAATTACTAGTTCCATCCATGTCGTTGCAATTGAGAGGATTAAAATCTATTTATGGGTAAATAGTATTCCATTTCCTACATATACAATATTTTCTTTATCCATTCATCAGTTGATGGGCACTTAAGTTGTTTTCATTTTTTGGCTATTGTGAATAGTACTACAGTGAAAATGGTAGTGCAGATGTCATTTCAACATACATTATTTCCTTTAGGTATAGTCCCACTAGTGTGATTGCTGCATCAAATGGCATTTTAATTTTTTTTATTTTTTGAGGAATCTCCATACAATTTTCCATAATGGCTATACTAATTTACATTCTCACTAACAGTGTGCATTTCTCAAGTGTTTGTTCTTAGGAAATTTACCAAAAAATATGATTTCTTTAGATCTGTGTAATTACTTCTAGGTTCTGTACTCTGTTCTTTTGACCTATATGTGTGTTATTTATGTCAGTATCATGCTGTTTTGATTTCTGTAGCTTTGTAGCATATTTTGAAGTCAAGTAATATAATGCCTCATGCTTTGTCCTTTTTGCATTGAGATAGCTTTGGATATTCAGGATATTTTGTGGTTCCATACAGTTTTATGATTTTTTTTTTCTAGTTTTGTAAAGAATCTTATTGTTAATTTTACAGGGATTGCACAGAATCTCTAGATCATTTTTGGTAGTATGGCTAGTTTAACAATATTGATTCTTCCAATCCATGAACATAGAATATCTTTTCCACTTTTTGTGTCCTTTTTAATTTTTTAATCAATGCTTTATGGTTTTCATTGTAGAATTTTTTCACTTATTTGGTTATATTTACTCCTGTGTATTTTTTTTTCCTTCTTTGCCATTGTAAATGTTGTGGCTTCCTTGATTCCTATTGCAGATAGTTTTCATTCAGAATATAGCAATGCTGATTTTTTATGTTGATTTTCTATTCAACAACATCTAAATTGATATCTTAATTCTTAAAGAGTTTTGGTGGAAACTTTGGGGTTTTCAGTAGAGAAGATCATTTCATCTATAAATAGTATTAATTTGACTTCATTTTCCCTAATTTGGATGTCCTTTATTTCTTTACCTTGCCTGATTTCTCTGGGAAGGATTTCCAGAATTATGTTGCATAAAGTATGTAAAAGTAGACATCCTAGTCTTTGCCAAATCTTAGAGTGAAATATTTCATTTTTTCTCCATTTGCTATGATATTAGCTGCTGGCTTATTTTATTTATATATATATATATATATATAAAATTTAATAATACATATTAAATATATATACATATATATTTAATATTAAGATGAGTTCCTTCTATACCTAATTAATTCAACGATTTTAATCATGGGGATCTGTTGAATTTGTATAAAATGCCTTTTTCTACATCTATTGAGATGATGATATGGTGTTTGTCCTTTATTCTATTGATGTGACATTTATTGATTTACATATGTTGAACCATCCTTTCATACCTGAGAAGGATCTATTTGATCATAGTGGATAGTCTTTTAAATGTGGTGTTGAATTTGATTTGCTAGTATTTTGTTGAGAATTTTTGCAGCTATGTTCACAATGATATTAACCTAGAGCTTTGTTGTGTTTTTGACTGGCTTTGATAACAGGATAATGCTTGCCTCATAGAATGTTTGGAAGAATACCCTCTTTAATTTTGTTGAAATAACTTAAGAAGAATTTCTATTAGGGGTGTGTGTGTGTGTATGTGTGTGTGTTTGGTAGATATTGGCAGTGAAGCTATCTGGTTCTGAATATTTCTTTGATGGGAAACATTTTGTGACTAATTCAGTCTAGTTGCTCATTATTCCTGTTAAGATTTGCTATTTATTCATGATTCAATCTGAGTATTGTGTATGTGTTTAGAAATTTTTCCATTTCTTTTAGGCTATGAAATTTGTCCATCATAATAATCTCTGATGGTCCTGTATATTTTTGTGCCATCAATTAATGTCTTCTTATTCATTTTGACATTTTTCTACTTTGCTAAGTTTATCTAATTGTTTGTTGATTTTGTTTATCTTTTTTATGACCCAACTTTTTGTTTTATTGACTAGTCTCTATTTTGTTTATTTCTATTCTTCTTTTTTTATTTTCTTCTGCCATTTGGGGGTTTAGTTTGTTCTTATTTTTCTAGCAGCAGTACATTGTTTGCATTCCTTCTGCTCCTTGATGTAGCTGATGATGGACGTGAGCTTGTCTGTTAATACTGTTTTACTGTCCATTGGTTTTGGCGTTTTGTTGTTCTATATTTTTTTCAAGAAAAATTTTAATTTACCTCCTGATTTCTGCCTTGATTTGCTGATTGTTCAAAAGTAAATTACTTAATTTCCATGTATTTGTATAGCTTCTTAAGTTTTTCTTATTGATTTCTAGTTTTTATGTTGTTGTTGTTGTTGTTGTTTTGCATTGTGGCAAAAAGATACTCAACATGTTTTTAAATATTTTTTGTTTGTTTGTTGATCCTTATTTTGTGACAAATCATATTATCTGTCCTGGAGAACATTCCATATGCTCATGAGAAAAATGTATATTCCTCAACTCTTGCGTGAAATGTTCTGCAGATGTCTGGTAGATTCATTTGGTTTATGGTGCAATTTAACTCTACTATTCCTTTGTTTACTTTATGTGTGGATAATCTGTCCATTGCTCAGAATACAGTGTTAAAGTCCCAAACTCTTATGGTATTAGTCTCTCTTTCCATTTAATTTTACTTTTGTTTTATTTCCATTTAAGTTTAATTTTGCTTTATGTATTTGGTTTCTACAATATTTAGAACTACTGTTTCCTCCTTCTGAATTAACTTTCTTCCTTTATCATTACCGTCTTATTTTCATGTTTCTTCTTACTGCTATAGATATAAAGTCTATTTCATGTGAAATAAATATGCCAACTCCTACTTTCTTTTGGATTCCATTTGCATGGAATATCTTATTCTACCTCTTCATTTCCAGTCTAAAATATTTGAGATAAATTGAGTTTCTTATAAGCCACATATAGCTGGGTTTTGTGTTTTTTATCCATTTGGTCACTCTAAATCTTTAATTAGGAAATTTATTCCATCTATATTTAAGGTAATTATTGGTAGGTAACTTGTTTTCAAGTTTTATTTTACATCTTGTCTTTAGTTCTTTCTTATAGTATTCCTTTGTGTTAAGGTGATTTTCTCAGAGTATGTTTTGATTCCTTGGTTATTCCTTTTGGTTTGTCTATTATAGTGTTTTTTATTGTTACCATGAGGCTATCAAAAATGCATTTTGAATATCATAATCTTTTTGAAATGATAGAAAAGTAATATGATCATAGAGATTAGGAAAAATAAAAGAATAGAACAGAAAAATTAGGCTAAAAAATATGCTACACTTGTATGCCATTCCCTCACACCTTTAGAATATTTGATGTCCCATTTTACATTTTTTTAATTGCCTGCTCTATACATATTAATGAAATTTATTATTTTTATTTGTCTATTGTTTTAGTTTTCATACTAAAGACACATTTCATCTTTTTTTTATTAGTTCTAATTAGTTATACATTATAGAATGCATTTTAACATATATATGAAGTATAATTTCTCATTCTTCTGGTTGTACATGATGTAAAATTATATTGGTCATGTAATCATATATTCACATAAAATAGTAATGTCCAATTCATTTCACTATCTTTCCTATTCTCATTTTCCCTTCCTTTCCTTCATTCCCCTTTGTCTAAACCAAAGAATTTCTATTCTTCCCTAATCCACCCCCCTTACTGTGAAGTTAGCATCTGCATATCAGAGAAAACAGTTCACATTTGGTTTTTTTGGTATAGGCTTATTTCACTTAGCATGATATACTCCAGTTCCATCCATTTACTGACAAATGCCATAATTTCATTTCTATTTATGGTTGAATGGTATTCCATTGTGTATATATACCACATTTTCTTTGTCCATTCAACTATTGAAGGGCATCTAGGCTCATTCCATAGTGTAGCTATTGTGACTTGAGCTGCTATAAACATTGATGTGCCTGCATCACTGTAGTATGTTTATTTCAAGTCCTTCTGGTATAAATTGAGGAGTGAAATAGCTGGGTCAAATGGTGTTTCCATTCTAAGTTTTCTCAGGTATTTCCTTACTGTTTTCCAGAGTGGTTGCACCAATTTGTAGTCCCACCAGCAATGTATAAATGTACCTATTTTCCCACATCCTCGCCAACATTGATTTTTGCTTTTATTCTTTTTTATTATTTATTTATTTGTTCTAATCACTTATACATGACAGCAGGATGTTCTTTTGATTCATTGTACACAAATGGAGCACAATTTTTTACTTCTCTTGTACAAAATGTAGGATTAAACCATTTGTGCAATCATACATGTACCCTCTCATTCCACCATCTTTCTACCCCCATTCCCCTTCCATCCTCTCTCTCCCCTTTGACCAATCCAAAGTTCTTCCATTCATCCCATGCCCCCTCCCCACATTATGGGTTAGCATCCACTTATCAGAGAAAACATTCGGCCTTTGGTTTTTTGGGATTGGCTTACTTTACTCAGCATGATATTTTCCAACTCTATCCATTTACCTGCAAATACCATAAATTTATTATCTTTTATTGATGAGTAATATTTTATTGTGTATATATACCATAGTTTCTATATCCATTCATCTATTGAAGGGCATCTGGGTTGGTTCCACAGTTTGGCTATTGTGAATTGCATTGCTTTTATTCTTGATAATTGCCATTCTGACTGGAGTGAGATGAAATCTCAGTATAGTTTTCATTTGCATTTCTCTAATTGCTAGAAATGTTGAAATTTTTTCATATATTTGTTGATCAATCATATTTTTTCTTCTGTGAAGTGTCTGTTCAGTTCCTTAGTCCATTTAATGATTGGGTTATTTGCGTGTGTGTGTATATGTGTGTGTTTCTGTGTGTGTGTGTGTGTGTGTGTGTGTGTGTGTGTGTGTGTTTACCCTCCAATTTTACCGTAAGAAAGTATTATGAATTTATCTGTAGAATTACTTTTGTAAGTAAATTTTATACTTTTCCATTTTATCTTCTTACTCATGAATCTCTCTCAGTTTTAAGAAGTCCTTTTAGTTTGTCTTGTAGTGCTTGGTTTGGTAAAGATAAATTCTATCAGCTTATATTTTTCTGTAAATGTGTGCATCTCTTCTCTATTTCTAAAGAATATCTTTGCAGAGTACAGTATTTTTGATTGGTAGGATTCTTTTCTTTTCTTTTTTTTTTTTTTTATTTAGTACTCTGAAAAATCTCATGTGACTCTCTCGTCCTGAAAGGTTTCTGTTGAGAAATATGTTAAAATAACTATCATGCTTTTATGTGTTATTTTTTTCTATTTTCTTATTTCCTTGAGAATCTTCTCTTTAGAATTTGACAGTTCAATTATAAAATGTCTTGATTGAGAGTTGGTTGAATTGAATCTGACAGGTGACCTTTGACTTTCTCCTATCATCTGGATACTTGTAACATTCTCTAGTTTTGCAAAGATTTCCATTATTATTTCTTTAAGTTTTATATCTCTTTGACATTCTAAAATTCCTTTTGAACTCCAATAACCCAGACATTTGTCTTATAATGCAATCCCAAACTTCCCACAAGCTTTCTTAATTCCTCTCTCTATATATTTTTCTTTTTTCTCCTCCTGCTGTGTATATTCAAATATCCTGTCTTCAAGCTTATTAATTATTTCTTCTTCTTGATGTATTTTGTTATTATGCCTTCTAATGAATTTTTAATTTTTTTAGTGTTTTTTTCAGCTCAAGGATTTCTGCTTGAATGTTTGTAATTGCTTTTATCTCTGTGTTGACTTTCTTATTAGAGCAATGAGAAATTTTTCCATGTTTCCTTGAAACTCATTGTGTTTCTTTAAAATGGTTGTTTTAATTCTCCATTGAGAAGTTCACCCACAGTGGTGACTATACGGTCAGTTCTTGATGCCTTAATCTGACTGCAAGGTAAGGTCACAGTTTCCTGAAAATTGCTCATGCTTATTGCTGTGTTATATAATCTGTAACTTAAAGGATTTGGTATTTATTCAGGTCTTCATAATTTGGCTTTGTTCCTATCTTTACAGATATTCTAAGGTTGCTGCTTATTTTCTATAAGCCTGTAGTTACTTCCACTAATTTAGCATGAGATTGTGCCTTAAGTCCTTGTTTTTCATCAGTCAGCTTTAAGTTTATTATCACTGTTTTAGTGATAGTAAATGATACAAACCCAGTTCCTCTCAAATGTGAAGTTTGTGTGCTATTTATCATAAACTGGAACTGTACCTGAAAGAGTAGTCTGCTTTTGCCAGCCTTTTCCTCAGTCCATTGTAGGTCCTAATGATATGACCATAATCATCAACCTCTTGTTAATCACTCCAGGATTTTGTCAGGCTCTGGGAGGAAAAGGGAGTCCCATACTCCTATGAGGCAATTTGGTACCTGCTACCCTTTTCTTTTCCAAAGAAAACAGTTCCTGTCTCCACATTGTGCTGCCTGCAGTTGACATACAAATGTGGTGGCCAACCCCACCAATAAAACACCACCGGGTCACACCCCACGCATATAACCTGCCAGGAACAGCGCAGCACTGAAGCAGAACCAGGCCTGCAGTGCTATGGGATGCCTACTGATGAAATGGACTCATGACCCCAGACCACTGCATCTAGTCAGAGTGATACTAACCAGCATAGAAATTTAGTAGACTATCCTATGTGTCTCCATTTGGGACCAGAACTGGTTCAGAAGCTCCACTATAGACACTGGTCTGGGGCTGGGAATCATTAGGATGTGCCCAGTAATAGCTGCAATAATTTTCATCAGCACCAAGTTTTATGGCAAAGTTCTGTGCTTACTATGCTGCCCTACATCCAACAAATGCAGTCTTGCTCTATGCTATGCTGCCTGAGATTGGAGTGGTGTTATTGAAGATAGTCCTTTGGCTGCCAAGGCTGTTAAGATACTATGCGCCTGAATCTCACAGGTATAAGGGCCTGCACATTCTCCAGGCTTCATCCTTACACCTTTATCCATTCCTCAGTGGGCATTGATGCAAAGTAAAGCACAAGTTTATACAAATGGGGCATACATCTCCATCTATTATCAGGGAAGGCCTAGAGGCTTCATCTCTGGGTGACCTGGGCATACCTATGGTATCTAAGACTGGGGAATGGATGATAGAGATAATCAATTGGCCACCAAAGCTGTTGTTAAGCTGGGCTATACCTGATACTTAAGTCATAGGATCTTTTTCATTCTGTGGGAAGATGTATATATTGTGCCTCAGGCCCACTCCAAGGTAACAATGATGTCATTCTACAATACAAGTCTGACACACACACACACCCCCCCCGCTCGACAGTACAAAGAATTCCACCTGATGGTTAGGCACTGCAAGGTTTGTCTGGAATATAGAGTCCTTTGGTTTTACCTGGTTCTGAGTATTACCATGGTGGGCTATTACTGATCTCCAAGGCAAAGAACTATGCTAACATTCCTGCTCTGCTCCTTAGTAAATGAAGGCTTTCTCAATCTAAACATTTATATATATATATATAAACATACACACACACACACACACACACACATATATATAATGTTTTTAGTTGTTGATAGACATTTATTTTATTTATTTATACATAGTGCTGAGAATTGAACCCTGTGCCTCACACATGCCAGGCAAGTGTGCTACTGCTGAACCACAGCCCCAATGCTGAACATTTATATTTTTTTAATGTAGAAGTTCTCTAATAATATAAAGGAGAAAAAATTTTCTGTAAGTATTGAGAAAAGTGTGTATATGCAATATATATATATATATATATATATACATATATATAATATATATACACACACACACACACACACACACACACACACACGTATATATATATGACAATAATTTAATTTGGGGCCAAAAAAATCTCTGCCCTATCTTTAGCTTTCTATAGACATTGTTCTATTTTCTTCAAGTGTGTGTGTGTGTGTGTGGTGGGGTGTATGTATGTGTGTATATAAATATATTTAATATATATTTTATATAAATATAAACTATTGCTTTCTGGTAGAAAACAATCAAGAAGACAGTTAAATAATATGCATCAAATAAACACATAAAAAGAAATATTTACCAACACTGAAAAAATTGTTTATGTACCCAATTAGTTCATATTGTTCAACATACATGACTATTTCAAAAGACTAATAACTATTAATTTCTTGGTGAAATTGTTAATTTTTATTTTATTTTTAAGTTAACCTACTAATTGATAAAAGCTAATCTTAAAAGATTATATTCTGTATGATTTCATTTACAGGCCATTCGCAAAAAAAAAAATTATAATGGTAGAGGAAAATCTCAGTGGCTCCTTATGAAATTTTAAAATTACAAAATAAAAGAAGCATTTTTAAAAATTTTAGGCAGGAAAAAATTTAGCATAAAAGACCAAAGAACTATCCCTGTAGTTTGACGTAGTACTGAAAATCAAAAGAAAGTAAAACAATGTTTATGGAGGGCAGAAATTTTTTATCTTTAAATTAAATTATCATCTATTATCCTTATTATAAACAAGGGATTCAAACAAATTTAATGCCATATATGCAAGAATGTAAGTAATATATGATCAGTATCACTCCCTATAAATACTTGAGAACAATCAAATAAGAATCAAAGAGCTGAAACTCACGCAAAGAAAAAATTGTGTTTGTCAGTATTTCAGTTAAAACATGAGTTAAATCTACAAAGCTGATAAAATGGTCAAACTCTGAATGCAAAATAAAAATGGGAATAATTCTAGTGAAATATATACTATACAGTGATATAGATAGATAGATAGATAGATAGATGTATATATATTTTTTTGTACCGGGGATTGAACTCAGGGGACTTCACCACTGGGCCACATCCCCAGCCCTTTTTTGTATTTTATTAGATTAGAGACAGGGTCTCACTGAGTTGCTAAGTGCCTCACCATTGCTGAGTCTGGCTTTGAACTCGTGATCTTCATGCCTCAGCCTCCCAAGTACTGAGATTACAGGCGTGCACCATCGCACCTGGCTTGATAATTTATTCTTAGTAGCAATAAATATCAATAACCTAAAATTTAAATAAGAGCCAGAAATGATTAAATTATCTGAAAAGAAACTGAATAGAAATATAGAGTTTGAGTATTCTTTAAAATCTAGAGAATATATCAGTTAAATCTATCAAATACATATTTTGAAACACTGAATTTCCCTTAAATACTATTTGTACAAATAAAACACAGAGATAAATAAATAGATGGATAAAAAGATTAGACAGATAGATAGTAGATAAACAGATTTTTTTGAAGTTTTTGTGTAAAAGGAATGCTATCCTTACAACAAAGAAATCTGAATAATGTTTTTGACTTGTCTCTTTTTATTGATAGAACCCTCTGTCTTCCTCCCAAGGGTGATAGTCCTGAGTATCTTAGAATAACATGCAATGAGTTGAAGATCATTGAACTGACAGACTTTGGGAGACAAACCTTCCCATTAACAGGTGAGATGAAATCTTCTTTGGAATGTAGACAGAAGATACAGGAGAGAAACATTAGGCTTTTCAACTTTAGGTGTTTAAACATGAAATGTTTTGGTAATAATTAATTTGACCAAGTTATCCATCCATTCAGTCCTTATAATTATTATTTTCAAAATGCTGGGAATCAAACCCAGGGCCTCATGCATGCTAGGAAAGTGCTGTACCACTGAGTTACATCTTTAGCTCCATCAATCAAGTTATTATAAAATTGACTAGATTAAGCTTTCACCTATTCCTCATACAAAAGTACTTGAAGTAAAATAATAAATACATAAATTTTATGAGAAAAAACAAATACACATTAATTTTTGCCAACTTTGAATATTCAGCTGTATAAAAATCACAAGCTATAGTTTTAACATTTATCAGATAAGTTTATAATAAAAATCCAAGTATGATTCCTGGGGATTTTGAGATTCTTTTTCTCCTTTAATATGGATATATATACATATATATAATAGCATATATATAATAGCAGATTTTGACAATCACTACATTAATCCATTTTTGAAAGGAAGCTTTGAATGATTTTGCTATTTTAATTGTTCTCCAATTTTCCCTACACAAAGAAAGTTTAATTTCTTCTAAAAAATACCACACACAGAAGCATGATTATTATCCTCAGTCTTCATACAAGTGTTTTGATCTCCTTTGTTTTGTGTTAATGCAGTCCTGAAACTTTTGTAGCTTACAAAATAGTGCCATTATTTCAATTCTTTCTACTATGTATTTGTGTTATTTTCAAATCACCATGCTTGGTATTAATTCATTAATTATGTTATGTTTTTTTAATAGTTTCTCAAGCTTATGTTTATGATAGATAAAAATACATTAAGAACACTGAGTAACATTAGTTCATGAAAAAAAGATTGGGTAGACATTTCATTTGTTCTCACTATCTTTCTCAGAGTAGAAATGCTGATCTTACAGTCTGTAATTTACTCTTAATAGACTATTTAAGATCATAAACATATACATTTGTTGCTGAAATCTTTCTTGTCAGAAGCGATTTGGAATGTCCTTCTTCCTTTTAGACTAAATGTGTTCATTCATTACATATGTTTTTATTTCTGAGCAAAATTCAACAATTGGTTAAGGGACTTCTGGGATTCATGTCACTACTCGAATTAGGAGTACACAGTTCTCTGTTCTTTTCCATATATAGACTTAGTTTATTATTTATAGCAGTATACTTTTTTTTTCACTTAAAAGAAAATAAATGTAATACACTGTAGGATTGAGGACATATTCAAGAAATACCGATTTTTATAGTTATTTTAAAAAATGTGAAATGTGATTGCTTTTTTGATAATGTACCTTCATGTCTTTATGAAAACTCATTCTTCATTTCACTTTGTTGTGCTCTTTTTATTGATATATGTTCAGAAAAAAAAAAAAAACATCTGACAAGTGTACATGAAAATGAGTTATATAACAAGACAGAAAATACAGAAACTGTCCAGAAAATGGGAAAGAAAGAAAAGCAGTCCAAGACATCAAAGTTAACTCTAAATTCAATCCTAGAAAACCTGACAAAACTCCATGTGTCAAATTCTGTTTTAAAAGTTTACTTTAATATAAAGTGAAGCTCAAATTTTAGTCAAACTATACTAGTGTATATGTTCCTGAAACAATGGAATTTTCTGTCAAATTCTGTAAACAATGTGTAGAGACAACAATTCAATAAGAAAATAAAAATAAATTCAGTGTTTGGATGTGAAAGTTAGACATTCAAAAGATTAATTCATTTTGAAAATCATTATTTCCATAATCCTTTAATTTATTGTTTTTTTTTAATATATCAGATTTTAATTATACTCTTTAATAAATATGATTATAACCAAATTTAGTTAAAATTTCAGCATCAAGTATGTTATTTGCATGATAGAAAAATAATAAAAAGTATTAAAGTAGCTGATTCAGAGAGTTTAAAATTTTCCTGTTATACAACCCAAGCCAAATGTGTGAATACAGTGATTTGAATGAGTAATGCTCATAGAAAAAATATCCAAAATTTCTACATAAGATAATTAGACTTTTGATTTTTTTTTTTTTTTTTTTTTTTTTTACTAAAATGGACAATGGAGGTGATAGAGGACTAGTTTTTGGTGGAATTGGAGAGAAAATGAGTTTGTATTCCATAAAATCTGATTGATTTGATGCAACCAGATATACATATGGGCTAGGCAACTAAAGGAAACTGTCTGCATTAGAGAGGAGAGGAGATTAGTGTATTCTTGGATAAGAATGAGTGAGGCAAACTGAGTAGAGACTCAGAAATGGAAAAATGGAAATGCAACAATATAATGTTGTATAGAAAATGCCACTATATAAAGAAGACAATACAGATAGAACAAAGGAACAGAATAAAAGGCCAGAAGTAAATCCACACATTCATGGTCACTTGATTTTTGACAAAGATACCAAAATCATAATAGTGAAAGAATAGTTGCTTCAATTAATGATGCTAGAAAACTGGATATCTACATGCACAAGAATGAAATCTAACCTTCACCTCACATCATATACAAAAATAAACTAAAAATGGCTTAAAGATTTAAACATATGATCTGAAACCATAAACCTACTAAAAAAAGAAAAGAAAAAAAAATAGGGGGAAACTATACAACAATGCTCTTTGCAATAACCTTTTGGATATGACACTGAAAGCCCAGGTAGTAGAGGCAAATGTAGGCAAATGGGATGGATCAAACTAAAAACCATTGCATGGACAAGGAAATGATCAACAAAGCAAAAATCAAGTCCATGTGATGGGAGAATGCATTTGCAAACCATATATCAGATAAGAGGTTAATTTCCAAAATATATAATGAAACCAATAGTAAGAAAGCAAATAACTTAGTTTAAAAAATGAGAAAAGTACCTGAATAAGTGTTTCTCAGTGATCCCCAAGATATGAGAAATATACAAAGTAGCCCCTTCTATTACCTCAATTTATTGCCTAGAGTTTCCAGGCAGCAGGACAGAGAGGGGAAACTAGACTGAACCAAAACATTTTCTAAATTATTTGCAGATGAGGTTAGGTTTCAAGGTAGGTCAAGGAGAATAGAATTTATGTGACAATTCACAGAAAAAGCCACACAGAGCATTTAAAAAATCTGGATAAGACAGCCCTAAGTTAATGCATAGAAGCAAACTATGAACCACAGAAAGAACTGCCTTATGGGCCACAAAAAAAAAAAAAAAAAAAAAAAAAAAAAAAAAAAAAAAAAAAGAAGAAAAGAAGAAAAGAAAAGAAAAAAAAAAAAGAAAGAAAGAAATCTTAGTTCTCAGAGCTCTACCAAGCCCAGTAATAATTCCTGTTCCTACCAGCTATAATAATAATTTAAAATAATTTAATTTGAACAAACCTCTTAATTGTCAGGACATTGGGTAGAATATTAAGAAGGTCCTATTGGTACCCAAACAACGTTAAAAGAAGGACAGAAAGATTAAATGATTTCTAAGTAACTTAACCTAGAACAAAGATCAAAAATATTTAAAAGAAGAACCTACCACACAAATCACAATGCCAGGCATTCAATAAATAAATAAACAAAAATAGCCAATAATTCATATAGCAAGAAAATACAATCCATACATGGGTAAAAAGTGGACAACCAAAACCAACAAATAGCTGACACCAGTATTGGTTGGCATTAGTGGAAAGATACATTAAAACAATTATTATGCTTGCATTATATATGAATTCTGTTTTTTCCCAACGCTAGAAAAAGTGACAAGAGGGATGACATAGACCCACGTTGAATATTTAAACATGGAAATGACAATGCTAGAGACAATGCTTGTGCATTGAAGAGACAGCAGTAGAAAATTGCCAAAATGTAATACAATGAGAAATAAAAGACAAAAACAAAGCTTGACAGAATACCAGGTAGTCTCACACAAGCATAATTGGAATGTGGAAAGAAGCTGAGAGAGAGTAAAAGAGGCCAGAAAATGTTTGTGAAAGAATTCTGGCCAACAATCTCTAAATCCGAGGAAATATCTGAACCAACAGATCCAAACCTTTAGAGGTTTGGAAATACTGAGTGATTCACCTATCAATGTTCTTCAACTGGCCTATGATAGATTAAGGATGCAATTCATAACCACATCTGGGAATCCAGGAAACTTGGTACTGTTTCATGTGAAATCATCCTTTATTATAAATCAGATACAATCTCTGTGTTGTTTATACCCCCCCCCACCTTCCTAATTTAAAAATAAGAGAGTCCAGGCAGGAGAATAGTGGGGGTTTTATGAAAAGCAATTGTAAAGTGAAGAAATCCATAAGATTTTTTTCCTGTGAAAGAATTTAAACATCAAAGAAATATTACAAAAGCATTTTATGCTAATAGATTACATCATTTTGTTTTTTCTAAAAAGCTTTTAAGTCACCTAGAACAGATTTTTAAGTTCATGAATTCTGGGGCGGCCAGATTGGTCTGGATTAAAATCTCAACCTCTTCCTCTAACTATTGAGCGATGCTAAGTTCCTGTTTTCTCTTGACTCAGTTTCTTCTCCATTTATAGGAGGATAATAATGTTGTCTGTATTACTAAGCTGATATACTAAATTAATTATTATTTGTAAAGCAATGAGATATGGTAAACACTAGGTAGATATGATGGGTGGTTTGCTATCCTATTTAGTATTCTCAAAAATTTTCCCTCTTGATTGACACTTTTTATCCTCCTTTTGTCTTCCATATAGACTTTTGTTTTTATTTTTATTATAAAAATTATTATTATAAAAAAAATCAAGAGGCTGGGGTGATGGCTTAGCAGTAAAGTGCTGGGTTTGATCCTCAGTACCACATAAATAAAATAAAGGTGTTGTGTCCACCTACAACTAAAAAATATTTAAAAAATTAAGAAAATGTACTTATTTTTACAAGATTGTACCTATTCTATATAACGTATGACATATTATGATTTTCACTTAAGCATTTATTATTGGTATTTTACAAATTACTTAGTGTTTCTTGTTTATCTCATGATAATTATTTAATATATTTTGGATATTTTATTTTATGAACAATGCTGTCATAAACACCTTTAAGACATATGTATACTTTCCTTTTTTACTCAAAAGCCTTCTTCTCCTTTGTCTGATTATGATATCTTCATCAATGCCTCCAACTCCAAACACATCTGATGTCAGCTTTCCTACATAAACTTAGCCTCAGACATGGTACTCTTTCTCCTCCTTACCCTTTACATGGTATCCTTTTTAAAAAGGCCTTGTGTACTTTTCTTTTTCATCTTTTTTACTTAATTGCATATATTCTTATAAACTAAGACCTTACCCTCACCATCACTATCCTAATGAAACTGTCCTGCTGAACACCACAAATATGCAACTGGCAACATTTTCGAATCTGCAGCATAAAGGGGCTAATGAAAGCCCCACAACCCCCCCCCTTTTTTTTTTTTTGACTTCTGTTTTCTTGAATTTTGTGACTTTCCTTAGGAAAAACTTTTTCAGTTATTGGTGACTAAAATTTTGACTTATGTATCCACTCAATTTATTTAAATATCTAGATCATATAGCTCCAGATATAGCTGAACACAGGTCCCAACTGGTAATAAAGAATGACCCTCTCACTCTCTATGTTGGCTTCAATTAGGCAGATCTTCCCTCGTGGTTGTAAGTTGTCCATCAGCAGCTCCACAGTTATGCCTAATCCTTGCAGCAATTCAGAATTTTTTTTTTAAAGGCCTCTTTCACTAATCAGTTCTTTCCAGAACACTATCATCAGTCTGCCTTCACACACATGCATATGTCTAAAACTCCCATGATTCCCAGGAATATATGAAAATGCTAAAACACATGTCCTAAAATCACCTGATTCAAACTCATAACTTGACATCATCAGTTTCTCTAAATTCTTTACTCTTTTAACAAAATTCTCTTAGGCATGAGTTTTGTGGTCACTTCCTTAACACACAGGCAGAACCAAGTGATTCCTGAGTCGCAATCATTCTTGATAAAGAGGTTCAGAAACAGAGAAAAAGAGAAAGAGAGATTAGGAATATGTTGTCTTTATTGCCTTCCAATTATCCCACTCACTATTCTGGCTTCCATAACTTTTATCAGGAATCCTGTTATTCTCTGGATTAGTCTTCTTGACACCTTTTCCTGCTATATATTCCTTCTATTTTCTATCTTCCAAAACATCATTTTAAACAAGTCATTCTCACTGCTCACAAAACTTCAAAAGCTTCATTGTCTATCAGAATCTCATCATCCTAGATGAGCATTCAGATCTTTTAATAGTATGGCCTTAAGTGATTATCCAGTAGTTGATCATGGTCTCCAACTTCCTGCTTGTGATTTTTCTGTGAAGTTGCTTTTCTTCTAATTCATATTAAAGCAAAGATCCTCTAAGTGACTTGTCATGAGCCACTTGAACCTCCAAGGTTTGTGCAGTAAGGACAAATAAAAATGTACCTCCACACATTCTTTGATAGGTTGTATTGTTGAATGGATCAGTGCAAGGAACTTTGGGTTCCTCAGATTAAATGCATTCTGCAAGTGCAAAGCATTGTGTCCACTGAGCCAAAAATAGCTCTGAGTTAATAACTTCCCAGGATCCCTAATTGAAAAACCTGGGTGCCATCCAGCAGACAACCTCCATTGCTGTGTTTTAATTTACCACATGAAATTAAACTTTTGTTCTTTACCTTTGAAGTGTCTTTATAAATTTATTGCCATCACATTGTGTTGTACATTTATATAGGTAGATTTTTCATTAAAAACCAGGTACAGTATAATACATCCTCTTTGGCAAGTTCTGAATTGTCTTATGGTATGGGTCACAATATAGCTAAACAAATCCCTTGGGAAGAGACAAAAACCAACTGGGGCTTTCATGTTATTCCTCTTCTGAAGAAGCTCTTTTTTTTCCAGCTCTGTTTTTGGAGTAATGTAAGCTGCCTGGTACCGTAACCAGGGAGGAAAAACTCTCGGAGGCAGAGTTAAGCTTTTACTACTTTTACTTCTACTTTCTTAGAGCTTAGAGAGGGAAAGAAAGATTTTTAGAGAGAAAGATTAAAGCGAGCTTTTCTTCTTGTCTTAGCTTAGAGTAGAGTCTTAGAGAGAAAGAAAGAAAGAGCTTAGAGAAAGATTATTTTTTAGAGCTTCTTGCTTCTCTCTTCTTTCTTCCTTCTTCTTTCTTCTGTCTTCTGTCTTCCTCAGGAGCCTCGGCCTAACTCTGACCAGTCATTACTTCTTCTATCTGGTTTCTCTTCTGTCTTCTATCTGGTTTCTCTTCTGTAACCGCTCTGCCTACGTTCTGGCCGCTCTGATTCTTCTGACCGACCGAGTGACTGCCCGGCTGACTGAATTCTCCGTTCTCCTAACTCGGACCGCTTTCACCCGGTTATATACCTTCAGGTTTGCGGGTGCCTACAGGTGCGTCACATACATATCAGGTGGAACCCATGGCTTCCAGCTAGCTGCAACAGCCCTTCCTAATTAGGGCTCCTTCAGAGTAAGGTTGGAAATGTTTTCCAGCTTACATCTTAAAATAAACTATAGCATGAACCCAAAACAACATCTTTTATTTATACACAGAAAATCTTCTCTATTTCATTATGTAATTTTAAGGAATCTCTCTCTTGGGCCTGAGGAGGTGGTTTGTGCCTTTTTGAGGGCTCTGTTCAACACAGATAATGCTGCTGTCTGTAAGACCAACATTCCTGTCAGCAGACATCTGTTGCCTCTTTATAATCACAGGGACTCACATTACCACAACCTCATTTCCACAGCTCAGTCTGATCTAGGCAACTAGAAACTGCCACAAGCCTTCTGTGGGCTTTTGTTCAGCTATTTGTGCTTCATATTCTAGGAGAAATTTTTTGTTTTTTCTTTTGGGACAGGGGATTCATTTTACCAACAAACCATATCAAACCACACAAAATCAGTGATCTCTTTTACTTAATAGAAAGTGTACTATAAGAAACACACATTCTTATATTTTCAGAAAAAATTATTTTAATTATTCTTTTCCTATGATGTATATGTTTCCATATACACTCATTAATAGATTCTGACAAGAAAATCTCTTTGTTTACCATTACCCATGTTTAAATTCATAAAAAATTGTAATTCATACACAATCACACCACCGTAAAATTACATGTAAAATTTTTAAAATCTGTGATGAATTTTAAAGTCCTAAGTGAACCCAACAGTTGAAACAACAGATTGTTCATATTTCAGCAGAAACCTTTATTTAAATGTATAGCAGCATCTATATGTCTAAAAAATTCAGTATCTATATATCTCATAAATTGAATTAGGCTGCTGTGATGCATGATCCCACTCTGTAATTATTATTTAAAGATGTGTTCCGAAACCTGCTGGAAGTGTTTCCAATTGACAACCTGAAGTTGCCAACCCTCTTAGAAATGGCCCTTAACGTGAGAGAGCTGCCTTAATCAGTATTTTGTTCCACTCTTCCAGGAAATCTTGCATCCCAAGATGCATCCACTGCAGTATATAAAAGGCCATTCTTCATACCAGAATGCAGGATAACTTTAAAGGTTCAGTACTACTCCATAGCTCCTTGTCAGGTTGGCTGGAACTACTGTTATGACCCCATCACAGACAGCTCCTCACTTCACTCAATCTTTTTCCCAAAAGCACATCTGGGGAACCCAACAAGCAATGATGACAAATACCTTCTTTATCTAGGGGCATTAAGTAATAAGACAAAATGAACAAAAGGCATGTTCCTTTCCGACAAACAGTATGGCGAAGTGCTTTCAAATTATTGATCACAAAATCATTTTGGTGAGACATGATAAACTTTTGAAACAAGAAAGAAGATTAATAATGTCAATGGTTCTTTCTGGCAGTAGGGCAATAACCATTTTTTGGATTTTTTTTTTTACAGTTTTATAGCTTGATTTTTCCAGGAAACCTAAGGAAAACACAAAATCAACTAAGTTTATGAAAAAAACATTAAATGAATCAAACAATCTTAAGACAATAATTATATCAATGAGCCATCCTATACTTTATAACATTATTACAAATTACAAAGCTATTTGACTTGCATTAAAAATGTGTACCAAAGGATTTTGTGTTTTTAAAGGAAAGGACTGTGTCATTTTCTACCACTACATATGTATATTGAGGTTCTGTCATGTGCTGGGCACTGTGTTTGGCACTATTCTTACTTACTGTTGTAATCCCAAGAGCTAGCCTTGTGCCTGGAAGATCACATTTCCTTGACAACTACTTCTTCATGCACAAGTGAGTTAGGACTCAAAATCAGGACTTCTGAATTTAATGGCCATTTCTTCCATGTATGAATTATAGAACACTTCCCTTCCTTCACTCTTTTGCTCTTAAGGATGCATAACCCTAAATAAAGACTGAAGATATTAACAGATTTATAACAATAGGTACAATGAGTCTTCAATGAGTTGTTCAAGCAAAGAGGCAATTTAAACAATAAAATGTTTAAATTATTCTTATCACATGCATGTGATATAGAATAAAATAATAAATCACATATTATTAAATGCTGACAAAGACATAATGTTTCCCTCATTTTGACAGTATTTTAAGCAGACTTCTTTCTTACTCTAGGCTTCTGACCTCCCTTTCCTAAAAGCATTTTCCTTAGAAAAACTGTCATTATAAACTGTTTCTCTGTTCCTTTGAGATGTAAGTCTATCCTAAAACTGCTTAATTTTACAACTAATGAATATCCTTCCTAAAGACCTGGAAGCTGTTCCTTTGTAATGTAATCAAGGAAGGTACAGCTCCAGCTCTCAGTCTCTATGGGAGGGTAGGAGCCTAACTTCAGTAGATACCTTGTAAAACTATTTCCTGTCATGAAAACGTGAGAAAGTTCATTTTTCCTTTGGGTAAAGCCAATTAGCAAACTCATGCCAGTGTTTAAAAAGTCTCCTATCCTTGCTTCAGCAGAGTTGTGTTCAGATGGAGTTCTGGCCTCTCCATTCTATTGCAATAGAAGTGAATAAAGTTTTCCTTGACTGTTTAACTTTTTCTGGTACAGTTTTTGCTTTGACAGTGTTAACTAAAAGCTACACTTTCTAAAATGTTTTAATACGTGTAAGAAGCAAAAAGAAAAAATATATCATGAAATCAATGAGAAACTAAAAAGCTGGTAGAAGCTAGTTGAAAAATTTTTCATTAAATACTGGCTATTACCCATGAAGTTCCAGATGTAGGGAAGGTAAGTGCTCTCTGAGAAATTATGGTACCTCAGGATACTACAATTTTTTGCTAAGAGGCTCAGATTGAGAATACGCACACTCGATGATACAGTGGCCATATATTTCCTAGACATATATGGAAAAATAAATTACAAAAAGGAACTAATACTCCCCCCAAATTTGTACGAATGTCAGAAAATATAGCCAACCTCCTGAGTGTTATTGTGACTTTCTGTCTAATCCAGGCAGAATCATCATTCCTTCTGTCAAAACACACTGAAAGTAACGTGTGAAGAATTGGAGGGACTCTTTCATATTTCCAGTGATGAATTAACACCACAATGGTCCCCATACTCAGCTACCTGTTCTCAGCGAAGTCAGGAAAATTGAAGTATTATACAAAGGATGCCAAGAATTAATAACTTCTGGAAATAGTGGTCACTTTTAAGTCATGCTACAAAGTTACTGCAGTTTGGAAGGTGGCTCACTCAATGAATCTTCTCACCATAAATAGCTGTGTGTATAATTATTTCTTCCTTTCCTAACATTGAAGTTCAGGACTTAAGAAACTGACATTAAGATATTTATCAAGAATAAGTTCAGTTCTATGTATGCCTCCACATTGACAAGAAACTTAGAACAGAAATATACACAGAATAAGAATCTAAAATCACCTATAACCCATAATTTAGTGATAGTCACTGCTAACATTTTTGTAAAAGTTTAATTCCAGGTTTGTATAGAATATGCAGCTTAGCTTTAGGGTTTAGCTCATACAATAAAGTAGGCATTATTCTCACTAACATATCAATGTTATTACATTTAATTCTCACAAAAGCTAAAATGGATTTATTCTTATCCATGTTTCACAATCAAAGAAAACAAATTACAGAAAGGTTAGGTAACTGGCTGAAAGTCATAGAGTTATTAAGTGATCAAGTCAAATCTTAATTAGGCTGTTTGGCTTCATAGCACATGTCCATATGCATAGTGTCTATTACTGAACCCTTGTTGTTACAAGTTCAGTTTGCCAAAAGTTTTTCACTATTATATGTAATTTAATTGTGAGATTCCTAGTCAGCTATTAGTTCCTATGACAAAATATCTAAGAGAAACAACTTAAAGGAGGAAAAATTTATTTTGCTTCATGGTTTAGGAGGTTTTAGTCCACAGTCCTCTGGCACCATTGCTTTGGACCTGAGGCAGAAAGCACATGAAAAAGGAGAGCTACTGACCTCATGGTGGCAAAGAAGCAGAAAGAGAAAGAGTGGGGGAGAAAGGAGCCAAGGACAAGATAAGCCCTCCAGGGGCATGCCCCCAGGGATGCACTTCCTCCAGCTAGACTCCACCCTGCAATTTCTTTCACCTCCCAATAGTGTCATCAAATTATTAATCTATCAATTGATAAATCCACTCAAAATCCAATCTCCTCCTAAAAGCCCCCCTCTCTGAATACTGCTTTATTGAGGAAAGCCTTCAACACAGGAGGAGACTTGGGGGACATTCCAGACACAATTCATGACAATGAGCCCTCTGTGCCTATTTTCCACTTATTTTGTTAGGATACACTTCTTTAATAGGGCTGCTTAGTCCAAGAGCATGTCCATTTAAAACAATTTAATGCCTATTATTAAATCATCCTTGAAATACATTTTACCAATTATATTCCCTCTTAGACTGTAAGAAAGAGACACAGCATGTCTGCTCTCTCACAACAGATTGTTTTCTAGTCCCTCCCATAAGTACTGAATCAGAGCATTTAGACCCAAATAATACATATTGAAAATAAAAATTCTTTTATAAATTTCTTATTCAGAAAATACTACTTTGGAACACTTGCACAAACTTTATTTTCTCAATATTTTATTGCACTCTAAGAAGAACTCAACTTCATCTTAGTTATTTTATTTATTTTACTAATTTAGGACATATTTATTGCAAGCTACTCTGCTAGGTACAGTAAATAGCACAAAGATAAATAATATTGTTTTTGAATTTAATTAGCTTGTCATCTAAGGGAGAAGTTATCCATGTGAACAGTTTATGTATAAGAGAGAATGAAATCCTTGTTAATTACAGATATAAGTAGAGAATTACTATGTTACAGAAGGTTGAATAAAAACATTCCATTAATTCTGACTGAACTGATTGAGAAGGCTGTGTGGAGTTGTCTTTACTATGGAAACATAAATGAGAAAGAACATGCAGGAAGGTAGAAGAAAGATTGGAAGTCATTTCTGAGGCAGGGACAATGATCAAAGCAATAATAAAGTGAAATTGTGGGAAGATCTGATTTTATTCATGAATTGGGGGTATTTAGTAGAATATGGCTTTATTTTTCTAGTTACAAATGTAAATTTTATCATCTATTCATGCAAACAAGTTGTTCTAGCAGCTTTCTAATCAACACTGCCCCCAAGAGGACCAGGTGTTTCCACTGAAAAATTATGATCCATGAAAAACACTATTAGCTAGTCATTAAAAGAGAAAGTATATGTTACACTTATTTTATGTCCAATACTGCTGTAGGCATTGGTAAGAGAGTGACCTGCTTAGACCCTTCTTTCAGGGAACTTACATGCTAACAAAAGAGGATTAAAAAAATTGAACAAAGGTTAAAAGAAAAAAAAAATAATAGTAAGGGCTGAGTTCTGAAAATGAAGCCAGAGGTTGGGATAGATAAGATGCAGCCAGCCAAGTAACAACCCAAGGAACATACTGCAAGCAGAAGGAAGAGAACCTGTACTTAAAATAAACGTTTTGCAAGGAAAGCCCTTAAGTGACTGTGAAAATCATGATTACCACCCTTTGTCTATACAAAACTTAGGGCTTTTAACCTACATTTCAAGATTATTTGAAATTGGTCATTTTTAAATTTTTATTGTCTACTCAGGAAACACGTGAAACAAATAAAAGAGTATCATTTTACTTCTATTTGCTAAGTAGTGACTGTAATTCTTCCCCAGGTATTAAGTACTCTCCTGCTTGTCCCTAGATGCCCAGTAATCAACACCCTTCATCCCTCTTAGTCCTCCCTCTCTAATCCAGACTTACATACCAACCTCTGCATTATTCAACAAAATCATATAAGGGTTCAAAAACTCATTAAATATTATGCTCCAGGTAAATTTATACATCACAAGAGAATGTTTGTCTTAGTTTTTTTTTCTTGTGAATTAATTATGAAAGAAGCGTCCCATAAAGATGTATCTTATATTCCATGTCCAAACTTGGTTTTTCTTTCTTCCATGTAACTCCATTTCAATTACTATTGATACAATCAGTGGTGTGTTAGTCAGTTTACATTACTTTAACAAAGCACCCGAGTTGATCAACTTAAAAGGAGGGACAGTTTTTTTTTTTTTTTTTGGCTGACAGTGTAATAGGTTTCAGCCCACTGTTGCTTGACCCTGTGGTGGTCAAGTACATCAAGGTGGGAACATAGAATGGAATGGAGAATGCTGTTCAACTCATGACAGCCAGAAAGCCAAAGAGTGACCAAGAGAGAGGAAGGGACTGAGGTCTCAATATTCTCTTCAATGGCACACCCCAATGACCTGACTTCCTTCCATTTAAGATCCAAACTACAGCAAGTAGCTTAATGCATTTGTTTTTCCACTTCTGAAATTTGAACCGGGGGTGGGGTGGGGGGAGCTTAAGCACTGAGCTACATCCCCAGCCCTTTTTGAGACAGGATCTTGCTAAGTTGCTTAGGGCCTTGATAAGTTGCTGAGTCTGACTTTGAACTTTTGTTTCTCCTGCCTCAGCAGGTGATTATAGGTGTGTGCCATCATGCCTGGTCTTGATGCATTTAAAAAATTTCTTTTCCTTTTTTTTCCCCTAGGGTATCATTCATTCTTTTAAAAAATCACATTGTAGAATACTATCAGTGCAAAATTACACCTTTATATAATTAAGTGCATTTTATTTGTCTAAATATAATAATAATAGTAGTAGTTCTATTGCATTAACATTTAGAAATACTTCCATTTTTCTAACTTTTGTGGCAAAAAAAAAATAAATGAAGTTGGTGCTCTTTTCTATTCTAATGGGCCCTGAACTACACAGCCATTCGTCAAATGTGTGGTCATGGAATAATTCTACTAATGAAAAATTTAGGAACTGTGGTAGAGGCTTATACTGGTTTATACAAACATCACCCTTAAGGGAAGGGAGAAAAATGAGCTGAAGATTTCTCAGCTAGCTTATTGTACAGTAACCTTTGCCATTTAAGACTCATTCTTAGAGTTTTGAGATACTCCTACCAGGGTTGTCAAATGAATACTAAACATTTGTACTTGTCTATCTTGGGGAAGGAAGTTCTTTGGGGGTTTCACATTATATGGAGATTGTCACTTGATGTATTGCTTTAATCACTTTGTTGTTTTAATCAATGTGCACATGTGCTTAAAGAGATCTGACGAGCATAATATAATGAACGCCAAAAATAACAAGCAGGAAAACCTCTGGGTCCTCTCCAATTCCAAAATATAATGTAATCTCTGAACCAAATGAAAGTGTCCCTGGTCCAATTTGTTCAAGGGAACACGATCAATTTATCTCCTCCCAAAGAGAAATAAAGGGAAGGAAAATGTAAACACAACAGGAGCCTCAAACATATTCAGAAATACTCTGAACTCATCAAATAAATGTCACTTTCACCTGAGAAAAATAACTTTGGAAAAAAACATTTTAGAGAGATACAGCAGTGTCCCTTTAGTTTGTGTTCTACAAAAAAATGTAAAATGTGTTTAAATATCAGGAAGTGAAAAAACTACAGTGGTATCTCGCTTTTTAAGTTTTTATCAAATGCTATGTGTGATTACTGTCATGTTTTGATACCATCACCATTTCTTATTTGTTTACCAAGTGCCAGACAGTTTACTAAGGTCTTTTCAATATTACCCCATTTTAATCCCCACAGTTTTTACTAGTTCTTATTATTTTACTTTAAAAATAAGCAAACAGAATTAGTGTTTTAGGCAACAGAAATTAATTAAAATTAACAACAAAATAATAGTTCGTAGCCTTTGCCATTTTCAGGAATCCTTTCATAGTTATAATGTTTTAATTTGTGTGTGTGTAATTTCTTTTAATGAGATGACAGACGTTTTCAGGCTTTCTGTGTCTCCCACCTTTTCCTCTTCTCTACTGCACATGAGTAGCTCTCTCTATAAACATTTGTCCAGTCTGTAAACTTCCAAGATTTTTTTATATGATTATTTTATTTACTTGTTTGTTCTGTAATAATGCTATCTTTTTGGTACTTTTCACTAATTTACATTCTTTCTGTCTTTATTATTCAGTTCAGGAATGTGCCTTTTATTCAATGTTCCTTTGACCTTCCCAATCTGTCTTGGGATTCACTGATTGACATTCTGGGGTCATTGCTGGTTTACTTTTCTTTTTTCTTTTTTCTTTTTTTTTTTTTAATGTTTTTGTAGTTGTAGATGGACAAAACGGCTTTATTTTGTTTATTTTTAAGTAATGCTAAGGATTGAACTCAGTGCCTCACACATTCGAAGCAAGTGCTCTGTCTGTCACTGAACTACAGCCCCACCCTGCTGTTTGACTTTTCTTTATTCCTTTGGGATTTCTGGTGGTGGTAATGCTTTTCTCTCATCTACTTAATGCATCATCCAGTTAATGTCAAATGAATAAATAACAATGAATGGTTTTCTTTTATATGTCTTTACTGCATCCTCAACAACAACAACAACAAAAATCCAATAAGACCAAATAGGAGACAGAAAAGAAATAAATTCCTACCAATTACTAATAAGAATGCATTAGGCTTTGATTCTTTTAAAGCAGAAATGTAGATTCTAGGGCTTATAGAACAAGCTATTCATTTAAAATGCGATTTTGCACTTGTTTTGAAATTATGTGACTGTTTGAAATAGAGTGGATGGATTATTTATGATTTATAGGTGCCTACCCTCACTTTGGTTAATATGCATGTTCCTAATTTTAGTGCATAGATTATGAAATTTTCTGAAATTATGTGAAAATGAAAGTTTATTTGATACTTCTAAAAATATTTTAAGTGGATGAAAAAATTACAAAAAAATTTGTGGAATCAATAATTGAACATTATCAAATTGATTGGAAAAACTATGTGAACAGACATCTCACCAAAAATGACATACTGATGGCAAGAAAGTATATGAAAAGATGATCAACATCATAAGTCATTAGGAAATTTCAAATTAAAATAAAAATAGGATACTACTACCTACCTGTTAGCATAGTCAAAATCCAAAACACCAGAAACACTGACTGCTGCCAAGAATGTCTCCTTCTTTGCTGGCAGGGATACAAAATGATATAACCACTTGGAAGTCCAGTTGACAAAACTTACAAGACTAAACATACTTTTGCCTTATTATCTATCAGTAGTAATTCTTGGTGTTTGCCCAAAAGAATTGAAAACTACACTCACACAAATATTTGCCCACAGATATTTATAGCAGCTTTATTCATAATTGCCATCATTTAGAAAAAAAAAAAAAGATGTCCTATAATAGGGAAATGAATAGATCAACTATGGCACTTCCAAAAATGGAGTATCATTTAGCACTGAAAAGAATTTTATCAAGACATGAAAATACAAGGATGAAACTTGAATATATATTATTATGTAGAAAGCAGGCAATCTGAAATATACTGAATTTTGTATGATTTCAACAATATAGCATCTGGAACAGGCAAAACTATGAAGAAGTAAAGTGATCAGTGTTTGCCAGGAGCCAAGGAAAGGGAGGGATAAATCGGCAGAGATTTCATAATAGAAGATTTTTAGGGTGGTGAAATAGTCTGTATAATACAACAATGGTAGACACATGTCATTATGCATTTGTTAAAATCATAGAATGTATAATAATACCAAGAGTGAACCCTTAGATAAATATCGACTTGGAGTGATAATGATGTATCATTATGAGTTCATTGGATGATGTAACAAATATACTTCTCTGGTAAGCAATGTTGGTAGTGGGAGAAGTTGTATATGGGGGTAAAGATTACATGGGAACTCTTTGTACTTTCATATTTTCTGTGAACCTAAGACTTCTTTAAAAATTAAGGCCATTAAAATTTTTCAAAAATGGGTATCAAGATAAGAGATGAGTGTATCATTAAACACAAAGTTACTGGTAGCATTAGGAAATAAAACTCTTCAGTATTACTATCTTTGATTGGCTGACTTACCTGTAAGTAATTGATGTTTGGGCTTTTAGTATTTAGGAACTCACCTACAGAAATAAAAAAAAAGAAAAACATACTTGAAATTATTTGAGTACTCATCAGAAAAAGAAAACATTAAAAAGAATCAAATAGGAATTTTGAACGGAGCTAATAACATCTAAAATTAAGTATGGTTACAGTAGAAAAATGTGGGGATAGTGACAATAGCAAAATATAAATGTCAGAATAGAAAGCAAGCTGAAGATAGGTCAATAGAGACAAATAATCTGAAGACAAGAGGAAAACAATTGCAATAAAATGAACACAGCTACGGGCACCTGGAAAAATGGTATTTTTTTCAAAAACTAGTATTTAAAAATATTATTCAAAAATATTACTAATTATTATCTTGAATAATAATTATTGATATATTGAATAGTTTTTTCAAAAATGGTATTTTTTTTTTCAAAAGGTCTAACAAATGTGTGATTGGAATACCAGAAGAAAATTAAGGAGAGATTAAGCCAGAAAAAAATGTCCAGTAAAAACACCAAGCCTTTAACAATAAAGGTTAGAGATTCAGAAAGGTGGGTTTGAGGAAAGCTGCATTTCTAATAACTAGATGGCTTAGGATTCAATCAGCAGGAATACTACTACTCAGTGAAATGGGTGAAGAAGGATATTTACTGAAATTCAATATCAAATAGAGTCTCTAAGAGACTCAGAAATTAGGGAACATTGAACAAAGAATAAGAAATACTACATTGGAGCCAAGCAGGTTGCAGTAGCAGCAGAAGTTCCAGTTTACTGCAGGGGAAAGATAACACAAACAGACAGAGCAACACAATGGAAAAATTTGTCATAGGAAATCTCATAGCACAGAAAAGCAGCCTGAATGTAGATGATTGAGATGTTGCATAATGAACTGGTGTTTGCAAAGTACTCTGTCTTTCTCAAGTGGCCAGCAGAGAGATGAAAAGGGAAGTTATCTTGAGGAGGCCATGCTGCAGCTTGCAACTGCCTACCATGTGGCTTAGGGTAAACCTAGCAGAATATGCCTCAAACAGGTACAGAGAAGATTGTACCTGGGGAGATTCAAGTCAGAGATATGCAGAGGAGGAGTGAGCCTTGCTCTTCCTTTGAGTATGGTGACTCACATTACTAGATGAAGAGGTTGCAGAAATTAGCAAGCATAATTACACTCAGGGACTAATCCTAGAAAGCTGTACTCATGATGAGTGCAGTTTGAGCTCTGTGGAGGATTGGTCCTCTGCACCACTGAGTAGAATTCTCAGGAAGCTCCTGAGACCCAGACTCCCAGCAGAGATTAGCAACTGCCCAGCCGTAGGGGTGTGTTGATCTAATCTCTCCAGAATAGCTACCACCCACCCAAATTCCTAAGGCTTGATTAAAGCTAAGTCACAGCTGCTGGTACTCCCCACTTAGAACTCTGCAGCAACCCCACCATGGGAGTGCATAGATCTGGTTTCTCTGTACAAAACTTCAATCAATAGTACTTCCCATTCCTTCCTACCTTACACTGGTGGGAATGGAGGTTGAGAGTGATTTCAAGCAGATGCAGTTTTAGGCTACTCCTGCTGGTAGCTCAGTGAGCACCATGAAAAAAGGAAGGGTTTAGCAATTCCCATCCCATGCACACTTACTCTCTCTACCTTTCTCTGTGTACATACTCTAAAAAGAAATGAAGAGTCAGGCAAAGGCAGTGATAACATCTACAAATATGTAAAAAAAAGAATCTGCCATTATGTACAATTATAATGCATCAATAAAAATTGTGAAAAAAATTAAAAATGAAAGGCAAAAAGAGAAAAAAAAAACAAAGAATGAAGGTGAAAGAATAGCACTTTCAAATGAAGAAAAGTTAAGAGAATTCATCAATAATGTTACTATTCCACAGGATATATTGAATATAGTCTTTTAGTCTGAAGAGAAATTATACCAATTTGAAGTTTGAATCCTTGTTAATGAAATAATGAAAAGAGAAAGAGAAGTGATAAATGAGCAAATATTTGTAAAAATTATTTTTTAAATTCCTCTAAAATATATGTGACTGCTTATAGCAGCTATTATAACATTAGCATGGGTGGTTCTAAATATATGAATATGTAATATATATTCCTCCTCCAATATAAACATATTTGGAGAGGATGTTACAGGGATCTATAAGATTATAATTTTCTGACATCTTATATAAAGTGGTATTATAGTAGTTCTAAGTAAACTGTAAAAGATTATGTGTTATTCTATAATACCTAGAGCAAGCGAACACACACACACACACACACACACACACGAGGGTGGGGGGGAGAGAGAGAGGGGTAGAATCATGATAAATCAAAATGGAATAATAACAACAAATAATAAAATAATAATAGCAGTCCAAAAGAAGGCATAAAAGGGGGAACAGGGCACCAAAAAAAGAGGAGACAAACATGAAACAATAAATTGGTAGACATATTCCAAATATAATAATTATAAATTAAATGTAAAAAGCCTGAGAATTCCAGTTAAAAATTAAGTATGGATAATATGGATAAAAATTATGACCTACTATACATGTAGCCTCTCAGAGAAAAGTTTTAAGACTTAGAAAACCTGAAGGTAAATAGGTGGATACACACCATCAAAACATCAAGCAGAAAATAACAATTTTAGTTTTAGTTACATTCATAATAAAGCATACTGCCTGGGACCAAGGATATTGCCTGATGATTAAAGGAAGACATGACAATTGTAACTGTACACAAGTCTAATAGCAGCACTTCCAAATACATGGGGAAAAATTTTAGAACCTTGAGGGAGAAATATGCAGTTGCACAAATATATAAGGTCTTGAGACCCTGATCTCAGTAACTGGTATAACAAACAGAGAAAAATAAATCAGTAGAACAAAGGTCTGAAGAACACCATCATGCAGCTGAATCTAATTAACAGTTACGGCATATTAGAAACAACAACTACAGAATACACATTCTTTTCAATATATACGTTACAGTCACGATAGACCACATGCAGGATCAGAAAACAGGTCTAAATAAAATGAAAATCGATCTAAAATTATAAAAGCCTACTTTAGGATGGATGCAGAATTAAGAGAAAAACATACTGCTATGATTTGAGTAAGCATCCCTCAAGTGTGCACATGGTAAAGGTTTGGTCCCCAGTTTGCAGATGTGGGGAAGTGGTGCAATTTTTAAGAAAGGGGTCCTAGTGGACAGTTTTTACTGGAGGCATGTGCTTGAAGGGGACTGTGGAACCCTTGTCTCTCCAGATCTCTCTTTTGCTTCCTGGCCATGAAATAAGTGGCTTTGCTCTGCCAGGTATTCCTCACATGCTGCTTCACCACAGGCCAAAATCAATGTGGATCAATTGGTCATGGACTGAAAGCTGTAAAACTGTTAGCCAAAATAAACTTTTTTCCTTTAGAAGTTTATTTTTTCAGGCATCTCTTATAGTAATGGAAAACTAACACAAATGACACAGAAAAATCCCAAACACCTAGAAATTTTAAAAGCCCGAATGATGCACCAGTCAAATACAAAACAGAAAGTTGCATTAGATGATAAGTTTTCTACTTTGGTTGTATCATGTCCAGCTTGCTAATTTGCCTAGTAATTTATATAAATTATATTCTAAGCCCAAGCTTTCTGCCCAGTTATGCCAGGATTGTAAGCAAAGGTGGCTATTTTTTGGATTGTATCTATGATAACAGGAGCATGATGCAGAACCACAAATTTTTTCCCCTTACGTAATCTAAAATTTGAACTTGAGATCAATTTTTGGGACACAAGCTATAGAGAACCTAATTCTCCCTCATATCTTCATCAGATCCTCCATGTTAGCCCTTCGGTCCATTGTTGATTTATAAACAAAATTAGAATCGTTTTACAATATACCTTTTAAAAACTCAAGTGTCTTTTATTTAAGATCTGATGCATTTTCTATAAAAATGAAAATGGCAAGTATGTATTCAGTGTCTAATTCAGGATAAATTATTTGCAGATTTTTTAATATAATACAAAAAATTCTCTCATCAACACCTATGTAAAATTTGAGTATTTTCTTTCTTTTAATATCTTTTAGTTGTCAATGGACTTCTATTTTATTTATTTATATGTGGTGTTGAGAATTGAATCCAGTGCCTCACACATTTAGGCAAGCACTCTACCACTGAGCCACAACCCCAGCTCTTGACTATTTTCTTAATGATTGTCTCCTCAGGTATGAACTACTGATAAAATGTCTAAGTATGTTTAAAATTTACTATTGGATGATTTAGTTGCAACCTTTCCTGGAAAATCCTGCTATGTTCTATTTATTATCATCCCCGTTGTCATATTTTTCACTTCAGTGACTCCTACACAAACAAATTATTTATGCATGAGTTCATCTAAGTGATATTCACTGAACACCATTGTATTACTATTCACACGTTTTATAATGTAATTTTTACAGTATAAAAGTTAAAACTAAAGGTTTCTAGATATTCTCAAACCAAAAATTACACTGGACAATGCTAAATATGCTGAGAAGACTTTATTGAATAGGAGAGAAAGACCAGAATGAAGTTGAACTCAATTTCACTAAAACAAAAAGTGTATGAATTTTTAGGGGATGGAGTGCATATAAATTGGATCAAAGGGCTTGTGTTTGCCCACTGGCCTTCCTCAAAGCTTCTTCATATCGTCATAACAAGTGTTTAGAACTCCAGCAAGATACCTAGTGAAATTAGGCTCCTGTCCTACCACGAAGACTCAGGGTGAGGGGACCATTTTCTTTGATGATTAAATTTCAATGGGATGGTTCCCAGACCCTAGATATAGGCAACCCTGGCTTGCAAAACCTGCAGATGTCTTTCTAAAATATTTATATCTCAAAGTGGCAGAGAAGTAATTTATAGTTATAAGTTTTCTAAAGTGAATGTTTCAAGAAAAGAAAGGAAAGGACCTTTGTGTTTGGGCCATCTAGATGGGTAAGGGTCAAGGATGCTAGAGGTAAAAAAGTCTGTCTGAACTTTAGTCCAGCCAAGGAAAATATTAAGGCAGTCTTGTTAAATGTGTAGACATGTTTAGTTCAATTATGAATAGTTGTACCATCTCAGAATTGTTGCAGCTCAGATTTGATCACTGTAGTGGGTTAAGCTGGAGAGAAAGGGTAGGAGGGTCACTGATTTGCACCACTCAACTGATACAAACTATCTTTATGGACTTTGGGGTAAAATGATTGAATTAGTGTATTTCATATCTTACATATATAACAGAGAAGATGCCCTCAGCACACATGTCTTAAAAACAAGTCTGCTAATGGAAATAATCTAAGTTAAAACAATGCCTCTACGAATTTGACCTAGTACTTTATGCTCTGAAAGAATTTGGCTTAGTTTAGTTAGGCATTTGAAAAAATAAAAATCCTACAATAGGATTTTCTAGAGGTCTTCTCTTCTCCATTTTAACATTCTCTATTTTTTAAAGTAGTGTTGGTATTTGGAGATACTTTTATACTTTCCTCAGTTGGCTTATATTAACAAATGATAAGTACATAGTTTATTGAGTCATGTTTGTCCAAGTGCCAGCAATGTTAATATTAAAACAAGAAAAATATGGGAAATGCACTGCAGATCCAAACTCAAAATAGTAACTTTTCTTTACCTACAATGTTAAAAACTACTATAAGAATCGATGTGCTCTTGTTGTTATATTTATTTCAGTTTTTCAGATAAAAAGCCTGAAGATCATTCAATTAAATAATTTGCCCAAGGTGATGTCACTAATGTGTGTGGCAACATAGACATAATCCAAGTTTGGTTAATTCCAAATCTTATGCTATTTCCTGTATATTACACAAAGACTATGAAATAAACTGCTTCAATGAATATATTTGTATTTGTTTTTTCTCTATGTACAGTGACTATTTCACTTTTTAAGAATAAGCCTAATAAGTTATTAACTAATTAGGCATTTTAGGTAATTGAAATGTCAGTAATGGTATCATAAATTCTCAAAATTAAGATATTATCAATTGTTTTATGACAGTCAGTTTATCAGCATTCCAAAGCTAAAAGAAAACACTGTACTGTAAAAACAATGCTGTTTCAGAAAGATCAATTAAGAAAAACTACTTTGATATACAAGACAGAAACTGAAAAGGAATATTTATAGTGTGTTTACTGCCATTCCTGCATCAAGCAGAAGCAAACTATAATTATTTACCAAAATAGCTCTCTCCCTCCCCTTATAGCACACATGCATTCCCACACAGATCAGCATGATTGTGCCAAGATCATACCCGGCCAGTCCCTGAACATCTCTAATTGAGAGTATTGAGGTCAGCAGAAAAGAATAAATAAGCTTCTTGGGAAAGAATTCGCAGACTGAAATATGTGGGAAGTTTCCAAACATAAATCTTCAGCTACAGTAAGGCTACAATGGGTCATTTATGAATGAAGCGGAAATCTTTGGTTTTGCATTAGTAAACTGCACTAGTAAATTGTTCCTCCAGTGCATTTCAATCTACTAAGTAATTTTCTTGTCAGACACAATCAAAAGGATGAAAATTAAGATTGTATCTTTAAATATATAAGCAATTTATCAGCACAGGGAAAAAGGAAAGTCCTGATGTCAAATTCTGGAAGGTACCTGGGTGTCCTCTGTGAGCATGTAAAAGACCTGCTGCAGGAGAGTGGGGAAGAGATACCTCACATGATGCAGTAAAACTTACAGACCCTACCCTTCACACCATGCTTTGGTTTTTAGTGCCTTTTGCATCTCATTTATATATATATATATATATATATATATATAATATTTTTTAAATGAAACATTTGTTGAAATATCTCTGTATGAAACATCTGGTCATACACACACACACACACACACACACACACACACACACATGCACACACACAGATTACATATAGGCAGTTAACATTTTTGTGGGGATGTTAGATTTAGAAATATTCTGAGTTTATAAGGACTTGATGTCTTACATTAGGTTCATCCTTCAAGACACAATTTACTGCAAAAGTCTAGAAATTAAAGTGTGAAACCATGTGCATGACTAACTTTTCTCTGTTGCCACAGGCACCCAGATATTGAAGACAAAGTGTCATTTTCCCCAAGAAAGCTGAAGCTGTTTCTTCAGAATCAGTTGAGCTTTTAACAATTTCTGTGTTATAAACTGTTTACTCCTGGGATTATAACTTTCTGTTGAAATTTACTTCACCTTTTTACATGAATTTTGGCCCTGGAGTTCAGGGGCAATCACAGAAGTTAGATTCGGCAACAAATAACAGCAGTAGCAACAAAACAAAACTGTTCTTTATCAGACCATTTTGGTCAAATATTAGCCAACAGATGATATTTTGTGAATTAGGTATCTTGTGACTAAGGTAATTAGTGAAATCTCAGAAGAGAAAGTATGTTACTCATTTCTGACAATCAGCTTTAATTGCTGCTTATATAAAATAAATGACCTGGCCTCGGGTTTTATACATTTTCAGCAACAGAAATTAATCTATCCAAAATATTAGTCATTTGGAGTCAGGAGCAAGACTCAGGGTCTGATACAGTTTGTCAAATACAAATTAACGACATGATCATTTTCCTATAACCATATGGTGATATTTTAATGTTATGTTTTCATTACATATGTCAAATATTGCAACATATATATTCTCCCTCTCCATCTCTCACTTTTTCTCTATAATTTGAAAACAATAACTATTATGCAGGAGAATATTTTCACTTTTCAATAGAAAGCATGTGTTTCTTTTCAAAATTGACCTGAGATATATCAGCTATTTTCTGCAGCTTGAAAAGGACACAAAATAAGAAAGGCTTACATGACTACAGGTCCCTGAAGAAGAGCGAAAAAGATCTGGAATGTCCTACAGTGGGTTTACCCACCTACAACCACATAGGGACCAATTATACAGATTGAGGATGGCTTGACAGAATCAAGAATGAGTTCAGGAGCCCCTGAGAGAGAATCGAAGATTAGATCAATACTGTTCTGGCATGAATGAAAAAAGAGGTAATTAATACCGGAGACCAAACAATAAATTAGGCAATTGTGCTAAGGAAATGATGTGGTGCTTCTACTGCCCCAACATGAACCTTGTAATCGCATGGAAAGCGTTGGATTCCTCTGGAATCTTTTCCGTAAATAATTTTCCATTGCTTCATATGCTAGGAGGTGTACTAGCTAGGTATATGGCAAAAAATGAAAATTAAAATCATGATTTTGTAAATATATTGACAAATACTCAGCATAGAACAAAGCAAACTGTTACAATGCCAAGCCAAGGCTGATTCCTATGTGTCAGGAAAAGTGGATATTTACAAATAAAACTTTCATTTGTAGATTGTATTTCTTATGACTGAAAATGTATATCTCTAACTCTATATGCATAATTTCTAAACAAAATTATAAAATTAAAATAAGTAATAAGTGAATACAATTTATAAGGAAAAATCAGCGAGACTTGGAAATACTTATTTATCAAAACTAACACATGGGTATATATATTTTTTAATTTTTTATTATTCTAATTTGTTATACATGTTTGCAGAGTACATTTCATTTCATATTACATATAAAGAGCACAATATTTCAACTTGCTGGTTTTATATAAAGTATTTTTACAATAATTGTGTCTTCATACATGTATTTAGGGTAATCATGGATAACTCAGTCTGCCATTATTCTTATCCCCTTGCCCCCTTCCCCCATCCCCCTCTTTGTTCTTTAAATAAGCTCTTTCATTCCTCTCATCCCCACCCTCTTGCTTTTATAAGTTAGTATCTTCATATCAAAGAGATCATTGAACCTTTGGTTTTTTGGGATTGGCTAACTTCACTTAGCATTATTTTCTCCAACTCCATCCATTTACCTGCAAATTCCATGATTTTATTCTCTTTTAGTGCAGACTAGTGTTCCATTGTGTATATATATCAAAGTTTCCCTATCCATTCATCTGCTGATGGGCATTGGGGTTGGTTCCACAATCTAGCTATTGTGAATTGTGCTGCTATAAACATTGATGTGGCTGTGTCCCTGTAGTAAGCTGTTTTTAAGTCCTTTGGGAATAGGCCAAGGAGTGGGATAGCTGGGTCAAATGGTGGTTCCATTCCAAGTTTTCCTAGGAATCTCCATACTACTTTCCAGATTGGCTTCACCAATTTGCAGTTCCACCAGCAATGTAAGAGTGTGTCTTTTTTCCCACATCTTCTCCAGCATTTATTGTTGTTTGCTTTTTTGATAGCTGTCATTCTTACTGGAGTAAGATGAAATCTTAAGAGTTGTTTTGATTTGCATTTCTTTAATGGCTTGAGATGAACATTTTTTCATATATTTGTTGATTGTTTGTATATCATCTTCTGAGAAGTGTCTGTTTAGTTCCTTGGCCCATTTATTGATTGGGTTATTTGTTTTTTGGTGTTAAGGCTTTTAAGGGCTTTATACATCCTTGAGGTTAGTGTTCTATTTGATGTGCTTGTGGGAAAGATTTGCTCCCATTCTGTAGGTCCTCTATTCACCTCACTGATTATTTCTTTTGCTGAGAAGAAGCTTTTTAGTTTGAATCCATCCCATTTATTGATTCTTGGTTTTAGTTCTTGTGCTATAGGGGTCTTATTGAGGAAGTAGGAGCCTAATCCAACATGATGAAGATTTGGGCCTATTTTTTCTTCTATTAGGTATAAGGTCTCCAGTTTAATTCCTAGGTCCTTGATCCACTTTGAGTTAAGTTTTGTGCATGGTGAGAGAAAGAGATTTAATTTCATTCCATTACATGAGGATTTCCAGTTTTATCAACACCATTTGGTGAAGAGGCTGTCTTTTCTCCAGTGAACATTTTTGGCACCTTTATCTAATATAAGATAACTATAGATTTGTCTCTGTCGAACTGTGGGTTCAGTCTCTGTGTCTTCTATTCTGTACCATTGGTCAACTGATCTATTTTGATGCCAATACCATGCTGTTTTTGTTACTATTGCTTAGTAGTACAATTTAAGTTCTGGAATAGTAATGCCACCTGCTTCATTCTTCTTGCTAAGAATCACTTTGACTATTCTGGGTCTCTTATTTTTCCAGATGAATTTCATGATTGCTTTTTCCATTTCTATGAGGAATGATATTAGGATTTTGATTGGTATTGCATTGAATCTGTATAATGCTTTTGGGGGAATGGTCATTTTGACAATATTAGTTCTACCTATCCATGAACAAGGTAGATCTTTCCATCTTCTAAGATCTTCATTGATTTCTTTCTTTAGCATGCTGTAGTTTTCATTGTAGAGGTCTTTCAGTTCTTTTGTTAAGTTGATTCCCAAATATTTTATTTTTTTGAGGCTATAGTAAGTGGGGTCAATTTCCTAGTTTCTCTTTCTGAGGATTTGTCACTGATGTACAGAAATGCCTTTGATTTATGGGTATTGATTTTATATCCAGCTACGTTGCTGAAATTCATTTATTAGATTTGAAAGATTTCTGGTGGAATTTTTTTGATCTTCTATGTATACAATCATATCATCTGCAAATAATGATAATTTGAGTTTTTCTTTTCCTATCCATATCCCTTTAATTTCTTTTGTCTGTCTAATTGTTCTGGCTAGGGCTATAAGAATTATGTTAAATAGGAGTGGTGAAAGAGGGCATCCCTGTCTTGTTCCAGTTTTTAGAGGGAATGCTTTCAATTTTTCTCCATTTAGGGTGATGTTGGCCTGGGGCTTAGCATAGATGGCCTTTATGATGTTGAGGTATGTTCCTGTTAGCCCTATTTTTTCTAGCATTTTGAACATGAAGCGATGTAGTAGTTTGTCAAATGCTTTCTCTGCGTCTATTGAAATGATCATATTATTTTTATCTTTGAGCCTGTTGATGTGATGAATTACATTTATTGATTTCCTTTATTGAACCAACCTTGCATCCCTGGAATGAAGCCATGTGTTTTTGTATTCGATTTGCCAGAATTTTAGCATCTATATTCATTAGAGATATTGGTCTGAAGTTTTCTTTCTTTGATTTGTCTCTGTCTGGTTTTGGAATCAGGGTGCTATTGGCCTCATAGAATGAGTCTGGGAGTATTCCCTCTTTTTCTATTTCATGAAATAGTTTGAGAAGTATTGGTGTTAGTTCTTCTTTAAAGGTCTTGTAAACTCAGCTGTGTATCCCTCCGGTCCTGGGCTTTTCTTGGTTCATAAGTTTTTTATGGCATTCTCTGTTTTTTTGCTTGAAATTGACCTATTTAAATTGTGTATATCATCTTGATTTAGTTTGGGCATGTCATATGTCTCTAGAAATTTGTTGATGACTTCATTATTTTCTATTTTATTGGAGTATAAATTTTCAAAATAATTTCTAATTATTTTCTGTATTTCTGTAGTGTCCATCATGATATTTCCTTTTTCATATTAGATATTGGTAATTTGTGTTTTCTGTCTTCTTTTCTTTGTTAGCATAGCTTAAGGTCTATCAATTTTATTTATTTTTTCAAAGACCCAACTTTTCATTCTGTCAATTTTTTCAATTGCTCTTTAGTTTCAATTTCATTAATTTCAGCTCTGATTTTAATTATTTCCTGTTTTCTACTTCTTTTGGGATTGATTTGTTCTTCTTTTTCTATGGCTTTGAGATGTAATGTTAGTTCATTTATTTGTTGACTTTTTGTTTTTTGAAGGAATGAGCTCCATGCAATGAATTTTCCTATTAGTACTGCCTTTAGGGTGTCCCAGAGATTTCAGTATGTTGTATCATTATTCTCATTTACCTCTAAGAATTTCTTAATCTTCTTCTTGATGTCTTCTGCAAGCTATTGATCATTCAATAGCATATTATTTAGTCTCCAGGTGTTAGTGTAGCTTTTCCTTTTTTTTTTTTTTTATCATTGATTTCTAATTTCATTCCATTATGATCTGATAGAATGGAATGTAGTATCCCTATTTTTTATATTTGCTTAGAGTTCCTTTATGGCATAATATATGCTCTTATTTTGAGAAGAATCCATGTATTGCTGAGAAAAAATTGTATTGGCTCATTGATGGGTGATATACTCTATATATGTCAGTTAAGTCTAAATTATTAATTGTATTATTGAGTTCTATAGTTTCTTTGTTTAACTTTTGTTTGGAAGATCTATCCAGTGGTGAAAGAGGTGTGTTAAAGTCACCTAGAATTATTGTGTTGTGGACTATTTGATTCTTGAACTTGAGAAGAATTTTATTGATGAATATAGATGACCCATTATTTGGGGCATATATATTTATAACAGTTACATCTTGTTGATCTATGATTCCCTTAAGCAGTATGAAATATCCATCTTTATCTCTTTGGAATAAATTTGGCTTGAAGTCCACTTTATTGGATATGAGGATGGAGACCCCTGCTTGCTTACATAGACCATGTGAGGGATATATTTTATCCCATCCTTTCACCTTCAGTCTATGGGCGTCTTTTCCTATGAGATGTGTCTCTTGAAGGCAACAAATTGTTGGGTCTGTTTTTTTTTTAATCCAATTTATTAGCCTATGCCTTTTAATTGGTGAGTTTAGGTCATTAACATTCAGAGTTATTATTGAGACATAATTTGTATTGCCAGTCATTTTTTTTATTATTATTTTTTTGTCATTTAGTTTGACTTGGTTTTTCCTTTGGTTGGTTTTTCCCTTTATTGAGTTCTTCCCTTTGCAGATTTTCATTATTGTTTTTCATTTCCTCCTCGTGAAATATTTTACCACAAACGTTCTGTAGAGCAGGCTTTCTTGTTGTAAATTCATTTAGCTTTTGTTTATCATGGAAGGTTTTTATTTCATCCTCAAATATATAGCTTAATTTTGCTGGATATAAAATTCTTGGTTGGCATTCCTTATCCTTTAGAGCCTGTTATATGTTGTTACAGGCTCTCCTGGCTTTGAGGGTCTAGATTGAAAAATCTGCTGAGATGTGAATTGGTTTTCCCTTATAGGTAATCTGACTTTTCTCTCTTGCAGCCTTTAAAATTCTATCTTTATTTTGTATGTTAGGCATTTTCATTACAATGTGCCTTGGTGTAGACCTGTTTTAATTGTGTACATTTGGCATTTTATAGACCTCTAGTATTTGATTTTCAAATTCATTCTTCCTTCTTGGGAAATTTTCTGATATTATTTCATTGAAGAGATTGTGCATTCCTTTGGTTTGAATCTCTGCACCTTCCTCTATTCCAATACATCTTTTTTTTTTTTTAATTTAAAATTTTTTTTTTCCAATACATCTTAAATTTGGTCTTTTGATAGTATCCCATAATTCTTGGATGCTTTGTTCATGGTTTCTTACCATCTTCACTGTGAGGTCAACTTGATTTTCAAGATTATATATTTTGTCCTCATTGTCTGAGGTCCTATCTTCCAAGTGGTCCAATCTGTTGGTGATGCTTTCTATTGAATTTTTTAAGTTGCTTACTCTTTCTTTCATTTCAAGGATTTCTGTTTATTTCTTTTCTCAAACTCTTTATCTCTTTCTTTCTTTTTTTTCTTTCATAAATGCACCATTAAAATATTTTTTTAATTTATTTTTTATTCTACGTTGTTAGAAATGACATCAGAATGTATTACACTTGTAGAGCAGATTTTTACATATCTCTGGTTGTATACAAAGTATATTCACACCATTCGTGACTTCATACATGCACTTAGGGTAATGATATCCATCTCATTCTATCATCTTTTTTTTTTTCTTGACCCTTTTACCCCCTCCCTTCCCCTCCCTCCCCATTGGCCATTCTAGTGTTTCTCTAATCCTCCTATGCTCCCCATCTCAACCCGACTGTGAATCAGCCTCCTTATATCAGACAAAACATTTGGCATTTGGCTTTTTGGGATTGGCTAACTTCACTTAGCATTATGTTCTCTAACTCCATCCATTTATCTGTGAATGCCATGATTTTATTCTCTCTTATTGCTGAATAATAAGAAAATGTGGTATATACACACAATGGAGTATTACTATATCTCTTTCTTGAAATAATCTTTTGCTACCTAGATTTGTTCTCTTATCTCTTTGTTGGTGTGATCGATGGTTGCCTGTATTTGATCTCTTATCTCTTCGTTGGAGAGATCAATTTTTTGCCTGTATCTGATCACTTAGGTCATTTTTAAAATCCCTTATCATTTTAATTATATGTATCTGGAACTCTTTCTCTGACATTTCACCTACTGTGCTTTCTATGGTTTCTATTGTTGTAGTATCTTGATTTGTTTGGGGCATTTTCCTCCCTTGTTTCCTCGTGATATCTATGTGTTTTCCTCCCTTGCAAGCTAAGCCTGAGGTATTACAACTTCTGCCCTTTTGTCTTATAAGGTTCCTCCAGGTTACCCAGAACCTCACTTTTTAGGGAAATATCAATATTAGATCTTTCAATGTATCCAATGTGTGTCCATATATCAGTTAGTTTCTATTTTTATATTTACAGTTTTGTCACTATAAACATAAATGATGAGATCAGTTATTTTATTCCATATAGTCTCTATTTTTGTGTGGTGGTTTACAGTATCTGATGAAAGAAGTAGGGACTTAGAGGTTGGCTTAAACATTTATGAAGTAAGATGTGAGAAAATAGAGATATTAGATTATTTGACTAGTGAGAGTATAATCATTAGAATTTGGCTGTTAGTAGAATAAGCAAGAAATAGAAAAACCCATGTAAGATTCCCTGATAGTTCACAACATCATAACTGGTTGCACCTTTTGGTGCATCCTGGTCTCTAGGGACCTTAGTGATGTCTTACCTGGAACTTTTTGTTGTTCCTTGGTAGTAGAATTGCTAATTCAGTTTTGTGGCAGTGGTAGCCTCGGCCTATAATTATATTGGTGTTGAGTTGAGCAGCTATGGGATCAGGATCCCAGTTCGGTGTGTCTCTCTGGGCAGATGCGAGTTGCCTCTCAGATTTGTGGGCGTGGAGCAAGCCTCTATCCCCAGATCCCCTCTTGGCCCCAGTGTGGTGAAGCAGGCAGTCTGGCTTTATATTCCCCACTCTCCTCCTCCTGGGTCTCCTCCCAATCTAGTTGTTTCTGTGGGGGTTGGGCAAGTGGGCATCAGGGCCCTTCCACAGGGTGAAGCCTGCAGTTCCTTGTCCTGGTGATGGCGTGAGCCAGTGGCCAGGCGAGCTGGTCACTGGCTTAACCTATATCTTGAAGGGTGAGTTTTTACAATATAAGGAAAGATAAATCTGTAAAGCAGTCTATGAAATCCTCATAGTATGAATAAAGGTTCACAAATGTGTCCATGCATGATATGTTGAAGAAATCTATAAATTTTGTCTGGTTAGGCCTTGGAAATTAGAGGTTGTACAATACAAAGTTGTTGCTTCAGTGTGGTAAGAAGTCTTCATTGTAGTCATTAAAGCAAGAAAAATATATTAGAGTTGTATTTTGAATCTTTCAAAAAAAATTTTTTATTGTTGGGATTTAAGTTTTATGGTGTTCGAAATTTTTCTTTTGAGTAGTATCATAGATTGTGACTGAGTCTAGGAAAAGGTCTATAGTCATAGAAAAAATTCCTATGAGCTTCCATTCATAAAAGTAACCCAATTTTCTTGATGCTACTATTTCAATAGTCATACATAGTAATATTCAAAGTGCATGCATGGTCCCTAGCCAGAGGGCAAAACTCTCCTTATGACTGCAAAAAGAAAACATTTTAAAATGTATTTACATTTATTTTGCCATTTTGTCTCAAGACTATTTTCCATCAGCAAGAATTAAAGTAGATTGATCATTTGGAAATATGATATTGGTATGCATCCAACTTTAATCATTTTCTTTACTTCAAACAACTTCCATTTTCCTCTTTCGTTAGGAAGACTCTTTGATGTCAATATTGTCTGTACCAAAACCAGAACTTTTTATATTTCATACTAGACTGTTAGTTTCCCCTTCTTCAAGATGATGAGCTTCACATCTAACTTTAATACTCTAAAGTTTACATCTGATTATAATACTCTAAAGTTACAAATCCCTGTCTTTCCCCAGTAGCATGACTTGTATCTAACTTATGTATTCTTATCAAAGTACTTTCAAAGGCATGCAAGTGTAATGCAAATAACATATTAATTCAGAAAATTTAAATAAAAATGAATTTTTGAATAGATAAAAATTAAATTAAAACTTTTCTAACAAGATAATCTTACAAGGAAGAAAGTGTTAGCATATGCAGCTAAAAATAAAAAGAAAAATCTAAGTCATTGCAGTATTTCTGTGAGTGGGTTGTGACTACATTGATATAATATCATTAATATCCAGAGCAGGTTTTAGCCTCCAAATAGAGTTAAATTCCTCCTCTAAATGAAGCAGTAAAATCTTGCTCTTGTAAAACTACAGTGTAGAAATAATGCGTTATTTTGTATCTTTCATAGAACCTGAATAAATGTCACAGCAAAGACATTGAATATAGTCTTTGGTCAAAAATAAAGCATTACTAAGTGTCCTTATTAAGACATCTCAATCCAAACTTTCAATTCAAACCAGATAAAGAAATAAGAAATTACTAGTGCATTTTAGAACATTCAGAAAATGATCAAAATGTATGAAAGAAACTTAAAACACAGATATCTGGATGAATAAAGATTTTCATAAGTATTCCAAAAGAAGGGAAAACTCAGGAAAAATCCATTAAACAGCACAAAAGACACAATTGGCTATTTTCTGTAGTACCCTAAGTATTAATCAGCTTTCTAGCTTTATGACAAAATACCTGAGAAAAACAACTTAAGGAAATAATTATCTGGGCTCACAGTTTCAGAAGTTTCAGTTCATGGTTGCTTATCCCCATCATTGTAGGCCTATGATAAGACCAAATGTTGTGGCAGCGAACACGTGGCAGAGCAAAGATGCTTACCTTAGGGTGACTTGGAGGCAGGATGGGAGGACTTGCCCCAGGGACCTACATCCTCCAACTAGGCCCTACCTCCTAAAATTTCCATAACCTCCAATAGCACCACCAGCTGGGGCCCAAACCAGGAGCACATAGAAACCATTCTAGATCCAAACTATACCACTGTTGTACCCCCAAATAATATTTGAAATACATTCTTCAGCTGTATGTTATATATATTTTAGTATATATTGATGTCCTTGAGATTTACATTAGCAAATATAAATAATTTTAGTGTGAAATGAGAATCAAAATATGTAAAATAAGCATCCACTTTTCAGTAGCAACAGAAGTCTGCTTTATTGCTAAGTCTAAAGGGAATTAATTAGTAAACTTCCTTCATCATAATCAGTTTGAAGTCATGGGGCAGCAGAGAGGAGCACAGACCTGGAGAAAAAGAAAGTGTTGGAGGCATGAAAGAAACATGAAAGAATAAAGAATAATCTTCACTGAAACAAACCTGCCTTGTAATTTAAAAGGGATACTAGTAAGTTTAAAACAAGGTCATTCATTTTAGATGTTCCTTAGTGTGGATCAAAGCACGCAAAAGAAAAAGTCACCTTTGAAGTTTTCTGCTCAAATTCACATACCCTTAGTGCTTCCACTTTCAATTTGTCTTGATCAACTTACCATTTGTATATTAAGTACTAGTATATGCAAGCACTCCACTAATTGCTGCATGCATACAACAACAGATAGTGCAAAGTCCTTATCTCTAAGAATTCACAATCCACCAGAAGGGCTAGAAACAGAGGTTCAAGTACCACTACAAATAGTTTCTAAGCTGTACACTACATAGATGCCACATCTGGGGGTATGCTGTATTCCTCATAAGTATCATAAATTTGTGTATTTATTAAAAAGATTTGTAGCTGACAAAATCTATCTCCTGATGCTAGTGGGATTTTTTTTTTTTTTTTTTTTTTTTTTTGGGTACCAGGAATTGAACTCGGGGGCACTCGACCACTGGGCCACATCCCCAGCCCTTTTCTGTATTTTATTAGAGAGAGGGTCTCACTGAGTTGCTAAGTGCCTCGCCATGGCTGAGGCTGGCTTTGAACTCGCGATCTTCCTGCCTCAGCCTCCCAAAGTGCTGGGATTACAGGCGTGCACCACCGCGCCCGGCTATTAGTGGGATTTTTGTTTTTCTTTTCTAAGTAGGTATTCAGAGGGCAGCAATCAACAAGGCTATAGCACCACTAACATACATTTTCTTAGTAGAGTCAAAAAGGATTTACATTGATGAATTAGGGGAGCCAAGACTAAGTCTTTATATCCTTACAAGTTCAATTGTGTAAAAAAATCTCAATTTCCTTAATAAGGGTCAACTAAGGACAAAGTTATCAACACTAGTAATTGAAAACTGCAAATACGAAGATTTATTTGAGCAAGAGAACTACTATATGAATCAGGATATTTGTGTTTATAGAATCAGAAATATTCCCTGCTTACCTACACAGTGACAATGAAAATCAAGTCATAATTAGCTGATGGTTGGATGACAATCAGAATATGAGTAGTAAACTAGATGAGTAATGTATTTAAGCAACCAGGCTCAGGTACCCTAATATGCATATATACATATTTATAGTTGAGATGATCATGACATTGACCTTTTAAAACTTAAAGGTTATGATCAATGCCTAAACGCACCTTTACCATTAAGATTACATCATTAAAAAAGCAGAAATATCTGAAGTCTGTTAGCTTAGACTATATATGTGTATATATGCATATATATCCATATATTTGGTTTTTATATATATGTAAATATTACATATATATTTGTATTTAAAATATGTACATATATAAAATTTGGTTTATATATGTATATATTTGCATATTTGGAAGGGTATTTAGCACTATTAGCCTAACTCTTCTTTTTCTTGGTTTTCCTTCACCGTTATTTCTGACATATTTAATTTATGTGTGTAAATACTTTTCCACTGCTCTTTAGCCAAACTGCTAGTTTTGTGACCAACAAGACTTAAGACTGCTGTTCACTTCATTTCACATTAACTTAAAATTTGCTTCAGAGAATATATGATTGTTGAGGTGAAATGGAGCATATACAAAATTGCAGAATAATCACAAAACACATTTCCTATATTTTTGATTAATTAAGTGTGCTATTATTATTACTAGCAATGCTCTTGTAATATGACAAGAATGACATTTTGAGTTTCTACTTTAGTTAAAATAGGGACAAATTAGAAAGGCAAATGATGAGATTTTATAAACATGTAATTTCACCACATACAGGAATCAAACAATTTTTATTGATACAAAGTACAGGAAGGACAAAATGTCTTTACAAAATACAACCTCATCTTCCTAATAGCCCACCTGGTCTACCAACCCATTTAACAAGTGGATGAAGAAAGAGTTATTCACATTGTCTTGTCTGAAAACCTGCCTCTTTTAAGGCTGTCTGCCTCACGACATTGCCAATACCGAAACACTGACCTTCAGGGAACTCACATTCAATGAATAACATATGACAAAGTGAAATAATGCCTATAACAAGGATGGGTGGAAATGAGTGGTTTCCTAAATCAATTAGTTAGGCAAATAAATAAATAGATAGATAGATAAATAATTAAATAAGTACCGAGAAATAAAAGTCATCATAGAAATACAAAGTCATCTAAAAATATTCAAAACCACACTTTCTTGAGGTGAAAATTAAAGGGAAAAAACAGAATGGTTATATCTTTTCCCCAATATAAGATTAACTTCTATTTTATTAAACCTCCATAATATTAATCATCAAAGAACCTAAATATAGCAATGGCAGCATTATGAAGTGAAAGCCAAAATATTCATGCTGTATTAGAGTAAATTATAAGACTTCAAATAAAATTTATGCTCATGGTTGTTTGCTTCAAAGACCCTAACAGTTTGTATACATCTTATATTTCAATGGATCTTCCATAATAGTAAAAATTAGAAACAAGTCTTGATATATTCTAAAGATACATACTTATTACATTATTTTTAAAATCAAGATATTTTAGCTTCAAGTGACAAAAGTTTGACTAACATGTATTTAAGAAAAATTTCATCATGACAAATGAGAGTAATATTGTTTTGGGTACTGCTTGACCCTGGGGCTAGATGTAGAACCCATTGTCATTTCTTCTATTTATTCTTCTCTTTCTTATGTTCTCTAGAATCTCTAATCATGCTATTCTCACTCCTACTATCTGTCTTTCAACAATTCCCATGAAATTCCTAGAAATAATTTTCATTTTCTTGTGCAGGTATTATTATACTTATCCCTGAGCTGTGACCAAGGGGCTGAACAACATGATTTGGTGAGATCTGGGCTAGGTACTCATGTATTGGCTGAGAGTGGCAGCAGGTATGTACTTTCACATAGAAAAATTGAGGGGCTAAATCCATCTTTGTAATCCTGCTTCTCACCTGGATCATGGATGGACCTATAGAGATGATTTATGAAGGCATGATCCGTGTACCTCCTAATTTGTCAGCATTCTCACTTTTATTATCTCTTGGGTTATAGTTTATTTTCATTCAACCATGATGGCTACACACAAAAAAAACTCTTCCTATTTTTGCCTGTCCAATGTAATCATCATCTAATGGGGAAACAATTTTCCTTTGAATCAAATCAAACCTGTAGGGAAAGTACCAATGTATTCAAAGGGATATTTGTATCACTACTAGTGTCCTAGAGCAACTCATCTTTACACAAATACTCCTTTCACTACTTTACAATGTGAACATGGTGCCTCAAAACTGTAACTCTCATGCACATTTATTTCAGAGTATGATGCAGGGAAACAAAGGGAATGAGCGTCCTTGAGCAGTAGAACCTTCTGTGAATGGGAATATTTTCTAATCTATGTTATCCCATAGAGCAACCACAGATCACATGTGGTATCTAAGTATTTGACATATGACTAACATGCTCAAGGAACTTAAAGTTAGATTTTATTTCATTTTAAATAATTTAAATTAAATTTATTAGCTTCAAGCAGTTAAAAACTACAGAGTAGACAATACAGCCCAAGAGGATAAGCTAGGTAGGACATGCTCCACTGTCTTTTGTTATCACATATTCACTCTATCCAATAATGTGTTAATGAAGTGTTAGTCATGCTGCATAGGCTATGATTTTTCATTCAAACATATCTAACATCTCACCAGTTTGAGGAGATGCTCTTTCCTCTTCATTATCCCCAAATTGAGTGCAAGAATATTGTTTGATTCCCCATTCTGAGAAAAAAAAAAACTGACACATTTAAACAAAAATTGACAATCTTTAGAGAATTAAAACCAAAACAAAGCAAACAAACAAAAACATGCCACAAAGTAGTAAATAAAATGATCTAGTCTATTTTATAAAAATAAGGTATTTAGGACAGGGATGAAGAAGGAAAACTACATTGGACAGTGTTTGAGTTTACATTTCAGGCCTGCCACTTGTTAAGTATGAGATCTTTCATAATTTCTTAACCACTGTTTTATGCTTTAATTTTCCTATCTGGGAACTGGAGATAAGTAGTATCCTCTACCTAATGTTACAAACTTTAAATTTAACACATACATGGAATTCAAAACAGTACCCATAGGTGGTAATTATTAAAGATCAGCTATTATCCTAGTTAATAATGTTATCAACATGATCAAATGTGGTCTCTATAGAGATGCTTCTCAATAGATAAAGAGGTATTACTGTCTTCCTCCTGTTTTCCAAACGTAAAATTTCCTGTTATTCCCTAAGATTATGTTATTCAGCATTCTCTTACTATAATGAACACATAACTTAATCAATCTATGAAGAGAAAAAAGCTTATTTGGGTTCTAGTTTTGGAGGCTTCGGTCCATGACTTGTTGGCCCCATTTCCTATGGACCTGGGTGTGGCAACCCATCATAGTGGGGAGAGAGTGGAGGAGGTAGCTCATTCACTTCTCAGCCAGATGTGAAAAAGAGAAAGGAGGAGACAAGGGTCTCATGATCCCTTTCAAAGACATATACCCAATGACCTAAGACATCCTTCTAGGCCCCACGTCTGAAAGTTTCCACCACCTATGAATAGCACTAGGGGCTAACACATGAGCCTTTGGGGGACATTGCAGATATAACACAGTAATAATAATGATAACAGTCCTTTGCAGTACTGGGAATTAAACCTGGAGCACATTAACATTGAGATACATTCCAGTCCTTTTTTAGGTATTTTATTTATTAAAATTTTTGAGTCAGGTTTTGTTGTAGTCAGATTTTTTTTTTTCTGCTGTTACTAAAGGATCTGATCAGCACAACTGTAGGGGAAGAAAAGTTCATTTGAGGGTTCATGGTTTCAGAGGTATTATTCCAAAGAAGGCTGGCTCCAGTCCTCGGAGCGCTCGAGGTAAAGCAAAATGTCATAGCTGAGTGTGTGGGAGAGGGAAGCAGCTCACATCATGTGGTCAAGAATCAGAGAGAAAGACTAGCTCCGGGATACAAAATACATACTCCACAGCCACAGCCCCAATTAACCATTTCCTCCAGCCACACCCCACCTGCCTCTAGATTGAGTTAAGACTCTCACAGTCAAATCATATCTCCTCAAAACCTTCTTGCATTGTCTCACACATGACCTTTTGGAGGACACCTCACATCCAAAAAATAAGAGGTTTCTACTAAGTTGCCCAGGCTGGCCTTCAGCTTGTGATCTTCTTGCCTTACCCTCCCAAGTAACTGGGATTATAGGTGTGTACCACTGCACTCAATGTATAACAACGTTTTTTTTTTTTGATTATTTATTTACTTATTCATAATGCACAAGTATATCATCTTTTTACATACAACTGCTTGGATACAAAGTCTATAAGTACCATTCAGATCTTTAACCATGCATTTAGGATAGTGATATCCATCTCATTCAACCACCATTTTTCCCCCCTTTTCCCCCCCTGCTCCCTTTCTTGCCCTCCCTTTCCTTTGACCATTCTAGTGTTCCTCTAATCCTATGTACCCCCATCCAATCACACTGTGAACTAACCTCCTTATATCAGAGAAAACATTTGGTGTTTGGATTTTTGAGATTGACTAATTTCACTTAGCAATATATTCTCCAACTTCATCCATTTACCTGCAAATGCCGTTATTTTATTCTCTCTTATTGCTGAGTAAAATTCCATTTTGTATATATACCACATTTTCTTTATCCACTCATCTACTGAGGGACATCTAGGTTGGTTCCACAACCTAGCTATTATGAATTGTGCTGCTATAAACATTGAAGTGGCTGTGTCACTGTAATATGCTGTTTTTAAGTCTTTTGGGAACAGACCCAGGAGTGGGATGGCTGGGTCATAGGGTGGTTCCATTCCCATTTTCCCAAGAAATCTCCATACTGCTTTCCATAGCGGTTGCACCATTTTGCAGTCCCACAAGCAATGTATGAGTGTGCCTTTTTCCCCACATCCTCTCCAACATTTATTGTTGTTTGTGTTCTTGATAGCTGCCATTCTGACTGGGGTGAAATGAAATCTTAGAGTAGTTTTTATTTGCATTTCTCTAATTGCCAGAGAGGTTGAGCATTTTTTCATGTATTTGTTGATTGATTGTATATCTTCTTCTGAGAAGTGTCTTTTCAGTTCCTTAGCCCATTTATTGATTGGGTTATTTTCTTTTTTGGTGTAAAGTTTTTTGAGTTCTTTATATATTCTAGAAATTAGTGCTCTATCCGATGTGCATGTATTAAATATTTGTTCCCAATTAGTTGGCTCTCTATTCACCTCACTGATTGTTTCTTTTGCTGAGAAGAAGCTTTTTAGCTTAAATCTATCCCATTCATTAATTCTTGGTAATAGTTCTTGCGCTACAGGATTCTTATTAAGGAACTTGGGGCCTAATCCGACATGTTGGAAATTGGAGCTTACTTTTTCTTCTATTAGGTGTATTGTCTCTGGTCTAATTCCTAGGTCCTTGATCCACTTTGAATTGAGTTTTGTGCATGGTGAGAGATACAAGTTTAATTTCATTTTGTTGCATATGGATTTCCAGTTTTCCCAGCACCATTTGTTGAAGAGGCTATCCTTTCTCCACTGTACATTTTTTGCAACTTTGTCCAATATAAGATAACTGAAATTATATGTATTGGTCTCTGTGTCCTCAATTCTGTACCATTGGTCCACCCGTCTGTTTTGGTGCCAATACCATGCTGTTTTAGTTACTATTGCTCTATAGGATAATTTAAAGTCCGGTATGGTGATGCCCCCTGCTTCACTTTTCTTGCTCAGGATTGCTTTTGCTATTCTGGGTCTCTTATTTTTCCAGATGAATTTCATTATTGTTTTTTTCTATTTCTTTGAAAAATGACATTGGAATTTTGATTGGAATTGCATTAAATCTGTATAATGCCTTTGGTAGTATGGACATTTTGACAATATTGACTCTACCTATCCAAGAGCAAGGTAGGTCTTTCCATCTTCTGAGTTCTTCTATGATTCCTTTCTTTAGTGTTCTATAATTTTCTTTATAGAGGTCTTTCACTTCTTTTGTTAAGTTGATTCCCAGGTATTTTTTTTTTTTTGATGCTATTGTAAATGGGGTCATTTTCATCATAACCTTTCAGAGGCTTTGTCACTGAGGTATAAAAATGCCTTTGACTTATGGGTATTGATTTTGTATCCTGCTACTTTGCCGAATTCATTTACTAGTTGTAAAAGTTTTCTGGTAGAGTTTTTTGGGTCTTCTAGGTATATTATGTCATCAGCAAATAGTGCTAATTTGAGCTCTTCTTTTCCTACGTGGATCCCTTTAATTTCTTTCGTCTGTCTAATTGCTCTGGCCAGAGTTTCCAGTACTATGTTAAATAGCAGTGGTGAAAGGGGGCATCCCTGTCTTGTTCCACTTTTTAGAGGGAATGCTTTCAATTTTTCTCCATTTAAGATAATGTTAGCTCTAGGCCTTGCTTAAATAGCTTTTATAATGTTGAGATATATTCCTGATAGTCCTAGTTTTTCTAGTGTTTTGAACATAAAGGGGTGCTGTATTTTGTCAAATGCTTTTTCTGCATCTATTGAGACAATCATATGATTTTTATCTTTAAGTCTATTGATGTGATGTATTATGTTTATTGATTTCCGAATATTGAACCAGCCTTGCATCCCTGGAATAAACCCCACTTGATCGTGGTGCACTATCTTTTTGATATGTTTTTGTATCCGATTTGCCAGAATTTTGTTGAGGATTTTTGCATCTATGTTCATTAAAGATATTGGCCTGAAGTTTTCTTTTTGGATGCGTCTTTGCTTGGCTTTGGAATTAATGTAATATTGGCCTCATAGAAAGAGTCTGGAAGAGCTCCCTCTTTTTCTATTTCTTGAAATAGTTTGAAGAGCATTGGTATTAATTCTTCTTTGAAAGTCTTGTAGAACTCAGCTGTAAACCCATCAGGTCCTGGACTTTTCCTTGTTGGTAGCTTTTTGATGACATCTTCTATTTCTTCACTTGTAATTGATCTGTTTAAATTGTGTATAGCCTCTAGATCCAGTTTAGGCAAATCATATGACTCTAGAAATCTGTCAATGCATTCAGTATTTTCTATTTTGTTAGAGTACAAGTTTTCAAAGTAATTTCTAATTATATTCTGTATATCTGAGGTGTTTGTTGTGATATTCCCTTTTTCATCACGAATGTTAGTAATTTGAGTTTTTTCTCTTCTTCTTTTCGTTAGCATCGCTAAGGGTCTGTCAATTTTGTTTATTTTTTCAAAGAACCAACTTTTAGTTTTGTCAATTCTTTGAATTGTTTCCTTAGTCTCAATTTCATTAATTTCTGCTCTGATTTTAATTATTTCCTGTCTTCTGCTACTCTTGGTGTTGATCTGTTCTTCTTTTTCTAGTGCTTTGAGGTGTGATGTTAAGTCATTTATTTGTTGTTTTTTTTTTTTTTTTTCCTTTTAAGGAATGAACTCAGTGCAATGAATTTTCCTCTTACTACTGCCTTCATAGTGTCCCAGAGATTTCTATATGATGTATCTGTGTTTTCATTTACCTCTAGGAATTTTTTGATCTCCTCTTTGATGTCTTCTTCAACCCCTTGTTCATTGAGTAGCATGTTGTTTAGCTTCCAGTTGATGGAGTAATTTTTCTTATTCCTTGTTTTGTCATTGATTTCCAATTTCATTCCTTTATGGTCCGATAGCATGCAGGGTAGTATCTCTATTTTTTTTTTATTTGCTGAGAGTTGCCTTGTGACATAATATATGGTCTATTTTAAAGAAGGAGCCATGTGCTGTTGAGAAAAAAAGTGTTTTCTTTTACTGCAGGATGAAATATTCTATATATGTCCGTTAAGTCTAAGTTATTAATTGTTTTAAGGAGGCCTATGGTTTCTTTGTTTAGCTTTTGTTTGGATGATCTATCCATTGGTGAGAGAGGTGTGTTGAAATCCCCTAGAATAACTGTGTTGTGGTCAATTTTACTCTTGAATTTGAGATGAGTTTGTTTGATGAATGTAGGTGCTCCATTATTTGGGGCATATAGATTTATGGTTGTTATATCCTGTTGATGAATGGTTCCTTTAAGTAGTAAGAAATATCCATCTTTGTCCCCTTTGATTAGTTTTGGCTTGAAGTCTACCTTATTTGAAATGAGAATGGAAACCCCTGCTTGCTTCCGCAGGCCATGTGAGTGATAAGATTTTTCCCAGCCTTTCACCTTCAGTCTATTGATGTCTTTTTCTATGAGGTGTGTTTCTTGGAGACAGCAAATTGTTGGGTCATTTCTTTTCATCCATTCAGATAATCTGTGTCTTTTGAATAGTGAGTTTAGGCTGTTAACATTCAGGGTTATTATTGAAATGTGATTTTTTTTTTTTTTTTTTTTTTGGTACTGGGGATTGAACTCAGGGGCACTCGACCACTGGATCACATCCCCAGCCCTTTTTTTGTATTTTTATTAGAGACAGGGTCTCACTGAGTTACTAAGTGCCTCGCCATTGCTGAGGCTGGCTTTGAACTCGCGATCCTCCTGCCTCAGCCTCCCAAAGTGCTGGGATTACAGGCGTGCGCCACCGCGCCCGGCTAAAAATGTGATTTTTATTCCCATCCATTTTTATTTGTATTATGATCTTTAGCTTGATTTGGTTTCTCTTCTGGTTGGTATTTCCCTTAGTTTAATATCTCCCTTTGTTGATTTTCGTTGTTATTTTTCTCTTCTTTTTCATGAAAAATTTTGCCCAGGATGTTCAGAAGTGCTGGCTTTCAAGCTGCAATATCTTTTTTAACTTTTGCTTGTTGTGGAAGGTTTTTATTTCATCTTCGAATCTAAAGATCAGTTTTGCTGGATATAAGATTCTTGGTTGACATCCCTTTTCTTTCGGAACTTGAAATATGCTATTCCAGCATCTTCTTGCTTTTACGGTCTGGGTAGAAAAGTTTGAACATAGTCTGATTGGTTTCCCCCTATATGTAATCTGCTTCCTTTCTCTTGTGGCTTTTAATATTCTCTCCTTGCTCAGTATATTAGGCATTTTCATTATAATGTGTCTTGGTGTGGATCTGTTGTGATTTTGTAAGTTTGGTGTTCGGAAAGCCTCTTGAACTTGGTTTTCCCATTCATTCCTCAAGTTTGGAAAATTTTCTGAAATTATTTCATTAAATAAATTGTTCATTCCTTTGGCTTGAAACTCCGCCCCCTCCTCTACCCCAATCACTCTTATGTTTGGTCTTCTTATGTTGTCCCATAATTCTTGGATGTTCTGTTCTTGGTTTCTTACCATTTTTGCTGTGTAATCTAGATTTTTCTCTAGGGTATATATTTTGTCCTCATTGTCTGAGGTTCTTTCTTCCAAGTGATCTACTCTGTTGGTGATACTTTCGATTGAGCTTTTATTTTGGTTTATTGCTTCTTTCATTTCCGGAATTTCTGTTTGGTTTCTCTTTAGAGCCTCTATCTCCCTATTGAAGTAATCTTTTACTTCCTGTATTTGTTTATGGAGTTCTTTGTCAAAATGATCTTTTGCCATCTGTACTTGCTCCCTCATCTCATTTTTTAGTTCATTCTTAAGTTCCGCAAGCATTTGGCAAATGTAATTTCTAAATTCCATCTCTGTCATTTCACCAACTGTACATGCCATGGAATCTACTGAGGAGGTATATTGATTTGTTTGTGCCACTTTCCTTCCTTGTTTCTTCATCTTGCTTTTATGTCTATTCTTCTTGCACTATGGGACCTTGACTATTTTGATTTTACCTTAGAACCTTACGTTGCTCCGGTAGTACAATGCTATCAGATCCCCTTATATTTCCTTTACACTTTAAAATGAGAAACTTTCTATTCAGAGAATCCCAGTTTGATCACAATGTACAGATGTAGTTAACCTACATAGTGTTTCCAATTTAGTCTGTAAGCTTCTAATGGGGCTTTATAGATTCAAGTAATGGACACAGAGGTGATATGTTTAGTAAGAGGGAAGTGAGTGAACTGACTTGTTCTTTCTTAGAAAGTATGAAAAGAGAGTTCTATGGAAGTGGTTTAGTATCAGCAGATGAGAGAGGAAATAGTGAATGATTAGGTGGAACGACCAATTTATATATAAACCTAATTTATTCAGCAGTTGAGAGAAGAAATAAAGAAAGATGGAGAAAAAGGAAAAAGAAAAAAAAAAGGAGAAAAAATAAAAGGAAGAAAAAGAAAAAAGTGACCAAGGAGTAGAAATTAGTTTGAGAGAGAGTGAGTCTAGAAAATAGAGAATACACTATATATAACACCACTTTGCTATATATTTCAATTGTACTCATTCAAAAAAACCCAATTTCGGCGTGTAACTTGTTTTTGCCTTTGTTGAGTATGCAATGGCAGGGTGTAAATAGGGAAAATGAAGGAAGAAGAAAAAATACTAAAGTAAGAAGGAAGAAAAGAAAGAAAGCAAAGAGGAGCAGAAGCAAACAAACACACTGTCAATCAAAACAAAACAAAACAAAAAAAACAGAAACTAACAAACAACCCCCCCAAGAAACAACAAAACAAACAAAAAAACAAACAAACAAAAATGTTGAAACCAGGAATAAGTCTCAAGCCAAATGGACCCTTGGAAGCCCTTCTTATTTCCCTTCCAGTTTAAGCCAAATGACCCGGAACATATCCAGTCAGCAATCCTGTTAGTGGAGTCGAGGCTGCATCTTTGGCCCTTTGCAGAATGGCACAGTGGAAGAGTGGAGGGGGCTTATCCTCAGGATGAGCCCTGCGTTCAGCAGCAGGGAGCTGCCACCTCTTGCTCTGGTCACCACTGGGCGGGTCGCGGGGAGTGGAGGTGGCGCTTCCCCAGGTCTGGACCTGCATGCAGCAGCAGGGAGCTGCCACTCTGGGCCCTGCAGGCCAGGCAAACTGGAGGCTGGATCTCTCCTTCCAGCTGGCGGGCGGATGCCTACCTCTTGCTCTGGTCACTGCTGGGCGGGTCGCAGGGAGTGGAGGTGGTGCTTCCCCAGGTCTGGCCCTGCGTGCAGCAGAAGGGAGCTGCCACTCTGGGCCCTGCAGGCCAGGCAAACTTGAGGCTGGATCTCTCCTTCCGGCCGGTGGGCGGATGCCTACCTCTTGCTCTGGTCACCGCTGGGTGGGTCGTGGGCTATAACGACTTTTTAAGAGTGATTATTTCCCCTATTTTGTAAGTTGTGGCCTATGAATTTTTTTTTTTTTTTTTTTTTTTTTTTTGGTACTGGGGATTGAACTCAGGGGCACTCGACCACTGGGTCACATCCCCAGCCCTTTTTTGTATTTTATTTAGAGACAGGGTCTCACTGAGTTACTAAGTGCCTCGCTGTAAGCTGCCTGTCATGGCCAGCCACAAACCGCCGCGGGAGAAAAACTCGGAGGCAGAGTAAAGCTATTACTACTTTTACTTCTACTTTCTTAGAGAGAGCTTAGAGAGGGAAAGAAAGATTTTTAGAGAGAAAAATTAGAGAGAGCTTTTCTTCTTGTCTTCTTAGCTTAGAGAGTGAGAGAGAGCTTAGCTTAGAGAAAGATTATTTTTTAGAGCTTCTTTCTTCTTTCTTCTTTCTTCCTCGGGAGCCTCGGCCTAACTCTGACCAGCCATTACTTCTTCTATCTGGTTTCTCTTCTGTAACCGCTCTGCCTACGTTCTGGCCGCTCTGATTCTTTCCTTCTCCGACCTGAACTCTTCTTCTGACCGACCGAGCGACTGCACGACTGACTGAATGAATTTGTTCTCCGTTCTCCTAACTCTGACCGCTTTCACCCGGTTATATACCTTCAGCTCTGCGGGTGCCTCAAGTGCATTTACAGGTGCGTCACATACATATCAGGTGGAACTTATGGCTTCCAGCCAGCCGCAACAGCCCTTCCTAATAGGGGCTCCTTCACCTCGCCATTGCTGAGGCTGGCTTTGAACTCGCGATCCTCCTGCCTCAGTCTCCCAAAGTGCTGAGATTACAGGTGTGCGCCACCGCGCCCGGCTATGGCCTATGATTTTTATTTGACAATCATATCCAAATATTTAAACTCCCAAAATTGAAAACACAAAATAGGTTTCAGAATTTTTTCCCCAAGGTGTGCAAATTTTACACAGCTACACATTTACTGCTCATTTGACCTGAGCCTCACAGCAGCTTATGAGATGAGTATTAGTATGTACATTTCATATATAAAACTAACAAAAAGCCAAAAGATAAATATAAAACTAATGTCACTGTTGCAAAATAAGGGGTTCTATTCTTGAACCCAGGTCTTACAAGTCCAAATCCAGAGGTTTTTCTTTCTTCTTTTCTGTTGGTTTTATTTTTAGATTTTCTGATAATGAGATTTAAGTGGCAAAGTGTTGCTTTGTGGGTAAAACAAGCAATTAGAGGGTTGGTGCTATAATTTACATCATTTGTACTAGATGACAATGTCACTCACAATAAGCAATGTATTGCAAGAGCCCTAATTAAGGAGATAGCTAAGATTGCGGTTAGCTGTGAGCCATAAGCATTACCACCTTCCATGGTCTTGTAAGACTTGGCCTGGGACATTGTGGATTGGGTCGGCACCATTTGCATCATCTCACGAGACTTGGCCTGGGGGATTGTGGATCGGGTTGGTGCCATTGTGTGGTATGGTTGGAGGAGTGTGGATTACGTGTTGGGGTGTTGTTGGAGCCGGAGAGAGAGAAGCTGGCAGAATAAAGAGCCCATTCGTTTCCAGTCTGCCTCTGAACTTATTCCTGCAGGCGGCCATAGCTTCAGGCAGCAACAGGTGGTGGCCCACATGGGGAGTTTGGCCAGCAGGTAAGAACTGAAAATGGGAGCGAAAGTAACAAAAGGTAAGATAATAAAAGCCATGGATGAGTTTTTCGATATCGTGGACTCAGTGGGTAGTGAGGAAAGTGATCAAGAAAGCATAGCCTCTGAGTCAGTTAATACCAGTGAGAATAGTAGTGGTGTAAATTCGAAAGTAAGAGCTGCAAAATCCATCAGAAACTTATTGAAATTAGCCGAAGAATATGTACTCTCCTTAGAAGCTGAAATTCAGGATACCAGTAAAAGTGACAGTAGTGAAGAGGAATCAAAAGGTGATTCTGGGAGCACAGTCTCCAGTAAAAAGAACAAAAAGAAATTAAAAAAGAAAAAGGACCATCAAGTAGAGGAACCACATGTGTCCCCTACTCCCCCATGGGTGGAATCCATTATAGAAAATATGAAGGGTATTACTAGGTGTTTGCAAACCCTAGAAACAGAAACAGAAAGTCTTTCTGAGCACATATGCGCTCTTGGGGGTAACTCACAGATACATTGGGAACTGCCAGTATTTGAAAATGAAAATGGACAGAGGATCCACCAATCAATAGATTTCAAAAGAATAAAAAATCTCAAAGAGGCAGTAATGACATATGGACCCCAAGCTCCTTTCACGTTGAGTATGCTGGAGTCCCTTAACACCTTTAGCTTAACCTCCTCAGACTGGAAAAGTCTATGTAAAGCAGCATTAAGTGGGGGGCAATACTTGGTTTGGTGATCGCAATTTCAAGAACTTTGTATAGAAATAGCTAAAAGAAACGCAGCTGCAGTGTTTGGAGACCATAATATAGAAATGCTCACAGGAGAGGGGCAGTTCGGAGACTCACAGGCTCAAAAATATTATGTCCCAGGTGTATATGCTCAGATATATGCAGCTGCCTTAAAGGCATTGAAAACTTTACAAAGACCTGGGGATCTACAAGGTAGCTTGTCAAAAGTGATTCAAGGACCTAATGAGCCATATGCTGACTTTGCTGATCGACTTTTGAGAACTGCAGGTAGATTGTTTGGAGACGTTGATCAAACTATGCCATTAGTTGTTCAATTAGCATACAAAAATGCTAATAAATATTGCCAGGAAGCCATCAGGCCATGGAGAAATAAAAAGGATCTTTCCATATATATACAATTATGTAAATATATAAATGACGCCTTTGTCACAGGAAATATGATTGCAGCTGCAATGAGAGGTGCTGCCCCCCAAAATTTCACAAGGGCTCAACCTAGACATTATAATCAATCAGGATATTCCAGGAAAAATTATCATAATCAATCAGGCTATTCTGGGCAAAATCCCCAAAGAGAAATAAGACCAAGCTCATACCGTGCCCCAGGCCACTGCCTCAGGTGTAAAAAGGGAAATCATTGGGCCAATAAATGCCATTCAATATTTGACATCTATGGAAATCATTTGTTCAGGAATTCAAAAAATGGGGCATGGGGCCCAGTGCCCCAGGGCCCACAAATATACGAGGCATTGAAGGAGGAGTACCCTCAAACATCCACTCAGATGCTTCCCCGACACAATCCCTACTACCCATCCACTCCCTCGCCAGAGGAACAGGAGGAAATGCAGGATAGACATCTGTTCCACCACCCAAATAGTGTTAACACCTGAAATGGGGGTTCAACTGATTCCCACAGGAGTCAGGGGACCTCTTTCCTCAGGGACTGTAGGACTTATTCTTGGGCGAAGTCCTAAAAGCTTATTAGGTTTGCAAGTGACCCCAGGTGTAAAAAACTCAGACTACAAAGGGGAAATAAAAATAATGCTTAGCTCACCCCAAAGTATAAGTTCTGTTAATCAAGGACATAGAATTGCTCAGCTGCTTCTCCTTCCAAATTTACATAATTCGTTTAAAATGAGCATGCCTCAAAAAAGGAACAATAGAGGATTTTGTTCCACTGACTCGAGACCCATGGCTTGCTGGGTTCGAGATTGTTCAAGGAGGCCTATGTGTAAAATAAAAATACAAGGAATAGAGATGGAGGGACTGATAGATACTGGAGCTGACTCTTCCATCTTAATCTACAGCAATGGCCCAAGCACTGGCCTCTGCAAAAATCTTCAACAAGTTTAAGAGGCTTGGGATATAATAACCTCCCAGAGAAAAGTGCGGTAATTTTAAAATGGGAGTATGATGAAGGGCATAAGGGGACATTTCAGCCTTATGTTTTACCTAACCTATGGGTTACTTTTTGGGGAAGAGATATTTTGCAACAAATGGGAGTACACCTTGCAACCAAGCGTGCAGGTGTTAAATGTGAAAATCTACAGGGTAATCTTAACCCTAAAAGAAATCATTATCAAAAAGTATAGGGTAATCTTAACCCTAAAAGAAATCATTATCATAAAGAAAAAAGATATTTTTGGGGGGGGGCACTGAGAAAATAATTTTGAAAATTCCATGGCTTTCTGATAAGCCAGTGTGGGTCCCTCAGTGGCCCCTATCTAAAGAGAAATTACAAGCGGCCCACCTACTAGTTCAAGAACAACTAGAAGCTGGACATATAGAACGTTCCACCTCTCCCTGGAATTCCCCAATATTTGTGATCAAGAAAAAATCAGGAAAATGGAGATTGTTACATGATCTTAGAGAAATTAATAAAACCATGCAAATCATGGGCCCTACTCAACCTGGACTTCCTAATCCTGTAGCTATTCCAAAAAATTTCCATCTTATTACTCTTGATATAAAGAATTGTTTCTTTTCTATTCCTCTACACCCTCTGGATACCCCCAGGTTTGCTTTTTCAGTTCCTTCTATTAACAATAATGGCCCTGATCAGACATATCAACGGAAAGTTTTGCCGCAGGGAATGGCTAATAGCCCCACTATGTGTCAAATCTATGTAGATAAAGTTATTCAGCCTATCAAAAATAAATACCCAGAGCTTATGTGCCTCCATTATATGGATGATGTTTTGCTTGCTCATCCTAATCAAGAAGTCTTATTCACCATATTTAGTGATATATCAGAAAACTTGAAATGATATGGACTAAACATTGCTAAGGAAAAGGTTCAAATTAGATCTCCAATATTATATCTAGGATTCCAAATTATGGACACTTTTATTAGGCCTCAAAAAATATTAATTAATAAGGAGCATTTGGCCACTCTCAATGACATTCAAAAATTGCTGGGAGATATTAGTTGGCTTCGCCCTACACTAAACCTCACTACTGGCCAACTAAAACCTTTATTTAACATCCTTCATGGGGACCCTGATCCATCTTCACCACAAACATTGACTCCTGATGCTAGGAAATCTTTAAAGTTAGTAGAAAAAGCCATTGAAGGAGCTCATTGTGATAGATTTGATTTAACTCAACCGCTGATATTGATTATTATTTCTTCACAATATACACCCACAGGAGTATTTTGGCAACAAGGGCCTTTATTGTGGATACATTTGCCCGTCTCTCCTAAAAGTATAATTGAGTCTTATACCTCCATGGTGGCTAAACTTATTCTTCAAGGACTTAAGACTTCTACTAAAATATTTGGCATTCACCCTACTACTATTATTACTCCCTATTCATCATCACAGATTGAATATTTATGCTTCAATGATAATGATTGGGCTATGCTAGATGCTCTACTTCTGCAAATTTTGATAATCATCTTCCTAAGTCTCCTATATTATCTTTTTGTATCAATCATCCTATTATATTTCCACAGCTAATAAAAAATCAACCTATTCCTAAGGCATTAAATGTATTCACAGATGGGTCCTCAAATGGTACTGCTGCAGTAGTCACTAAAAAAGAAAATATGACTTACATAACTACACACAAATCAGCTCAACTAGTGGAACTGGAAGCTGTGGTAAGAGCTCTGGAAAATTTTAGAGAGCTGCCCATGAACAATTTTTCAGATAGCCACTATATTGTACATGCTGTCCCAAAATTAGAGCTAGCAGGACCAATAGCACCTCATACTCCAGCCTTTAAATTGTTTTATCAAATACAAAAACTTTTGTGGGCAAGAAAAGAATCTCTATTCGTAGGCCATATCAGAGCACATACCAACTTGCCTGGTCCCCTCCATGAAGGTAATCAAAAGGCTGATGCCCTTACCCAAGTATAAAGATTGTTTAATCTTTATACTTTCAGCACTCCATCAAGCTACACTCCCAGTTTCATGTCAATAGCACCACCTTGCCGCATAGGTTTAAAATCACAAAGGAGCAAGCCAGAACAATTGTAAAAGATTGTAAATCTTGTATGACACGTTTGCCCAATCCTCATTATGGTGTTAACCCTAGAGGATTAATACCCAATCATTTGTGGCAGATGGATGTTACTCATGAGCCAAGTTTTGGAAAATTGCGATTTATTCATGTGACCATAGATACATGCTCAGGCATGATTTTTGCTTCCTTACATTCTGGAGAAAAAGTTAAAGATGTTACATCTCATTGTTTGCAAGATTTTGCTGCATTGGGCATCCCCAAAATGCTTAAAACAGATAATGACCCTGCATATACGTCCTCATCTTTCAAACAGTTTTGCGCATAATTCAATATATCCCATAAAACAGGCATCCCATACAATCCTCAGGGTCAGGGCATTATTGAAAGAGCAAACCGCACACTGAAAATTATGTTATTAAAACAAGAAGAAGGAAATTGGAAAAGTCCTAGGGACAGATTGGCAGTTGCTCTGTTTACCTTAAATTTTTTAACTTTAGAATCTAATGGTTATTCTGCTGGAGACAGACATTGGAACACACACCAACAACATAAACCTTTGGTTTATTGGAAGGATGTTCTTTCAGGTACATGGAAGGGTCCAGATCCAGTATTAATTTGTGGGAGAGGATCTGTTTGTGTTTTTCCAAAGCACAAATCCTCTCCAATAAGGATACCATCTAGATTAATAAAGCAGGTACCAAATCATAAGGATCAAGATGAAGTTGTTGAGGAATCAAGATTAATAAAAATGGTACAAAATAAAGAGGACCAAGATGAAGGTATGGAATGATTCCCCTAAAAGAGTCCCTCAAAATATTTCACAACTTAAGTGTCATTCCTCCCAGCTAGGATGAGGAGATCTCTCTTTAGTGTGCACACAATTGTATTTTTTCTTTTTTTTCTCTTTTTGTATATGTCTTTATGTCTGTGCATTTGTCTAAATTTCATGTAAATGTGATGTCACAAATATATGTTTGTAGGTTTGTGCGTCTGTCCAGTGTGACGTCACAAATAACAAAGCGCTTATGAAAAAAAATATATATATGGATCCAAATAACTTTAATTCAATTAAGTTTAAGAATATTCAATTTGGGTAAATAATTTAATAAGTGAATGTACCTTCAATTTTGATTTATAAGTGTCCCAGGTATTTCTCTCTCTCTTTTTTTTTTTTTTTTTTTTTTTTTTTGTGGTACTGGGGATTGAACTCAGGGGCACTCGACCACTGGGTCACATCCTCAGCCCTTTTTTGTATTTTATTTAGAGACAGGGTCTCACTGAGTTGCTAAGTGCCTCGCCATTGCTGAGGCTGGCTTTGAACTCACGATCCTCCTGCCTCAGCCTCCCAAAGTGCTGGGATTACAGGCGTGCGCCACCGCGCCCACCTGTCCCAGGTATTTCTCTTTAGCGAAGAAACACCTGATATTTTGGTGTTTCGACATAGGAATGTTTATTTGTAATTAACTTTATTTGTTTTATAGCTGATTAATTTGAGTTATTTCAACAGATAATCTCATGGAAGGTTACAGAGACTTGAGGGTTCCAGCTAAGAAATTATTTTTCCAAAGTGCCTTTAGCTTTTCTTTAATCTATCTTTAATGCAGTAAATACCCTCAGTCTTTCTTTGTTTTGTTCTGAATATGATATTTTACCAGCTTATGTTTGTGGGAGCTCAAGCACAATGTGTGTGAACAGAAATCAACTTTAATTTTCTAATCTAATAATTCTATTTTTTAGTTTGACAACTCGCCTCTTGACTCAGTGCTGGATTAGTACTGCCTTTCTTTTAGTAATTGATGCCTGAGTTTCTAGGTAGCGAGCCCTGAAGATTTGCCGGTGGCATTGTCTAGACATAAAAAAGACGGCTGCTGCTACAGCTGCAAGGATCGCAGTCGCTGCAAACATCCCTGCTGCTCAAGCATCAAACAACCTCACCAGCAGTGTGGCCTCTGCTCTGCATGCATGGGGCCTCCTAGATCAACGTGTTATAACAAGTGGACATTTTGATCTTTCATTGTTTGGGACTTTACGGGACAATGCCTTGCGGGTATTTGTCTAGAGAACTCAGTGTGTTACTTGATAGAACTCAGGGCAGCTGATTTGTTTAAAGAATTTGATATGCTATGCAACTTGGCTGGTCAGCAGAAGGCTTATCGCCTTAAAGCCGCAGCATCTCCTCACAATTGGACGGCTGTTATTCATCATACACAGTCTATCCTGAAGGGCTCCACTGGATGGCTGGTAGCCAAAGACAGGTAAGATCCCCAGAGGGGGACAACCTAAGACAGGCACAGTCACACGGGACAGTCTCATGTGGCCGACATATCAACCTAAGACAGGAGTCAAGGGCACAGCCTTGATTATCCAATGACGGGTAAGAATGTTGATTGCACATGGATGTCCTAGAGCATCCCCTCTTTTAAAACAAATGGGGGGAAATGCAGGAGCCCTAATTAAGGAGATAGCTAAGATTACGGTTAGCTGTGAGCCATAAGCATTACCACCTTCCATGGTCTCGTGAAACTTGGCCTGGGACATTGTGTATCAGGTTGGCGCCATTTGCATGATCTCGCGAGACTTGGCCCAGGGGTTTGTGGATCGGGTTGGTGCCATTGTGTGGTGTGGTTGGAGGAGTGTGGATTGTGTGTTGGGGTGTTGTTGGAGCCGGAGAGAGAAGCTGGCAGAATAAAGAGCCTGTTCGTTTCCAGTCTGCCTCTGAACTTATTCCCACGGCTTTGTTGCTTCAGGTGGCCATTGCTTCAGGCAGCAACAATGTATATTTTGCAATATGGGTCATTAGAAATCCAAATAAACTCCATAACTTTTCAGGAATAAAAAAATATCTAGGAACTCACTATTCTATCAGGACCACATGCCTTTGTAATGTCAGTCAACTTTAAATAGAAATGATTAATAAAAATCACATTTTATTTTTTACTCTAATGTATCATTTATATTATATGTTTATTACTCAAAAACATGCTGCTACTATTGGAACTCAGATTTTTGTGTGCTTATTTCCATATCAGCTATTGTTTTCTCTTTGGGAATAATTAATTTTTGTTGCTGCACTTTCATACTTTGCATTTTCTCACAGATTCTTCAATCTCAAATTCCTTAATTAGAGATTTTACTTAAAAGAGGATGATAAAAGGCACAAAGAGATTTGATGTCAAAGCAAAGTACCTAACTGAAAAATATGCAAGTGAATTTTATATTGTTATTTTGAAACTTCAAAGGAAATAATGGAAGATTTCTATGCTCCTGTTTTTTTTTTTTTTTTTTTAAGGCAAAACAACAACAACAACAATAAAGATGATAAAAAGCCATGTGGCTGAGAGGTGTTATAATTGCATGTGTTGGTGTCTACTGGATTCATTCTGGGTGTTTTTTTTTTTTTTTTTCTTCCTGTTTTGGCGGGTGAGAATATCATTCCTTAAGAGAGTGACATTTGGAATGATTTCAGTACAACTCTTAAATATGCTACATAAAACTGTTTACTTAATCAAAGGTTATAATTTTGTGATACTGTTTCTGACCCTTAGTACAGGACCCAGCTTTTAATGCATAAAGATATCTGGTTTCCATGACTATAATTACCATAATTTTACACCTATTAATTTTGTCTGTAGAATTAATTTCCATAACTTATGACTTGAAACAAAAACATCAGCCTCATTCCACAGTTTCCAAGAGCAGAATTACTGTAAACCTTATAAATGCCAAATGTTATTATTTTTTTTTCTTTTTTGCTTTCTCTGAATCCTCCAAACTGGTTCCCTCTTATTAAAATTCAAACAGCTATGAAATGGCCAGGCGATTTGAAGATGAAAGTAAATGCGAGTGACCTTCATCCATGCTGAACAAATAGAATATTATAAACATACTTTCCAGTTGAAGTTACACAAAGCAAATTAAGAAATACCTAGGGCTATAATTTACTACAAAAATGTTTCTTAAATTTCTGACAGTTTCATTTAACTGACTAATTAAATTTGCTTGTAGGCATCTTAGAGACGGAGTCTAATAACTACATTGTCATTTGGGAAGAAAATGAAAATTACTTTTTTTCCATGAGAAATATGTTTGTAATGATCCAGGTCTCCTACTAAACATTTGACAAATATATGTAAGTGGTTATGCCTAGTTGTATTAGATGATAATGCCAATTCTATTAAAAGGTGATTAAAAGAAAATCTCACAAGTAATAGCTTGGAACTGTAAATGAGTAATTTCTGAAGAATCTGCCAAGGGGAGAATTTAAAGTGTGTTTCTACAAGAAGAACAATATGCATTTATTGTATATTTTGTTTACTCATTTCATAGAAATCAATGTCTGGGGTGACCCATTTTATAAATCTCTCTCTGAGAATGTGTGCTGTTGCTTCCAGGAAGGACCTAAAGAAAATCCCATCCAGGGGAGTTCACATTTCCCAGATGCCAGCCTGAGATTATTGAAAGGATTCGGAATTCAGTTTTCTCATACAAGCTCATGTGCTGAGAGCACTAAAGGAGTTTCTGATTTCCCTCTAAAGAAACAAAAATTCCAACTTTTTTGAGACATGTTGTAAAGCTATAATGAAAAACATTCAAACAGACTTTTGCAAACAGTATCTTCAGATGAATCTTGCAATAAAGTACCCTATAATCTTCCAAAATTATACCCCAGAATTGTGGATAATGGTCAAAACACTGATTTTTCTCTTTTTACTATCTTTAGAAACAATCCAGGATCTTGGCATACACAATATAAAACACCTGACAACATTTAATAATTACCTCCTTTCATTATGCATAATTGTGTTATTCATTTCATGGAAATGACATTTAAGAGAAAAATGTGAAAGCTACAATTATATAATTATTTTGCAAAGTATTAATGCTTGCATGTTCTGTAAAAACCAGAGTAGCTCAGGGGTTTAAAATTTCACTGAATAACTACAAAATCATTCACATTTATTTTAGTTCCTCTCTTAACTGCCATTAATCTGTGATCTATTCAAAGCCACGAAGTGATATTTGCTCATCATGGAATTCCCTTCAGCCCTTAGGATAGTACCTGACATATAATACTCATTTGATATGCATTTGCTGACTTTCATTGTCTGCAAAGATTAAAACAAAACTAAATTAATAGGGTGTGGCATTCAGGAAAGGGGACATTCAAAAGATGAATCCTCTGTGGTCTTCATTATTCTAATGATAATAAGAATAGTATTATTATCTTATCTGCTTGATTAAAACATCAATGCTCAAACTAGTAGAAATCCTCTTATGGCAAAACTAAAACTATTACTAGTGTTAACAACCAGAGAAAACCAGGAGGTTCTACACTTCTGATTTCTCTCTCTCCGTGAAATATTTAAGTTGACATCACATACAGCCCATCTCATCATCTCAACTTTTTTAAACAGTCAACTAGTAATTAAATCATAAAAATTAAATTTCATACTCCAAACCACACATTTAACAGATTTTAGTGGTTTATTTTTGCCATCTTTCCACTGGACCTCATAGTCAAGGACTACATAACTGTAGCCACATGGAGTTAGCTTCACGTAGTTTTTTTTTCACAGAGAGCATGTAGCAGAGGAAACATGGTGAGACTCTTAGGGCCTGGCAAGGAAGTAGAGGGTACGTTTTATAGTGCTTGTGTTTGCTATGGTGATTTAAAGCAGGCTTAGAGTATTGAGTGTCAGTTTTGAATTAAGTGACATCAAAACGTAAAGATAGTTTGGTCATTGGACACTTTAGTAATAATTTTACTTAGTATGTCTGAAATTAAAATAAGGAAATAGTTATTAGGAGTAAAGAAAAAAAATAGTCAATAAAGTTGCCCAGAAAGGGGGTGACTAGCTGCTATGTATGGGTTGCTTAGTATATGTAGCTCTTCCTTGTGCCACCATGGTTACAATAGCATGTGAGAGTTTTGCTTATGCTCTGCCAAATTTGTGTTCAGTTAGAAACATAACAGTGAAACAGAGCTTATGCTGCCAGTTTCTGTGGTCATTTATACTCTCTTTCCAGACATAATTATTATTGTTATTTATAACTATTGTTTTTATTTTTAAATGATGAATTAACTCTGGATGGGTGAAGGTGAATCTGTCCTTCTGTGACTGCTACAGTGAACACCACCCTACTCATTATGAAAGCAGATTTGCTCTTTCTGTCAGATTCCCCTTGGTCCCTTGTTCTGGAAAACTCTATGCATGGAGAAATAATATAAGTCCTCTCTTCCTATAGCAGAAACAGAATGCTTGGAGCAGAAGTCAAAGGTGAGAATTAAGAATTGAAATATCTGCAATCTGCTGTTCATCTTGGGAACTTATGTTTCAGGAAGGAATTCCACAAGGACTCATCAGACTAGACTTCATTCCAGCCTTGTTCATTATCCATTTATATACTACTGCATAATTATTCTTGATGTAATCCACCCTATATTGAGAGAGAGGGGGAGAGAAAGAGGGGGAGGAGGGAGAGAAAAGTGTGGGGGAGAGTTGTATTGAATAGTGAGTAAGATACTGGAGACAGACTTTTAAGCACAGCTGGGTCTAGGAACCCCAATAATATGCAACCTCAGCTTCGTTCTGTATTATCCCTTCTCCTTTTCTCTGAACTGGCTTGAATATCAGGTAGTCTCACTACTCACAGTTATCCAGACAGTCATCATCAGTCTGAATTCCTTCTTTCTAATTTAGTGCAATAGATACTCTTGATGCCCTGCTCATATCCCCTTGGCACTCATTGTTCCCAGACATACCTAGTAGCTTCTTACTGCCAGCATCTATGATCTCCAACTTGGGGCTTTCTGACGGCTACAGGAAGGAGGCAGACAAGAAGTATGGAGTAGTTAATGCCTCCTGGAGCAGCCTCCATCTTTGGAGTCTTTGACTCCAGCAGGATCAAACCCAGATTTCCAGATCAATAATCTCCACAATGGCAAACCCTCGTCTGACTCCCTTTTCTTCCATGATTACTGCTCCAGGCTTCTACTTTGCTCTTTTGGAATCTCTCTCTGACTAAATTCCCTCAAATCCTTGACTCAGGGTCTTTTCCTACATAAATATAACCTAACACAAGCAGACCATAATAGAAAGAGTAGTTCCCCCGCACATACTAGGGAAAGTGTGGGGTACTCTAGGGGCTAGTTCCAAGTCACATTACCCTCCCTTTGGCTAAGGACAAAACCAATAAATATATTTCTTACACAAATAGCATATAAAGCAGGGAGGATGTCACATTTCCACAAGAATTTGGGATGTATCATAATTTAAAAAAAAAGAAACATTGTATGAGGCAAAAGTAGCATCTACTTCTGGGCTCTGACAGATATAAATCAAATCATTATTTAGCCACACATTCTCTCCACAATTGTTTAGAGTAACAGTCTGAGCCTGAATAAACTAGTATCAGTTGTAAGCAAATTTTAGGCTATTAATTTGATGCATGTATACTGATATTTCATTAAGTCCCTTTTGGAAAGTTGATTAAAAAAACAAATGAAAGTTTAATGACTACGGGAAGTAAAGATTTCTCTTATTATTAGTTGTAAGAAGAAATATGCAAGAACTTGATGAAAATCAGAAACAATGAAAATTATATATTGCATTTACAGATTCTGGTAATTTCAGGGCAAGCTACAAGTTTTATATATATATATATATATATGTATATATATATATATATATATACACACACACACATATATATATAATACATGTATTATATATGTATGTGTATGTATAAATATGTGTATATACCACACATGCATACACATATACACACATATGATGAAAGATATCACTGGAAGACTCTAAGTTCAAGTTCACCTCTTAAAGCTTAGATACTTTTATTACAGAATTCAGGAATAAGCAAGGCAATTCATATTCAGTATTAGAATAAATAACTTGCTCTCCTAATATCAATGGTAGTAACTGAATCAGGTCCTTCCAACTAATCAGGGTAAACCTATGAGAAAGAACTTCTGCACCAAATACTGTGTACACACCTCATATCAATTAGGTCACAGTTTTTCAGGTACAGATTGAAGATCAGGTTATAGGATCAACTGACTTAGAAAGGTGACATTACCTCACTAACAATAGAAAACAAACCTTCTATTCAAAAATCTCTCAGTAATAGTAGAAAAAAGTATAAGGTGTCTAACTAGCATCCCTCTGATTGAATATTCTTAAAAGTAGAAGTGCAAAAGAATCATAGAATGAAAGAAAATAAAAATTATGCCAAATACAGTATATTGGATTTCCTTGTCCTACTTTACTTTCTCTTGATTCATAAGTAACATCATCAGGGTCATAAGTAGACCCTTGTTATTTCTATTTCTGCAAAGTTTCTTGCTTTCCTCCTATTTGTGTCTAAGAGAATGGGTTGATGATTAACTCAATGGTTTTTGGAAGTAAAGATATCAAAATCTGGGAAAATCTGAAAAAAAGATTAACAGAACTTTCCTTCATGAATCAAAACAAAACACAGCAAACATTTTAAAACGTGAAAGATAAATGATTCTTTTCCTATAGACCTGCAGGTAGAGGATCAGATAAAGACAGATGCAATCAAAAAGCAGTTTTCAAAAATTTCAAATTCCTTGGTGACTTTCCAAATGTTCTGGAGGTCATTGCTTTAGTGAATATAAGGCTACTGAAAGAGATGAGAGGGGCCAGCCAAAGGATGAGGGGGAAAGAAAAGGAAATAAAGAGAATGTTTGCAGTAAAGAAAAGACACTGGTCTTCACTTTCCTGAACAGGTTGAGAACCACAACCATCAGGCTCTGAGGAAGGAAGGAAAGAAACATTCAAGGTGTGACCTTGAGAAGGTAACATCACCTAGCTGGTCTGCATTTATAAAATCAGATCTGGATCAGGAGGTCTTCAAAGTTGTTTTTCTTTTCTTTTTTTTTTAACCTAATATTCTTTTAAACTGTGGCCTTCCATAAACAGACAATAGGGAAATTAAAATAAAATGAACATATTCCATGAAGCAATTTGATCAAATGTATGATTAGCTGTAAGCCACAAGAAACATGCTTGACACTCTGTGCCTTCAGAAGAAGCAAGCAGTACCTTAGCTTTGCTATAGGGTGGTTTGAAAGGAAATAGAATGTGGATGTGATCAAATGTCACATTACTCTCCTGTGCAATGCCTCTCCACCTGTCCTGCAATAAGGCTGACCTTGAGAAAGCACCTGAAAGGGAAAGGCAGGCGTTTTCCTCATATCAGAGACAGTAAGAAAATGCAGACTCATAACACCACAGTGGTGTTGAAGCTCTGACACAGATTTGAAATGTAGCCTAAACAAATTTAGCAATCTCTGTACATCAACAATTTTTCACAAACAAAAATTGAGGTGTAGTTGCTATCTGCTCTTTTTTACACAGATGTATTAAGGAGACTAGAAAGAGAATCTGTGAAAGACCTTGAGCTACTCCACAGTCGAGGTACACAGCATAACTCTAGTTTACATCATCATATGCTGCCATTTATGTGCTGGGTGACTCCATTTGACTCAGAAGCATAACATGCCAGCAGTAAAAACAAAGGTAACTTTGCCTTGGAAAAATATTCATGTATTAGGAAATGCAAGATAATTATTAAACATTTTCAGAAGATACGCTTTCATGTCCTTTCTCATGTTTTTTAGCTGAACAGTCTGTTTAAAGTTGTTTTCTGTTTTTATTTCTGTCAAATCTCATCTCAAATCTTATTAAACAGCATCAAGAACTACTTTTATCTCCAGTTACAGACAAGAGCAATAAAAGGGTAAAATAAAACTAATGATCAGGGCTGGGGATATAGCTCAGTTGGTGGAGTGCTTGCCTTACATGCACAGGGCCCTGGGTTCAATCCCCAACATGCCCCCAAAGAAATTAATAATAATAATAATTAAAAGAATGTGTGTCATGTTCAAATATCAACTGTTAACACATTGTAAGTTAATAAATATAAAATACTGCTGTTTATTTCTTCTTTACTATTAAATAGCAACTTTTTTCTTTTTTTCATCTCACAAGGTTTTTTATTTTCATGGAGCTGAAGATTGAACCAATGTCTTACCATGTGAATCAAATGCTCTACCACTAATCTACACCCCAGGCTCCTTTTTCAAAATTCATTTTTTATTTTGAGATAGGGTCTTGCTAGGTTACCCAAGTTGGCCTCAAAGTTGTTATCTTCCTGACTCATCCTTACTCCCAAGTAGCAGGAATTTCAGGTGTGTGCCACAAAATCTGACTTCATGTAAAATTTTGATTAAAAAATTATTATAGACTTTTTGGCATTTTATTGTGAATGAAGCTTAAACTTTGTGACTATATGAATGAAGTCAGTTGGTAATAATAATAATGATGATGGAATGGCAGTCTTTAATTTGCTATATACTATTTTAATAGAGGGATACTTATTTTCTAGGAAGTTATACTAACTCATTTGATCTTCAAACATATTTTTGAGTCAAACACTACTGTTATTCCATTTAAAATTTTAGAAAACTAAGTCACAGAAATGTTAAGGTGAAACTTGTTCAAGTCTTATAGCTACTATTAGTCATTTTCTCTTCTGAGACAAGATAATCTGTTCTGAAATAATCAACTTATAAAGAGATAAAGGTTTACTTTGGCTTGCAGTTTTGGAGATTTCAGTCCATGGTTGCTTGGTTCTGTTGGCTTTGAGTCTGTGGTGAGGCTGCACATTATGGAGAAGATTGTGCAGTAGAGGGAGCTGGTCACCTCATGGTAGCCAGGAAGCAAAGAGAAAAAGGAGGGGCTGACATACCTATATCCTCTCCTGGGAAATTATTTTAATTATCTATCTTCCTTCCACTAGGCTCCACCTCCTAATAATTTCCACCACCTCCTAATTGCACCATGTGTTAGGGTCTTTGGGGGTCACTTACCAAACCATAGCTGAAGGCACAACTGGGATTTGAATGCAGGCTGTCTGGTTCCAGAGCCCACACTTACCACAGTCGTGGATACAGTCCCTCTTGCAAGAGCTTCTACTGTTGATGTGGTGCTCTGTTACTGGGCAGACATAGTAATTTTATCACCATTCTCTTCTATGAAATATTCACATGTAGTGTCAAATAACTCTGGATCATTGTGGAGAATTGGAACACAGGACTCAAATGAAGCCTGGAATGCAGAGTTAGTTCTGCCAACTCTCTCATTTTTTTAAATATTTTAATTAAATTTACTTTTTATCCAATGAATAAAATATAATATGTGTACATATGAATTGACTACCATGTGATATTTAAATCAGGAAAAACATGTACTACCTCCTCAAACATTTTCCATTTCTTTATGTTGAAATTTTTCAAACTTCTTTATTCTAAGGTTTTGAGATGTATTATTGTGATATATTGTCATCTTACTGTGCAATAGCACACCAAAACTTCTTACTCCTATCTTACTGCAACATATTACCCATACATTAACCTTTTGCAATCACTCCCACCCTCCCTATCTCTCTCCTCTGCCTTCTGCTAACCATCATTCAACTCTCAAATCCTATGTGCCCACCTTTTCTGCAATCCACATATGAATGAGATCTGTGGTACTTGTGTTTCTGTGCTTATACTATTCAGCTATAAAAAAGAATGAAATACTGTTATTTAGTTTTAATCTCACGGCAGTCAGAATGGCAATTATCAAGAAGATAAGCAACAATAAGTGTTGGTGAGGATGTGGGGAAAAAAGTACATTCAAACATTGCTGGTGGGACTGCAAATTGGGGCAACACTCTGGAAATCAGAATGGAGATTTCTTAGAAAAATTGGAATGGAACCACCATTTGACCCAGTTATCCCACTCTTTGGTTTATGCTCAAAGGACTTTAAATCAGCATACTGAAGTGATGCAGCAACATCAATGTTTATAGCAGCTCAATTCACAATAGCTAAACTAAGGAACTAACCTAGATGCCCTTCAACAGATGAATGGATAAAAAAACTATAGAATATATACACAATGGAATATTACTCAGCCTTAAAAAGAATGAAATTATGGCATTTGCAGGTAAATGGATGGAGTTGGAGAATATCATGCTAAGTGAAATAAACAAATCCCCCCAAAAGACAAAGGCCAAATGTTTTCTCTGATATGCAGATGCTGGTCCATAATGTGGTGAGGGTGCTAGGAAAGAATGGAGGAACTTTGGATTGTACAGAGGGGAGTTAGGAGAAGGGAGAAGGTGTGGGTGTGGAAAAGATGGTGAATGAGACAGACTTTATTAGCCTATGTACATGTATGATTGCACAAATGGTGTGACTCTGCATCTTGTACAGCCAGAGACATGAGAAGTTGTGCTCCATTTGTGTACAATGAGTTGAAATGCATTTTGCTGTCATGTATAACTAATTAAAACAAATAAAAAAATAAAGGTAGGATTGGATCTGGGGGTGTAGCTCAGTGGCCTAATGCTTGCCCAGCATATTTGAGGACACAGGTTCAATCCCAGCACACAGACAAAAATGGTAATTTAAGAGGCAATTAAGGTTAAATGAGGTCACAGGGGTGGCACCCTAATCCAATATGGCTGGCACTCTTATAAGATGAGGAAGAGGCACTAGGGACATGTTTCTCTCTGAAGACACAGCAATATGGTGGTCATCTGCAAGCCAAGGAGAGAGACCTCAGGAGAAACCAAATCTGCTGACAATTGCTGACAATTTGATCATCAACCACCAGCTTCCAGAATTATGAGAAAATGAATTTCTGTTGTTTAAACTACACTGACTGTGTGTCATTGTGTTATAGAACTCTCAGCAGACTAATACAATCATTACTGAACTAAAAAAAAATACTGTTATTTGTGAGAGCATGGACTGAAACAGGAAATCATTATGTTAACCAGCATAATGTTTGGTTTTGAAAACTTTTTAATCTCCTCGGGTCACAATTACTGATAGAATAGAAATTTTTAGGTTATAGAATCCATATGCTTTTATAAAATGATGAAATATAGACTCTTCAGTTAAAGTGTTTAGTTGATTTAGAATTAACTGATGTGAATATGTTCAATTTAGTGGAGAAATAGGATTCCTTGCCATAAGTTATAGAAGAAAATATATACTAAATATTCTGTTGACTTGAGGATTTGGGGTATGTATCTGGCCCTTCCTTCCTTTCTCTTTTATTTTTTATTTGACAACGAATAATTGCATATCTGTTATGGAATATACTGTCTGGTTGTTTTTTTTTTTTTTTTTTTTTAAATCAGAATACCAATCACAACAGAATATATGGAAGCAATAAAGAAAGCAATAGGTCACATGTTTGAGTTCAGTATATTTTAAAATAAAAAAAAAAGAAAAGAAAAAAGAAAAATGCTTTCATAGGAAGAATAGAAAATGCCCCAATAAGGATGTGATAAATAAACTTCATTAAACCTATAATTTAATTAAGTAATGGAAAGGGTTTTTCTCCATGTTTGCTAAAGCTAGAATCATTTGGGAGAAACACACAAGTACTATGATGAATTAACAGTAGGCTTGGATACACAAAATGCTTCAAAGTGATAGGGGTGACCATAGCAGAGGACAAAAGTTTCTAGAGACTGATGGTCTGGCCCATCAGTGTTAGAAGAAGAGGCAGCAACTCCCAAGTAGGAATACAATGTAGGAAATATTGAATATCAGAGGTATTACAAATATTCAGATTTTTACATTTATATGTACTGCTTTTTGTAAATGATATCAAGTAGAAATGTTTAGATGAGTTAGAAAATAAAAAGAAAGCACATTTGCTGCAATAAAATTTTGTAGATACTGAATCAGACTCTCTAAAGTTCTGCAAGGTCTAAGGGAGCATCTTCTGGGGATTCACCATGATCTGGCATATTCTCTGTGACTAATTAGAGCTGTATTATCACATATGCTAGGAAAGGAAAGAAGCAAGTGAAGTCTGTGGACATACACAGGGCATTAGACTTTTGTTTAGATAAATTATATCAATAAAGTTTATCAAAATGTCCCCAAGTTTTAAAGTGACATCATCATATTTATAGGACAAAGTCCTGAAATATAAAAGTATTTTTAAAAGGGGTCAGACTATCATGTTCTGTAAGACATCATTGGTAAATGATACATTTAGAAAACAAATTTGCCTTCCTAAAAATTCTATGCATCTCAAAACATTTTCATAGGCTTTATGGACTTTGAAACAACCAACTGAAATATATAACATTATCTTCAATTTTGAGAAAGGAAATTAAGACTCAAATAAAACGAAAATTATACAACGTAATGTAGCTCTATAGTTACGCTAAGATTTTAACCAAATTATTTTGTTTTGAAATTTAAACACTGTTCTATCTCACCGCGAAGTTAGCAATCAATGGATCACATATAATTCCCTGATGATAAAAAAAATTATGTATGTTCTGAGTAGAAAGTCCAGCAACTTAATTTTTAACCTGAAAAAAATTACAGATTTAATAAACCAATTCCCTAGAATATATAAGACTGTTTCTTTAAGATACAAAAACATTCAGCTCACCAATTTAGTCTTAGATAAACCAAATGTTAATTATCAACCGGATATGTTGTGATATACTACAACTGTGTTGTTAGCTCTACCATGGTACACAACCATGTACTGTAGCTTAGGCTGAAATAGATTATGTTGCTAGGAAAAACTTCCAAATTGGTTAAAGATTGATGCATTTTAATTGATGATATCTTCATTTCTTCTTTGCTATAGGCCATATGTTACAATACAAAGAATTTTGATTTGAGACAAAAAGATCTGGAATTGAATTTCTATTCATCTACCTACCATCTGTATGATATTAATCAAGCTTCCATGGTGGACCTCTCTAATAGTCAATCAGCAATTTCATAGACTTTCTTCATCCTACCTATTGCCAGATTCCTCCAAGCTTTGCCTAGCTGCCAAGATCTCCTCTCATCTTCTGTGCTTGATCCATCACCAGTTTTCTCCTCTGGATCTGTGAGTGTACATAATCCTGAATTTCATGGCCTTTTTCAGCCAGACTGATGCCAACTAAGTCTCAAGTCACAATGCTGCAGGAATAGAAATTCTGGACCCTGATCATCAGAATGGGCACCTTGACCATTATTCTGCCAATACTTTCTGCAAGAACTTGGACATTACACCTCTTTTAGTTTCTCATTTTGACTCCTCTCTTTTCTCCTCTTCTCAGTGAACATGGGGCACAGACTCATGTTTCATCAGGGCTCTTGGCTGTCAGTCTTGGCAATTCCTCTGCCGTTCTACTTTATCATGTCAGGCAATGGCTCAAGAAACAAGCTTACTTTTGATAAGAAGGGCTACGTTCAGTCTCTCTGAAAGTTTCACATTCTATTTAAAGGAAATAAATATTCACATATTTCTCATTGAACAAAATGTAGATTTCATGAATACATAAATCCATTTGCTTTATCATATACATCACTGATACCTCTACTACAAATGTTCTTGCATCTGTTCTGAATATTCTGTTTATTCTTCTTGGTATATTTTCCACATTTCTCCACCTTGTTACTTGGCCCAGGAGGCTGAATTCTATGGACTTCAATTCCAGGCTATTTGGTTATCTCAATTTTAGTTTTTTTTTTTTTTTTTTTTTTCTTATGGTCATTGGAAGGTTTCAATGGCAGGAAATTCAAGAGAAATTGAGATATTCGCAACTCAATAATTAGAAGGTAAAGGGTAGACAGAGATTGTATTTCTGTGGTTGGGAAGCCCCTTTCTTAATATCAGTTCCCATTAAATCATGAAAAACCTTCCTTCTCTTTTCTTTTCCTGGCCTTTGCTAGTTCTATATTGGTTTCTTTATTCCTACTCATAGTTTTATAGATAGTTAAGTTCTTCTCAATTACTTCTTTTGAATGTGCAGGCATTTCTTATGGGACCAGACTGATATGGTCTCCTGGCCACAAGTTTAATGAAACAGGGTTAACAATTGTTCAACCTCCTTTATGGAAATATTTGGTCCCTGAACAGAAAAAAGAAGAAAGAACTGGTAGAAATGGTTTATGACCCTTGTATCAGAATATTAAAATTCAATTTTTAGCTTAAGACAGCCATACCCTATAGATGTCGAAAGATATATAAAAGTAGTAAAATTTAATAGAACATTTTATGTACTTTAATAGTGCTTAAGACTTAATTCTATAAAATAATAGAATATTTGAGGTGAAAGAATGAGTATCTGATATTTTTCCTTTCTTATTCTTTTTTTTCATACATAGATTTTTAAAAATATTTTTAAATAAATTTTGGGAATTCTCTGCTTGAAAATCAGGTCTATAATTATGAACTTAGTCATCTAATAATTTTAAAATATTTTGTTCTTTCTGGCTCCCTTTGAATTTACATTATTAATTCATCATTTGCACTTTTTTCTTATGTAATTGAGGAATAACATATGGATCTTCTAGAAAATCGGGTGAACAATTATAGACTTTCAGAGAAGACATCCTGGACCATAGTTATCTGCACAAAAAGGTTTTGATTTTTTTTTCAGAATATTGTAATCTTCTGGAGAATTTTCCTTACCATCTACCCCCAAATTTCAGCGTTAGAAATATTTCTGTTTTTATTTTATTATACTAATTATAACACTAAGCTATACCATTTGCTATAGTAATTATGCGACATCAAATTTTCCAGCTTTCTTGAAAAATATTCTGACAAACTTTGAAACATAATGTTCTTGGACGTTGTTTGATGACTGTCAATAACAAGGCTGATGGCTCTCCACCAAGGCTGACTTTTCCTTCTTCCTGAGCTCAACACTATCCTATGTTACCCAGCCTCTTTTGATCACTTATGGCAACATACCTTGATTTCAGTTCATTCTAAGGGTAAATAATGGATGTCAGTTTTAAAACTGGTCAAGGAAACCTCAAAAAATGCAGTCCTTATCTTCTTTCCTTTTCCTAGTTCAGTGATGTGATATCAACCATCAGAGTGACCACGGAAGAAGGCATTAGGGTAATCATCAACTTTGGTTGCTGAATAAATACATAAAGCAGATCCCCCATCTGCTGCCTGAAATTGTCTTTCACGATAACTGAGCAAGAAATATTTTTTCGTTTTGTTTTTTGCCAATAAAAATGTTTGATATGTTTGTTACCAAGGTTAACCTGACTTTAGTAATGCAAATAATATGACCAAATTAATTCTTCCAATTGATGTTTGTAAATTTATTTATCATTGGGAGAGGACATTTACTTCACACTTTATTCTATAAACACCCAATTTTTATTTCCAGTTTCATAAAGGCTTTCAAAAATTAAGTCTGTTTTACAAACACATTTAATAATTAAAGGGGGCTCAAAAGGTTTCATACATTCTGCCAGGTTCTTGGAGAGAACAAAACAGATGTATTTGTTGTCTCACAGATCTTGCTGGCTGGTGGAAGAAACAAGACATTAATCAAATAATGGCACAAATAAATGCATATTTATAAATGGAAATAACGATTTTAAAACCAAAAAGGAATATGAGGCACCCAAAATGAGGAGCCTGGTTTTGTCTGGTGGAGGGACAATTATTTGACAAGTGAGGTTTGAAATGAAATTAGTAAGAGGGTTAGGATTAAACTGGGCAAACCGAGGTGGACATTGCGTCTCAAAACAGTAGAAACACTGCATGCAAAGATGCTGTGGGTGGAGGAAGCACAGCAATACAAATTTTAGTAGAAGGCCCTGTGCCTGGAGCACAGCCAGTTCTGAGATACAAGCCAGAGCATGCAAGACTTCATAGACCATATTCTCATTTACCATTCACTTCTTTTGTTACTGTGACCTGGCTTCCACCATGTTCAGAATACTGGCTTTATAAGTGACCTACTGATTTTCAATATTACTATTTAACACCCACTCCTTGTAGTTCCTCTTTTTCCATGGGAAACCCTAGTAGCACACTCTTTTCCTTTATTTCTAACATATGTCAAGTTGTATTGCCTAAATGTTACCACAGCAATAATTCCTGTCCAATTTGTTCTTGCAGAACTTTGCTTGAATAGAGGTAAGCTATGTGGCTACCTTAACAAGTAGTCTGTGGCAAAAGTGATTATATTTCACTTTCAAGCCTGGTTCAAAAAAAGTAATGCAGCTTCTATCATTCTCTCTCTCTCTCTCTCTCTCTCTCTCTCTCTCTCTCTCTCTCTCTCTCTCCCTCCCTCCCCTGGATCCATTCATTGTGTTATGTTTTGCTAGTAGCCACACAGAGAGATCACATGCAGATGCTCCAGTCATAAGTTCAAGCTAAGGTTTCCACTATGAACCATAAGATGAATGAAGAAGTAAACACACAGATAATTTCTGCCTCTGTACTTGTTTTTGTTCCAATGATGATGAGTAAAACAGACAAGCAATCTTCACTTAGTCCTTCCCAATGTGAAGATTTATAAGCAAGGTAAAAGATGCCATGTTTTCTTCATCTAATTTGGTGGTAGATGTTTACATAAAAATAGGTAACCAGGACAAATAACCTGATTACTTCTCATTTTTTGTTATCATTGTCAGCTAGTTTCCTTCAGTATTAATTTTTTTTTCAAATTAGGTTTCTAGGTTCAAATCATTTTGCTTTCTAACTATGTAAAAGAGTACATATTTCTAGGTTCAAATGATTTTGCTTTCTAACTATGTAAAAGAGTATATACTGCCTTATTTTCTTATCTGTAAATTAGGAAAATAATGGTAAATATCTTGTGGTTGGACTAAATTACAATATTTATGTAAAATATTTATGACATGCTCAATAAATGTGTACTCATGTATGTGTTTATCTCAACACTGATTTGCTAGCATTATTTCCTTATTCTATTATCTTCTTATTTGGTGTGTTCTTTCCAGAATTATTAACTGTTCCTAGTGTTTTAACTATTATTTTTTCTAAGTGACATTTTATTTCTTTTGATTTAAGTAGGTCTTCAGACTATAGTTAAAATCAATTCATATGATAGTTTTTGAGAGGCGTCTTACGTGCTTCAATATTTGATTCTTTCTTCTTCAGTATATGTGATTAGTGTTGCATAAAATAAGGAATCAGAATGCTCTGGAGAGTTTAAATAAAAAAGTGTGCATTCTCTTATAGCTAGGTGACTTTTGGTAAATGAGAACTACAGAAAATCTGAAGCTAAGAGACAATAAGAGTGTACCTGAAGGAATTTTACTTTTCGATAAAATTTGTTCAGAAAAGAGAAGATTCTTTTCCAAGTGAGATAAAATTGGGGGAAGTATAAAGGTAAAAACTAACTACTACCTTTATTTAAGAGGGTTTACATAGTCATATGAAGTTTGTTCATTTTTAAACTATCAATGATTGTGGCATTTGCTTCTGGTTTTATACATGAGCCTACTTGAAGATTTTGTCTGAAAGAAAATATATACCTCTTTAGTGACTTAGAAACTTAAGTTTTAAAATGTGTAAGTCTTAATTTCCACATGTGATCTCAATCAGAGTCATCCATTCTAGTGGCTAGGAGCTACCTGGCAGAGAGAGTGACATGTTGGGAGACATTATTAACAGCAGTCTGAATCCCCCCAGAAGAGTAATGCAGCAAGAATTACACCTGTGAAATTTCCTGTACTTCATCTTGTCAAATGTAGCCTTGTGTATCATTTTCATGTTCAAGGCTAATAATGGTTAATATTATAGTATGCTTACTTTATTTCAGACACTGTTCTAATTTATTTAGCTAGTTTAATTCCATTAATTTTCAGAACAACATGTTGGTGCTGGTATAATCTCAGTTTCTTTCAGATGGAAAAAACAGAATCAAAAGGTTAAACATCTTGTTTAAGCCCAGCTAGGTATTTGGTGTTAGGAGCTAAGGATCTGGCTCCAAGAACCCTGATTGGCCATCACTGGGCCTTTTAATGGAGCATTGGAACTTTTAATGGAGCACTGGGTCTACAGAGGAAGGTCTACTCTCTTAAGAATGGCAATCAAGAACTTCCATGATTTGGCCCCAGTCCTTACTGCCCTCCTCAAACAAGGCTCCGAGTAACCTAGAAAAGAGATATTTTCCCCCATATCTACCCTGCATTTTTTAATCCTGTTATCCTTCTGCAAACTCTTACATATAGTGTGCTTCAATTCCTCCTTTTACTTTGTCAAAATCCTAATGATTATTCTCAACTAAGTAGAGTCTTTGTGGATATTTACCTGTTCCAGCCCTATTTATGAAACATACATAATTTCTTTCGATTTCCTGGAGAAGTACCCTGTTACCTCTCTTGTGTTCATTCCATAGGTTATGTCCTAAGCTTCTGAGATGACTGTTAAAAAGTCCTAAATAAAATCAGTACTCCAAAACTCTGCTTGTTTGAATTGAATTAGATTCATTCCCTGACTGTGTACAATATAGTAAACAGTTGTCTGAAAATCTAAGCAGTTGTCTGAAATCACTATTTATACAAACCTGAGGTAAAATAGTTATTATTGACATGTTTTGATGTTCTGGCATATAGTATCAAGGTAATATATATAGAACAACTCACCTCTAAAATTATTCTGTGATAAAATACAAATGGCAATAATGCCTCTATTTCATTATCCAAGATAATATTATAGAAATCCAAGTTGAGGCAGTCAGTAAGCTGAAGGTTGAAATGTTATCTGATTAATATAAAGTGATCTTAACATTCAAACAGGATAATCTAATCAAAATGAAAAGATTATGTGTTTTGTGTTTTGAAATTAAGTTATTTTTCTCCATCTTTCTTAATTAAGTGCATGCAACCAAATGTATTTTTTCAAAATGGAGATGTCACAGTACCGTCCTTAAAAATAACATAATAAATATTCATCTCCCTGATGGACATTTGTGTTGTATGTACTCTGCACTGCAGACTAATTCATCTCTGTGGTAAATATGTCCAGACAACAGCAACATTTTCCTCCCTTGGTATTGGAAGTTACCTAAGAAGTATAGGATTTTCCTGAATGGCCATTGGTCTTGTACATTTTCTTTAATTTTCTTTCTTTTTCTTCTCTCTCTCTCTCTCTCTCTCTCTCTCTCTCTCTTTCTATGTGTGTGTGTTTGTGTGTGCGTGTATGTGTGTGTGTATGTGATTTAATCATACTGTTCTGTTCAATCTGATCAATTATGCTCACTCTGTTCAATCCTCCCTTTCTCCCCCTCCTCCCACTACTTCAGAATCAATGAACTTTTACACTTGAAGTGTTCACCCTTAACTCGTTCAGATTAATATTTTTCATTTGTCTGATTTGGTATGCGACGAGCAAGAAAGTGCCTAATTCAACAAATACCAAAAATATTTCCTGCTGTATTGACACAGAGCCACTTATGCTAACATTACAAAAACTAATTACTTTAACATCAAGAGAAACATTCCCAAGGGCAAAAACATGTTTTGTGACTAGGCCCTCTAAGATTTTGTTTGATTCTGTGCTTTCTGAGGGAGTTGCATAACCAGGTGGAACAACCAGGGAGTGATTAAGTTTAAGCACCACTACCAGAGGAATGTAGACTCCATGAATTTCCTCTAACAAAGAATTATCCTGCTGTATGTAAGCACACATTTCAATCACTTTGAAGTATTAGCCTATCAGTTCAAGCAAGTTTAGGTCTTTTAATGAAGCTTAATCAGACATTTACTGAAAATATTTTTTATGCAAAACAATTCACCAAAGAATAGTTCTACAAGTTGTTTTTGTCTTTTCTGGCATGTCTTGGAGATCTGACCCATTTAAGCAGGTTTCTGTACAATGAGACTAGGATTTAATATCTTTGGTTTTTAGATGCATGCAGGTAAAGCCCAGAGACCATAATTGCAAAGCTTCTAGAACAGGGCCCATGCAAACATTCCATGTGGGAGAAGACCTCCAGCTGCCACAAACTGGCAAACTTTTTCTAAACCCATCTTCCTTTGTAAGTTTCTTCCTACCTTGCCTCTGATCTGAGCCACTCACTGTGGCTGAAGTTTGTCATCAGTTGGTTTTATCTGGATAGCTACAAGTGATTATAGTCATTCTTCCAAAACTGTTCTTACCATGCTAAAAGAGTTTTATAGTCTCATTGAGTTTTTTTTTTTTTTTTTTTTTTTTTTTTTTACTATAATTTAACTATAGTTCCCATTGATGGTGTTTGGATATCAGAAGGCCATTTTTGTTTTTAAAGTTTTTAAGATGATGTTAAGGATTAGGATCAGCAGATATGTTTAGTGTTAACAGAATTTCCATTTATCATTTTGAAAGATGATTTCCATTATAGCCTGGAGCTACAAGATTGACTCTGGCTTCTTATTTCATTTACCAACCAAGTAAAAGGTTGATCTGCTTTGATTTGGACACCTAATATCTGTGTTGTGTACAAGTCTGTGCACATGCTTATGTGTGTGTGCACACACTTGAAGGAGATTGTTAATTTCATAAGTTAACTAGATACTTTCCTTTACATATTGCTATTAGAATTATTTTTAAAACATTCTTTAAACTATACTGGGGGATTAATTTAGTACAAACATTAAAATAAATAGTACTTTGTAAACATACTCCAAATGAGGTTTAGAAGCATCCATGAGAGTCCTTGATTAACTTAGGCACTGCTCCCACTCAATATAAACGTGGCCTGTGGCTGTGTACATTTTATAGATCATTTGCACTACTCAATAACATCTGAAGAATATTAATCAGGCTAAAATAAGAGATAGAAGGCTAAAGAAATTCAATACAAACATGTAGCAGAGGGAACTTTCTGACCTCTCTTTGTTGAACAGAGTTAAATCTATTACTCAGAATTGGGTAACAAATCCACAGAAAGGATTTGCCACAGGGTGACCAGATTTCATAACAATCAGTGACAATGATAGGACATTGTGAATTTGAGAGCTGAGTTTAAATTAAGATGAAATGCCCTAGATTAGGCATTAGATAAAGCTGCCCATTATATTATTAATTTTAATTAGATCCTTTGCTGCCTTATGTTCTTTGATCTGAGCTAAGTAATTAAGCCCATTTTACTTTCTAATTGGATTATACTGCTTGTCTTGCTAAATCCAAAGATAAGAAAATGTGCAGGTCCTAAATGTATACTGCTTTGTCGTTGATGTCCTTTCTACAGAAATGTGTTCTGCAGATATGAGAATGAATATTTGTTTGACTAAATTAAAAAGTTGATCTGTCCAAGGATATTGTAAAACATGATTTCTTACATTTATGTAATGTGTCCTGCTGAGACCTTACTTTTCAAGCAGAGGCTTTTGTAATCTAGAAGAAGCAAAAAGAACTAGGGTGATTCTGTTTGTAGAGGAACCCAGGTGTTCAGAAATCAAAACATAGTCTACTTAAAGAAAGAGAGGTCCCTGTGTCAAGATAGGCTAGATTCTGATGGACTCTGGATATTGAGGAGCTATTTAATTTGATGGTGCTATTTTATCTTGAACCAATTGCAGACTGTGGAGAACTTTGAATTTTATGTTGAAGGTGACTCTTGGGGTTAAAAATAAGGCACTAAATATGAGCTCTTACTTACATTCACGGCACTAGATAAGCAATTTATATGAATCGTCCATTTTAACCTTAACATTTACTCACCGGAGTAGGTATTTACTTAAATACACTTTAGAGAAACTCAAGCTAAAGCTCAGGCTTCATATGACTTCACCTAGCTGGTGTATGTCAGAATTGCCACTTGGTCCAACGTCTGTGTGACTCCAAAACTTAGTTTTTCACCAGTACTCATCTGTGTAGCAATTCTAATTTAATCATGAGTGCTACTAACTCCCAGACTCTGCTTCCCATTTGTAAAGTGAAGTCTGAAAAGTCTGTAAAGTGCCTACAACTTTTAGTAGTCTTGTTACATTTGAATAATTCTTATTTTTTAAAATAATTAGTGTGACATCAGAAACACAATAAATTAGTGAATATATTTGTTCTTTTTCTTTAAACCAGAGCTAAACAAAGGAGTTACCTGTTTGAATCCAATAGCATTTAATCCATGCACTGAAAACTTCTAGATGGGTCTCCCTACATTTCTCTTTTTTCTGGCTTATTGCCAATTATCAGCCAAACTGATCCAATTTAAGTCAGGCCAGACATGCTAGTTGTTTTCCTAATTCCTGCAAGGGTTCCCAATTCTCCTGTGTGTGCTGATATTCCAGGGTCTGGTCTATCTGGCAGATGGCAGTCCAGCCTTAACCTTACAGTTTATGTTGGCATTTCTACCTTTACCCTTCTGGCTGCTGCTCCTAATGTTAGTCTCACCCAAATGAACCTCTAGGTTTTCATCTAATCCTTGATCCTGGAAACTCTGCTTTTTGTCTAGCCTAATGACCTTGCATGTATCCAATCTTCTCTCTGTTCTGTCATTCCACCTTTTTAAAAAAATTTATTCTAATTTGTTATATATGACAGCAGAATGCATTACAATTCATATTACACATATAGAGCACAATTTCTCATATCTCTGATTGTACACAAAGTAGATTTACACCATTCGTGTCTTCATACGTGTACGTAGTTAAGGTAATGATGTCCATCTCATTCCACCATCTTTCCTACCCCCATACTCCCTCCTTTCCCCTTACACCCCTTTGTCCTATGTAGAGTTCTTCTAATCCTCCCATGCCCTATCCTCCCAATCCCATTATGAATCAGCACCTTTCTAGTGATGACATTTCTTTTACTCCCAAATTTTGGAAGATGTTTCAATTTAACAAACACAAATTTTCATTGTGTATATATGCCAAAGTTTCCCTATATATTCATCTGCTGATGGGCATCAGGGTTGGTTCCACAATCTAGCTATTGTGAATTGTGCTGCTATAAACATTGATGTGACTGTGTCCCTGTAGTAAGCTGTTTTTAAGTCCTTTGGGAATAGTCCAAGAAGTGGGATAGCTGGGTCAAATGGTGGTTCCATTCCAAGTTTTCCTAGGAATCTCCATACTACTTTCCAGATTGGCTTCACCAATTTGCAGCTCCATGAGCAATGTAAGAGTGTGCCTTTTCCCCCACATCCTCGCCAACATTTATTGTTGTTTGTTTTTTTGATGCTGCCATTCTGACTGGAGTAAGATGAAATCTTAGAGTTGTTTTGATTTGCATTTCTTTAATCACTACAGATGTTGAACATTTTTTCATACATTTGTTGATTGTATATAATCTTCTGAGAAGTGTCTGTTTAGTCCCTTGGCCCATTTATTGATTGGGTTATTTGTTTTTTTGGTGTTAAGGCTTTTAAGAGCTTTATAAATCCTTGAAGTTAGTGTTCTATCTGATGTGCTTGTGGTAAAGATTTGTTCCCATTCTGTAGGTCCTCTATTCACCTCACTGATTATTTCTTTTGCTGAGAAGAAGCTTTTTAGTTTGAATGCGTCCCATTTATTGATTCTTGTTTTTAGTTCTTGCGCTATAGGGGTCTTATTGAGGAAGTTGGAGCCTAAACCAACATGATGGCGATTTGGGCCTACTTTTTCTTCTATTAGGTGCAAAGTTTCTGGTTTAATTCCTAGCTCACTAAAAGAGAATAAAATCATGGCATTTGCAGGTAAATAGATAGAGTTGGAGAAAATAATGCTAAGTGAAGTTAGCCAATCCCCCAAAACTAAAAGGTCAAATGATCTCTTTGATATGAAGATACTAACTTATAAAGGCAAGAGAGAGGGAATGAGAGGAATGAAAGAGCTTTAAATAGAACAAAGAGGGGGGAGGGATGGGGACAAGAGGATAAGAATAATGGCAGACTGAGTTTTCCATGATTACCCTAAATATATGTATGAAGACACAATTGTTGTAAAAATACTTTATGTTAAACCAGCAACTTGAAATATTGTGCTCTTTATATGTAATATAAAATGAAATGTACTCTGCAAACATTTATAACAAATTAGAATAACAAAAAAAATTTTTTAAGTAAAAAAGAACAAACACAAATTTTCATAAACAAAGCTATTGGGTAAAGGAGGAAATTACTAAGGATATTTTAGGTCAATAGCCACATACATTTAACATCTAGTAACATTTATTTTCATTTCTGATTGGATTTGTGTATCTCACCCAAGATGTACATGAAACATTTTCACATTTCTACAGTGCTACAGCATGCTGTGGTAAGTTTCTTAGACATGAGAAAGGAGATTTCAGTGAAACTTTTTATCAGGAAATTACACAGGTCATTATGATAGTTGTCTCATTTATTTTACTTGTTTTTCTTAATTGACAGTTAAATCATCTGTTTTTATCATGAACAACCTGTTATTTTTAAGTAAATATGCACTTAGACTTTATATATACATATATACATGCATGTACATACATATACACATAATACACACTATGGAATGATTAAATCTAGCTAATTAACCCATATATTACTTAACATTGTTATCATTTTTGTGGCGAGACACTACATTCCCTCTCAGCCTTTTTCAAAATCACAGTATGTGGTTAACACTAGTCACCACACTGTATAGTAGATATCAGAAGCATATTCCTCTAGAAAATTCCTGTCCAATGGAAATTTGGTATTCTTTGACTAGCATATTTCTAAACTTACCCTTCTCAAGCAACCCAACTTCTAGAGACTACTGCTCCATTCTTCATTCCTATGAGATCACTTTTTTCAATTCCACATATGGGCATATGGGTGAGGTCATGTGGTATTTATCTTTATCTGGCATATTTCACTTAATGTTCTGCAGGTTTATACATGTTGTTGCAAATGACAGGACTTAAAACAGTCTACTATTAATCTTTTTTTATTTTTAATTTATTTGTTTTTTATTCTAAGTTGTTATAAATGACAGCAGAATGCATTACATTTCATATTACACATATAGAGCACATTTTTACAAATCTCTGGTTGTATGCAAAGTATATTCACACCATTCGTGACTTCATACATGCACTTAGGGTTGTAAAACACTTTATAAATTTTCAAGTGATTTAATATATGAACTTTTTTTTTGGAATGAAACTGAGTTGTTATACTTTAATTTTGAAGCACCATTATTATTTTGCCACAGGAATTTACAAGTTTTAGGAATAAAAATTTTTTAAAAATACTTATTTATTTGTTTTAGTTGTACACAATGCCTTGTATTTTTATGTGGTGCTGAGGATCGAACCCGGGCTGCGCATGTGCTAGGAGAGTGCTCTACCGCTGAGCCACAACCCCAGCCCAGTAAAAACCTTTTTATTATGATATATGATAAAGACTATTCAAAATAAGCATGAAAATAAAAGACATGATATTAAACAATGGATGGGATTGAACTATATTTTTAAATAATTTGATGTTACAGAGCAGGTATGTCACTCAGTGGCAAAGCACTTGTCAATTAGCACAAGGCTGTGGGTTTGATCCCAAAACCACACACACACACACACAAATGGATTATACATAATAATTTGAAAAATGCAAAGTTGGCTATTACATGAAGGAAAAATAATTTGTGCTTTATAGAACAACTGTCTATGACTTTACTTTTTAATTGTGTTTTGTGTCAAATATGAAAAATAGTTCTTTGGGGCTAGACAGAAAACTTTAAATTAATTAAAATCATTTCCCCAGGAAAAAGGACTTAACATATGGCATAAAACCTGTCCCATCATTCCTGAAATGAAGCACCCAGCAATGTGCATCATACATGTCTAAGTGGGAGGGTGGAGCCAGGATTTCTGCTTTTAGACCAATAATTGATAGAGGGTCCTGAACCTGTGATCTTCTCCTCAGCCTATAGCTTTCTCCTGTTCTATTGCTAACTTTCCTTGCCTTGGATTAGTTGAAATGCATACTTTTTGTGTTTTGTGAAAATCCCATATTTTTGTAAAAAAATGCCTCTCTATCTATCTACCTATCTATCTATTTGTGTTTGTGTGTTGGGGGGGGGGGGGTCCTTCTTTCCCAGGAAATATTGAGAATTTTCATTGAAATTTAAATGAATTTAGACGATTTAGTGTTGTCTGAGGATTAATATCATCCATTGTGTCCTCCTATGCTGGCCTTAGTAAAGAGCATGACGATATCTAACAAGAAGTTTCACATGGTCAAGGATATATCAGGATCTCAACAGAGATATTCAGTATCCTTGAATGAGCCTACTCTTTGCAATGATAAAAGTTCATGGCTACTAAGCAATTCATTGTATTTTTAAGGCAGCAGTGCAGCCGTATAAGCATCTGCTAGTTCTGTGTTTGCTAGATTGACATTCCATTCAAAATTAAGCTGGGAAATCTGAGCCTTTACTCTGCTTTTTGTGTTCTTCATTAGAAATAGTAATTGTGAACAATTTTTTGAGTGAAAGTGAAACTTTAAGTGAATTACTTTTTTAAGATAAATGTTTAATGCATCTTATGGAGAAGTATAAAAAACATTTTAAACAATGGTTTATATTGTTTGAATTTATGGTTATTATTCTTTGAATAGTGATATTCTTTGCCTTAATACAGAAAAATTGCAAAAGTATCTAAATGGTAGCTGTTGGTTGGGAAGTGCTGGAAAGAATCTAAACAAACCTTTCCTACTCAAAAGAAAATTGATAGAGTAAAAGGAGAAAACCGTTCTTCAATGTAATAGAGACTACCTCCTTCCGCCTAAGAAAAAAATCTACCTTCATGATTAAATTACTTTGCTATTTTAACTCGTCCTTATCATACAAAGAAAAATAAAAGGCATTATCTAAAGAAGCTCCCACCACTGGGAAGGAGTTTTGCCTTAGATATAAGAAGAGATTTAGTAATAAAATAAAATACTCAGAACTTGAAGGTGGGTAATAAGGACTGTTGGCAGTAAAATTTTATTTAGAAAATAAGTCTTTTTAACTAAGTATAAGATGTATAAAGAAATGTGATTGATTAAAGAAAAAAAAGATGGAAAAATCCAAGTGATTATTTCCCCCTTTGAAGAATCACAGTGGTGATTGTCCCCTTATATATGGACACTTTGAAAACTGCTCACAAAAGATAGTCATGCTTCCATTGCTCTAAAGTATTTTGGCTCCAAATCTCAAAGAAAGTTGAGAATGTCAGAGTATCATATGCTAACATTTGAGGAGCTGGAGGTTTGGAGCTAGTCCTGGGGGTACATAGGGGCCAGGTGCCAGTTCTACTCCTGGTGGACTATATCCCACTGGGCAACTAACAGGAGCCTCACTTTCAATAACCTCACCTCACAGCTGTCATGAACATGATACAGAACAACACACAAAGACATGATGATACCCATCAATTCTCAATTTGTTGTTCTTTTATCTCACTTCCCTACTACGAATAAATGCAATTTTGCTAAATCTCTTATTAAAGTAGTGTAGGCAGTACCTTTTCAAATTTGTTTCTCACTAATTTGAATATCCCATTCTTGCATATAACCTATCCTGTAATCAAACTTAATTCCTAAAATATGCCTATCTTATTGTATCATTTTCTATTATTTAATTTTCCATTATTTCTATTATGTAGATTCTTCTGCTGAGACACTCTCCCTGAAATGTCAACTTTATCCCTATTTTATCTATCCTCATTTGTACAAAATGTACTATTTGAGGAATTCCTTACTTCCAAGTGGATATGAATCTTTCCCTTCTGCTTTATAGAATTGTTTTCTATTTCTTTGGGAAATTTTATAATAATTATATATTAAACAATAAATAAATTAAATAATAGATGATGCTGATGCTATATATATGTGTTTTATATATATTTTTAAATTTAATTTATTATATATAATATGTAATTATATAATTTAATTTATTATATATATTTTAATTTAAATATATATATTTTTAATTATATATATATATATATATATATTAACTGAAGGACAAGAGCAGTAGTTTATTTTAATCTTTTACCATAGATAACTTTGGTTGATATTCAAAAAAGGTGTTTGGGGTAACACTATGTGAAATAAGAACTATAAAACCGTTGGGCATTCCATCCAATATTTATAAAACAAACAGATACTTAAAGAGCTCCACAGTGTGAAGAATTGAAAGCCAATGCTCTTTTCTACTTAAATAAGAAGTTAAAGTGTTCTGTGCTAATGTGCCCTTGTTAGAAAAAGTCCAAAAGTATTAAAGTACTAAAACAGAAGTATAAAAATATTAAGAACAACTTTTTGCTAAGCTAACTTTTGCAAATTATTTATCCCTTGGGTCTTTTTATGTAATATTTGATTGCCTTTGTAGTAAAAGAATTTCTCTCTCTCACTTTCCCTATCCTGCTTATTAAAAATTTTTTAACAAAAAATCACTGCATGTCCTTGACACTGTTCTTAACTTGACAGATAAAAGACGTGACAGTGTCATTTTGACAATTGGATTAAATTTAATTAAAATTATCACATACTGTATTATTATCTTCTTTAATTTATGTTCACATTTTAGCAGATACATGGAGAATAATTGTAAAACTTGATTTCTTCCAGTGCAGTCTTTTCCCAAGTTAGTCCTCATAAGTACATATCAGTTCTATTTCCTTTTGCAGCTAAAAGTATTTCATATCTGATTTTATTTTCTCACAATCACACATTTCTAACTATTCTTTCTATAGTTAACATATGTGCTTTGACTTTGCTAGCAGGGCTGATCTTGTTGATTTTCTATTGAACTTGGTAGAGAAATAACCTTGTGTTTTCTCCATAGATAGTTGGCCTTCTTAAGTCATTTATCAATTCTTATTAGCATAAATGTAGAAGTAATTGAAATTCTGTGTTATTACCCACTAAAGTGACATGAATTCTTCCCTTTGACATTTCTCTCTTTTCATTATACAATAGCTTTTTTCCTGGCAATTTATGCACACTTTGAATACCTCTGTTCAATTTTATTTGATATGAAGCACAACCAGATTTCTGCAATGCTGCTACAAAATATTTTATATTAAGGAAGTGTAATATATGACATCCATTATAGTCTTAGATGTGCTCCAATGTGTGGAATGTGAGATCATAGAGAGATTGAATAGAGAAGATTCACATTTATCTCTTTCTCTCCCTAATAATGGAGAAGTGCTTCTAGATAAACTTACAAAATATATACTGCATGGCATTGTATTATCTGCATGCACTAGGTATATTAAGCCTGTCACAGGCATAATAATTCAGTGACAAATATAACAGAAGGGTTTATCTCAGTTTAGCAAAAATTTCCTTATAGATCAAGGATTTGTACTCCTAAGTACTTTCTTTTTTTTTCTCCTTCCAGTCACTCATATAGAAATCATCATGCTTGGGGTTCTGGAGTCTTTAAATGTTGGATTTGCAAGTACATTTGATTTGAAATTATTATAATTTAGGTAGGCCTCTATGAAGAATAAGGACAAGTAGTGTTCACTCATTGGTCTCTTTGAGTTCATCTGTATCTTCTGCACTGCTTATTGGCTGGTTTAGCAGACAACAGAGTGAACACAAATTTAATCCCTACACAAGTCATTATACACACCATTTTGTACATAAACTGCATGTTTTACCTATCTTAGCTCACTTAAAATGTTTTTCAAACATATGACATTTCCATTTCACCAAATCCTATAAATAAGCAATTTTGAATTTCTCTCTTTCAGACATTACCATTCTCTCAGTCTGTATTCCCAAACTCTGTCCTGGATAATTACAAGAGCCTACTGATTGTCTCCTCTTTCTCATGCCACATGCTTCTGGAACAATTTTTGCAAAAGGAAATCTCAGTAATGTAACTTTCATTTCTAATGTGTTTAAATGATTTCCTACTAACCACAAAAATGTCCATACTCCATAATATATGATGCCTTTCTTGATCAGAATAACTTTTTTCAGTTTCATTTCTTTTTACCACCCTCCTTAAAAATTACTTGCAACTGTTATTTGTAGTTCCCATACATGAAATGTTTACTCTTTAGTATCCATATGCATCTAAGCCTTTCCTTCACCTAACATATGGTCAACTTCTTACTGAAAAATCTGATCCTGTTACTCTCCAGTGTTTTAGGCAAAATTAATTAATCTCACTTACACTAAAAGTATTCATTGTTACTATTTCCTCTATCACTCTAGTATATGTTTTAATGTGTTTTGAATTAGTTTCTTGCAAGAAATGGATGGTCTGAAGTATCTTTGAAATCAAGATCTTATAAAACCTCCTACACTTAGTGCATTTGCCATGGAATTTGAATGGAATCAATTTGATGTAGCAGATTTTTATGTTTGGCCTACTGTGGGATAAGATTTATTTCATGAATATATTACATTTTTCAAACTATGGTTATGCATTGTGGTTAAGAATTTCAACTTTGATATATCCCATGTATTATATCATGACATCTAATTTTTGCAGATCTGCTAACCTAAGAACTGTTCCCTCTTGGAAAATGCTGCTTATGCTTTAGAGTCCTCAGATTTCATCCTATCTTTACCCTTCACAATTGAAGCTCTTTTCAGTTTTCATTCCTTGCTGAAGTTCCCCTTCTCAGAGGTTCTTTCCAATTTCTTAATATCAAACTCCTGTTTCATTTTTTGTGTTTCCATGATAAGTGCAAATGGATAATATTAAATGACAGTTTTATTAAATGGATAGTATATTAAATTATTAATGTATTAATTATGTGGGCAATATTAAATAATGGTACCTTCTAAATTATAGTTCTTCTCACTATGAACTTTATTAATGCTTGTTTTTTGACTAGGAAAAATCAGATATAACTCTATTCTTCTATTAAAGAAAACATATTCTGAATTCAAAACAAGTTATTCACATGAAAACTTATTATCTAAAATAACTTTTAACTAAAATATTGATTTTGGCTAAACTTAATGGGATTTGAAATATATTTATAAAACATAGGAAAGTGAAGATGTCTGGGACCATAGATTTTCACCTATGAAGTATAAAAATAGAAAAACAAAAAGTAGGATACAGGTAGGCTAAAAAATCATGTATGCAGTTAGCAAAGTAACTAGAAAAAAAGCCTTGCTCTCACAGACTCCCAGTGTAAGGTTTTATTTAGCATCACAGAGCCTTTCTGAAAAGTTAATGCCACCACTTGCAAGGCTGGGAAGGAATCTGATCTGAACTATAGCTAAAAGAGGCCTGTGTCCCAAAGATTTGGATGACACCTTCATTCCCATCTGAAACTTGGAAAAAGTCTCGTTTTGTCTATTTCTTACATTTTGAGTACACCTTGCTGTGGAAATTAGGTTTGCTTTTGGTTGTTCTGAGAAAACAAGTATCCATTCATACTTATGTTTGTATAGCCTCTGCATATTGAGGAAACTAGATATTGCTTTTTTAGAAATCAGTATAGTGTGATTTAAGCAATGTATGCTATTGACTTACTTAGATGCAAACTTGCTTCACGTGAATTATGCAATTGCTCTTGGCAACTATCTGAAGCTGAATTTATATGCTCTGTTAAGCATCCAATCATCAAGACAGCTACTGCTACCCCTGCCATCAGAAAACTATATTTCCCTCTCCTTACATTTAGTGTGTGCTTTAAAACTCACATTTATTCAAGCTTGCTCAGGCCAAGTTTTATATTTCTTCTTAGTGTTGAACTGATTATTCACCCATGTAACTGCACTGAGAATTAGCATCAAAATGGAGATATGAGGACCAACCATAATAAAGATGTTATGAATACTCAAATCTTCAGATCCGAAACTTTCTACTTTAAGAGTGTAGCACATAAATGTCAGAGAAAAGCACTAACCTTTAGATTTATGAAGAGAACTCTAATGCCATCCGGTGGGCAGTTAAGGAAAATCTCATTTTCCTTTTACTAGGACAGCTATATTTAATGGCAAGACCAAAAAGAGAAAGACATAAAAATTTCATAACTACACCTTCTCAACACAAACATTTACTAAAAATGATATATAATTCATATAGCAGTAGTGATTACAAAATGCATGTATGTAAATGCACATCAATGTACACGTATGTTTATTCTAATACACACATACAACACACACATATATATGAGAGAAGAGATGGGAAGTAAATAAAAGGATGAAGCCAAAATGCTGACAGCAGTTATACATTAATGGTGGTATTTTTAAAACATGAATATGAATTACTTTTATATCAGTGAGTGAAATTATCAATTTACATGAAAAATTAGCATGACAAGAGAGTCAACTCAATAACAATGAATTTTATTTTTTCTGCTTTTATAATAGGTAGATGAATTTGGTATATAATGATAGGCTTTTCTAGTAAAGTTAGATAATCAGGATGTTATGGTTTGGATGTGAGGTGTCCCCCAAATGCTCATGTGTGGGACAATACAAGAAGGTTTAGAGGAGGAATGATTGGCTTATGAGAGTCTTAATCCAATCTGTAAGTTAATTCCTCTGATGGAGTTAACCGAGTGAAAACTGAGGGAAGGGTGTGCCTGGAGGAGGTGGGGTGTTGGGGGCGTGCCTTTGGGTACATACTTTTTATGTGGTTTGTGGAGTCTCTCTGCTTCCTTGATCATTATATGAGCTGTTTCCTTCTGCCACACTCTTCCATCGTGATGTTCTGCCTCACCTTGAGCCCTGAGGAATGGAGCCCGCTGTCCATAGACAGAGAGACCTCTAAAACCACAAGCCCCTAAATAAACTTTTCTTCCTCTAATTGTTCTTGTCAGGTCTTCAATCACAGCAGTGAAAAAGCTGACTAAAACACAGAAAGAAAGATTTCATACTTAATAAGGACTCAAGAGGTTGGAGAGCTGTTTCTATCCTATAAATTCTCACAGGACTTAGTCATTGTCATCCCGTTTACTTTAATCAGCAAGCATTTGTTGGGAGCCAACAATGTGATAGGTACTCTGAATATAGAGATGGAATATACATCTGTCTTCAAGAGACTCACCTGTAGGGTGCAGAAACTCAGAGCAGTAAGTACCATGATGGAGATTTACAGTGGACACAGGGATAATATAAGCACTCAGGCAGGATGGAGGGGCAAAGTGAACAACTCGAGTGTCCACAGAGGATATAATTATTGAGCTGAATTTTAGAGAATTAAAGGAAGAGAAAAATTTAGTCACCAAATGAACAAAGTGAATGAAGCCAAAGCCTCCTTAGGCATAATAAATAGACATTAACTCTATGAAATACCCATTCCCCCAATAAGATATTAATATTCTGTAAGGACCAGGACTTCTATCACAAAGTCCCCTTTACATGTGAATTTCTGGGATAAATGGAAAGATAGAATAGTTTGAATCAAAGAACCTTAAAGGCTTTTATATCATCATTTGGTATTTCTGGGACTCATCTAATGAGTTGGTCATGTTCCTTTCTAGACCAAATTCCCAAGATAAGATTATGATAAAAAGATAAATCTTCTTCCTATCTATTCCAATAGCAACCCAATTTCAACAGCCCTGCCACCAACTTACTGTAAATTTGAAACATTATTGAGTGAAATCAGCCTCCCAATAAATCTGGCTCTTAAAGATCATTACATCATGTATTGTCTATTTGAATTATATAGCTTCAAGTTGAAAAAACCTAGGTACTTAAATTTTTCCATAAAGAGTAAAATCAATAGAAGAAATTTACTAGAAACATCACAACAGATGTTATATGTATTCATAGCATCTTTGTTATGGTTGCTCCTCTAGGATATTCATCCTTTACATAACTCACTGGGGTTGAGCAAACTACTGAAACATCTAGAATATGTGTGTGTGTGTGTGTGTGTGTGTGTGTGTGTGTGTGTGTGTGTGTGTTTGTATGATATACAAATATACATACACATATATATATCATATATACACACACAGATATGTGTATATAAAATTTGCAACACAAAGAATACAGATTATTGGTTTGAACAGTATAAGAAAAGGTACAAAAATTCTTTCACTATCTAATCTAGCTGTATGAATTCATCAAGAAATTTTGTTATACATGGCAGAAACTCAGCTTGGAAAGGGGAACTTTACTGAATCTTTCAATCTATGGGACAATTAAGTTGAGTGCATACTCAGAAACACAGGGAACAAGAACTTCAATGCTGTCAGGAATCTATATCTGTGTCTACTCTTTCTAGGTTATTTCACTCAAAACTTATTTTTTTAACAAAGTAAGGAATAATTGGCATGAATTGGTTCTGGGTCTGAACCTCATGCCTACCACCATGTGAGAATGACAGACTCTATTATTTCCTATTCATAAAAGTCACAGACACATACAATGGACATAGTCATAGGCAACATAGATGTTAGATTATGTAAAAATTCATGATTCAGATTAAAATTATTGCTTTGAAATCTTGAAGGGAGCATGAGAGTTATTTTGGCTAAGTTACATAATGGTTCTTGTCTTAAGATTCTTCATTTCTAAAACAAAGACCTCTGCTTATGTACTATTAGCACTTTGAAAATTAAAAGTCTATAAAAATGGATAATCTTGTTACTAGTATTAAACGTTACAGGGATAGGAATTGTTAATGCTTTATGTATTTTCCTCTTTCCCTTTCTCCAGGGGACGTTCTAGAGAGTATGTTTGGCTCAAAGTAATGGAAACTTCAGACAACTAGAAAAAGATATCGTGACCTTTTATTATGTTCATGTTTTCTCTAGAGAAAATTTCCTATAAAACCATATGAAAGCTTGTCTTGTGTATGGTTTGTGAAGCTAAGTTTACCTAGCTCACTAGAATGGAAGCCCAATTATCTAATAGTAAACTTTTAACTGCAAAAAAAAAAAGTGTCTAAAAGCTAGCATGATGACAGGTGTGGGCATTCCAAGTATCATATATATTCAGACTTATCAACTGATTCTTGAAACCCTTTTAAATAACAATATTTAAATAATTATTCAAAAGTAAGTTTGGAATATAGAAGGAATAAAAAGTTTTAAAAATGTGTGCACAGTATGTGTGTCAGTGAAATGTTGACTCAAAAATCAAATTAAAAAATCTCTATAAATTCCATAGTGTATCTGTCAAGGAAACTCAAGGATCTACTATGGACCCAGTTGCATTTCAGGCATGATTACATAGAGCTGAAAAGCAGAAGGCCTGTCATAACACTGAGCCCAGCATGGAGCCCAGTGGCCAGCCCTGTATCAATATTCCAAAATGGAAGCATGGACAGGTCACACTCAACATGAAAAATTCAGTGACCAGGAATAGGAAAACCTAGATAATCATAAGAGAGAAGATAACTAAAGATTGTCCAATATCTTCTAAGCTGCAGTCCAACTAACTCTGGCATCCTGAGTGAAATCAACAGACATTGATGGAAATTTCCATTCATTTATATTTATTTTAATATGCTACTATGCTATTGACTTATTTTGCACACTTTAATTTTAGGTAGCATCTATTAATGTATCAAGGAAAAACAATTCCCTACAGAACATAATTTAAGAAGTCCCCTACCAGAGTTAGATGAATATCGTCTTAACAGAGTCTATAATCCTTTTCTCATGCTTGAATCTGTCTGGATATTGCAGAGGTGATGTTACGGCAGGAGCAATGAAAAAGTTAATTATTGCTCACTGACAACCAAGGAGGAGTTTTTCTAGTCAAACAATAAAATGAAGATTTTAAGTATGTGGAAAGGGAAGTCCTGAGGTCAATGGTTAGGAATATTTTGAAGGAAACTACTGGCAACAGAGTACAACAAGGCAGTTTGGATATCTTCTGGATGTTTATAATGGTGGCACAGAGGGAGATAGATGTGATGGTAAAGGCTGTTTCATGTATAATGCTGTTCAGCCATGCTCCTGGTAGTGACAACCCCTAGTACACTTTAGCTTACTTTCTCTTACTGTCACCGAGTAGCACTAGTTGTGCTTTGGTACAAGGGAGTCATTCTTCACCCTCTATAAAACATGTACACAGGCATTGGTGACTACAAATCATGTGTAGTTAAAGTCCACAAATCAGGATTCTCTACATTAAAAATCAATGAAATTTTAGCCTCTCCTAGGCTTTAGTAACATCAAGATTGCCTGCCTTTCCTTTTCCCCATGATTTTCCCATAAATAAGCATAACACATAGCATAATTATTATTGTGTGTGTGTGTATGTGTGTGTGTGTGTGTGTGTACATACATATAGACTGGGCCAATAGGTGAGTAAAGCAGATCCTCTGAAATACTGAACTTCTTAATGTTAAGTTGGGATATTCATTCTCAGGACAGAAGGCCTAAACTATGAGCATACACAGACTATACCCACCAAACTGGAGCTAGCCACTGTCTTAATACTACAGTAACTGTGTGCCTTTGTAGTTTAGCTACTTAGTGATAATTGTTAAACATTAAATTTATTTTTTCTCTATTTTAATTTAATAAAAATTGATTTAATCTCTTTGTTATTTTGTTCTCCTTATTCTTGTTTTTATATGTATAGAGTAGGAAGACTAATTAATTAATACATGTTATTACTTCATAGGAAAACTTTGTAAATAGAAACTCAGTATAGAAAAAAAGAGTGCCCCTGCCAACTGGATGAGATGATGTTGGTCTTTTTATCATACTACATTAATCTTCCAAATCAGAGTACAGTCTACTTCTACATAGTAGTTGGCTTGAACAGCCCAAATGTCCTTTTCCCTTTTTGTTATCCTTTGAGGATCAAGGCCATATATTTCAGGGATCGTACTGCCAGCTGGCTTTTAGTACAACTCACTGGCAAGAATGAACACCATGGAACATAAGCCTAGAAACAAACTTTGAAGTAGGTCTCCTTGCTCTGGAGGGCAAATATCAAAGCTGATTTGGTTGGCAACCCAAAGACAGAAAATTTCACAAAAGTTTCACATAAGGGTGAGTTCTGTTCTATTTGATATCTAGGATTTCCTCATTTGGTTTGGGAAAAGGGAGAAGGACAGCAATAAGTGTTATAAGTAAATTTATGTTAATATTTGTAAAACTTTGAGTTAAAATATAAATATTTTATATCTTTGCTCTCATAAGTCCCCAGAAGTTCTCAGTTTTTATATAATAAGGAAATGGCCTATGAAGTTACACCATGTAAAAGACTTTCTGCTGTGAGAAAACCCATTCTGTTACAAGTTCTGGATCAGTACTATGGACATGAGGCATACTATGACACAACCTTTGCTTGTCTCCTGTGATGAGTACTTCCATTATCCTTGTGTACCTGAATTGGGAATTGGAATTGGGAGAAAATCCAATTCTAAATTTGCCCTAAATTATTTGTTTTCTGTTTTTGCTTTCTTTCTCCTTATATCCCATTTCAAAAGAAGCAACCTATTAAGTGTAATCCTGGCCTTTGCAAATTGTAGTCTTTTGTTTTTTAGCTGAGTGTATCACCATTAAGTAACAGAGGCAAAATGACAAAACCTACCAAGAGATGAGGCGAATACCATTAAAATAACATCATTGGCCAATATTCATTTTGAAATGTGTTACCCTACAAAGAAGTATTGTTAGGCTTTATATCACAATATGCTCCTAAAATCTGTAAATGTAGTAGGACTGACTTTTGCATGTTTTTATAATAGTTATGTAAGACATTAGCATTGATTCACTTTTTTTTCCTTTGTCCCTACCTACATATAGAATAAAACAGGTTAACAAGCTATTATTAATTTGCTTTCCTACATATCTCCTTCTTTTGATTTTTCCAGACAACTATGAGTTAGAAAGAGATTATTTAACAAATATTTGCTGGATGTCTTTCAACTATATATATTTCACTGTGGTACAAAGATGGTACAGTGTGTAAACAAGCCTTCTCCATACTCTTGAAGTCTACTTTAACAGGGAAGCCTAAGGACAAAGTATTCTAATTAATTATAAGTGAGCATTTAGTTGCCAAAATAATATCAAAGGGAATTGAAGAGTTATAATGTGAAGCAAGGGGAGAGAACTTTTACAAAGTTTTGACAGTAATGTGTCTGTTCTTTTTTATATATTCCTTCTTCACTCCTCTCCACTTAATTGTTATTTTTTGCATACACTATACTTGTTTTTTTTTTTTTTAATCTTAAAAGACTTACTAAATCCATTCTCTGTCTAGAAGACTTTCCAGTTTTTCCAGGAATTAGTTACTTTTTTTTTTCACTTGATCCACAGTGTTCAAAAATGAGAGAGACTCCAAAGAAAGTAGCATCTAACTTCTTCAGATGTGTCTGCAATGGCTAAATGCTAATATCACATTGTTTGCATCGTCATTGAAGCAGTTATTGTTATTCTTGTATTTTCCCCACTGCCAATCAGGAAAGAAATATTGGTTTCATAATGTTCAGAATCTTCTGAGCCTTCAGGAGATTTTTTAAATCTTTATTTATTCTCTTCTTATCCACCATGACATTTCCCCACAGATTTGGTTATTTTTTATTTTTATTTTTTTTTTACTTTTAAGCAATAAAGTTGTAAATAGAGTCTTCCAAATCCTCTATTTTCCTGAAGAAAAAGAAAAGCAAATTTCAGCACAAAACTCAAAAATTTACAGCCAAAGTCAAATAGCTTGAGTTGAGCCTTATCCAGAGGGACTCAACTCAGTAAAGAAAATCGAAAGTTTGAGCACATTCTGACAGGGTTAATAAGAAGTTGCATTAGAAGTTACAGCTCATTATATTTTTCACACAAAGTATTATCTTCTGACCATCTTGATTTTGTATAAACAGATGTATTATAAGCAACAGCATAGGATCTGAGGTTCTTAGTTTCTGTGGCTTGCCTGACAATAGGGAATGCTGAAAATAATACTCCAGAAAGTCAGCCAAACAAAGCACAAAGTACTTAGAGGGAAGGTCTTAGGTTCTAAGGTTGTCTTCCTACCAATGGAAGAACCATATATAAGGACAGCAACAAATTTCATGTTGAAATACCAAGAAGTCACTGATGCATTGTTCAATTTGTGTATTTTTCAGTAGAGCATAAGAAAATCCACCTTCATATGCATAGCTTACTTCCTTGAGGTAGCAATGTCCATTGGGTATTGTAGTTGATGGAAAACGTTGCCAGAATCTCCAGGAATCTTGAGAGGCACAAAACTCCTTAGGACAAAACATGTACATTAATACAGGGGACAGAGTGGCCTGTTGGGGTGGGGATGGAAGTCACCACACACACACTGTGCCAGAAATGGAAGGCCTCCATAGGTCAACATCTGTGGCTGTAACTTGGAACAATGAAGGACAGATCTAAAAGGTCAGAGCCACAAGACAAAAGACCTATATAACAGAAGCAAGGGACTCACTTTCTATCCACATAGCTAATGATGTCTAGAAAGCTCTCCTGTAAGAAAAACTAGAAGAAAAAATGAAGTTGACCGCAGATGTCCAGAATCTGCACTTTCATTTGTTGTGCAGTCACATAAGAGAAATGACCTCTCCAGAAGTGCAATATGAATGACTAAAGCTCTCTTTAATGCTACAAACTAATTCCAGAGCTCAGTAGGAACTCTATGCTGCATTTTCAGGGGGGAAAATCAAGTAAATATTAATATATATTTTCCTTGTGCCTTATCCTTAACTCTTTCCTATATTTTTTTTGTAAAATAAGAATAACTATTTTCTTTCTTCTACCAAATATTATAGACACTATAGGCATGCAATTGAAAACAATAAGAGTGCTCAGCTTTTATTATTAAATGTATTCATGATTCCTACTCTAAATAAAGGACATGCTTGTTTTCTTCTCTTTAATAAGTGTAAAATCTTTTCTTTGTTAAATTGAATATGCCTGTAGCTAGCTAAATGAATAACACTGCCTTTGCCTGTATGAGCACCAACACTAAGTGCAGGAATTACCAAAGGTGGATGAGCATTAAAAAAATAATATATGCATATATGTATGCATATATGCCTTTGATATCAAAGATATATGTGTATATATGTGATATCAAAGATATATATATACACATAAATATACATATACATATATATATGTGCGTGTATATAAAGGTTAGGGAATTACTTTCTCTTTTTCCTTTCTTTCTTTTCTAGGAAATGGATATCAGAAATTTTTATTTTTTTTCAACAGGAGATCTGAAAGTTATTTGGAAGCGGATCTTGAAATATTTTAGAAGGTAGATTAAAAACAATAAATATTTGTGTTTATAGTCTTATAGTCTTATCACAAAATAAAATAATGATATCTGGTGGTGAAAAAATAAAATTTGAGCATCTGTGAATATAAAGATACATTACACCAGGCATGAAGTTTTTCTAAACTGAAGCAAGTTCTTGTATTTGAATATTATTGAATATCATTTGCATAACATGCTCATAACTTAGTGTATATACTCAGGAAATAACTTTGAAGATAAGAAAAAGGAGAGGTAGATGGAGACAGAACGAAAAAAAACAAGTGGAAATAAGACAGAAGTCACTCCTGATTATCATCTCAAAAGCTTCTTTGTGGTTTCTTGGCCCAGAATTATTGCTGATATTTTCTGCTGCTTGTGTTCACCTTGTCCCTTCCTGGGAAATACAATAGTAATTCTATGTCCATCTTTCTCCACTTTCGTCTTTTAGGTATTTTTTTTTAATAAAGCATTGCAAGCTGGAAAAATTAGTAAAGTCCATTTCTGACCAGGTCATATATAAATGGCAGTAGCCATTTATAGGTTTCCAAAACTACCACTCTGCAAATACTGAGTTTTCAGATCACTTATCAGAACACATATTTATGATGTCAGAGTCTTTTGAAAGTACTGAATTAAGGAAAGATCACATGTGGTTCTTACAATTTTTTATGTAGTATCATCAAATCAAAACTCAAATCAAAAGAGTGAAAATCTTTCATATGAGTACAATTACAGAACCAAATCCAAGTTTATGGCATATTCCAGTCAATGAATCCAGTGAGTGCCACAATAACCAGTCATCATTTCATAAAGTAGAAACTTTTTTTTCCAGACAAAAGAAGGCTTTCCTGATAAAATTTTCTTTCTGGTAAGGATGGACTAACTCTCATAGTCTAGAGATGAAATAAGCTACTCAGGAACTACATCCATGTGGGTGTGGATATCTTGGGGTCTTATGCTCCTGCGTATGATTAATACATGATTCTAGACCTGAACTAAGTGTTATCTACTCACAAGTTGCATCTATCATAGCTGAACTTTCCATTAAATGTTTAGCAACAGCTAAGGAAGATACTCCTTAGGATATGAACTACCTAAAGGAAAGGTGGTCTGAAATCATTAGTTTGCCACTACTTAGCTTGAATGCAGTCCTACTCCAGTGAAAACAGGAGAAATAGCTGTGCTTCTCTTCACTCATGGCCACAGAATCAATGCTTCAGTGACCTACATTAAGCCCTACTCAAAGCACAGAGCAAGAATAGCTTAACATTATTGTGTGCCAAGTTTACATTATACCATAATTTTGTGTATCTATGCAACTATATATGTCTATCTGACAATATGATTCTAACACAATACTTTTATCTTCAAAAAAGACACTCCCCAAAACTTACATTTTGCCTGTGATCACACAACTAAAAAATTCTAGATCTGGGTTTGAATCTGGCTCAAGTGGACTAAAGAATCTCATGCTATTTTTTTTTTTTTTTTTTTTTTTTTGTGGTACCGGGGATTGAACTCAGGGGCACTCGACCACTGGGTCACATCCCCAGCCCTTTTTTTGTATTTTTTATTTAGAGACAGGGTCTCACTGAGTTGCTAAGTGCCTCGCCATTGCTGAGGCTGGCTTTGAACTCGCGATCCTCCTGCCTCAGCCTCCCAAAGTGCTGGGATTACAGGCGTGCGCCACCGCGCCCGGCTCATGCTATTCTTATTCCAATTTACTGTCCTTATCCTGCAACAATTATATAGCTTGAAGAACTGTGAAGAATGTTTCAATCTGTTCTTTTGTTTAATTGTAGTTAAGCACAAGGCAGTACTGATTTCAGAGGCAATACATTAAATAAAATTCTAAAGATGTTTTGCTATAATTCTATACAGTAAATCCATTTCATTCATTCAGCAAATATGTATTCAATATAGCTGCATGTCAAGCTCTGTTCTAAGCACCCAATGTGGAGGTGTATCTTTGTGATGCAGTCTACCTTCTATTGTATGCAGATGTGTTTTTGTGTTGCCTATGTATGTCAAAGAAAAGGATCTTGGAAGTGAAAGAGTGAAAGGTAAGATTGAGAAAAGTTTTGAGTTAAGTATAACAAACCAACAAACCATGAATTCAACAACATACATTAACTCTCTGTGTGATGATTGTTAAACTCTAGTGACAGAATTCAAACAGGGAGGGAGGGAGGAAGGGGGGGGAGAGAGAGAGGGGGTGGGGAGAGAAGAGAGAGAGAGAGAGATATGTATTATTGAAAGTTTTAAGATTCACATTTGCTTTATATAAAAATAATGTGAATGTTTTTAGCCTAACTTAGGGTACAAATAGCATCATTATTTGAATCTCACAAGTTGGTTTGACCCTACCTGATTGGTATCCAAACTCACCTCTGTCACCTCTGTTTCCCATGGTATCCCAGTAATTTCTGTCTGGTATTTCAGAGAGGTTTTCTCGCATGCATACATATACTTGTTTTTTGTTTGTTTGTTTGTTTGTTTGTTTCAGTTAAAACAACCCTTTTCCATTGATGGGCAACCTTACTAAATGTAAGGCTATTTAGTTCTTTCAAAATGTAACTTTTATATCAATGGGAACTCAATACCCAAGTTTTATGAGAAACAGACAAATGTCATATCAGTGCCCTTTACTTTCATTTCTCTCCTTGTTCTCACCAAGCATCTGTACATTAATGTCCTATTTATTCTTTCACAACAATTACCTCTTTTAACACCCTTATATCCCTTTCTAAATAGGATCAAAACACTTAGGCATGTCAAATCACGCAAACAGATTCCTGGAAACTCCATTTACACGCTCAATCTCCTAAATGGAATCCAATTTTCATAAGGTTAGGACTGTCACTGGATTTTTCTAGGCATCATGTTTCTCATCTTTAAAATGTTAAGTTTCAACTTTTTATGACTCTTTTTTCCTATCCTTTAATGCAATTTTAAGGATTGCAAAATGTTCTGGGTCTTGTGGAAATACATAATTAATATCATTGTTCTATAGAATCTTTGTTTTTATTTTCAAGAAATGTTTTAATGTGATAAAACATTTCCTCCCTCCAAATTTATTTGTGATCTCTCCAAGAGTGGCTGAGGAATTCAAAATGGGGAAAAGACAGTGTTATTATAAAATGTCTGTAAAATAATGCAGATTTCAAGAAAAGAGAGATATGTATGTCAATGCTATAGATTTAAAGAAGGCAAATTCCTCTTTACACAGTTAAGGCTTTAAAAAAATCTGCTGTTTCTTACATAGTAAGAAAGTAGCTGATATATTTGCTAAAAAATTAATTTGTCACTGAGGCAGATGGATCTTTGAATGCTGGGAATAAAAGAATATTGTATAAATAAAACATGAAGTATATAACCAAGAACAACATCAAAGAACTGCTAACCAGCATGGAACTTAGATTACACGTATAATGCAAATATGAATATCAGTCTACAAAAATAATTACAGGAGTTCTGAAAGGCTTTTGTTCACTGATTTTTCCTTTTTTAACTTATACTATACTAATGTGCCACTTCTATAGACAAGTGGAAAAGAAGTGTATTGCACACATATGCCTCCTTATATGACCTCTAACCCTTGATTATGGCAACAATACAAGTCAAGTCAACAAAAGGGAAGCATCCTTTGATATAAGCAAGATTTCACGAAATGAAAAAGCACAAACAACTATCCAGATTGTTTGTAACTATAAGAAGCTATGAATACTTCTGTGTTGCCATGTATACCATCCACTTGTGGACCTTCTGATACACAAAGCAGAAATCTAGTATTGTCTGTAATTGGGAGGTTGAATGTCCCATCTGTAAAATCTTAGTCCTAAAGAGCTGGTGTTGGGAGGTAATGTGGACCTTTAGGAGGTGGGGCCTAGTGGGTGCTCCGTGGGTCATTGGATGCATGACCTTGAAGTGCATTGTGGGTGCTGGCCCCTTTGCTTCATAAGGTGAGCAGTTTGCTCTGCCACATGCTTCAGCCATGATGCAACACTTTTGCCAGAATCCCAAAGTAAAGGGAAGACTTGATGTTGGACTAGAACCTTCAGAACCATGAGCCAAAATAGGCCTTCCTTTGTATAAGTTACTTGCCTCAAACATTTTGTTATAATAATGGAACACTGATTAATATGTCCTCTCTCATTGAACAGAATTAATACACTTAAATCAAATGTTATAGCACATCTATGAAGGAGCCCTAATTAGGAAGGGCTGTTGTAGCTAGCTGGAAGCCATAAGTTCCACCTGATATGTATGTGACGCACCTGTAGGCACCCGCAAACCTGAAGGTATATAACCGGGTGAAAGCGGTCCGAGTTAGGAGAACGGAGAATTCAGTTAGCCGGGCAGTCACTCGGTCGGTCAGAAGAATCAGAGCGGCCAGAACGTAGGCAGAGCGGTTACAGAAGAGAAACCAGATAGAAGAAGTAATGACTGGCCAGAGTTAGGCCGAGGCTCCAGAGGACTGGTCAGAGTAAGGCCGAGGCTCCCGAGGAAGACAGAAGACAGAAGACAGAAGAAGGAAGAAAGAAGAGATCTTTCTTTAAGCTCTACTCTAAGCTAAGAATCTTACTCTAAGCTAAGCTCTAATATTTCTCTATCTTTCTTTCTAAGACTCTAAGCTAAGAAGACAAGAAGAAATCTTTCTCTATCTTTCTTTCTAAGACAGAAGAAGGAAGAAAGAAGAGATCTTTCTTTAAGCTCTACTCTAAGCTAAGAATCTTACTCTAAGCTAAGCTCTAATATTTCTCTATCTTTCTTTCTAAGACTCTAAGCTAAGAAGACAAGAAGAAATCTTTCTCTATCTTTCTTTCTAAGACTCTAAGCTCTCTCTAAGAAAGTAGAAGTAAAAGTAGTAAAAGCTTAACTCTGCCTCCGAGAATTTTCCCGCGGCACCGTGGCTGGCCACAATAGGCAGCTTACACATCTATACTTTCTTGAAACTCTAAACAAACAAAAAATAGAGAAAAAAAATAATGAACCAATTTGGAACAAAGTCCATTATATTTAGGTCAATTGTGATTATAATTTATGATTTGTGGTTATTACCAAAGACCAAATGGAAGCCAAGTTTTTCTTCAAATTAAAATATAGTGGGCTAGGGGATATAGCTCAGGTGGTAGAGAGCTTGCTTTAAATGCACAAGGTCCTGGTTTCAAATGCCCAGCACCACACACACACACACACACACACACACACACACACACACACACAAATAGCTTAATTGCCATGTTATCCATTTAATTTTCTAGCAAAACTCTAATGAATTTAGAATCTATAAACAACCAAGATTTCAGGGTCCCCCCTCCTACTCCAGAATACTACATCATTTTTCTTTTCAATGAAAAAAGACAAGATATATTTAGAATTTTGATTATATATAAGTTGTAAATACTATTTTTAAGCTAAAGTTCTCAAAATTCAAAAAAAAACTTTTTGAAGGTAAATAAGTATTACATGTACAAAATGCATTGAATTAATATTCAAACTTATACAAACAAATTGCATATTGCTGAGTGAATTATATTATTTTCTACATATTTTAGAAGTGACATATTTTCTTCTTCCTTTGCCTTTATTGCCTTTGCTAATATAAATGTTTGGCATTTTGGTTATGAAGAGTAAGTCTCATATATGGAAACATTTTCTAATACAACACAGAGTACAAAGGGATTACTGACAAATTAAATTTTCTGTTTAATTAAGTGAAGTATATTCAAAATGAAATGCCAAAATGAGGATATCTTGTCTGGCATATTATAAACATGCCTGATATGTTAAAAATATTTTATTTAGTAAACATCATGATTTTTCTCCTTAGACATATTAATACTATAAAGTGTATTAAAATATTTCCTAACATTACCCTTGCATTTATGAAATAATCTTCATTTTTAAAAATATATTATTCTTTTAATCTACTCTGGAGGCTGTTTTATAATATCTTATTTAATATTTTTGCTTTGATGTTTATAAGTAAACTACGATTTTTATTTATTTTATTCATGTTTTGCATTGAATTTACTCACATAATAGAAAAAATTAGAGATTTTTCCTTCTTCTCTGATACTCCTCCAGATGAATTTTTAAGTCATTGGAATTATCTTTACTTACTGCTAATAAAATTTTTTCACAAAACAATCCAGATTGAATGCCTTGTATAGGTGAAGGAAACATCTGAAACTTTCTTTGAAGGTGTTCACTTTGGATATTTTACTTCATCTGGTGTCAGTTTTGATAGATTATATATTTCTAAATTACTAAACTTTTAAAATGACATTTTCAAATTTATTTGTATAAAGATTATTAAGAAAGGCTTCTTCTTATTCTCTTAATTTCCTAGTCTGTCTTCATTTGTTTCTACTGAGTCAATTTTCTTTTTCTTTTTCCATTTTTTTAATTGACCTTTCAAAATGTAGCTTCAAGCCTTCTCCTTCATAAAGTTTCATTTAATTGAATTACTTATTTTTTGCCCTTGTTTCACTGTGATATTTTTCTTCTTCTTCTTCTTCTTTTTTTTTTTTTTTTTTTGGTACTGGGGATTGAACTCAGGGGCACTTGACCACTGGGCCACATCCCCAGCCCTTTTTTATATTTTATTAGAGACAGGGTCTCGCTGAGTTGCTAAGTGCCTTGCCATTGCTGAGGCTGGCTTTGAACTCATGATCCTCTTGTCTCAGCCTCCCAAGTGATGGGATCACAGGTGTGCGCTACCATGCTGGGCTTGGTTTTCTTCTTCTTCTAGAAGACCAATTATGTCTCTGTTGGATGCTGTGTGTGCTGAAGTGTGCTGTCTCTGGACAAGGTTGGTTGTCCAAAGTTCTCAGCTGTCAAGGACACTGTTAGAAGGTGGGGCTTTAAATAGAGGTCATTAGGTCATAGAGCTTTGTCCTCATGAATGGATTAATAATGTTGTTACTGTGGGAGTGGGCTAGTATTTGGGAGAGCAGGCTTGTTAAACAAGTGAATTTGGTCCTCTCTTGCTCTTTTGCTTGCCCTCTCTCATATTTCTATCTTCTGGAGAGGTGGCACATATACAGGCATGCCAGGTTCTGGTGTCATCCTTTTGGACTTCTCAGCCTCTGGAGCAGTGAAACAAATAAATTTCTGTTTGTTATAAATTACCTAATCTTTTTTTTTTTTTTTTTTTTTTGTGGTACCAGGGATTGAACTCAGGGGCAGTTGACCACTGGGCTACATCCCCAGCCCTTTTTTTGTATATTATTTAGAGACAGGGTCTCACTGAGTTGCTAAGTGCCTCACCATTGCTGAGGCTGGCTTTGAACTCGCGATCCTCCTGCCTCAGCCTCCAAAAGTGCTGGGATTACAGGCGTGCGCCACCGCGCCCGGCTAAATTACCTAATCTTAATGCATATAATTTCAGTTATTTTATACTAGACAAAGGCACCAAAAATATACATTGGAGAAAAGATAACCTCCTCAACAAATGGTGCTGGTAAAACAGGAAATCCATATGCAACAAAATGAAATTAAACCTCTATCTCCCACCATGCACAAAACTCAACTCAAAGTGGATCAAGGATCTAGGAATTAGACCAGAAACACTATGCCTAATAGAAGAAAAAGTAAGCTCTAATCTCCAGCATGTCGGATTAGGCCCCAAGTTCTGGGATAGATTCAAACTAAAAAGCTCCTTCTCGGCAAAAGAATCAATGAGGTAAATAGAGAGCCTACTAATTGGGAACAAATTTTTACCACATGCACTTCCGGTAGAGCACTAATCTCTAGAATATATAAAGAACTCAAAAATCTTAACACCAAAAAAACAAATAACCCAATCAATAAATGGGCCAAGGAACTGAACAGACACTTCTCAGAAGACAATATACACAATCAATCAACAAATACATGAAAAAATGTTCAACATATCTGACAATAAGAAATGCAAATCAAAACCACTCTAAGATTTCATCTCACACCAGTCAGAATGGCAGCTACTAAGAACACAAACAATGCCGGGCGGGGTGGCGCACACCTGTAATCCCAGCACTTTGGGAGGCTAAGGCAGGAGGATTGTGAGTTCAAAGCCAGCCTCAGCAATGGCGAGGCACTTAGCAACTCAGTGAGACCCTGTCTCTAAATAAAATACAAAAAAGGGCTGGGGATGTGACCCAGTGGTCGAGTGCCCCTGAGTTCAATCCCCGGTACCACAAAAAAAAAAAAAAAAAAAAAAAAAAGAACACAAACAACAATAAATGTTGGTGAGGATGTGGGGGAAAAGGCACACTCATACATTGCTGGTGGGACTGCAAAATGGTATAGCCAATATAGAAAGCATTATGGAGATTCCTTGGAAAACTGGGCATAGAACAACCTTATAACCCAGCTATCCCACTCCTCGGTCTATACCCAAAAGGCTTAAAAACAGCATACTACAGGGACACACAGCCACATCAATGTTTATAGCAGCACAATTCATAATAGCTAAACTGTGGAAACAACAAAGATGCCCTTCAGTAGATGAATGGATAAAGAAAATGTGGTATATACACACAAAGGAGTATTACTCAACAATAAAAGAGAGTAAAATAATGGCATTCGCAGGTAAATGGATGAAGTTGGAGAATATAATGCTAAGTGAAGTTAGCCAATCCCCAAAAGCCAAATGCTGAATGTTTTCTCTGATATAAGGAGGCTGATTCACAGTGGGGTTGGGATGGGGAGCATGGGAGGATTAGAGGAACACTAGAAGGGCCAATGGGAAGGGAGAGGATGGGAGGAGGCAAAAGGGTGAAGAAGGAAAAAAAAAATGATGGTAGAATGAGTTGGATATTATTACCCTAAGTGCATGTATGAAGCCACGAATGATGTGAATATAATTTGTACACAACCAGAGATATGTAAAAGTGTGCTCTATAAGTATAATATGAAATGCAATAAATAAATAAATAAATTACCTAGTCTTGGGTGTTGTGTTATAAAGTAAAAAACAAGCTGAGACACCATCTTTAATTAAGCATTTGAGAAATATGCAGGATATGCATATATAGTACTAATACAGATAATGGAAATTAATGATTGTTTCTGGAGATAATTGATACTTTCGAGAGAGATAATGTAAGATAAAAGTGATTAACTGTCAACTAAAGGCTAATAAGGGAGCCTTTAAGTCTGCTTGACAGAATCTAAACTATGTTTTCTGTAGTTAGAAGGATAAAAACGTACTAAGGACCAGACCCATGACTTAATCACAGAAGTAACAGCTCCAAAGATGTTCAAAGTCCCAACCTAGACAGGTTAGTAAGCCATGTTCAGGACCTTGATAGGAAAATAATTGAACCCTGAAAGAGGCCTCTGGGTAGAATAGCATTCTACGATGACTTTTTAAGGAAGTAATCTTGAAAGTCTGGATGTACTTGGAGAGATTTCTGAGCAATGTCTGCTACAGAGTACAAATCCCATTGCCTGCCATTCCAACAATATGTCTTAAATTCTATCAGCATCAAGTTGTCTTTTCCAGTGCATTGACCCTGAGTGGTGTCCTATCTTCAGTAAGCCCCGGTCAGCAAGCACCAAATTTAGTACTAGAAGCTTAGGAGTGATTGTCCTGTCATCAACTGAGAGCAAGATATTATTCTCAAGGAGGAAAAGAGAGAAGAAATTCAAGAAGGATGAAAATAGAGTTAGATCAAAAGCAAACTGTGTCAATCTTTGTCCAATTTTGCTGGCCATTTCTGACAACCAAGGGCCCAACAGTGTCTAATAGCAAGTACAGAAACCTTCCCAATTGTTACCATTGACAAATAACTATATTTTTCTGGGTCTCAATGGCTTTGTCTATAAATCATGATGGTATTATTTGCACCATGCACAAAACTACTTGTTTAGTACAAAAGTTATGTTAGTATAGGAATAAGGAAAGCTATCATTCAAACGTTCACTTACAGAGAGTGGGGGCATGTGTCAGAAGAAAAGTTCAGTCTGTGAGACAAGTTTTGGAGAATGTTAAAATAGAGGTGAGCAAAGGTTACAGAAAACCGCAAATAGAAATACTCTGAAGACCACCAGTGTTGACCTTCACCACCTGCCCACTTGGAAGATACTTTCACATTTTAGAAACTTATTTGTGCTACTTTCTTATTTTGCTCTGATAGAAGAAAGATGTGTAAAGAAATGTAAGTTCCAAAATAATCACTACTTGCCACCTCCTAGAAGCAGCCCCTGAGCAATTCTCCAACTCTTTTCGTTGAGCTGGGCACTGAGTCCCCAGGACACTCATCTGTTTACTCTACCAAGTCAGAAAGTCTTAACCTCAGTGGAGAGCCTCGCCCTGGGCCTCTCTTCAAGTTCCTGGTCCAGGCATCCATGAAGTTCCACCGCAGGTCACCCTGCTCTTGCTGGTCCCTGTCTCACTGGAGTACCCAGTTGCTCTGTAATTTCCCACTCTTGGATACTGACTTTTTCCTCCAAAGTAAATCTATTTGTACAGAAAGCATTTCCATTTTTTTTTTGTATAGTGATAATAATAAATAAATGGAGAAAAATATGACACTAAGTTCCTGTAGTAGAGCACTCTGAATCACCCAAAGCTATATTCACTATTCTAATTGAAGCCAAGAATTTTGATCAATAGATTGTAACTATATTCACCTGGCCTTCCACCTATAAAGAGATCAAAGCATTTATAAAGCATGGATTCATTATCTATATATTGAAAAAGAAACCTTTGGGACAAATCATTGGGGATTAGAAAAACAAATACACTTGAAAGATACTTTGTTACTTGGGTCATTTCCCCCTTTATTTCCATTATGAAATATCTTTTCCCCATCATCATAATGTCAGTGCTCTTACAGTTTTGAGGAGAAATTTTTGATTTAACTGCCTCTTTTAAGGCTTCCACTTTGGTGATTGTTTTAGTTTTCTAGGGCCATAACAGAGTATCATGAACCATGGGAAATATATTCTCTCACAGTTCCAGAAAAAAGAAGCTGCAAATCAAAATGTCAGAAGATGGTTATCTTCTGAGGGTGGTATGGATCTATTCTAGGCCTCTCTTCTTGGCATGTCAATAGGTAGTCTTCTCCCAAGTCTCTTTATTATCATCCCTGTGTGTCTGTCTTTATGTTTGAGTGTCCCATTTTTATAAGGACACAGGTCATACTCCATTAGAAGCTGCCCTACTCCAAGGTGACATCATCCTAACTTAATTAGTTACATTTGCAATGCCTTATTTCCTACTAATGTCATGTTGTGAAGTAGTGGAGGTTGTGGAGGTTGGGATTTCAACATTTAAATTTGGGGGGCACACAATGCACTTCCTAACAGTGATGCTAAGACTAAATACAAATGTTAGATACTTATCAAGGAAGAAGAAAAAAGACAGTACTTAAAATATGTGATCTAAAGGAACTAACTTGTAACTTTATTATTTTGAATATTTAATGTCTTAATCTTAGAAAACTCCTAAAAGCAAGAGTAGTGTTTTGGGCAGAGATATATATACCTTTCTGTCAACTTTGGACTATAAAACACATCAATCATGAAGCAGCTATTCAAATTACAGGATTTGTTTATGAAAGGCTTTTTATCTCTTTTGTTTATATTAGGTAACTTCATATTTTAAAATTTATGTTTACTTTTTCTGATTGATATATAATAATTGCATGTATTTGTGGGATACACTGTGATGCTTTGATTCATGTATACATATATAGGGTAATGATCAAATCAAGGTAATTAGCATATCTACCACCTACAGGGGCTATTATTTCTTTATGGCAAATAGATTCAAAATCCTTTCTACTAGCTATTCTGAGATACACAGTGCATTATTGTTAACTATATTCACCTTTATTGTGCCATGGAGAGTTATCCTACCTACCACAGAATTAGACAAAACAGCATCCCTCTACTGTAGTGAGATAGTCTTCTTTAGCAATAGCAAAAGATATTCAACATTTGCACATAAGATTTCTAACCAAAATTGTAACAAAACCTAATAATGATACATCTGTTATAACTCATGAAAAATCATAAATCTTTTTCATCAACCAACATTTAAAAAAATATTCATCAATCCTTTGTTGTTTTAACTTATTGATGAGAAGCCAACAGTTTGAGCCTCCTTTCTCACTAATTATTTGGATGTTATGAAATCACGCAAACTTAATGTATATACATTTTTAAAGTAAAACTTTTTTAGAAATGTAGTTCAGTAAAAAAACAAAAAAAAGCCATTCAATTCCACTTAGACCTGTTCCATGTAACTTATATAAGAACAGTCAGGGACTAACTGATAGACATCTGAGTTATTAGTGTGTAATAGAAGATTTAAAGTGTTGCTTTTCAATTTAGACCACAGCCTCAGAATGAAGATAAGTCTTCCTTTGTGTTTAAAGTGTTTGTAATTAAATACAATCATGATAGGAAAGTATTTGGGATTTTAATACAGGCTGCTGTCAATTTTAATTAATGATAGGACACTATTTTCCTTACCCTTCTATTTGTTAAAATTTATTCTGATACTTAAATGCATTATATGACTAATAAAACTACTATTTGCTTTCTTAAATTTCTCTGTTCCACAAAATTGTTTATTTTAAAACACTTCATTCAACATATTTTCTAGAATGTAGTCATTAATTTAAAGACAAAATAAGGTCAAATCTACTAGCTCATTTCTATGCAGGCTCAAAGAAGCATATTATTTAAAGTACAAGCTTTCTAGACTAAATTTCATAAACATCTGGTTTATTAATAAGCCTATATCTATGTCTTATTCCTTTTCCTTGACACTATACAGGGATTCTGCTACACTAACAGTTATAGCTCCCATATATAAAGTGGACATTTTATATTCAGCTTTATGGATTTTCTTTAATTCTTAGAAACAACCCTATCAGATAGACTCTGAGTAAACTAGCAACAATTTAAATGTGAGATGTCTGTAAATAAACAAATAATAAGATGAATAATCGGTTCATGTACATGGAAAGTCCAGAAAAGTTAAGATTTCAGGCCAGTTCAAGATTACAATTATATTTTCTGTGGTTCTCTATATTTCTTTGTGTGCTGTTTTCATTTGTATACTGGTTCTCAGCTTTACAGACACCACTGGGGCCTTCTTAGACTGCATGTCTAAGCTTCTCCTCCTCATAAACTGGAGGACGACCCAACTGCTTTCTTCAGCTTCCATGGAAGAGAAGAGAAGCACCTTCCACAAATGCTCCAGAGCCTTATTTCGCGTTGGTGCAAATACAGTCATGTGCTTCCTGGTGCTGGGATAAAATAATGGATTTATAGTAGTCTGATCTAGCTACACAACTAAAATTAGAGTACATTCTATCCAAATAACATATCTGAGAACAGAGGAGAGGCTCTTGAAGGAAATACAAGAGCATCAGAAGGAAGAAATAGATACTGTTAATTAAGCAACAAGTGCCTACTATGGTAGGCTTTATGATTACACTTAATAGACAAAATGAAATATGGAGAATAAGTTATGCTTGTTTCAAGATTCTTCAGCTACTAAAATATACTGGAAAAATACATAGTTAGTGCCAGAAAAGAACTTCAATGCAAAACAACGTTCTTATAGAAAGGTTTAGAAAGATTAAACAACTTTGACAGCTGATAAAATCTTGTCTCTACCTCAGTATATCTGTTTCTATTTTTGAAAATACATGAATAAGACAAAGCATTTACTTAGTTTTTATAGCTTTGGCATAATTAATTATTGACTATCATATATTAGCAATAATGGCCAAATAAATTATTTATTCCCGGATTATACAAAAGCAGTACAATGATTATCACCAAATACCATGAACCAGATACAACTTCTGGTTGTATTCAGTATACCTAGAAGGTGCCATTTATTATCAAGAATTTTAATTGGATAATATAGTAACAGAGTTCCATAAACGTTTTATTCCTGAAAATGCTCATTACTAAAATAGGTCCATATGTGAAAATAATGCAATTATGGGAAGAAAATATGCACTCTGTACATTTCACACAATTGCAACTCCTTCCTCCCTTTGTTAGTATTGCTGCCCCTATTGCCTCTAAGTCATCCACTTCCAAGTAATTCTACTAAATTTTTACTGTAAACATCACTTCTATCTCTTCATAACTTAAAAAAATCTCAAATGCCACATTGCTTCTGGAAACCTAACATTCCAACATACCCAGGGCAGCTGTTAGGAATGCAAATAAGAAGTTAACTTCATTAAAATATTCATAATGGTAAAGCCTCATGAAATTGAAAGCACACTTTTTTCAGGTACCATTAATAAGAACTGGTCTCCACTTGGTATTCTGAAGCAATGGAGAAACTTACATAGGAGCCACATGGGAAGGAGAATCACTGCTTGATTAATGGCAACCAGACTGCCTAATACAGCATAAAACTAGGGCTAAGATGGAAATCCCTTTGCCCTCTCACCTTCTTAAACAGTTCATACCCTGGAAATACCAACTGGGCTCAACAGACTTGACCAGCCAACAAAAGAGAAAAGCTTGGAAGTGGAACAAGCCAGTGCTGACTCATCTGGGTAAAACAGGAGGCCAGCACAAAGAGGAACCTCACTGCATTTTTTCACCACCAGGTATAAGGATACAAAGAAAAGAGCTGAGAAAAAAATAGCAGAGACTTTACCAGAATCTCATGAACAAACAAGGAAGAAAAACAGCAACAACAAAATTCCTTTAATTAAAAAATATTTAAATTAAAATTTTAAAAAAATCCTAAATACATGCCCTACCAAATGTACTCGTTGTATAATTATATGTATATAATTATATGTATATACTTGTTATATAATTATATGTATGCAAATCAATAGATTTCTTTTTCCAGTGGTACTGAAGATTAAACCTAGGGGCCCTTAAATGCTGAGGCATATCCCCAGCCCTTTTTATTTTTATTTTGAGATAGGGTCTTGCTAAATTGCTGGGCTGGCCTTGGTATGGTGATCCTCCTGCCTCAGCCACCTAAATTGATGAGATTGTAGGCATGTGCCATTATGCCCAGCTGAAATGTACAACCACAAGATGGGATACTAATTAGAAGAAGTTATACTCCATGTATCTATAATATGTCAAAATACACTCTACTGTCATGTATATCTTAAAAGAACAAATAAAATGTAAAAAATAAAAATAAATTTTAAAAAGATAATTTTATTCAAAGGGATTATTGCAGTAAGGAAAACACTGTGACCATAACATCTCCAAGTGTCTCAAAGTAAAATAAAAAATAATTTCCATTAATAACAAAGACAGCTAAACAGAAATAAACAAATCTTTGTGGTGAAGCTAGACAATGAGGATAAATGACCAGCAGTATTCAGCAAGAGAAGGGACTCACTGTGTGGTGGGGTGATACTCAGAAGAAGCTGAGGAAAGCACAGTTAGCTTATCATGCTTGTTCAAGTTTGGGGTTAAGCAGAATCCAGGTGTCTGTAGGAAAGATCAGCATGACTAAACCTGACCAAGGTTTGGTAAAGACAAAGCAGGGGGTGAGAAATGGGTCATTGTGAACACTGGTCATCTCTCCCAATCCAATTCCAAGTAATTCTCTTCTGGCTTTATTGCCAAAGGCCTTTTTGATGTTCAAATGGGAATCTTCTTGTACCAAAGTCTTTATGCTTACTTCTGGGAGTACATTGCTGGTAAAATCATCCATTGGTGCTTTGCATAACTGGGGCAACTGTGATAAAAAACATTCTCCACTGGGTTTGCCACTGGAATGGAAAGAATACACAAATCATTGTCTTTACCATCTCCCTGGAACCATTTCTACACTTACTGAGAAATGGTGCATTCCTCTAAAGGTTCCTATTTCAGTTAATGCTTTGCTATAAGTAAAGGAAGTAATCCTAGTCTGTCATGCCCCAAGAGAATATTTCAATAACCCAGGTTCTTCTCAAGTGCTCCAGGTACTTCTCTAGTGTTACACTTTACTTCTCACTTGAGATCTTCCTGCATCTTCTGCAGGATGGGTGAAAGAAATTGCCCAATGGAACACACATATGAGCAGTACAAGCTCCCTTCTTCTCCATATTCTAATGTTGGATTCTCTTACATTAGCCAGTCGCATCAGTTTTCTTACAAGAGACTGAATATTCAAACAGATGGGCACATAATAAATAGCCACAGAACTCTGACCCACAATCTCTGTAGCATCCAGTCCAGAAATCTAAACTACCCAATGCAGAAATAGGCCCAGATGGTTAGTACTTGGTCAACAATGGTCAACTTCCCCAATTTTTGCCCTGTTTACAACTCATCAACTCAGAACCAACCAGAGAAAGCCAAATATGCTCTCTGACCCAATCACATAGAAAAATTGACTTGCAGGTAGTTGGCTTGCCTTCAGATACCTCATTCTGCAAAAGAAAAATTGCACTAAACACTTGTTAAAAATGGCAAGGAAAGTTTTAATCAAGACAGTACAAGAAAGGTCAGGACAATCACAATAATAGATATTGAACTGAATTCTGCTGAAATGAAAAGCTGTATAATTTTTAAGCAATGGAAAGAAAAATATTGGAGGATTTTAGAAGGAAGGTAGGTTAATATGATGAGTCCATCTGAACTTGCAGAAGAGACTCTCCTCAGAGACTAGGAGATGGTATCTCTACCTTTCTTGATTACATTTCAAAGGTTGGCTCCCAAGTCCTTGGAAAAGTTTTCTTAAATGCAGAAGATTTATATCTTAAAGGGCCAGAGGGGAAAAATGCAACTTTAAACTTTCCAAAGTGAATGTACTAAAAAGGGAGGTCAGGGGCTGTGGTCAGAAAGAAGCCTATCTAGTGTTTAGTCAACCTGAGGGAATACTGTGCTACCTTGTCAGTGCAAGCAGCCTCCAGTCAGAGGGTACCTGAGGCCTTCCTGTTCTTGATCAGAAAGTTTTCCTACTCCCATTCCTGTCCTCCAGTCTCTGCTGAACATAGGTGATGGTGACTGGTTCCCTGGCTATAGCCAGCTCCACATAAAAAAGGTCCTTTATCTTCACTGGGGTTGTCTTCATTTATTTCTACAGTTGGAATATGAAATTCTCCTATAATGATCCTCAGACATTTTTAGCCATCTTCATGTATGGTGACTGAAGGAAGCAAAAAAGAAAAACAAGTGATAGGTAATGATATCTCCTCATTTTTAAAGTCCATAAAGAAGAAATTCTACCAAATTATAAATTTAAGAACTTTAAGAACAACTGCGAATTTTGACCCCTATTTCCATCTGGGCTCACACACACACACACACACACACACACACACACACAAACCTGCAAAATACAGTATGTAATATTATGAGTTAATAAATAAATAAATGCAAAATGATAGAGAACAAGGTATGGGGAATCCAGAGTGGCAAGGATGGACAGATTTCATAGAGAAAGTGAAATTTGAGCAAAGTCTTAAAGGAAGTTTGTCCTGGAGCTGTCTGGGGGAATATTCTTAATAACCTCCTGTGTGCTTGGTGTGTCTGAGAAATAGCAAGGAAATAAGCAAAGTAAGAATGGGGTAATTTGAAGGAGACGCATGGGAGTGGAAGGAATATGGATGAGGTCAAGGACATAGTGGGTGGGGGAGTATCTTTTTTCCCTGGAGGAAACAGATATCATTGGAGGGTTTTAAGGAAAATTACTATTGCAATAATTTTATGTGACAAAGAGAAAAACACAAGGCAGAACTAGTCAGAGTACTTGGCCTCTCTCTAAGGCCACTCTACCATAAACCTGGAAGAAATTCTCTAACCAGACACCACTAGTGCAGGGTTTGTTACCACAAGATGGGGCTGGGGAACCTTTTATCATTGCTTATCACTCAAAAGAACCTATTCTCTTGAAAAATCTATTCTAGGGGCTGGAGTTGTGGCTCAGTGGTAGAGCGCTCGCCCAGCATGTGCGCGACCCGGGTTCAATCCTCAGCACCATGTAAAGACAAATGCATTGTGTACAACCAAAGCAAATAAACAAATATTAAAAAAAAAAAAAAAGAAAGAAAGAAAAATCTATGCTAAATGTGAAGACTTTCAGTTCTTCAAATGAGTTGGGGATTGACCAATGTAAAGGACACTTGTTCTGACAGTTAGAAACTGTCTCAAGTGCCTTCTCTTGACAAATGTTCAACAAGCTTTATCTTCTTTTTTTATTTTTAATTTTAAGCTTAATTCTGTAATTCTGCTGAATGTTTCTATATATCAAAAAAAAAAAAAAAAAAAAAAAGGACTGCCAAGAGAGAAACTATTACAAAGAAAACACATTTTGGTGGCTTATGTAGGATTATTTCCAAAAGGTACTGTAGATTCCTATGAAAAAGATAGGATCAAAATTCTCTAATAGCCTACAGTGCTAAGCCCATTATCACATTCTATGTGCTACTATTAGCATAACAAAGTCAATCAATGCATTTTGGTCAATAACCCTCTCAACTATTAACAGGGAGAAATGTGAGCCTCTAAATGAAATATCTTGAGCTAGATAAGGTGCTCATTATACTGAGAGGAGCAATTTGCATGTTAGCACGGAAATACAGATAGGGTTTTTAAAAACCCTCTTCAGTCTCCTAGTCAACTTGATTGTAAAGGATATAATCACTGCCTCTTTTCTGTAAATTGCATTTAATAATTCTGCATTTTCCCCACCATTTTCCACTGAAAGACAGAGATAAAGAATAAAAATTGAAAAAAGTAAGCAAGGATTTCCTTGCATTTATAATGTTGTCAGTTTTCCATGCTATATTTTGTAGAGGTAGGTGTTTCTACCTCATTGGTGAGCTCCTATTTAAACTTAGTGAAATCTCAATGTGGTTGATAAACTGAATTCCTAGAAAAGAGACTACTGTAAGGGCTCAAGGTCAGGAAGCAAAAGTTGTATAAGTCACAGAGAACAGAACATATCCTTTATAACATGCCCTCTCTCTTACAAGTAAAGAGCTGCTAATCAATTGAAAGAGATAAAGGTGCAGGGGTTGGGGGTGGCATCAATGGCTGCCACTCCTATAATAAGAAGGCTAATTTTATGCTATTATCTGTTTGATGGTTTAAGCACAGTAAAGTGACACTGATCTGGAAATGTGAGCATGAAGCAGAACAAGAGAGTGTTTGTAACAGGAATAATTTCAGGCACCCATGAGGCTTCACATAAAACTCATTTGCACATAGACAAGGCTCTCTTATGGATGATGGATAAATGTAATTCTTAGTTACCAGAGGAATTTTTTTTTTAACTTACAAGCAGTCTAAGACAGAATAATGAAATCCAGACAGAAATTGCTTTAAAAATTAAAGCAATTTTTAGATGAATTGAATTTCTAAATAATTAGACAGTGATAGAGGACAATTCCTTTAAATCACTACTGCAGATACACTTAGTCATTACTGCCATATTTAATATTCATAAACAATATTGCCCAAAGAAGCAATATTGCCCAATATTTGCCCATGTGAATAGGGGTCATGATTTTTTAATCAATATATGAGAACTTTCAGTTACATTTCGCACGATAGAAAACATATATGAACTTTAATCTTTTAACTGTGATCTTCCTGACAAGGAGAAAAGGGGATAAAATTTGAAACAAGAAAGATCAAAGCTGATTAAAAATGTGCTAGCGCCATCTGGTGTCTGGAATAAAAATCATTATTGCCTTTAGCAGTTAAATGAACTCTCTTTTTGTGGGCTCAGCACGAAGCGGTTATGGCATAATTAAGCCATAATTCTTGCAATGGGATTCCCTTTATGGCTAATACCCAGATGTTAATATTTACCATTTGGATTAGAACTCAATGAACCTAGGAACGTGAGGCTGGTTCAAACAGTGAGTTTGCCATTATATATATATTCAAATATTTCAGGAAAAAATGTGTTTCAACTCAAGAATCCACATAAGTGCTACAGTTTTCCTCTCTCTAATTTTCTTAAGGAAACCTTGCCTGAAACTGGAAAAGTGTTTCTATACTTTTAGAAGCAACGTCTCTATAAAAATATAGGAGAAGCAGATGGGGAGCATATTTTTAAGGAAGAAACTTTGAGGCTTATAATGCTAATGTGCTAAGATAAATTTAGCAATATATATAAAAAATAGAAATCTAAGTAGTGGAACTTAAGTGGCTTGGAAATTTATGCACAAACCTATTAATAGGACTTAAAAAATAAACTGCACTTCATGCTGTTCAGCAAGTGATTTTTAATGTATCTATATGTTAAATGCAATAACTCTCCCTGTTCCCTGACATTCCTGGTATTCCTTCCTTCCTTTCTTCCTTCCTTCCCTCTTTCCTTCCTTTCTTCCTTCTTTCCTTATTTTCTTTCTTTCAAACATTATACCCGGGGGTGCTTAACAACTTAGCCATACCCCAGCCCTTTTTATATTTTGTTTTGAGACACCGTCTTAGTAAGTTGCTGAGGCCAGATTTCAAATTGTGATCCTTCTGCCTCAGTCTCCTGAGTTGCTGGGATCACAGGCATGCTTCACTATGCCCAGTGAGCTACAGAGATTTCTGACAATTTCAAAGAACAACAGACTATTCCACAAATGCGCATACTTAAAATTTAGGAGCAGTCAGCCATCTGGTATCAAGAATTCTTTAGGCTTCCTCTTTGTGTTTTGGCTGCATTTAGGAGACTTAATAGCATTGTTGCAGCCATGCTCCTTCCCTACAACTAAGGAAGATGCAGCACATAGCCAGCCATAAAGAACATGAAAACTAAAGTTAAAACTCCTTGTCATATTAAATAAGAAATTTGAATAAGATACCCTCTATTTAGTTATTAAAAAAATGAACTTTTATTAACAGACAAAAACATTAAAATAGTGAAAAATTGGGGTCTTTAGAATGGCAGACTTTTAAATATTCAGTAACAGATAACTGAGATCATTGCTTCAAAATAAAACAGTTTTACAAGATGTCTGCTGGATGTTGGAATCTAATTTCAAGCGATAGCAAGAAATTTTATAAGCTTTCCACCTGCAGCCCCAAGCAATTATCCCTACCAGAAAAGTGGTGAACAAAGAGACACTAGGGAAGCGGGGCAAGCTTATCTTCCTTGTGTCCCACCAGAGAACTGATGGATGTGGCAGAGGAAAAGACTGGATGCTGGGATTGGGTTGTATTAGCACTGGCAACCTGCTTTCATCTGAGAGGATGCTGTGAGGAGCAGAAAAGGAATTTAATATGATATAGGCATCCAAAAAGGTTCAGGAGAAATGATACTGTTTATACCAAGTCATGAATTTCCACAGTTGCTCAGAGAGAACTTAAGTTTTGACTTAAAGCAAGATCGATAATTCAGTAACAATTTTTCCCCTGGAATTTACAAATAATTATGTTAGATGCACTGCCCTAAATGTCTACTGTGTTCTAGGAATAGCTCAGTGATGAAAAAGTTATGTTGCTTGCATAAAATCAGAACCCACATAATTCAAGACTAAATCTCTTGTAGTAATAAACATAAAAATACAGGAAATATCTTCCTGGAGTACGTAAATTTGCAAGAAGTAAAGAGTATTTTCTGCTTTGAGACATGTGTTTACTGCTTAATAAAAACTTGATGTACTTTTTTTTCTATTCCTTTTTTGTCCAAACATTGAGAACTCTCTGCCCTTATAAAAAAATTAAATGGTTTGGAGAATCAAATTTGCATCAAAATGATGTTTTTCAAATTTCTCCATGATCTGTGCTTGGATATATGTTGATTTTTCACACTAAAATTATGTTTTTTAAAAGAAATATTTAAGTCAACATTTTGTCTTGATGGTACTTTGGCATTCTTCTTAGGGTTTTTTCTTCTTTCTTTTTTTTGGTACCACAATTGAACTCAGGGGCACTTGACCACTGAGGCACATCCCCAGCTCTATTTTGTATTTTTATTTAGACACAAGGTTTCACTGAGTTGTTTAACACCTCACATTTGCTGAGGCTGGCGTTGAATTCCTGATCCTCCTGTCTGAATTTCCTGAACCACTGGGATTACAGGCCTGAGATACTGCACCCAGCAGTGTTTATTCTTTTTTAACTTCTGATGTTATTTTTAAAAATTCCAATTTTACATTGATAATATAATATTAATTAATGAGCATCTGGATGAAATTATTATATACTATGGAGAACTTTAAATTATAAGGATAAGAGTTATAAAAATCCCATGAGGAAGTTCTATTTTACATCATTAATGGTAAAGTTTATAGCATACTAACAAAGAATGGTAGATATTTGTTTGCCAATTAGATATGTTACTATAGAGCAAGAATAAAAACAACAATTATCCAGAAATCATAAAAATTTCTAGTACTTTGAATTTTAAACACAAAGTAGTAGAAATAATAAGGTTTCCATATTCTGCAATTTGAAGTTCATATAATCCAAGTTAGACAGTGACATGTATAGCAATAAATATTTTATAAACATGAATTTGGTTAAATATTTTATAAGCATGAATTCAGTTAAATTATGTCCATTAATGAACAAGGAATCTAAAGCTTATACAGATTAAATAAGATCTATAAGGAGAAAAACTTAGTAACTGACAGATCCAGGGTTTTAATCTACTTTGCTCATTTCAACAATTTTCAAACATGGCTCACCCTGGACCATGAGCTCTCTCTGAACTACACAGTGACACAGAAACAGCCAAGAGATATCGGATGTTTATTTTTTTTTAAGATGGTAATCCTAAAGGGATACACACGCAGGATGATATATACTATAGGCAAAGAAAGTTTCAGGGAAGAAGACCATTAGCACTTTGTTGCCCCAATATTTCCCAAGCATCTACTACAAGCCAGACATTGTCCAGGTGTGGTGTTTACACACAACTCTGACCTCAGTCCAAAGAGGGAGGAATCCAAATTAATGCTAAATTACTATGCACAGCAATAAGAACTTTTAAGGTTTCATGTAAGACCTTGTAAAGTTACCAAAGAGGTGATTAATGGAGCCTCTTTGGTGGAATGAAATATGTTTCAAGAAAACATATTCTATTAAAAAATATGTGTAAGAAATGTTGTTGGTCCACTACGAACCATGAAGACCTGAACTGTACGAATATACTTTGTATACAAACAGTTGTATGTAAAAAGATACTAAATATCCATGCAGGTAAGGAGAGTGGTGCAGTTCATGCCCTGCAGGAATTGTCACGTGGAAGTTTTCTGCTGTCAGCCAAGAGGGGCTGGTTGGTGGGACTGCAGTTTGTTTCAGAGGGCTGAACTGGAGGATTGTGCAGCAGTGGTGGGAGACAAAACAAGACTTGGGAGCAGAGGCCAGTTCGGAAGCACACTTTATATTTAAAACAGTTTGGAAGCACTGGTATATTTTAAGCCAGGAGCTTATGGATCAATTTGACAATATACTAAGAGATAAGAGGGGTATGGCAGAAGAGGCAGAAGAAATAATTTGTTTTTAAAAATAGCTAGTCAACATCAGATAGAGCACTAATCTCTAGGATATATAAAGAACTCAAAAATCTTAACACCAAAAGAACAAATAATCCAACCAACTGTACAGACACTTCCCAGAAGATTATATACAATCAATCAACAAATATATGAAAAAATGTTCAACATCTCTACAATTAGAGAAATGCAAATCAAAACTACTCTAAGATTTTACATCACTCCAGTCAGAATGGCAGCTATTAAGAATACAAACAACAGTAAGTGTTGGCGAAGATGTGAGGAAAGGGGCACACTCTTACATTGATGGTGGGAATGCAAATTGGTGCAATCAATCTGGAAAGCAGTATGGAGATTCCTCAGAAAACTGGGAATGGAATCACCTTATGACCCAGCTATCCCACTCCTTGGTTTATACCCAAAAGACTTAAAAACAGCATACTACAGGGACACAGCCACATCAATGATTATAGCAGCACAATTCACAATAGCTAAATTGTGGATCCAACCTAAATACCCTTCAGTAGATGAATGGATAAAGAAACTGTGGTGTATATATACACAATGGAATATTACTAAGCCTTAGCTAAGTGAAGTTAGCCAATCCCAAAAAACCAAAGGTCGAATGAGCTCTTTGATATGAGGATACTAACTTATAAAGGCAAGAGAGAGAAAATGAGAGGAATGAAAAAGCTTTAAATAGAACAAAGAGGGTGGGAGGAGAAGGGGACAAGGGGTAGGAATAATGGCAGACTGAGTTATCCATGATTACCCTAAATACATGTATGAAGTCACAATTGTAAAAATACTTTATATCAAACCAGCAACTTGAAAAATTGTGCTCTTTATATGTAATATGAAATGAAATGTATTCTGCAAATGTGTATAACAAATTAGAATTAAAAAAAGAAATAAAAAATATAAAAACAAAAAAACTATATATTTTATAAAAAAATAAAAATAAAAAAAAAAGAGAATAAAATTATGGCATTTGCAGGTGAATGGATGTAATTGGAGAATATAATGCTCATTGAAGTAAACCAGTCCCAGAAAACCAAATGCCAAATGTTTTCTCTGATGTAAGGATGCTGATTCATATTGGGGATGGGGGGATGGAACATGGGAGGAATAGATAAACTTTAGATAGGGCAAAGGGGAGGGAATTGGAGGGAGGGGGCATGGGGATAGGAAAGAGGGCTCAGTGAGGCTCATTACCCTAAGTATATGTATGAAAACATGAATGGTGTGACTCTACTTTATGTTCAAGCAGAGACATGAACAGTTGTGTTCTATTTGTGTCATATAAATTGAATTGCACTCTGCTGTCATATATAACTAATTAGAATAAATAAAAAATTGAAAGTAAAAAGTAGTCAAGAAAATAATGAGTCTTTTAACTAACAGATTAAGATAAATATTCAATATATATAACACCTTGTTATGTAAAAGTGACCCATTAATGGTAGTTATGAAGTGAGAGAAACATATTTTATCTGTTGTTTTGATTAAATTTAAAAGTTTCCATAATGAAAAGTTAAATATGTAAATACTACCTAAAATAAACAATATGAATTGGTTCATTATAATAAAATGTTATGAAAAATATATACTGTTATTAAGATTAAAATGATTATTGACAAATGCAAAGATTAAAATATGTACTAATGAAATTATTAACTGGATGATTTCTAGAAAAATTACAATTATAATTTTCTACAATATGGATATTTTTATAGTTCTATAAAGAAAAGTTGCAAAATCTCTAAATATCTTTTAAACTGTGATATAATTAACAAAGCATGTGGAAATGAAGTGAAAAAATCACATCTCACAAACAGGATTATACTTATAGATGTAATCTATTAAGATTTTCTCAATTAGTGAAAAAGAAAGGAAGAAGAATAACTCATAAATATAGCATTTTCATGCTTAATGAGTCTCCTACATCTTGAATTTTAAGAAAGTGTATCACGTTTTTCTTATGATGTTTTGTACCTCTCTTTATGAAAACATTTTTTGGTGTATCAACCTTCATGTTTTTCTACATTTGTCCTCTAGAAGTTATCAGAAATATCTGATATTTCTGATAACTTATATATATGATATACATATATATGTATATATCATTAGGATATCATTTTGCACACATAAAGAAGCTGCCAACTTTTACAATATAGGAGGTAATACTACATTTTATACAACTAAATTATCATAGAACTTATAGCATATTTAATCAAAATTAAAAGCCCATGCAAGAATTTAAATGTGTCTTCTTAACACTTAGTCTGTGATTCTTTTGGATGCACATAGGTACAATAGCACTTAGGATCTGGGAAGTGGAGTCACAAAACTGAGTTCTCTACATTGTGAAGAGGTGGTATAAACTTCAAGATCACTGATTCCACTTTAATCACAAAATGTGTGAATATATTTGTTTAAGCAAACAGTTTGTTTATCTTTAAGGATATAGGCAGAATGCATAGAGTAATAGCATAACAGGAAAATTCAGCACTGAATAATGTGGGAAAAAACAAAAAGTTATAAAATGTTCAAGAATCCTGATCTTCCAAGAAATTCTTCTAGGGTTTGCATAAAAAAAGTTATAACAGTCTTCAATTTTGTGAGGCAATTAGAAATATTTTTAATATAAAAGTAAAATATTTGTTTTTTAACTATGTATAGTTAATGAAGCTTATCAACACATCTTTTAATATTTTGCCTTTATATATTTAATAATCACTTTTTACATATATTTGCCTTTATATATTTAATAATCACTTTTTACATATATATTTAATAATCACTTTTTACACACACCAAGATTATATATAATAATGATTTCTTATTGTGATTTTGATTTTCATTTATCTTTTGATTTTGTGTGTACACACATACACACACACACACAACTCCCACTTGATTTGAAATATTATGCAAGAATACGTAAGGCTGAAGTACAAGGTAATGTGATAGGAGTTGACCCATTCTGGAAGTGTTGAGAAGTCTTTTCGGGGAAGAAGACATAGTACCTGTAATAAATCTTGAAAGAAGAAGCTTAAGTTTAATGAACTCATATTTTGACAGTGTAACAGCAAAATAAAAACTGTATGATTTTAAGTTGGACAAATGTCCTAAAAAACTTAATTTGCTTATTTTTACTTTTCATGAATTTCATATTTTGATTGGCATCTAATATTTATACTTATTCAGGAGATACAATGTAAAGTTAAGGTTCATATATACATTAGGTACTGATCAAATTAGAGTAATTAGCATATCATCACATGTCCTTTTTGATGAATGCATTCAAAATACTCTCTTGTAAACATTTTGAAATATACAATGAATTATGAACTCTATTCCCCCTCCCGTGCCACTGAGTATCAGAACATTTTCTTCACAGTTTTAACAGGGGGCTCACTGGCCAGCATCTCTCTTGCTTTCCTCCCTTACTCCCCAAGATGTTTGTGATCACTATTCTACTCTCTACTTGTATTACATCAAATCTAAAAGACATAGTTTTTAAAGCAAGAATGGTAACGGCAGAGTTTTCCAGCCAGAGATAAAAGTATAAGTTAAATTAACAGATTATGATATGACTAAGAATAAACAAAATAATCAATTCAAAACTATTAGTAATCCAGAAATAGACCCATGAATATATCAAAATTTACTAGGTGATAAAGGTCAACTTTAAAATAAAAAGGACAGACTTCTTAATTCAAAACACTGAAAATTGGTTAGCCATGTAGATAAAATTATTTAAAAGCTGTGTATGTGGCTTGCTTTACAAATATACAGAAATAAAATTCCAGATGATTAACAATCTAATATATATTTCAAAACAGAAATAATTTTAGAAAGAAGTATAGGGAAAATCATAATTTTGGTGTGAGGACAGTATTTTATAAACCACATATATTTAAGAAGTCATAGAGAATGAAAAATCACAAATTTGACCAAAAATCTTCCTTAACAAAACTACAAACTTTATGACTTCTGATTTTTGACAGAGTTAAGAATTGTGTTATGATTGGTAGAAATATTTGTTAGTGGTATAAAAGTTAATGGATTAGTTTCCAAATTATATTAAATGCTCCCACTACTTAATAATAATAATAGATCCTTAACAGAAGCTAACGGAAACTAATCATGAAATACTAATACTAAAACTTATTAATAATTCTAATAATAAAAATATAAATTTAAACATAAAACATTTGCCTTTCAGAGTAAGAAAAAAATAATTGAAAATATACAATATTGGTCCATGATATGGAAATATACATTCTCAGGGAATGTTCTTAAATATATGTATTGGTAGTCCATTTTGGAAGATAGTTTTAGCTATTAAAATTTCTATATTGTGAATTCTTTCATTCAATTCTTCCATTTCTAAGGATTTTTATGAGCAAAAATACGAGCAAAATGGCTGAAGTTTCAATTGTAGCTACTCTGTTTTACAATCTCATATATCAGTCAGATACAAGAGAGAAATAGGAACTGTAAGTTAAATATTCTATCAGTGTTTTTTAGTATGTGCGTCACATACATCATTTAAAATATTCTAGTAGTTGCATCTTGAAAGGTAAACATGAGCAGATGGCAGTAATTTTGATAACATATTCTATTTGACCCCATATACGCAAAATATTATAATTTATAATAATATATCTTTTTTTTTTTTTTTTTTGTACCAGGGATTGAACTCAGGGGCACTCAACCACTGGGCCACATCCCCAGCCCTTTTTTGTATTTTATTAGAGACAGGGTCTCACTGAGTTGCTAAGTGCCTCGCCATTGCTGAGGCAGTCTTTGAACTCTCAATCCTCCTGCCTCAGCCTCCCAAGTGCTGGGATTACAGGCGTGGGCCACTGTGCCTGGCTAAATTTATAATAATATAGAAATTATTAATAATATACTTTAATTCTTCTTTCTTACAATCTTAAAAAAAAAAATCTGGTTTGTAAATTACAAAATACCATTTAGGACATGCACCTCAACTAGGAACATCTACATTTCAATTGTTCAATAGTGACATGTGGCCAATGACTCCCCATAGGAAAGTGAATCTCTACATTGCAGTGGGTCAGGAGTGATTTTTTACTGCTTTCTTGAAATGAATGCTCTTCATTCAGACTTACGGAGCATACTTGTGGCAGAATCTTCTGTTATCACCTCTAAGTTAATCAGACACTAACATCAAACCATCCATTATGCTTTTATTAATGCACAATTAGTACAAAGACCTGAGTGACACCATTACCAACTTACTGTGGTTAGCAAAAGGCAGTATCAAATAGCGGGAAAAGAATTGACATTTGTGATCAATAATATCTGTTAAGTGAATGTTGAATGAAAGGGAATGGGCTTTAGTAATTGTAGGAAAATTACATAATTAAGAGCTGTGTGGACTTGATCAAACCATTTTTCATTTCCAATTGTAGGACTTGTGGTCTTATCTCGTGAGGAATCGATATGACAATTTTCTAAATATTCTCATTAAACTACTGTCTTCCAAAATAAATTAATCCATGAATGACTTGTAGACATAAATAGAATTCAAACAATTTAAGTATATATTACTTGAAAATTGAAAATTAAGATAGGAAGATAAAATGATAGCACAGATAGAATCAGGGTTCTATATACATAGGAATCTTTATAAGAAAAATTTCCAAAATAAATCAAATTTTTGTCTTTTTTATTTCTATTTGTTATTGATGTTTTACAGTCAGAGTAATGAACAAAAAACATGATTTGACTTATAAAGCTGAATCTGTAGTGGATAGGTACATTGGTCAAGTCATAGTGCCTGAAAATAAATACTAGGCATGCCACTTTCAAGGTTTGTGACATTGAGCGTGTCTGCATCTCAGTTTCTTAATATAAAAAAGAGACTAAAATGGCATATACCTTATAGGGTTTTGAGAGTATTAAATGAGTTATCATATGTAAAATTCATGGCAAAATGCCTGCCACAGGTTAATGTGATATAAACATAAGCTGCAATTATTTACACTTGAAGTTAAAAATACAGATATAATATTTGTGTAACACCCAACAAAATGCCTGACATAATAGTGATTTAATAAATAAGCTAATTAATATATGTATACACTTTAAAAAACATGGTTGGTAGGTTGGCACATTCTAATAAATACGAGAAAATCCCTGGCATACTTGAAGACATAAAAGTAGTTTCTCCAACAAAGAGAGATAAGTTATTTTTTTCCTAAGAGGTCTGGATTACTATCTCTGTTGATTCTGCTGATGTTGCAGCTATTATCCCTTTGTAAATGAGCACATAAAAGGAAAGATTGCTCTTAAGTAGTAATACCTAATGGGGCTCTAAAATGGAATACAGAGATGGTATGAACAATTTGAACAAATTTTGTCCTTTCAGTAAGTGACCATGGTAAAATAGTGCCACATTGTCAAGGGTAATATGGTTCTTGAAGTCCTTCTCTTTGTTATGCTACATAAAATTCTATTCTAAAGCATTCCTCTACTTGAAGAAGTAACTATAAACTGAGCTGTGCTATCAAGTTGAACAAACTCAGTAAAGAGCTATTCATTGAGCTGAATTTACATACACATTGTCAAAATCCATTATGACTTAGAACCTAAAGAAAAACAAAAATATTTGTAACTGCCATGTTTTTCCCCTCAACTTTTCTATCACTTTCAAAGGTTAAATTGCTTCTGTATGAAAATGTAATTAATATATATTTATGAACAACTCAGTAAAATTTTGGACTCTAAAGTTTATGACCATCTGAATAGAAGTGTTTGCACATAAAAAGTATGAAATTTAAAACAAAAATGTATAGTTATCCTGCTTACACAAATTCCATATTTAAGTAGAACTTATACAATAGATCCTTAATATAATTATGTGCTTCTTTCATTTTCCCAACTCATTAAAAATTTCCCTTTTTAACATAATTCCCTTGAAGAATCTGCTGGGGCTCTCTGTGTTTTCCAGGTTGGTAAGTACTGTACTGGTACCTTCACGGTCTCACCTAAAGCAAGGACTAAGTGTTCTGCCTCTGGGAAGGAGAATGAGGCTCATTAGTTTGCCTTCTCAAGAGTATTGGGACAATTCCTAGTCAGAGAAAAAGCTATAATATTTTTACCCCAATAATTTTTTTTTTGGGGGGGGGAATCAGAAACATCCCCACAATAACTTTTATCCCTTCCACAACTTTAAGCTTGAATTTTATATTCCCAACATTATGAGACTTTATCATTCTTAAAGTCTTTAAAAGCTAATTTTTGTATTATGTTTGTTTTGCATAATTTATTTCTTAATTAAAATCAGTAGTAGAAGTTCTTCAAATTCAAAACATGTGTTTCATATTACATTTATTCTTTAAAATGCAAGAGGAAGATTCATTAAATTTTCTGCACTATATTTTCAGTATGCTGAAAAGACTCACAGGTGAGAAGTATATTTGCACAGAATTTCTAAATTGACATTTAAAAATATGTATTGAAGTCTTTAAAACACCCATAATCCTATCATTCTGGTGATTCTTTTGGTGTCCCAAATCATTTACTACGTACATGGAAATTTTTGCAATAATAATACTAGATGTATTCCAAATTGCTTTTGTATAGTGAGGTTCGCCAAAGCATTCTATAAATTGGTTTAAATGAGAAATTAAGTATACAGTAGTCCAATGCATCTGCCATAGTTCCCATTTCATGGATTCAATCAACGGTGAGTTAAAAATATTTGGGGAAGAAATTGACTCTGTACTGAACATGTACAGTCTTTTTCTTTTTGTCGTTATTCCCTTAACAATACAATATGACAACAATTTACATTTAGAAATGATAAGTACTTGTGAGATTATTTGAAGTGTATGGGAACATGTGTCTAGGTTATAGTCAAATACTCTGCATTTCTATGTGAAAGCATCAGTGGATTTTGGGATAATCAGGAACCATTCCTCAGTTGCTACCAAGAAACAAGGGTAAATACAAAACTGAGGACTGATTGAATAAATCACAACATCTGCATAGGGAAAAAAATGCTCTTTCAAAATATTGTAGACCAATAAACATATGGAAATAATTTGCTAAAATTTTTAAAAGTGAAAATTACAAAAATATAGTCTTGATTTTGTATATAATATATATACACACACATATATATATATACACACATATATACATGCATATATATATACATATTATTGCTACACATCCAAAACGTTAGTTATCTCGGATTGTTTAATTTTTTAAAAAAATTTTACTTGTTATTTTGGTATTTTCTAAATTTTTTGTCATAAAGATTATTTTATCTGAGGGGGAAAAAAGTCAACACTCTCCAGAGGGAGGAAATTATCTATTAAAGAATCTGGTAAATACATTATGACAGGTTTTAGCAGAGAGAGTAAAAAATAAATGTATTCACAATACCCAGATCATATTGTTTACTTCATTTGTTGTGACCTTTTAACCTGGTCCAAATTCAGTAACTTTAGGCATAGCCAGAAGACAAAAGCGTCCTCTGTAATGTCAGTGTCACCTAGTGATTGTGAGGCTCCTGTGACTGTCCTATCCATCTTGTGTTTATATACTCAGCATTTCTGTTTGTCCTAGTTTCACTTTACTTTTATAGCTTGAAAATGATGAAACATAGCAATCACGCACTCCACCTGTCCTGGATTTTAACCAAGGATAAAATAAATCACAACAGCTTTGCACTCAGTTGAAAATTAATATTCATAACCTAAGTAATGAAGAAAAGGCATGGTAATAACATGTAAGTCATTAGGTCTGTGGATGTCATTTTTGTACCATCTAAATTATAATACTCATCATGTTTCTATCCTTAGTGGGTCCTACAATGGACACTACAAAAAATATCAGAGCCTCTCAGAAGGCTGGTGGATGCTGAGAACAATGTTAAAAGATTCAAAAAGGCCTTGATGCTTAATCTCATCAGGGTCAAGGGAGTATTTGGGAGACTCAATACAGCAGAATAAAGACAGGCTGTCAGACTTTCTGCCAACTAAAAGTTATAAGGCAAAAGAAAACCTAATTGCTACACTCCCTAAAGAGGATGAGTGAGCAAAGCAAAGAAACAAAACAAAACGAAAAGCTATAGTAGCCTTTCCCTAAAACATCAGTTTACTGTTTACTCTTCTCAAAATGCAAAGTCCAAGTATTTAATAACTTACAGAGTTGTTTGCTAATATGTATGGTTTAATTGTCATATGTATTTAAGGTAAGTGTTGCCTTAGGCTGGGTTCTTGGTTTTAAGAATGAAATATTCACTTTGAATCTACATCTGAAAGGAGATATAGTATATAAAGTTCAAACAAAACAAACAAATGAAAATACCTCCCAATGTTTTGCCTGAAATAAGGATTCAATGTGATATGAAAAAGTGAAATGAAAATATTCTAAGAAAATTCTCAATTTAACCCTGTGCAAAAAATGAAAACAAACTTACATACTTTTTCTAGACCTAATCCTTTCCTTGTTAGAGTTACCTTCCTGCCTAAGTATTTTCAGAAGCTGTGAATTACCAAATCTATCCTAATCTGGGTTTTGTTTACCCTCTTATTTTCATCTCACTTTCTGGAATGATTGCCCACAAGCAGTGAAAATGTTGAAGTTAGCTGACAGGAAGTAAGGAAGAAATTCTTAAAACAGGATTTGGAAGAAGGGAAGTTACAACCAAGATATATACAGGCTTTTAATTTACATAGGTATAATGATAGGCACTTGTACATGTATTACTTCATAAAATTATAATAAAAGTTGTGAAAGTAATGATAGTAACTTTAAGTGTACCTTATGCAAAGAACTCCATAGAGTACTCATTTATTTATAGACAGAGATCTGATAGTTATATTAAGAAGTGTACATATAAATAAGTGCATTTAAAAGTTTAAGCCATACATTTATATATTATATACAAATAATTTTATGCCAGATATTACATATTATGTTTGGGAATCCTAAAAGCATCCTAAGAAGATGAAACTTTTGTTATTATGACTTTATCAAGGAAAGAAAAAGAGAAATTCTAGAAGATTTTGGTTTCCAGTCTAGGATACGAGGAGCTTACATGTCACTGCTATGTCCTGACAAGTAAATTACTGAACAAACTAAAAAATTAAACAAATCTTTTTAGATCCATGAAAGTGAGGTCACAAAGCAAAATGCTGCTCCCAAATTAGTAGCAGATAGATAAGGAGAATCACAACTCACTGAGGCAGAAACCCACCCATCTGCAGAAACCTGTCTGAGAACTCAGGCCTTGAAGTTTGAGCTTTGCTGAAGAATCAATGTGGGCAAGACTGAGAGCTAAAATCTCCCATAAGAGCACCATGCCTTTGTGAGCTGTACATCCAGGAGCTACAGGTACTCAGTGGATATAGAAGAAAAAAAAATCTCTCATGCTTCCAACAGGTGGGGAGGGGGCCATTTGAAAATACATCAGAGCACTGTGTTCTTATAAATTCTGCCCTCAGGAGAAACTATTTTACCAGAGCCTATCTTGATGGAGTTTATCAGTTGCCTAAACAATCCACAGGAAGGGAAATACCTGACTCCAACCCCTGTAGCCAACCCGTTCCACTTATGAGGGGGTGGGAGGGCAGGGGAATGAGATGAACTAGTTCATCTCACAATCCAGAATCACAGGCTGATCAATAGTCTGAGAATAAGTCACAGGACTGTAGAATGTCCCCCCCCCCCACCCACATACACTCCTTACAACTAAAGGCCTTTTACGTAGTTTTAAAATCAGTATATCATATCCTGTCAACAACAAAAAAAATTAAAAGTCATAATAAAAAGAGAAAAAGCATAGTTCAAGGATCCTGAAGAAGCACAAAAGTCACAGAAATGGCAGAAATGTTGCCATTATCAGCCTACTGATTTAAGAAAAATGTTTTTTACTAACCTAAGGACCTAAATATGAAAAGAAAACAACATAAAAGAACAGATAAATAATGTAAACAAAGAGACAGAAATTATAACAATGTAAAAGAATTTCTAGAGACCAAAAACATGGTAACAGAAATGAAAAGTGCCTTCAATTAGCACACTGTCATGACTGAGGAAATAATATATTAGCTTGAGGATCTGACAACATAAAATTCTGGTATGAAAAAGTAAAGCAGAAATAAAACTGAAAAGAAAAAGAATAGACTATCAAATAACTGTGGGACAACTTCCAAGGGTCTAACATGGAGAATGGGAATTCCAAAAGAGAAGAAAGAGAGAAAAAGAAATATTGGAAGGAAAGTGACTGAGAATTTCTCCCAAATTAATGTCAGACATCAAAACACAGGTCCTAGAAGGTCAGAGAACATCAAGCAATATAAAAGTAATAAAAGTTACACCAATGTACCTCATATTCAAGCTTCAGAAAATCACAGATAAAGAAGAGATTCTGAAAGAAGCCAAAGGGGGAAAGTGCTTTAACCATAGAGGAAGAAATAAATGAACTATATCCAAAATCTCCTCAGAAACAATACAAGCAAGAAGAGAATGGAGTAAAACATTTTAATTGCTAAGGGAAAAAAATCCATTAATATAGAACTCTGTGCTCCACAAAATTATACTCCAAAAATGAACAAGAAATAAACGCTTTCTTGGACAATCAAAAATTGAGGAATTTTGTTGCTAGTAGACCTTGTCTTGTAAGAAATGTTCAAAGAAGTTGCTCAGGAAAGACAAAAATTCATATATGTCAGAAAGTAGGATCTATGTAAATAAAAGAAGAGCACTGAAGAATGAATAAATAAATATAAGCTTAAAAACTTTTATATTTCTCATTCTTAATTGATCTGGCAGAAAATAGTCTGTTATAGCAACAATATCTCTGTTATATACGTTAATAAATAACTTATGCAAATCTATGTGGAAGCATCGATATTTGCTAATGTGCAAATTGAAATGAATAACAGTAATGACACAAGGGAAGGATTAGGAATATTTTGTTGCTATATGGAATTTCTGTTATACATAAAAGTTGTGTACTGTTATTTAAAAGTGGACTTTGATTAGTTGTGTTTATTGCAAATATCAGAGCAAACACTAAAAATATAAAGAAGTTAACAAGTGCTAAGAGATGAAAGAAAATACATAAATATATTAAACATTCAATTAAAATCCAAAAGGCCAAAACAAAAATTGGAAGATAAGAAAGGAACTAAATGAAGAATGACAAATGTAGTAGATATTAATTCAAATATACCCATCATTTCCTTAAATGCTAATGGTTAAAATATACTAATTACAGACCAATTTTCAGTGTGGGACAAAAAGCTACACATAACCACTTGTTGTCTATATTAAACTCACCTTAAATATATGTGAAATATAGATTACAATAAAATGATCAAGAAAGATATATCATGATAACTCTAATCAAAAGAAAATAGGAGTACCTGTATTAATTTCAAACAGTGCTTGGAATGTTATTAAGAATTGAGGGTCATTATATTTTGATAAATATGTCAATAGCCAAAGAAAACATAAAAATTCATAATTTGTACAACAGAGCCTCAAAGTATGTGAGTCAAAACTAACATGATGGCAAAAAAAATAGATAAATTACTCTTATAGTTAGATAATTTACCTCATTGTCCATCAGGTAGAAAACCAATAAAGACTGTTGAATTCAACAACATCATTAGTCAATTGAATTCAATGGACGTCTGTAGAATCCTACGTCCAGCAATAAAAGATTACACCTTTTTCTCAAGCTTACATGTAACATTACAATAGTCTATGTGCTGGGTCATGAACACAGGTTAACCTGTTAACACATTTAGAATACATATCATAAAAACTCTGCTCTCAGACCACAATAATATTAAACCAACAATCAATAAAAAAAGAAAGATAACTGGAAAATTCCAGAGTACATGAACAATAAATGATACACTTCTAAATAATACATGACTCAAGAAAAAAATTTGAAAGATAAATTTTTAAATAGTTTGAAGTAACTAAAAATAAAAATAAACTTATCAAAAATTTTGAGATGCAGTACAAACTGTGCTTAAAAGTACATTTCCAACATTAAACGAATATATTGGAAAAGAAAAAAGATCTAAAATCAATCTTCCAACTTCCACTTTCAGACACTATAAAATGAACATCAAATTAAATCCAAATTACAAAGCATATAAGTAATAAAAATTACAAAAAAAAAACTCAATAGAATTGAAGACAAAAAAATCAATAGAGAAACTCAGTGAAACTACAAGTTCCTTTCTTTTAAAGATCAATAAAATTAATAAGACTTTATAAGATTTTATCCACGTTAAGAAAAATGAAAAAAACAAAAGTTACTAATATCAGTCAGGAAAGAGGTGGCACCACTGCAAATCCTATGAACATTGAAAGGTTATTAAAAATGTATTGTCAACAGCCTCAGCCGCTAAATTTGGTAATCTAGATGAAATAGGCCAATTCATTGAAATAAACAATATGAAAAATTCACAAGAAGAAATAGTTTTATATGTAGTAAAGAAACTGAATCAATGATGAATAAAATTTCAAAACAGAAATCACCAGTCTCAGATAGGTTCAGTGATGAATTCTACCAAACATTTAAATAAAATTTACCAACTCTACAACCTCTTCAGAAGAAAGAAGTAGAGAAAACACTTTCTAACTTGAAACTATACATTCTTAGTGCTCATAAACATTCATGTAAAAATCCTCAACATAATATTACCAAATGAAATCCAGCAACGTGCAAAAAGAATTATACTACATGACCAGGTAGAATTTATCTCAGGTATATGAAACTTTCAACATTTGAAAAATCAATTAGAGATCCAAGATGGCTGGCTAGAGGGAGGCTGAATTCTTTGTAGCTTTATGACCTGGGATTGAAGCAATGGGAATGCTGTTTCTCTTTGAGTTATTACAGGACTCCTAACAGCTTCTCCCATGCAGGAATCCCGGCCACCATGTTGGCAAAGATCCCTGGCCTCAGCGTCCACACCGGACACCCAGCCACCTTGCTGAGCAGGACTCCTCACATCAGCACCCAAGCAGGACCCCTGGCTGTATTTCTGTGTGGACACCAAATTATCAGCATGGGGTTCCCTGTAGTCTCCATCTTGGGACACTGCAACCACTGACATAATCACCTGCACCTGGGAACACTAAACCAGGTCCGGAGACAGCGGCCTGCCACAACACAGCACGCCACAAAGCTGCATCTTCGAACATGCCACCCAACACCACTGCCAGCCCACCCTGACACCCCTGTCTGAAATCAGCCACCTTCATCTTGGGACACCTTTTTCGCCATCTTGGGTTATCCTTGCTACTGCCATCACTATCTTTAATTGAGGTAACTCCCGGCTTGGAACACTGGCTGGGCCTACAAGCAATATCAAGGTACTTATAGTCCCCCAACTCCCCCTCTCCCTTGCAGCCACTAACCTGGCACCGTGCTTGCAGCTACGTGGCTGGTAGGTAGCTCACAAAGCCTGGTCCTGACCTGCGTGATACAAAACAGCTCTCCACAACAGGTGTGCAGGCCTCAGAGCACAGCCCACAAGACCTCAGAGAAGTTCATGTTTGAGAAGTATAGAGAGAGGGGTGAGTGAGATACAATTTAGAGGCAAAGTATAGACCCAGAATTGTGAGGTCTGCAGGCAATATAAGGAGATAAGACCAGGCGCCAACATCATAGGTGCAGGTCCAAAAGGAGATCTTTGGGATGCAGTCTCCCAATGGGGACCTGCAAGTGCTATACCCCATATCCAGGAGTTCTACCCCCAAAACCAACCCTCTCACTTTAATAACCTTCATCATATTGAGGGTGGAGATACCAGCAAACAACAGACAACCCCACCTACTGGATGAGAAGGGAAGCAGGAAAGATACTGGACTCCAACAGAAACAATCCTTTAATTTTCCTTCAAGATTTTCTTTTCTTTCTTTCTTTTTTTTTTTTTTTTCTCTCTCTCTCTTCTCTCCCACCCTCACAACTCCAACATTTATGAAAACAAGTACTTTTCACGCATTAGGCTACTGAAGACTGGGAAGTCTGAAATATTATAGTTGTGTTGTATATTATCTTCTACTTTTACATTTTTAATTTTTCTTAATTTTTATGTTTATTTGTTTTCTGTACTCTTTCTATTGTCTTCCCACTTACTTGTCTCCCCCAAATCACTCTCTCTCTCTTTTTTCCCGCTATTAGCCAACTTCTTTTGATTCCTTTTTCATGCTTCCAAAGATCTAATAACTCTATATCCTCACCTCCTACCTCCTTAACATCTAACCCCACACCCCACCCCCAGTTCTCTCTTTGTCAACCATCAGAAACTGTAGACCCTTTTGCAAACCTACTCTTTATGTTGTAGATAATAATTGAACTTACCATTTCTGTATATTGTGACAAAACCATAAATGTCTTAATAAGAGTTATTTGGTTTAAGGCTGTATATTGTTTGCATTGAAATCTGTTAATATTGATCTCCTCCTTAAAGGAGAGGTATTGGAAACTGGCAGGGACACTATAAACTTACAGGGTAAAAACTATAACACCTCAGATCCACAGTGCTAAAAGGGAAGACACACGAACAACATGAAAAGACAAGGGAAAAAAGTGCCCCAAATAATACAAGATACTACATTATTAGAATCCATGGCCAGAATAGCAGAAGAAATGTCAGAGAAGGAGTTTAGGATGTATAATTAAAATGTTCTGTGAATTAAAGGATGATATAAGAGAACAAATACAGGCAGCAAAAGATCATTTCAATAAGCAAATATAAGAAGCAAAGGATTACTTCAATAAGGAGATAGAGATTCTGAAAAAAAGAGAAATTATAAACTTAATAGAATACTTTATATAAAACCAGCAACTTGAAAAATTGTGCTCTTAAATGTAATATGAAATGAAATGTACTCTGCAAACATGTATAACAAATTAGAATAATAAATTTAAAAAAATAGCAAGCATCACCAACAGATTAGATCATTTGGAAGACAGAACCTCAGACAATGAAGACAAAATATATAATCCTGAAAATTGACCACAAAGTGAAGATGATAAGAAACCAGAGCAGAACATTCAAGAATTATGGGATAACATGGAAAGACCAAATTTAAGAATAATTGGGATACAGGAAGGCACAGAGATTGAAACCAAAGGAATGAACAATCTATTCAAAGAAATAATATCAGAAAATTTTCCAAACATGAAGAATGAACTGGAACATCAAATACAAGAGGTTTACAAGATACAAATGTAAAAAGTCACAAAAGATATACAACAGGCACATTATAATAAAAATGTCTAGCATACAGAATAAGGAAAAAATTTTTAAAGCCACAAAAGTAAGGAATCAGATTACAAATAAGGGGAAACCAATTAGGATCTCTGCAGCTTTCTCAACCCAGACCCTCAAGGCTAGAAGACCCTAGAATAATATGTACCCAGCTCTGAAAGAAAATGGATGCCAACCAAGAATCTTATATCCAGCAAAATTAAGATTTAGTTTTGATGACAAAATAAAAGCCTTCCATGATGAACAAAAGTTTAAAAAACATTTACAACTAAAAAGCCTATAATACAGAACATCCTTGGCAAAATATTTCATGAGGAGAAAATGAAAAAGAACAATGAAAATTAGGAAAGGGAGGTATTACCCTAAAGGAAATACCAGTCAAAGGAGAAACCAAGTTAAGTTAAATACAAAAAAAAAAAAAAAAAAAAAACTGGGAATACAAATCATGTCTCAATAATAACAATGAATGTTAATGGCCTAAACTCACCAATCAAAAGATATAGACTGGCGGATTGGATTTTAAAAAAAGATACAACAATATGCTGCCTTCAAGAGACTCATCTCATAGGCAAAGACATCTACACACTGAAGGTAAAAGGTTGGGAAAAAACATACCACTCACATGGATTGCCAAAAGAAGCATGGGTTTCCATTCTCATATCAAATAAAGTAAACTTCAATCCAAACTTAATCAAAAGGGATAAAGAAGGAAATTTTATACTGCTTAAGGGAAACACACACCAAGAAGATATAACAATTATAAATATATATGACCCAAAGATGGAGCATCTATGTTCAAGAAACAAACTCTTCCCAACTATAGGAACCAAATAGACTACAACACAATAATACTGGGGGACTTTAACACACCTCTTTTGCCACTGGATAGTTCTTGCAAACAAAAGCTAAACAAAACTATACAACTCAATAATACAATCAATAACTTATACTTAACAGACATATATAGAATATTTCATCCATCAAGGATTGAATACACTTTCTTCTCAGCAACACATGGATCCTTCTCTAAATTAGACCATATATCATGCCACAGAGCAACCCTTAGCAAATACAAAAAAGTAGAGATACTGCCATGCATTCTATCAAATTATAATGGAATAAAATTAGAAATCAATGACAAAATTTTAAAAATTGAAGATATTCTAACACCTTGAGACTAAATAATATGCTGTTGAATTGACAATGGATTGCATAAAACATCAAGGAGGAGATTTAAAAATTTTTAGAGGTAAATGAAATCAATGATACAACATATCAAAACCTCTGGGACACTATGAAGGCAGTAGTAAGAGGAAAGTTCATTGCATGGAGTTCATTCCTTAAAAGAAGAAAAGGTCAACAAATGAATGACCTAACATTACATCTCAAAGCCTAAGAAAAAGAACAAATCACCACCAAAATTAGAAGACAGGAAGTAATTAAAATCAGAGCTGAAATCAATGAAATTAAAGTAAAAGAAACAATTGAAAAAATTGACAAAATGAAAGTTAGTTCTTTGAAAAAATAACTATAACTGATAAACCCTTAGCCTTGCTAATGAAGAGAAGGAGAGAGAAAACTGAAATTCCTAAAATTTGTGATGAAAAAGGAAATATCATGATGGACACAGCAGAAATACAGAAGATAATTAGAAATTATTTTGAAAGTTTGTACTCCAATAAAATATCAAAGACATCAACAAGTTTCTAGAGTCATATGATTTACCCAAACTGAATCAGGATCATATACACAAGTTAAAGAGATCAATTTCAAACAATTAAATAGAAGATGACATCAAAAGCCTACCAATCAAGAAAAGCCTAGGACCAGACATATTCACAGCTGAGTTCTACAAGATCTTCAAAGAAGAATTAATATCAATATTCCTCAAATTATTCCATGAAATAGATAAAGAGGGAACAATTCCAAACCCATTCTATGAGGCCAATGTCACCCTGATTCCAAAACCAGACAAAGACACATCAAAGAAGGAAAACTTCAAACTGATATCTCTAATGAACATAGATGCAAAAATTCTCAATAAAATTCTGGCACATCAAATACAAAAACATATTAAAAAGACAGTGCACCATGATCAAGTGTGGTTCATCCCACGGATGCAAGGTTGGATCAACAATGGAAATCAATAAATGTAATTTATCACATCAAGACTTAAAGATAAGAGTAATATGATCATCTCAATAGATACAGAAAATGCTTTTGACAATCTACAACATTCCTTCATGTTCAAAACACTAGAAAATCTAGAGATAACAGAAACATATCTCAATATTGTAAAAGCTATCCATGCTAAGCCCAACCCCAACATCATTCTAAATGGAGAAAAATTGAAAGCATTCCCACTAAAAACTGTAACAAGTCAGGGATGTCCTCTTTCACCACTTCTATTTAACATAGTCCTTGAAACGATAGCCAGAGCAATTAGACAGATGAAAGAAATTAAGGAGATACGGATAGGAAAAGAACTCAAATTATCACTATTTGCTGACGACAGGATTCTATACTTAGGGAATCCAAAAAATTCCTCCAGAAAACTTCTGATAACTTAATTCAGCAAAGTACCAGGATATAAAATAAATACCCATAAATCAAATGTATTTCTGTACATCAGTAATGAATCCTCTGAAAGAGAAACTAGGAAAACTATTCCATTTATAATAACCTAAAAAAAAAAAAAAAAAAAAAAAAAACCTGGGGTATCAACTTAATGAAAGAGGTGAAACACCTCTACAATGAAAACTACAGAACACTAAAGAAAGAAGTTAAAGAAAACCTTAGAATATTGAAAGATCTCCCTTGTTCTTGTATAGGCAGAATTAATAATATCAGAATGGCCATGCTACCAAAGGCACTATATAAATTTAATGCAATTCCAGTGAAAATCCCAATGACATTTCTCACAGAAATAGAAAAATCAGTCATGAAATTCATCTGGAAAAATAAGAGACCCTGAATAACCAAAGCAACCCTTAGCAAGAAGAGTGAAGCAGGTAGCATCACAATACCAGACCTTAAACTATACTACAGAGCAATGGTAACAAAAATGGCATGCTATTGGCACCAAAATAGAATTGTAGGTCAATGGTACAGAATAGATGACACAGAGACAAACCCACATAAATACAGTTATTTCATACTAGACAAAGGTGCCAAAAACATATATTGAAAAAAATCAATTAATGTAATTTGTCAATTCAAGAAACAAATGGAAAAAAAATCTCATGATCATATCAATACATGCAAAAAAGCCTTTGACAACCTCACACTAATTCTTAAATAAATGCTTTCACAAAAGTAGAAGTAAAGAGAAACTTCCTCAACTTGATAAAAATATTAACAGTAACATCAAAATAATCCAACTTATAGTTAGCATTATACTTAAATGGTTAGAAACAAACATTTCTGCTAAAATCAGGAACAATACATAGATGTCCCATCTCAACACCACTTTTCAGTATCATACAGATAATCCTAATTAAAGCAATAAGGCAAGAAGAGGAAATAAAAAGTATATATTTCAAGAAGGAAGAAATCAAACAGGGTATATTTTTATGGAATATATAATCATCTCTGCTGAAAATCCTAAAACATCAAAAAAAAAAAAAAAAAGAAGAAAAAAAAAAAAAAAAAAAAAAAAAAAACCTTCTTAACCAGGTAAGCAAGTCTACAAGGTACAAGATTAATATTTAAAAGTCAATGACTTTCCTGTATGTAAGCAATGAACAAATGGAGTTTGAAGTTAAAAACACATTAGAATTTACATTAGTACCCCCCAAAGTAACTTAGGTAAAATCTAACAAATATGAATGAGATCTGTCTGAGATAAACCACAAAACTGTCAGAGTTTGTATCAAAAATGAGTTAAATTAAATTGATTAACATTTTTATGGATAAGAAGACAAAATATTGTCAATATATTAGTTCTTGTCAAAGTATTCTATATATTTAACACAATACCAAAGTTTAAATAAATTGACTTGTAGACATTGATAAATTGATTCTAAAGTTATATAAAAAGGCAAAAGATCCAGAATAGCCAACTTTATTATATTGGAGAAGAACAAAATCAAGCTTTAAGACTGACTAAGGAATAGACAAATAGATCAATGGAACAAAATAAAAAGTAAAGAAAGAAACCCATGTATTCAACTGATCTTTGATGAATCAGTAAAAATGATAAGGTGGAGGAAAAATGGTAATGGATATCCACATGCTAAAAAAATGAATCTTGACAGACACTTTACATTGTTCACAAAAACTACATCTAAAAATCCCAAATCTAAATGTAAAACATAAAACTCTAAAACTACTACAAAATGATACAGGACTAAACCTCATCTACCTTGAGTACAGCAAAGACTAGATAGTATAAATGGGAGAAACGATATGGTGAACTTCATTACAATTTTAAAAATTCTACTCTGCTCAAGGAAATGTTGAGAGAATCAAAGGACAAGACAAAGACTAGAAAAATACTTACAAAGACACATCTAACAAAGAACTATTTTTGAAAATATATAAGGAGACCTTAAAACTCAACAACAAAAGGCAAATAACCAAATTTAAAAATGAACCAAAGACCTGAATAGATAATTCACAAAGATAGACAAATGGCAAATAAACATTTAAAAAGAGTTTCAATATTATGTGTGATTAAGGAATTGCAATTGAAATAATATTGAGATATCACTACTCACCTATTAGAATGGTCACACTTACACCATCAAAAGCTGGCAAGGCTGGGGAGCAATGGAAATGCTCATGAACTATCAGCAAAGATGCAAAATTGTACAGTCACTTGGGAAGACAATTTGGTGGTTACCTACAAAAGTAAACATATCATATGATCTTAGTATTTAGTGAAACAATTTGAAGGATTATGTCCATAAAAATTCCAGCATATGATTGTAAAAATCCCTATATATGATTACCAAAATATGCATGTAGCCAAGATGCCTTCAGTGAGTAAAGGGATAAGTAGATTGTTGTACATTCGGACAATGAAATATATTATTTGGTACTAAAAGAAATAAACTATTGAGCCATGAAAAGGCATAAAGGAACTTTAAATGTATACTATTAAGTAAAAAGAGGCCAATACAAAAGACTACTTACTATCCATATGCTATTTTTTCAACTATGTAACTTTTAGAAAACCACACAACAGTAAAAGAATCAGTAGTTTCTAGGAGATAGTGAGTGTGGAAGTATAAATATGTGAAGTATTTAAGAGTTTTTAAGGCAAAGAAGCCATTTTGTATGATACCACAATAGGGGATACATGATATCATACATTTATGAAAATACACAGAATGTACAACACCAAGAGTGAATCCTAATTGGGTGCGGTGGCACATGACCAGTGGCTCTGGAGGCTGAGGGAGGAGGATTGCGAGTTCAAAGCCTGCCTCAGCAAAAGGTAGGTGCTAAGGAACTCAGTGAGGCCCTGTGTCCAAATAAAATACAAAATAGGTTGGGGATGTGGCCAAGTGCCCCTGAGTTCAATCCCCCATACCCGCCCCAAAAGAAGGAATGCTAATATAAACTATGGACTTTTGGATAATAATAATGTGTCAGTATAGGTCTATTGATTGTAATAACTGCCTCGGGTAGTACAGAATGTTGTTAGTAGAGGAGTTTGAGCATGTGTGGGGACAGAATATATGAAGGCTCTTACTTTTAATTATTCTGTGAACCTCAAACTGCTATAAAAATAAATTCTATTATTTATTTTTAAACTTGAAGTTGCAGGAATTTTCCCAAATAAAATATTTGGTAGAGAGTTATATGGGACTTCAAATCAGGTTCAGCTTACTCTTGATGATCTCTCTGTAATGCCAAAATGTCCATGTGCACTTAAAAATCTAAAGTTGAGGTAGTGTGAAGTGACACCAAAGGCAAAAGATTGTCTCTGAATTAATGGGAAGTTGCTTTAGAAAAAGTAAACTATAAACCAGTTTAAGGAATACAAATATTTGCAAGTAAATGTGAAAATGCTGGGCAAACATGGAGAGTTAGACATAAACAGATCAAGAAGAAAACAGCCAATTGAAAAAGCAGGGACAGGAAAACCAGGTCACCTCAGAGAAGCAACAATGAGAGAAGACATTTAGTCCAAATGAGGTGAGTAGAAAGATGTCCAACTTTGTCAAGAGGCTGGAATTCAAGACTTAATCCCAGAAAATACATTAAGATGTAATGGAAAAGCAAAGAATGATTTAGAAGACAAGAGTTGAAATTCTGTTAATGAAAAAGACATTATTTTAGGTTACAGAAAGCTTGAAAATGGAGGAAGATTTCAAAATGTAAGGTTTAAACAGCTGGATTATTTACCATAGAGAAGTCAACAATCATGATGACTTGACATCCAAACTGTGCTCCTATACTCAGTTTTTTCTTTCATGGTATTTGTCTACCTAGGATGATATTTGTTTCAACATTACCCATGTGTATATGTGTTATGATCTTGATATTACATGTCCCCCAAAACCTCATGTATGAGACAATGCAAGAAAGTTTATAGGTGAAATGATGGGATTGTGAGAGTCTTTTTATTTATTTATTTATTTTTTGGTACCGGGGATCAAACTCAGGGGCACTCAACCACTGGGCCACATCCCCAGCCCTTTTTTGTATTTTATTAGAGACAGGGTCTCACTGAGTTGCTAAAGTGCCTCGCCATTGCTGAGGCTGGCTTTGAACTCATGGTCCTCCTGTCTCAGCCTCCCAAGTGCAAGTGCTGGGATTACAGGCGTGCGCCACCATGCCTGGCATCAGAGTCTTAATCTAAGCACTGCATTAATCCGCTGATAAGGAGTAACTGAGTGGTGACTCTAGGCAGGTAGGGTGTGACTGGAGGAGCTGATCACTGGGTATGTATCTTTCACATTTATATATCATCCCTGGCCAGTGAAATCTCGTTGCTTTCTGATGCCATGCTGCCAGCTCCTTTCCTCAGCCAACTTTTCCACCATGACGTCCTGCCTCACCTCGACTTCTGAGGAATAGAATTGACCATGTATGGACTAAAACGTCTAAAACTGTGAGCCACAAAATAAGCTTTTCTCTTCTAAAAATTGTTCTTTTTTTAAATTTTTTTTTATTCTAAGATGTTATAAATGACAGCAGAATGCACTACATTTCATATTACACATATAGAGCACTTTTTTACACATCTCTGGTTGTATGCAAAGTATATTCACACCATTCGTGACTTCATACATGCACTTAGGGTAATGATATCTATCTCATTCTACCATCTTTTTTTTTTTTCCTTCACCCTTTTGCCCCCTCCCTTCCCCTCCCTCCCCATTGGCCATTCTAGTATTCCTCTAATCCTCTTATGCTCCCCATCCCAACTCAACTGTGAATTGACCTCCTTATATCAGAGAAAACATTTGGCATTTGGCTTTTTGGGATTGGCTAACTTCACTTAGCATTATATTATCTAACTCCATCCATTTTCCTGCAAATGCTATGATTTTATTCTGTCTTATTGCTGAGTAATATTCCATTGTGTATATATACCACATTTTCTTTATTCATTCATCTACTGAAGGGCTTCTAGGTTGGTTCCACAATTTAGCTATTGTGAATTGTGCTGCTATAAACATAGTAGACAAAGGCACCAAAAATGTGCTTTGGAGAAAAGATAGCCTCTTCAACAAATGGTGCTGGGAAAACTGGAAATCCATATGCAATAAAATGAAATTAAACCTGTATCTCTCACCATGCACAAAATTCAACTCAAAGTGGATCAAGGATCTAGGAATTAAACCAGAGACACTACACCTAATAGAAGAAAAAGTAAGTTCTAATCTCCAACATGTTGGATTAGGGCCCAAGTTCCTTAATAAGAATCCTGTAGCACAAGAATTAATACCTGAAGGAGCCCCAATTAGGGAGATGGCTATTGCGGTCAGCTGGAAGCCATAAGTTCCACCTGATAATAAGTATGTATGTGACGCACCTGTAAATGCACGTGAGGCACCCGCAAAGCTAAAGGTATATAACCTGGTGAAAGTGGTCGGAGTCAGGAGAAGAATGAATTCATTCAGTCAGTCATGCAGTCGCTCGGTCGGAAGAAGAGTTCGGGTCGGAGAAGAAAGAATCAGAGTGGCCAGAACGTAGGCAGAGCGGTTACAGAAGAGAAACCAGATAGAAGAAATAATTCCTGGTCAGAGTCAGGCAGAGGCTCCCGAGGAAGAAAGAAGAAAGAAGCTCTAAAAGCTAAGCTCTCTCTCTCTCTAAAGAAGAAATCTCTCTCTTTCAAGCTCTCTCTCTTTCTCTCTAAGCTCTAAGAAGAAGAAGAAAAAGCTATCTCTAATCTTTCTCTCTAAGCTCTTTCTAAGAAGAAGAAAAATCTTTCTTTCTCTCTCTAAGCTCTCTCTAAGAAAGCAGAAGTAAAAGTAGTAGTATCTTTACTCTGCCTCCGAGAGTTTTCCTCCTGGTTTTCGGTACCAGGTAGCTTACAAATACCAAGAATCAACAAATGGGATAGACTAAAATTACAAAGCTTCTTCTCAGCAAAAGAAACAATCAGTGAGGTGAACAGAGAGCCTACTAATTGGGAACAAATTTTTACCACATGCACGTCAGATAGAGCACTAATCTCTAGAATATATAAAGAACTCAAAAATCATAACACCAAAAAAACAAATAACCCAATCAATAAATGGGCCAAGGAACTGAACAGGCACTTCTCAGAAAAAGATATACAATCAATCAATAAATACATGAAAAAATGCTCAACCTCTCTAGCAATTAGAGAAATGCAAATCAAAACCATTCTAAGATTTCATCTCACACCAGTCAGAATGGCAGCTATTAAGAACACAAACAACAATAAATGTTGGATAGGATGTGGAGAAAAAGGCACACTCATACATTGTTGGTGGGACTGCAAAATGGTGCAGCCAATATGGAAAGCAGTATGGTGATACCTTGGAAAACTTGGAATGGAACCACCTTATGACCCAGCTATCCCACTCCTTGGTCTTTACCCAAAAGACATGAAAACAGCATACTAAAAATTGTTCTTGTCAGGTCTTTTGGTCACAGTGACAAAAAAAAAAAAAAAAAAAAGTGACTAAAACAGCATGTGAGCACACTCATGCAAGTGTGTATGTATGTATTTAATTGTAAAGTGTCCAGTTCCTAGAAGTTTTCCCCTAATGATCACTACAGTTTTCTTTATAGATAATAAATTTTGAAGGTTTTCTCTTTATTATTTTAAACATTTAATCAATTTCATCATTTATTAGCTTTCCATTTTGAGCCTGTACTATGCTGAGTTTCAGATAGATTAAATAGATAGATGCATACATATAAATATATATATATATATACACACACAGAGAGAAATACATAATATGTGCTATTTACATAGATCAATTAAAGCTACTATTATCAAACACATATCACTTTCCTCTTCACAAGCACACTCCTTTTTATTCTTTTCACACTGCAACTTCAATCATATGTTTGCTTAACTTGCTTCTCATATTAGAGTAAAAGCTGTTTTATCAGCAGCCTGTCAACTAGAAATCTCTATTTATGGGTACTCTTGCTCATTTGCAGTGCTCAGTCACTCTCCAAGTTATGAAATGTGAATCTCTGATATATACAAATAACCATTTGCACAGTGCTTGCTCCTCTTTCCACTCACTTAAGATTGCTCTATCACAGCCACAATTCATAAACTGTCCCAGTATGAAAACAACACCCAGGGAATTCAATGAGTTGAATTGCTACATCAATTCAAGAAATGTCAGTATCCACTAAGTATATGCTGTGTGTCAGTTTCCATGTTTGGCATAATGCATGTTTTATTGTTTCAAAACTCATAGGCACATATAAGGTACAAATTATTTTCTCCATTTTTGAGGGGTCATACTCAGGGGTCAAAGTAGCACTACTGACAGTAGAAGTTCACACACCTCTAGATATGAAGCCAGTGTGTAAGTGAGGTCATGCTTGCTCGTAGTTGCATGCCTGAAGGTAGTTTTATATTATCAGGCTCTGCCAGCAGAAGAGACCTAATACAGGACATGAAAGCAAAATACCAGGAACTCTGTTGATTATTTTTCTTCCTTAAAAGTAAATGGATTACTTCAATGAATTGAGTCATTCTAATAAGATACTTGGGAATGTAAATTTTTCTATTTACTTACAAGAAAGAATTCAAAACCTTTCCCACCAAATAGAGCTTAATATGATTCATTAAACCATTTCTTTTATTTTTTTTTTCTCTGAGAATATATAAAAGGTCATCTGGCACCCTTTAACTCCCTTCTAATTTTTTTTTTTTTTTTTTTTTTTTTTGTGGTACCAGGGATTGAACTCAGGGGCACTTAACCACTGGGCCACTTCCCAGCCCTTTTTTGTATTTTATTAGAGACAGGGTCTCACTGAGTTGCCAAGTGCCTCACCATTGCTGAGGTTGGCTTTGAACTCGTGATCCTCCTACCTCAGCCTCCCAAGTGCTAGGCTAAATGTTCATTTTAATTTGAAAGTGCATGCATTTTAATTGCTTATAATTTTATGTCTTAGTGTCAAGGAAGTTCAACAGAAAAGAAAAATCTTTTGTAGTTATTCTGATCTATTTTTACTCTATTGTCACTGAAGTCACATTATCCTAGTCCACTCATTAGTCTTTCTTACATATTTCTCATAAATCTATAGTGAAACATTTAAATATGTTTTCAATGAAGGTGAAATACCCAATACTTTATTAAAACCATTAAAAAGCATATTTTTACCAAAGAGAATTGAATTTAGATAAACAGATGAATGTTTTTTATTTACAGGGCTTTCAGGTATTTTCCATCAAGAAAAAGAATCTCATAATTTATTCATTAAAGGTTTTGTTTAGAAAAGAACAAATAGCACCTAGGATGTTAAAAATTGAGGGAAGAAGTAGAGAAAAGTCTACAGAGCAGGTAGTGAAAACATAAAGAAGGAAAAATCCTAGATGAGGAAAAGAAAAAGAGTGGGCTCCTTTAGTAGTAAACAGAGTTACAGCATATATACTTCTTCAAAGAACTAAAAAATATGAGTTTGGAATTAGAGAAAAGTAGTTGGAGTGAAGGAATCTTCCTCTTCAGAGACTCCCTTTAATAGAATTTTTCAATAAAGATATGTTATTTGAATTCAAAAATTAATGAATAAATGTAGGGAGATCCAATTAGGATCTTTAATAGCATAATAAAACCAGCCCAGCTTCATGCAGCTCATCATCTAGTGAGGGACACAAATAATTGTTAGTATTTCATAAAGAGCAGTGGAATGTGAACCAATAACATAGGAAGTCCAGGAAGTTTCTTTGAATTGCCTTTACAGAACCATCAAATAACTTGTAGAAAAACAACAGGTGAGATGAAGTTGGAGAATATAATGCTAAGTGAAATTAGTCAATCTCAAAAATCCAAGTACCGAATGTTTTCTCTGATATAAGGAGGCTGGTTCACAGAGTTGTTGGAAGGGGGTACATAGGATCAGAGGAACACTAGAATGGTCAACGGAAAGGGAGGGGAGGGAGGGAGTAAGGGGGGGGTTGGAAAAAAATTGGTGGTTGAATGAGATGGATATCATTATCCTAAATGCATGATTGAAGATCTGAATGGTACTTATATACTTTGTATACAAGCAGTTGTATGTAAAAAGATACTATACTTGTGCATGATGAATAAGTAAATAAATAATAAAAAAAAAAAGAAAGAAAAACAACAGGTATGCTAACCCTGAAAATAAACATGTGAAAACAAAGGGAGTCAGTAAAGAAATTCATTAAAAAAAAAAAAAAGATCAGTGAGGGTCTACTTGGGGATCATTGTGAAGTTAGGATTAATGGCCATAGGTTTCTCAACATATTCAAGAATGGAAATTTCATTAATAGCACAGGTGCACTAAGATAGAGTTTTCGCTGTTATTAACTCCAGTATCCACATTAACATAGAATTGATTTATAGATGAAGCCCCATCTGAATGGAATGGTCACCACAACAGTTCCAGAAAGGACTAACTTGGGTCAAAAACTTGTCCACCCAACATAAAGGAAGATTAAACATATGATTAGTGAAGACTGCAGAAGGTGAACTCCAGTTCTCCTGGTAAACATCAAGCAGTAATAAATTTGGAAGTAGCATTCTCTGCTTGGAGACAACCCATTCTCTTTTTCTTTTGAGAGTGTTTTTCACTTGAGCCTTACCTTCACTTATAATAAAATTCTCTTGCTTGGTTTCCGTGTCTGACTCTAAAGTTTCTTTCCTCAGGACATAAAACCTAGGTTTGGAGCTTCAGGTCTACACTCACTTGTGACATAATCAGCCCTCATCGTGTTTCTTTTGAAAAATACCAAAAACAGAGACTGGTAACTCAAACTGGAAGTTCGGTAAAGTCTTCCTGATATGGCCTACAGATGAAAAATCAGTGGGTATTATAATGGTGAGGTGAAAGAGAATATCAAAAAGGGTGGAAATCTTCTACAATGAGATCTTCAGAAAGTAAATTACCACATGAAGAAAAACCATGATATTCCCAAGCAACTGTTAATGGATCAGTATGGCAGAGTGATGTTCTTAAAAGTAGTTTTTGTTTTTATTTTGCCTTGTTTTGTTTGCATATTGTGTAAACCATATGATTTTCTCACTCATAGAAACCCAGATACGCTATCTTCCTGAATCCCACATTTATATCTACTCTGATTGAACTTGAGGTTGTGAGGTGGTCCTGAAGTCTGGTTCTGCCTTACTGCTCCTACCCCTACAATGCATGCTGAGTATACAAAGACAGACTCATACTCCCTGACACATCCCTGCATGCACAGAACCCTCAAAATCATCTGAAAGTGCTTTGTACAAACTTTCTATCCTTTAGGGCATAATTTTTACACCATGGAGCTGTAGTCGAAAGTATGAGAGTAAGGGCTCAAAGAAAAGGAGATAAAATGGTAAATGAACCATGAAGGACTTGTAAATCACTTTTGAAGTTCATATGTGAGTTCATTTTTGAGGTCAAATATGAGTTTAAAATGCATTGAAGGGAAAGGAGAGATAATAATGACTGTAATGAGAAGGGGGTAAGTGAGGGATCCCATTATGCTTTCAAGAGATTACTCTCACCCTACTGCCAAAGAGTTAATTATGAAGCCCGTGTGACAACAGGTGAGAAATGATGGACCTTGGCTAAGGTCATGACAATGAAGATAAGTGCAAAGAAGTCCATAGGCTTAAGACATGTTTGGGAGGAAAAGTTTTTGGATATAGTGATAACTGGATGGAAGTAGTCAAAAAAGACTTCTTTCTTGAAAACATTAACAAAGTTTACCAAAATAAGGGAGATAGAAGGAAAATTAGTGAAAGGTGATAAATAAACTTTATTGAGATTATGTTCTTTTTGGAAAATTGGAAAATTAACCTTACTTAATAGTCTTACAAAAATGCAAACATAAGCCCGGCATGGTGGTTCACGCCTGTAATCCCAGCAGCACAGGAGGCTGAGACAGGAAGATCATGAGTTTAAAGCCAGCCTCAGAAAAAGTGAGGCACTAAGCAATTCAGTGTGCCCTTGTCTCTAAATAAAATACATAAAAGTTCTGTGGATGTGGCTCATGGATCGAGTGCCTCTGGACTCAATCCCCCCAGTTCCAAAAAAAAAAAAAAAAAAAAAGAATACAAACATATATGTATATGTGTGTATGTATATATATATATATATATATATATATATATATATATATATATGTGTGTGTATATATATATATAAAAACATAAGTTAAATGAAATAAAAACTTAAAAAAAAACAAAAGTGGCTTTATTAAAAAACGTATTGAGTTTACTTAGTGAAGTAGATACATTGGCATACATCTACTAAATATACTTACATATTTACTAAATAAGAATAAAAAATTCACTTTCCAAGTACCCTAACCCACTACTCACCTCTCATTGCCTTTAAACTGGTGAGAAGCAAAAAAGTATGATAGAAAATTTAACATTAGCAATGAACAATTTCTTATACATGCCAATTTTTTTCTGTTCATCGACAATATATTTTACATTTATTTTTTGATTCAAGGCTTAGTCTTCTCCGAATAATCAAAGCTCCCCAGCTTCATCTGAGGTTATCCTTATGAGGTTACTTACAAAAAAGAAAGAAAGAAAGAAATAATTATTATTTTTTATTTTTAATTAATTTTATTTTTAAATTATTTATTATTTTTCAATAAAGACTGCAGATATGGGAAACACCTACTCAAATGCAAAAAGGCCTATAGTGGGTGTAAAGATCTAAATTGCTGTTTGTGGTTAATGTCCTGCCAACTCCAAATAGGCATCTTTGAGTCTGATCTCCTACTTTTAGGGTGGCTAATTCAAATTCTATTTTAGGGCACATTCTTTGGGGACTCACTGACTTTTTTACCAGAGTCTTAATATCAGGGTTCACATGTAGGAAATGTGGCTGCTTTCCTTAACCAGTGGCACCCTGACCATGTCTGTGCTTATGAAAAGAACCTGTCTTTACTGGACTATAATGCGCAGTTTGTAGCAGAGATGTGGAGTGGGACGGCCGGTCCCTGCCTTCAGATCCTTTCTCCACCTTGTCTGAGTTCATGGAACACAGAGATTTGGCTTCATGGAAAACCCTCTCAATCATCTTTCCCTTTTCCCAAATTGCTGTGCCCCTCTGTCCTTTCCCAGAGTACTTATTTCATATTCTAATGGCACTGAGAGAACTCAGTGAACAACCAGCTAGAAAAAAATAAAATGCAGACATATCAAGTTCTTATCTTGGAGTGGCTCCTAATTTGCAGTGAGAAGATCAAGTGTATTGGATTCACACATACAAGTTGAAGGATAACAGGAAGAGGAAAAATATTGTTCTTGTCTAATGAATTCATCTTTTCCCTTAGATACCTGTCTCCACCATTCAGCTTTCATTCTATTAGTGGGAAGGAAGAGGGCAGGGATGTACAATATAGGTTCTACAGGAATGCCACCTCTCCCCAAACCAAGAGGTGATTTATCTAGGAGTGAGGAGGATAATTCTCTAATCTAAAAAAATCTCTAATATGAAATACACAGAAACTTATTTTTAGCTATGTGGTTAAGGCCCTGCTGACTCCAAATACTGAGGCATCTTTGAGTCTGATCTCCTACTTTTATAGTGGCTAATTCCAAACTCTAGTTTAGGGCTCATTCTTTGGGGATCCACTGACCTTTACTAGAGTCTTAATATCAGGGTTTACACAGGAGAGGTGGCTTCCTACAGGGTAAATTTTACACAGGGCAGTAAACCTGTAGACTAGAAAAGAGAATCAGTTATCATTGCATATCCTGAGGACAAAGAACCTGCTATAGATACATATAGAAAGAACTCTATTAGCTTCAATTCAGACAAGAAACTTCACTCAGCTGCTCTTAAAGAGACATACATCTGACCATGGCTTTGGTCCTAACTCATCTAGCTGTTCTAGATTAATTTATTCCCAGTACTATTCTAAAGATATTTAAAGTGATTGACATTGTTGATATGAATGTATGCTTGTGACTGTATTTGTTGTATATATGTATGTAAAAGTTAAAAGAAAAATTTTTACTTCATAGGGACTGAGGTAACTACTGAGGGAAGTAAGCTAACACTTATTCCAGCTCTTACTAGAATTCAATCCCAAATATAAACAAAATAATTATAATATGCAGATCATAATACAAGTTGGAAAAACATGTTTGTTCATTTTTCTAGCAATCATCTTTCCCAGATCTTATAAAGTAAGCATTGATCTTTGAGTCCTTATGCAATACTAACTTGTAAACTTGGAGCCCCTTAGCTTCTTACATGGAAACTGTAGTAAACACTGAGGCCAGAGAAATAATACATCTTGTTAAAACCTCAAGGTTTTGGACACCATTATGCTACATTCACCAGATGGCATGCCACCTCATCCAGGCTGCTATTTTTTAATATTTATTACCTGGATGCCAAGCCAATCATGTTCCTCAGATCTTATCTAACAAAGGGAATATTTGCTACTGGGTTTCCCTCTACTTCAATTATCTTTTTGCATTTTCTGCTAAAGTAAAACAATTGCAAAGAAGAAATCAGAACTCTCTCTAACATGCAGCCAGAGGGAGCTGCCAGCGAGCTAGAAACAGAACGAGAATATGAAACACTATCAACCATTAACCAAAAATGGAAAGACAGGAACCAACAACAACAACAACAACAAAAAAAAAAAAAAAAAAAAAAAAAAAGGAAAAGGAATCTCATCACACACACATACAATCTATAAATGCAGCACATCTTTAATGGTGATGTTCAAAGCTAGCCAGATCTTTATAATAGAACTTCTGTTTGCATGTCACTTCATATTTTCAAAGCATTTTTATAAATCATATCATTTGGTTTTCATAAGAATCTACCTAGACAAATCTCTATTATTTTCTAATATCTTTCTTGTTTTACATATAGAGAAAAGCTAATAATGAATAACAAAGTAAAACTTACTTGCATAAATGCATGTGTTGCAAAGAGCCCAATAATTTCTTATGACTGTTAAAATGCTTGCATTAAAGTAAGATTGGCACAGCATTGAAATCACAAATAATTAAAATGTACAATTTGATAAGTTTTTCCAAGTGTATAGACACACAATTATTATGAAAATCAAAGTAATGAATTTATTCATTACCCACAAGAGTTTCTTCATGAGACTCTGTAATCCCTTTTCAATCTCCATCCTGTCCCTTCATCTTCAGGCAGCTACAGATCTGCTTTCTGTTATCTACATTAATTTGCATCTTATAAGTTCTTCTTCATAAATAGAATCATATGATATGTATTTTCTCTTATCTAGATGTGTTCATTTGCAATAAATATTTGGAGATTCATCTATATCATGTGATGTATCAATTGCCAATTACCTTTCATCAGTGAACAGTATTCCAAGATATGGGTAATATTCATATATCACAGTTGATTTATCTATTTACCTATTCAAAGACATTTGGTTGGTTTCAAACTTACAGATAGTACATATAAAAGTGTAATGAAGATTCATGTACAAGCTTTTGCATGCCCAGGGATTTTCTTTTTTCTTTGGGATCTCTATTTCTATAGATTTGAAATGTCTCTGCTCATGATTATCAAAAAAAATGGAGGAGAGACCTCAAGTACTATTATCAAAAAATCATAATTAATGAAACTATAAAGACAAAATATAATGAGGAAATGTAAAAAGTTATGCCAATTATTTTGACAAATTAGATTAAATGGTAAATTCCTTCAGGAGAAGATATACCAAAGCTTAATTTTTGGAAAAATTTATAACATATGTAGCATTATATGAGCTAAAATTTGTACTTATAATTAAAATCTCATGAAGCAAATTTATACTCAGATGGCTTCATTGGCAACTTTGACCAAAAGTATAAGGAAAAAAATTTACATAACCATTTTGGAGAATAGAGGAAAAATTTTTCTTTTATGATGCCACTATGAACAAGAACCAAAAAGACATTACCATGAAAGAAATCCCAGACTACTGTGTTCCACAGAAACATACACAGAATTTTTAATCAAATATTAGCTAACTAAATTAAAAAAACATGTTGAAAGAAAAATGCATCATAAACAAAGCAGAGCAATTGCCCAGAAACCATATGTTTACATTTGAAAATAAAGCAATAGAATTCACCACATTTACCAACTAACAAATAAAGCCCATATGATGATTCAAAAAGATATTTAAAAAGAATTTGCAAAATTGTGCATCCAATAATGTTAATAATTTCACAAAGTAGGAATCACAAGCAAATTTATGAAATTGATATGAAAAGTCTAACAACATATAGCTAAATTTATGTTTAATTATCAATACAGTCCCACTAAAATTAGGAATAAGGCAAATATGGGGGGTTATTATTTCTATGTAGCATCATAGTAAAATTTCCAAGCCAGTGAAATAAACATGACAATGAAATAAAATTGTATAAATAGAAAATTAAGAAATATAATTATTTATCCGGTGAATAGACTATGTAGATGATTCAGCAAATTATCTATATAGAAAATGCTATGAAGTCTACCAAAGTAGCTACCACAAACTGTAAGTGAATTCAGTATGGTATAAGGATACAGTTTATACGCAAATTCAGTTGTATTTTTGTATACTATTAACAAATATTCAGAAATTGATGTTTTAAAATATCATGTAAAAGAGTATCAAAATTTGGAAAAATTTATTTACACATGTACAGAATGCCAGAATTCAGCACCATGTTTATGACCTACTGATAAAAGAAGTTAAAATTGACCTAATTAAATTGAGAGATATATCATCTTCACAGATTGGAAATACTAACAATAAGTTAGAAATAAGGTCAAAATTTCAGTAATTACAATAAGTACAACAGAATAAAATTATTAAAAATTATCAGATTGCATACTAATATAAGAACCTAGCTATACACATTTTTTAAAGATGCCTTTAAAGTATAAGGAGAACAAATGGTTGAAAGAAAATGGATGAAAACTATTATGATTTAGATATTAGGTGTCCTCCAAAATTATATATCTGTATATATGTGTTGGAAACCATTGTGCATATGTGAGACAATGCAAGAAAATTTAGAGGTGAAATGATTGGGTTATGAAAGGTTTAACAAAATCTATGCATTAATCCTCAAAAGAAGGATTAACTGGATGGGAATGTAGGCAGGTAGGGTGTGCTTGGAGGAGTTGCATCATGGGGAGGCAGTGTGCCTTTGGAGTAGATATTTTGTTCATAGTGAGGAGAATACTCTGCTTCCTGTTGCCATGTCCTGAACCATTTTTTTCTCCCACCATGATGTTCTGCCTTACCTCAGGACCCAAAGAATGGAGTTGGGATGTCCTATGGACTAAGACTTCTGAATCTGTGAGCCCCAAATAAACTTTTGCTCCTTAAATTAATTGTTCTCGTCAGGTATTTTGGTTATAGAATCCAAAAAGCTGACTAAAACAAAAACATAGATACAAGCATAATATAACCAAAGAATGCTAGTGTAACATGTAAAATAAGCAAAGCATACTTTATGTCTAAAATGAAATTAGTATGATAATATATTCTGAAATTATAAAGACAAATTTTCTAGATAATGTCTAGTGGATAATTAACTTCATGACACTTAACAACAAAGCTCCAAGTTAAATAAAGCAGAAAGAAGAGGAGGCAAAGGCAGAAGAGGATGAGAAAAACTAGAATAACAAGAAGGAAAAAAAAGACTGCTTGTGCTTAGCTCAGGTTCCAACTTGTATGTATACATGTATGTATAAGTATATATACATATATATGAACATATATATACACACACTATAATGGTTAATTTGAATTGCCAACTTGATTGGTTTAAGAGATGATTAAGAAGCTTGTGGGTGTATCAGTGAGAGTATATCTAGGAATGATTGGCATGTGGGATAGCCAACTAAAATGGAGACCATTCCTAAGTGTGGGCAGCACCAATTAATAGGACGATAGCTTAGATGGAATAAAAGTTGGAAGAACAAGAAAGCAGCAGTAGATACAAGCTTGATTCTCTTGAACAGGTTCTTGATTGCTGCTGCACTCATCTGATGATATCACTCTTTCAAATCAGATTCTGCCAGTGATACTCCAGAAGCCTTCAGTCTCAAACTAGGGTAGCACTGTTGATCCTTTTTGTTCTGTGGTTTCAGCCTCTTGGACTGTGTAGCTACAGCCTCTTGGACTGCACAGCTACTTGTTCTTCCAGCTCTCCAGCCTGCAGATGGCCATTATGGACTATCCAGCTTCTGGTAGTGTAAGCCAACCTAATAAATGCCTGTTTTATAATTATATTTCCTGTTGATTCTTTTCCTCTAGAGAACCCTAACTAAACCACACACACACACACACACACACACACACACACACACATATTTATACTCACACATACATACATATACGTAGCTTTACGTAAAAGAAGAAGAGGGATAATAATAGTGATATTTATAATATAATTCAGTGAGGTTGTTCAATGAAATGGATTTAGAAAATCCATTTTTGAAAGCTTAAATTATTTGTTTGACTGTTTTACTAAAAATAAGATAGTACTTAGAAGTTTGGCATGTTCAGTTATCATTTGTGTTCCTAAAGGCTGGATGAGAAACTGGATTTCACAGCACAAGGAGAAACCAAATAAAATTTAGAGTGAATATTTCACATATTCAATAAATGAAGTAAGCAAATGTTGCAATAAAATGAATCACATGGATTTTTGGGTTTCTCATTGCATATAAAAATTACATTTACACTATAAATGGTAATACTAAGAGTGCTGCCTATCAACTGGGTTTATATAGTATTCTAAATCCTTTTTTAAAATCCATTTTTTAAAATCATTCCCAACATATTCATAGTATATTCCCAGGAGTAGACTCAGCTTAATAATCCACTTTATTTGCTTATCCATAAGAAGTAACTCCTCATCTACTAAAATTTCATCATAAGATCCAGCAATTTTATCCTACCTATAGGCTCCACTTTAAATTCTAGTTCTCTTCCTGTCTCCATCACATCTGCACTTTCTTGGAGTTTTGAACTTCTCAAAGTCATCCATGAGTGTTGTAACCTGTTCTTGCAAACTCCTGTTTACAGCACTGTTTTGACCGCCTCCCATGAGTCACACATTTTCTTGATGGCATCTGGAATGGTGAATCCTTTCCAGAAGGTTTTCAATTTATATTGTCAGGGTTCATTAATGAAATCAATGCTGGTGGCAGCCATACAGCCTTAAAAATGTATTTCTTAAAAATAAAACTTCAATGGATTTCAAAATGGATATTGTGTCAACAAATATGAAAATAACATTAATCTCATTATACTCCATCAGAGCACTTGGGTGATCAGGTACATGGTCAATGCATAGTAATATTTTGAGACTAAGTTTCTGGGGTAGCAATGAGTCTGAACAGTGGAGTTAAAATCTTCAGTAAACCATACTATAAACAGCTGTGCTACATCATCCAGGCTTTGTCCTTCCCTTTATGGAGTTCAGGCAGAGCAGATTTAGTATAATTCTAAAAAGCCCTAGATTTTCAGAATGGTAAATTGGTATTCACTTCAATTTAAACTCACCAGCTGCATGAGCCCCTTCTAAGAGAGTTAGCTTATTCTTTGAAATTTGAAGGCCAGCCATTGACTTCTCCTCTCTAGCTATGAAAGTCCTATATGGCACCTTCTTCCATTATAAGGCTATTCCTTCCACATTGTAATTCTTTTGTTTAGTTACTTAGGTTCATCAATTATCTTAGCCAAATCTTCGGCATACTTTGTTGCAGTCTCTACACTGCCTTTGCTGATTCTCATGCATTATTATTGTATGAAGATGTCCTCTTAAACTTCATGAGCCAGCCTCTGTTAGCTTAGAACTTTTCTTCTGCACCTTCCTCACCTCTCTCAGTCTTTATAGAAGAGAAGAGTTAAGACTTTGCTCTGGATTAGTTTTTGGCTGAATGGAATACTGTGCTGGTTTTGATTTTCTATCCAGACCCCTGAAACTTTCTCCATATCAACAAAAGTCTGTTTGTTTTCCTACCTTATAGGAAGTTGAAGGTGTGTTCAATGGAGTAGCACTTTCAACTTCCTATAAGAACTTTTTCTTTACCAGCTATTTGATGCAAGAGGCCAAGTTTTTAACCAATCTCAGCTTTTGGCATGCTGAGCTCATTAAGCAGAATCATTTCTGGCTTTTGACTTAAAGACACATAACTCCTCCCTTCACTTGAACATTTAGATGTCATTGTGGGGTTATTAATTGGCCTAATTTCAGTGTCTCAGGGAGATGGAGGAAAGGACAGTCAGTGGAGCAGTCAGATCCCACATGACACTTACCAATTAAGTTCATCATCTTGCATTGGTGTAGTTCATGACACCCCAAAACAAGTGACATCAAAGATGACTGATCACAAACAACATTAACAGATGTAATAATAATAATAAGGTTTGAAATATTGTGATCATTGACAAATTGTGACACAGAGATATAAGTTATATAGATACTGATCGAAAAATGCTGCTCGTAGACTTGGTCAACACTGGATTGCCACAAACCTTCAATTTGTAAAAATGAATAGATAACTAATTAATTAACTAACTAAAATATCTTAAAAATCACAATAAAACACAGAAAAATAAAACTAGGTATGACTATATGCAAAACTGAAAGACATCAAGAAAGTATATGTGGTGGAGGCATTGGTAGTAGTAGTGTGGGGTGCTAAAGGGAAACATGGAAGGGAAAGAAGTGCAAAGATCGCACAAGAACTGCAGTATCTGAAAAGTTGCAGTCCTTGCAGTTCCCATCCTGTGTAACACAACAGATATTCAAAGTTAATTGAAATGAAACTATAGATATAGATATCATATATGCACTTCATATTATACAGAATACCTTTGCTGTGGTTAGCTGATGTGATAGGCTAATGTCAAGTACAAAGGGGGAAATTATGAGTTTTTGGAGTGGTGTGATGCAGGTTTTCTAATGATTTATTACATATCTAGAATATCAAGCATGAATGAAATTAAGAAAATAAATTGGTTGCCTTAAAAGTTGCAAAAAGACTCATTGAGAAGTGCAATGTGATAAGCTACCAATAGCAGGGTATAAAAAATATTTTACATATACATATGTAAACATATAATATTCTGTACATATGAATAATACTACGCCAAAAGTAAGGATTTTTTGATATAAATAAGCGTCTAGAAATTGCACTGCTTTGCTAAAAATTAAGATAAGAAATCCATCCTTACAATACCTATGCATAAGCTTAAAACATACTTATGTTTATTCTCATTTTATTTGTGGGTTCTAAAGTGCTGGACTTCAAAGCTCTTAATCGTTTAAGCTCCTTAAATATTTAAAAAACAATCTTGACTATCTTCATGTCTTCTTGGGTGGGAAATAAATCGCTGGGGAGAGGCTCAATTAAGAGCATGGTTTATCTGCAATGCAGGACTTCTCTCTGCAGAAACAACCAAGGCAGAATTGTTCAGCAACATTACTTACACAACCAGCCTTAACCATTTCCTGAAATTCAGGGGTTAAACAAGATGCTGCTGTAAGACTTGGGGTTACAAGTAGCCAAGTGCACCCTGAGATAAATTCTTTTATTTATATTTTAAGAGATGCTGCTAATATTCCAAGTATAGGCAGATACTCTGACTCGGGCATTTCTCTAAGTCCCTGTGGTTCTATCACAGGGCATAGCCCTCTTCTGGAAAGCACTATGTCAGCAAAAGGCAGAGTACTGCATAAAACCTGCACTTTACAAGCATGGACAGATTTCTTTAAAAAATAGCAAATGTAATATTTTTTTCCAGGAGAAATCAAGCACAAGTGCTTTGTCTTTGTGTGCAAGTTCCTATTGAGAATCAGGGGAGAGAACTCTCGATAAAGATGCCTATTTCAGCACTTCCTGCAGAAAGCAAGAAATTTCACATGTGATTTTTCAGAATGTGTCTTGAATTAATTTGACATTAATTATTCACTTGATAGTCCAAATTACACATTTTCTTTGCACAAAAACCAGGTGTGCTCCAAACATCCTAAGCATCTGCTATCTTTTACACACAAGTCAAATGGGGATAGCACCATGAAACAAGAGCATTATAAAAGAATTACTCTAGTTTTCTCATTTGGTGGCATAAAAATGCATCAAATAAAAAGATCTTTTTGCTGCTGATTCTTTCAATATGCATTTTTGGTGTTGAAACAAATTATAAAATATTTTAATAGGTATTTATATTACATTGACTTAAACTATCTAGAAAATTTTATTTTCATTTTAGTTACAAGCAAATCCAAACCATCTTATTTTTTTCCATGAACTATTAAAATGGCATATTCATAATCATGTTATCCTAAAAAAGGATTTTTTTCCATTTTGGAAAGCATTAAAAGTTTATAATCATTTCATGACATAAGCTCTTGAGGTGAACTGAGTTCCACTGATTAATCAGTGAAATTATCCAAATTGTTAGTTACAATCCCAGATCTTATGCTTTTTAAAGCTCAATGTCAATGGCAATCTTTACATGGAAGGCAGGAACCTCTGTGATGAACAGGATGGAGCAGTGGAGAGCTATCCAGGTTTGACCTGTGCAGAGAAGAAGATGGAATGCATCTTGTCTTGCTGTGCTCACCTAACCAAAAAGGGAAACATTTGGTATGCTGTGGTTGCTGAGCTACCTCCACACACGAAAGTAGATTCAGCACTACCTACAGCAGACCCTTCCTCTTCCCAGATGTTGTGATTAAGCTCTTATATAACATTCTCTGTAAGACCAACTTTGAACAAAAGGAACATTAATTCACAAATCATATGATTGCACCCAGGCAAGGAATAAGCAAAATGATTGATTGTTCACTCTGAAGTGATAAAGGGCATATTTTCCTGAAAAAAGAAAATTATTCAAGCATCTTACATTACATTTGCCTGCCCAAAGGATGGCTCAATATAACTGTTAGATGACCTACTTCTTTAGATTTCCATGGTAGATTAGGTTTCAATATAGATGTTGTATTTTTTTATTATGATAATGCCTTGTTTTTTTTTTTTTCCTCTCCTTCTGGAACAAAAAAGTGATAAAGTGATAAAGACAAAAAGTGATAAAGACTGAATGTGTCTGAGCAATTTTAGTGGAAAAAGTTAAAATTCACATTGCTTTGTTACTTAAAATGTGTCCCCAAACTAGATCTGTTAATGTAAAAAAAATATATATATATACACCTTTCAAATAGCAAAGCAGTCTTTTTTAAGTGGTCTTTAAAGAAAACAAGAAGAATCCCTCTTTCTTTCGATACTCTGCTCTCAAACAACTCTAAAGGTAATTTTGTTTAAGAAGCACATTTTTTTTTATGTTCACCTTTGTCAGGCATTTTTACAGGGATGGGAAAAGTAAAGTCATTATCAACATTTTAGTGAAGTGTTTTATCAAGTAACATTTCACTCTCTATTCCTGATTTACCTCAATTTTAAACTTAAAAAATGCATCAGACAATTTGTTAGCTACAATTATATTTCTCCATTACCAATGATAATAAATGGGAAACGTAGCAAACTAAATATTTATGTTTCTGTGCCCATGACAGAAACAGTGAAGGTATAAGTATTTTTCCACTCAGTAATCTGATTTGACAAAGCTACTTATATTTCTACAATTTTAACATGATTAATATAGGAACACATTTAGCTGACTGCAATATGCCAGACATAGCTATACTCACTAAAAATAATGAGTATAGTAAGCAGACACTGTCCAGACACTCAAACATTTTAGTAAAATATATTGATTAATCACAAAAAGTATAAAATTATTAATGTACTATCAATAACAATTTAGTTCAATAATAAGCAGATGTCAAGACTAACCAGACTAACCACTTGAGTAGCTTCCTTGAGAAAGGATATATTGTTACAGTATTCAACCATATTTTGATCTAACATATTCAAATACTCAGCTCTTTAATTTGAATTATGTAAGTATATAAAGTTCCACTGCTTCTGCTTACATGACAAGGCAGGCTCTAAAGTAGAGTTGAAATCAGAGAAGTGACCGTGTCACTGGTGCTTCAGTGGACAATTTTGTATATATAAACACATAGAAATTTTGTAGGTATTTTATAAAGGAAAATTTGAAATACAAAAGCTAAAGGATAGTCAAAAGACTACATTTATTTCTGGAACACAAGAAGAGGAACTCTACAGACCTCAACATATATTAAAAATACACAACAACCTGAATCATCAAATCTATGCCAAAGTGTGCTTCAGTGTAGTATGTTTTTCCTTTAAATTTTATTTCCATCATTGGACTCAAATTATTAATAAATTTATATGAATCATAAGAAATGGACAGAGGGGAAGATAAGGCTGCTAAATTTTAGAAAGAATTTTGGCCTTTGCCCATTTTATTTTACTGTTTGTCTTTAACACATAGGATACAACTGTGGCCCTTTGCAAATGTACATCATGAACTGAGAGTATTTATGAGATATTCCGAAGTAGTAAATTGAGATAAGTAATTGTAGAAAGGTATTTTATTTCAGAAAAAAAGGCAATATCATGTTTCAGTCATATTTAATTAACAGAAGGATGTCATAATTCTGTCTGTAATTTTCCAAGGTGTACCAATTATTAGTAAAATTCATTATAAATATGACTTTATTTTTTCCTTTGAGCTTTTCCTCCCACGCAGAACTGTTTTCTAGGAACTATTTTATTTCAATCTGGAAGTTTATCATAAATTAGAAAAGTTACCATTCTTATTTTGTAAAGGAGAAAAACAAGATTCAGAGATCAACTGATACATCCAAGGTGTCAGAGAACTGAAGTGGAACACATTATGTCTTACCCCTATTCCAAAGCTCTTGCCACGTAGCTACCTGATATTTTCATCTATCTTTTAAACTCCTCTCTGTCTCTAAGATTTCATATAGGGCCCACTTCTTTGGAAGATGTTTCTGACTCTACAATCATCATGCTCAGGTTTAGTTATCTTTCCTCCAGGACTCTGTATGTAGCACTTTTAACTTTCACAGTTCTATTTATCCCACTGGACAGTGCCATCTCCTGAAAAGTAGGACATGAACTATGAAAGGAAGGCATCATAGCTTTTATTTTTTTAACATACTGTTTTACATATTTAACTCCAGCAGCATTGAGTTTATATGCTTAAAAAGGCACTCAACACGTATTAAAGGAAAGGATTTGGCAGCACTTTAATTTTTAATGTCTTCATAGTTAAAACAAGAGCTGCAGTGGAAATTGGACTGGATGCAATGTCTGCACATTTCTCCTTACATGTGACACAAGCAAAGTATTTATCAGAATCACTTTAAAATCATGTTATGAAGAGAAGTAATTCCAGGAATTGCTTCCTCAGTAACATGGTATATCCAACAATGATTTTTCAGTGCCAGAAATGCTAATTTACCTGGGCTGTATCATCAATTGTCAAAGCGCTTCTCCTAGGAGTGATGTCACTGCATGGCAAGTTGGCAATTATTTGAGGAGTTATTTCAATAACTGCACAGCTCTTTGTCTGATTAATGAAATTGCCAATGGATTTATAACTCCTGTTAAGGAAATGTATCATTGGAGATTTGCTGAATGGTGTGTCATAAATTCCAGACACCTGAGAAATTACGACAGAATTTGATTAGAACAGCTACTTTCATCTCCCTTTTTCCACTAAATTCACTTCTCATTATCTACAGCTGGCACTGCCTGTTCCAAGAAGAGAGAGAAGAGGGCTGTTTCTGATAAATATTCTGTTTGCTAAAGCTATTCTTTCTTTCACTGTCCACACTATCTAAATTTTCTGTGGTCAATATTTAAACATGTCAAAGCAAATCCAAAGAGAATTAATGTTATTGAAGACAATTTCTTTGGAGTCCATAATGTTTCTGGCAACCAAGGGCAGATCCAAAAATATTAAGAAACTAAGCAATAAGACTCAGCAGAATCTAAGTTATAGCCAAATACTTTATGCATTGTTAGGAGGGAGGCCTCAAGCTGAATGTCATTAGATCCACACTGCATGAATTATTGTTCCATTACTTAAACCTCAAGATATCCTGCATGATTACAAAAAGTACAAATAATTTTGTTGATTCTCTTAAAGAAGAATATGCTGTTTTTAAGATGAGTATAAAAAATAGAAAACTTAATATTTCTAAATAATTGCAAATATTTCAATTAACATGACTAAATGAACTATACTGAAAACAAACATAGAAATTAGCCAAAATAGGCTTCAATTTACATATAACCCACTATATATAGCATATAATCATAATTTAATTTTTTCTCAGAAGATTATAAGTTTGAAATAAGTTTTTTTTTTTCCTAACCTGAAAATTCATTTTGGAAAAAAAATAAGATGTTGTGAATGTTCTTAATTACTGATAAATGGTTCAGGGACACAAAATAATACAATATTAAGAATACAAAGATAGCCAGCCTTTACAATGTGGTCCCCCTGAAAAGAACAAAACAAAACAAACTGTTCTTAAAAGTTGAGTAAAGAGAAATAAGCATAGAGCCAATCTTGGTTCATAGCAATAGGAGCAAAATATACAAGAACTCTAATTTGTATCTTCATATTTAGAAATGAACAAAAATAGAAGTAGATCCAAGAGATGAATTTATTTTACTTCCTTCAGCTCATACCATATATTATGTCTGTAAGAATTATGATATAAATCAGCATGTATATTTCAGTGAGTCCTAGAGAGTCATGAAATATACAGGATCAAAATGTAGGAGGAGAGTGACGATTCATTAGCAATAATGAATACCAGTCTAAGGCTTCCATCAAACCTCCTCGAATAGTAGACAGAGCAGTGTCTATCATATCCTTATCCAACTAATTCTCATGAAAGTCCTATGCATTCAATACTAATATTATTCTTGTTTTACAAGTGAGGAACCTGAAACAGATTATTCAGTGGATTCATGACAGAACAAGGATTGAAAGCCTGGCCATCTGACTTCAGAGTTCACACCCTTTTCCTCTCTAATACACAGACCACAAGAGCATAATTCTTCAAATAAGCTTGTGCAGAAGCTACTCAATAATGTATCTCAGTTAAATTTCCCCAAACATTCATTTCAGTCATGATAGTTAAGATATATAATGGATATCTCCTTATTTTCTGGTCACATTCCATTAGTTTTATCTAAATCCCATTCTCTTCTTTTCCCCACCTTTCCACATTCATAATTGTAAAAAAAAAAAAAAAAAAAAAAAAAAGTTTCTTTCTAAAATTTTTAAAATAATTCAAGCCAAAAAATTATTTCATCATTGACATCTGTGGGGCTGGCTCAGCAGGTCAAGCAGAATGTTATCATTTAGCCACCTCTCTAGTCTGGAATAGCCATTGATTATTTAGTTAAAAAAAATCAACTAAGATTCTTGCATTTTAGTGTTTTTTTTTTTTTTTTTTGACTAAAAGAGAAAAATGGAATTCAAAAATTGTACAGACTTATAAAATATCCATTGAGATTCCACTGTGGCCGATTCTCCATTCTGTGAATGAGTTTTCTGAGTGTTGCACCATCAATCAAAATGTAAGAAATCCATATCAACAAAACTGCTTTTGTATTAATTTCAGGTAAAAATGCAATCAACAATCCCACTATAAGTCTAATAAAACTAGTAGATAGAATAAATAAAGAGAAATGCAGCATGCATTCTAGTCGTATTACATAATCTGTGTGCAAGCCACTGAACCCAAATCAGAAGGCTATTTAATAGGATTATTGCCCTTCTTCAATTTCTGAAGCCTAAAGAGAAAGCTTAACAGAGACTGAGGGAGGGGGATGATGAATGTCCTTTTGTTGTAAATGTGACAGATCACCTCTAATGAGATGCTAAGTGTAAACAATGTAACCTGAACCTCTTAACTATGGTATTGGAGAAAACATACAAATCCTTTCAAAAGGCTCAGCACTCTCAGAAACAAATCTCATGGTGTTCCAAAATCCCATAAGCATGGAATTCTCAGCCAGGGATACTGGATCAGAATCCGAGAACAGAAATAAAATGTAAAGCAAACCAGTCAAGCTTGCCCAGTAGGCCTTGCCAACCATTGAATAAACTGAAGAGCTTTTAGAAAAGCCCACCAAGGGTAGTAAAATAAACCCTATAACTTCTCACTAGAGTTCTGGTACCTTATAGCCAAAATCCCTAACCTCATTTGCAGGTGACCTACCAAATGAAGTAAGAATATCCCCTAAGAAGAGACCAGGCTGTGTCCTCTGAGATTAGTTTTCTAATTCCTGAAGTTATATTAGATGTTAGATGTCTTTCATACTCCGAAACAAGCATGAAACAAATAATGTCAATTATCAAGTTGTATTTATTTATAGGACTTTTTCATCTTCCTTCAAGTTGGATGTCAGGTAATAATTTTATCTTGATACATATACCAAGTTCATTATGACCTCTAACATTTTATAGCAGGTGTGTGTGTGCATGTGTGTGTGTGTGTCTGTGTGCGCGCACACTTATGAATGAGGTATGTTTGTGTTTACATGCATTTGCACATTCCAAGTCTTACCAGGTTCATCACAGGTTATAAAGTTTAATGTTGAGATTGTTCTCTTTGGTTTACCATATAGGAGAGTCCCTATGGGCTCTATGCATAGTCATAAAGGTCAAACTCTTGCTATGCATCTTTATGTGCAATGAAATGCTGTCTATTTTTGCTGGATCTATTTTTTAAACAAAATTTAGGAAAAGGAAAGTCTACACAGTCTATGTTCACAGGTGTATCTAAATAGAGCCATTTAAAAACATTTTTTTTTATTATTACAATGCTTTTAAGAAAGTCCTTTGTTGCTAAAAAGCACACATATTTTTCATGCAGAAGTCTATGACTGTAGCATTTAGTATACTTCTAGAATGTCCTGTCACATCATTAAATCACATCTAAAGGTTTTATAAGACTAGAAATTATTTACATCAGACTTTAACAAAATCTTCTCAGGGAAGGACAAGTTGTGACCTAATAAACTATCTTCAACATGAGGAATAGGCACTGTCTCCAATAAGAATTTCAAATGACCGTTTTATAAATGAACCATGTGAATAAAATTCTTGTTCCCTCTTTTAGAGAGCTGTGAGGGTCTTAAACGGCTTCTTGCTACATGTCTCACTTCTCTGATTACTTCTAAAAGGAATTGGCATATGGTGTTGGGACCTGGTTTTTTTTTTTAATTTTTATTTATAGTAGTATGTATTACAGTTCATACTATACATATAGAGCATGGATGTCAGGTGAAACATAAAATAGTTTGTATTCAAAGTATATTCACAGCATTCAAGTCTTCAATCGTGCATTTAGAATAATGATATCCATCTTATTCAACCACTTTTCCCCCCTTCCCCCCCTTGCACCCTCCCTTCCCCCTCCTTTCCCTTTGACCATTATAGTGTTCCTCTAGTCCTCCTATGTACCCCGACCCATCAGTACTGTGAACTGGCTTCCTTATATCAGAGGAAACATTCGGTATTTGGATTTTTGAGATTGACTGATTTCACTTAGCATTATATTCCCCAACTTCATCCATTTACCTGTGAATGTCATTATTTTATTCTCTTTTATTGCTGAATAAAATTCCATTGTGTATATATACCACATTTTCTTTATCCATTCATCTACCGAGGGACATCTAGGTTGGTTCCACAACCTAGCTATTGTGAATTGTGCTGCTATAAACATTGAGGTAGCTGTGTCACTGTAATATGCTGTTTTTAAGTCCTTTGGGAATAGACCCAGGAGTGGGATGGCTGGGTCATAGGGTGGTTCCATTCCCATTTTCCCAAGAAATCTCCAAACTGCTTTCCATAATGTTTATACCATTTTGCAGTGTTGGGACCTGTTTTCATTTCAGATGATCTAGACAGCAAATGAGTACTGAACCACATCTGGAGCCCTTCTTATATTTTATTTTGAGACAGGGTCTTTCTAAGTTGCTTAGGGCCTTGCTAAGTTGCTGAGTCTGGCTTTGAACCTTACTGTCCCATTTTATATACTACAGATACTAAAGCTAGAAGTACAAAAAATATTAGAACCTGTTTTGTAGAAAGCAACTAGGTATATCGGTCTACCTTTCATCTCAAAACAAAGCAATATATAAATAAATATGAAATTGGAAGAAACCACAAATGAGCCCTTGTTCTTCTCTTTTTACTTAAATATTCTTTGTGGTCTTTGCATAGATGCAGTTCAATTTTACCTTCTGAATCTCAAATTGAATACTAATTTCTCAAAGATGGCTCATCTGGTCCCAAACTAGTGTTTATTTTCCCCATTATTATCTACTGAAACTCATCTTTTAGATTTCTAGAGCATTCACATCTGCATGAATTGTACAGTTAGATAATTGAATGGATCCAACATATGTTTAGTAAAGGTGAAATATACTACAACAGGATACAGAAAGCAATGACAAACTAAACAGATGAAACGTATCAGGAGCAACATTGTGGAACTTCCATAGTGACTCTGGCTGTTCTTCCTCTTTAGATTACAAACCATAACTTCATTAAGATGTCTTTTATTCTTTACTGAGCACACCAGGTTGCAAATTGTCAATCTGTACAATTTTATTAAATAACATAGAAAAGATGGTACAGGATGCATCCAGGAGAGCCACAAAGTTTATATGGCACATGATAACTCACTATTTAGTATGCTTAATCCCTGTCCTACACAAGAGATCCCTAAACTTACCAGACTTATAGTCATCTTGGATATAAATGTAGTTATTACAATCTAGTTGCAAATTTACCTCTGATTCATAACATCAAGTTTTAATTCTGTTATTATATTTTATTACTTTTACATGTATTTATAAATCCTGTTATTTATTATACATCATTTGTAGGATCTGGGGCCAGAAAACAAATGGAGGCCCCAGGCCAATGGTCAGCTCATTCTAACACTCAGGCTGAGGAATGTGAACAGCATTAGCTACTTTGGTCAACTCTCAAAACTGATTGAAAAATGAGGCTAAAATAGGCACTAGAAGCAGGTTTTTAGTAATTTGAACAGGGACCTTGAAGTCCCAGGTATCTGAAAAATGAACTTGAAGCATGTATTGGGGATATAGGCTTGATACACTTGGCCTGTGAGCAGGACAGAACCAAAACTGGGACTGCACATAGCTGTCTAAAGCATAGGGATTAAAGTAGGGACCTCAGGTATGCAGGTCTATTACCAGTACTGTCTACTCCTTCTGTGCTGAAATTAGCAACCTAGACCATAACAACAACCATGGTTGTTTTCTGTGCTATCAAGAGTCATTTAGCAAGGTGCAGAGTGGGTACCCAATGAATATTGAATGAATATGTGATTAAATGAATGAATAAATGAGTGAGAAAAAAACCAACAGAACAGAAGTGAAATGATTGCTGAGAATATAAACCAATATTTGACGTTGCCATTTTTAATGTGACATTGGAGTGTAGAAAATGGTTGGGAATAGGAAGACTATAGATTAACACATAAACTCAAATTCTTATAAACAAAGTGTTATTATTAATAGAGATATTTATGTTCAAAGACTAAAATGGGAATTCAAATAAGCAGTATGACTTCAGAAGTTAGTTGTATAATTCATTTGTCAGTGACAAATCTAATGAATTAGTGATATAACTTGAATATTAGAGATACAACTTAGAATCTCACTGCATGTTTTATTTAAAACTTGATGCACTGTGCAAATAAATCTTTAAAACATAATCCTAAATCAAACTGTAAATAAAAATATAAAGAATGGCAGTCTGAAGCAGTCAAGAGGGAAGATGATTAAATGACCATGGGTATTCGACTTTCGTGGAGAAAAGAAGCAGCTTGAAATGAGGACAGAGAAAGGCTAACGAGAGGAAGTAGAAAGGGATATTTATCATAGTCTCATGTCACCACCATCAATATTTATTGTGCTTGGCCATTCTGTACTTTGCATTGCAGTAGGTGTTATGAGACACAATTCTATTAGCACTGGTGTTGCTGAATCATCTGGAACTGGAAGTGGGCCGGATAATAGAGAATTTGGTTGTCCAACTAAGTTATGTTGGCTATTTATAATGAATTTAGAAAAGCAAACACTTCCAGACTAGATGTTATTGCAAAGCAAAAAGCTGATTGAAACTATAATTCAAGCATTTCAGGGTAAAAAAAAAAATCTACTTTACATTGTTCCTCTATATTTTGACAACACCCTTCTCTCTCCCACTTGTTATTCTCATGAGGATATGGTCACTACCTCTTAAAATAACACCTTTTGAAAAATGAAATCCCAACATCCCCAAATTAAGTCTTCTCTATTGACATTTGCCTTCCCTATTTGTCCTCAACAATCACAATTATGTTTTGTGTCTCAATCCAATGCCTATTTCTGCTATTCCAATTCTTTATATGTGTTATTTTCACACACAGAAGAGGAAGGAAAAATAACCCCAACAGCTCTATATTCTTTTTTTTAAGTATTCAGTACATGTATTCCATGTTATCTTAAGATCTAACAGTCACAATTCTGATTCAATGCCCTTAGGGAAATAAAATAGAGAAATTTTTGCTTCTTCCATTGTTTCATACTTAGTTTTCTCCACTTGACTTCTTTGGTTTGGCTTCCTGATTAAAGAAATATAGGGCTGGGGTTGTGGCTCAGCGGTAGAGCGCTCGCTTAGCACGTGTGCGGCCCAGGTTTGATCCTCAGCACCACCTACAAATAAACGCATTGTGTACAACTAAAGCAAGTAAATAAATATTTTTTAAAAAAGAAATATAAGCAGAATTTATCCTCATGAAATACTTCACTTTGCTATGTTTTAGTAATTAAAATTCACTTATTTAAAAAGTATCTTTTGAAGATAAAGGTTTTTAAGTCATAAGATCGGTTTCTAACTTAGAACTACATACTTTTTTCTTTAAAAACATCTTAACACATCTTACACATACTTAGCTAAACTGGGCAATTCAATTCACATATGCAACATGTAGCTGCCGCGACGCCATTGTTCAATGGTGTGTTGGCATGGAAGCCTTCAAACAACTTTTCTCTCCCCATCCAGTAACCCCTGGTCCACTCAGAGTCATCTCAACCTGAAGCCCACTTCCTCCTTTCACTGCCTTTACCACATTTACTGCCCATATCACTATTTGCCAATTGAACAGTAATCACCAAAGGACTTCCATCCTGCTCTTAAATTATGCTTTTTCTTCAAATATTATACTTCAAATAGTATTTCTCTTATTGTCCCATAAACATTATTTCACTAAGCAGATCATAAACTCCATTTTGTGAGAAACCTTACCTCCTACTTCTTTATCTTACATAACACAGCCAAAAGCTGTTTACTCAGTTACATATCAGGAGATTTGAATTTTGACATTTTAGGTACCAACATATTTCAGTAAGTTTTATATTTAGAAAACTTTATGTTTTCTAGTTTATTCAAACCTTGTAACAAGTCTGTATATTACCAGTCACCTATTGTAAGTGATAGAAAAGTGTTCTAGAAAGGCTGTGTTAACAACAATCAAAAGGACAAGAAGCAAAAAAAAAAAAAAAAAAAAAAAAAATAAGGACAAGAAGCAAACTCAGGTCGGATGACTCTAAGGGCAGAGACCTTTTCCTCCATTGAGGAAGACATAAGAACTAAACAGTTCAAATACTGGGCTTGAATGTGAAATTACAAATGCCTCAAGAGTGATGTTTCGCCAACAACTCACAGGTGCATACCCTGTGAGCAGATGAAAATAGCATAGCCAGAGATGGGCAGCATCTGTGTCTTTATTACGTACTCAATTTGCAACTTAACTCTGCATCTGTGCTGCCTTTAAGGTGGTTTTATTAATACATTAGGAGATAGGTAGAGAATGCATACAATTCACAAAAGGCACAAAAGCAAATACAAGAAAAGTCACACAATGGGAAAAATGTGTAAACATTTATGTACATTACACACACACACATCGCCACACAAATTATTTTCTGTGTGTATTTCCTCTAAATAGCTGTGTAGATGGATATACTTATTATAAAAAGGGCTCCAGGTATATTTGGAGATGGGAAAGTATACCCACCACATAAAATCTTCATGATTTATACAGATGAAAAACTAATTTTTCATGGGTACATGTTTCAGGGTTGCACGGTCATCATTGTTTTCTTTCTCTATGGCAGAGGCTAGTGCTACTGTCCTCATTTAACAGGTACTAAAATTGTTATGCCTCAGGTGATAAACAAAACTAATGGCACAAGTAGAAAGGAGTCTAGACCATTTAACTGCCAGTTGTCCATTTTTACTATGAAATAAAATTCCATTTTTGATGGTGGTATTCTGACTCAAAGGCATCCTGATAATGCCTACAACACTGATGTCTGATGTCTCTCTTTTATGCAAATATGATTGGTGTCAAGTCAAGCAAATAAACACTCAAAACATTCTGCGGCTGCTTCTGGCTTGATTGATAAAAAGCTATATCTCTAACACTAAAGCTTTTCTTATTTTTCCATAATCCAACCTTGTGTTTGAATGAAGGAAATGCATTTAAGATTGTTCTTAAAATATTGGAGATTTAACCCTCTCTTGGAAAACACTTCCTATTTGAATCCACAGAAATATCTCTTTTAAGGATGGCTTTGATTGAAATAACAGGTGATGATAAATGGATGTTAAATTTCTGCTAAATGTTTCATTAACTTTGTGTTGCTATTAAGCTAATGCCAGCAATCATGTTAAGGTTCTGCCTGATTATTCATCAAAATGCTGTCTCCCACTTCATTGCTAAGCTCTCCAGAACTACTCTTTACTAAATTCATTATACCAGTCTCTATTCCTTGTTTGGTTTTTATTTGATAAGTGAATTTTTTAACTTTTAGAATTGATTATTATATTTATCTTCTAGTACATTCATTTACTTTTGTATTTTGTATTTTGTATTTTTTTTTTTTTTTTTTTTTTTTTTTTTTTTGGTGCCGGGGATTGAACTCAGGGGCACTCGACCACTGGGCCACATCCCCAGCCTTTTTTTGTATTTTATTAGAGACAGGCTCTCAGTGAGTTGCTAAGTGCATCGCCATTGCTGAGGCTGGCTTTAAACTCTCGATCTTCCTGCCTCAGCCTCCCAAGTGCTGGGATTACAGGGGTGCGCCACCGCACATGACTGTACTTGGTAATTTTCAATTGTTCAATTGACTTTAGTTTTTTTTTACTCTCTAGACTATTTCTGACTCTGCTTTTGATGTCCTGTGAATGCCACTTGTAAAAATCAAAGCAGAGGTTAAATGACTTAGCAGAACAAATTCTTAAGGTTCTAGTGTGCTATCTACATAAAGGTTAAGTGAAGACATGCATAATACACAAAACTAATATACCAAAATAAAGAGAGATAAACCACATACAAGTGAAAAAGACTGGTAACATTCTTGGCACTTGGCATGACTATTATATGTATAACATTCTTTTACATAGTTCTACATACCTTTATATATATATATATATATATGTATATATATATTATATATGCATTTATATAACACATTTATTTTGCTATTGTTTTCTTTTGCAGTTAGCAATTCTTATGTATAACATTATGCATGCTTTCTTGTACTTTTCTTTTTATTCATCAAAACACTGTCTATCATTTCATTACTAAGCTCCCTAGAACTACTGTCTACTAAGTTCATTATACCAGTTTCTATTATTTTTTGGTTTTTATTTGGTAAGTATATTCTCAAAATTCTCTGTATTGTAAAAAATTCCCATTTCAATAAACATTCTTCTGCAACTTCATATATGCCCTCATCAGCCTCTCCAAGAGCCCTTAGACTGCACCAAGCATACTCCATTCTTAGGCTATTGGTCTTCCTGTTTCTTCAGTTTGAGATTTGATTTCCTACAAATACTATCATTCCTTGGTCTCTCACTTCAGTCAGGTTTTTCTCAAAGACTGCCCTTTAGAGAAGCTCTCTTTGAAAGTCTCAGTATACTACCCATTCTCACTGAATACCTCATGGTGACACCTGCACAATCCCTGACATTATTTATTAATTTATGTTATAAAATATTTTTATTATTTTATTTTCTATCTGACCTAGCAGAATGTAAGCCCCACAAAGGCATGGGCTTTGCATATTTTGTTTATTACTTTTTCCCTTAATGTTTAAAATGATTTATAATACATGGTAGAAGAGCAATTTGGAAACTCAATGGATTAATGAATATTATTCCAACACATAATTTTGACAATAGTTTTTTTTCAATTAGGCCAAGAAAGTGGTATCTTTTCTTCCTTCCTTCCTTCCTTTCTTTTTTAATATATGTTTGGTACCAGGGATAGAATACAGTGGAGCTTAATTACTGAGCCAAATCCCCATCCCTTTTTATTTTTATTTATTTATTTTGAGATAGGGTCTTGCAAATTTGGTTAGAACCTCACTAAGTTGCTGAGGCTGGCTTCAGCTCCTGTCTCAGCCTCCCAAACCACTGGGATTACAAGTGTTCACTTCCCAGCCAAGGAAGTGGTCTCTTATAGAATTTCCCAAACTGTTTTCTAATGAAAAGTTGGAGAAATTTCAATATCAAATCCAATTAGCAACCCAGATGTTTACCTTAGCACTGTTTATGTATTACATGTTTATTAAAATACAATCAATCAACAAATATACGAAAAAATATACAACATCTCTAGCAATTAGAGATATGCAAATCAAAACAACTCTAAAATTTCATCTTACTCCAGTCAGAATGTCAGCTATCAAAAACAAAACAAAACAAAAAAAAAAAAACAAACAAACAACAATAAATGCTGGCAAGGATGTGGGGAAAAAACTCTTACACTACTTGTGGAACTGCAAATTTGTGAAGCCAATCTGGAAAGTAGTATGGAGATTCCTAGGAAAACTTGGAATGGAAACACCATTTGACCCAGCTATCCCACTCCTTGGTCTATTCCCAAAGGACCTAAAAACAGCTTACTACAGGGAGACAGCCATGTCAATATTTATAGCAGCACAATTCACAATAGCTAGATTATGGAACCAACCCAGAAGCCCATCAGCAGATGAATGGATAGGGAAACTTTGGTATATATACACAATGGAACACTACTCAGCACTAAAAGAGAATAAAATCATGGCATTTGCAGGTAAGTGGATGGAGTTGAAGAAAATAATGCTAAGTGAAGTTAGCCAATCCCCAAAAAACAAAGGTCAAATGATCTTTTTGTTATGAAGATACTGAATTATAAAGGCAAGGGAGTGGGGATGAAAGGAATGAAAGAACTTTAAATAGAACAAAGAGGGGGGAGGGGGAGGGAAGGGGTCAAGGGGATAGGAATAATGGTAGAATGAGTTGGCCATCATTGTCTTAAGTGCATGTATGAAGACACAATTGCTGTGAAAATACTTTATATAAAACCAGCTGTTAGAATTTAGGCAAAGTTTCTTATGCTGGGAATGCCATTTTAATAAAAGGGAAGTTTATTAGGGGCCACGCGTGGAAGGGGGAGAAGAAGGGAAAACAGGGATGAACGGAATCAGGGGCAGGTGCAAACAGAGAACGGTTTCAGTTCGGGGGAGGCTTAAATAGCAGGGTGGTGGTGGTCAGAAAGCCCCCTGGAGTGGGTCCTTTCCCTATAGGCTGCCAGAGGTCAGGAGGTAGTGGCCAGGGCACCTGCTGGCCAGTTTTGCTGGCCATGCTGAGGCACCTGGGAAATGTAGTACAAAGTACCTGGGAGGTGTGGCCTTCTGCCTGGGAGGCGCAGCCTCCTGCCCAGAATCCAACACCAGCAACTTGAAAAATTGTTCTCGTTATATGTAATATGAAATGAGTTGCAAACAAGTATAACAAATTAAAATAAAAAAGAAAAGTTTTATAAAAATTTTTTAAAAAAACAATAAAAATACATGGATCCAAAAAAAGAAAGAAAGAAAAGGAGATTTCCCTAGTTTACTGTTATTTGATAACTTCCTAGAGAAGGAATAGTAAATTTATCTTTAGATTATACTAACAGTTTTGTACAGACATAGAATCAAGGCTAGTTTCCATATACCTTTGTGTTTTATTATGTATTATTCTTTTAATTATTTGTAAGAACCTTGAGGACGGGTACTATAGTTTCTTGGTTTTGTTTTGTTTTTTAATGCTGTTGTTTGTTTTTGTGTTATTTTCTGAAAAATTCACATTAGAGTCATAGAAAACACACCAAATATTTGGTCCTCTCCTTTTTAATTGCTAATTACCTCAACTTTGAGATGTAATAATTCAATGAGAACAAAACCAACTGTGTACTTCTGCAACAGATTTCTAGAAAATTTTAGTTGAATTGTAAAATTATATTTCTAAGACATATTTTATCCTATACTGTACAGAGGCATTCAACTGAACTAGACATTTTCCATTCGTTGTCCAAGATGATGCATATTAAAAATTTTATCACTATGAAATAAGATCCTGGTTCAGAACTTTTAAAGTTAACATGAGGAGTGAGGCTACCTATCGTTAAGCTCAAGATTAATGTTAAACTCAAGGTTTCTATAGGCAAATTTACCACATTTGGGTTCAAATACCATATTTTATAAATGTCTATTATTCAGAATTAATAATTACTTATTTCTTACTCTGAGCAAGCTAATCCAACACACCTCTATGTCACTTTCCTCATCTATAAAATAAGAATGTAATAGTATCTTCTTCATAGGGCTATTATGAAGGTGATTTTCAAATACCTTGTGTTCTTCTTGTTGGATTCCGGGCAGGGAGGTAGAAGGCCACACCTCCCCAGGTAAAAGACTACACTTCCCATGGACCTCAGCCTGGCCAGCAGGTGCCCTCGCTGCTGCCTCCTGACCTCCGGCAGCCTATGGAGACACTTGCCCCCAGGGGTCTCCCTGACCACTACTCTGCTATTTAAGCCAGCCCGGGACTGAAACCTCTCTCTGTTTGCACCTGTCCCTGTTCCTGTTTGTCCCTTTTTCCCCCTTCCATACCCCCCTTCCCTTCCCTTCCTTTCCCTACCCTTCCCCACGTGGCACCACAATAAACCCTTTTATTTCACTAACACAGTGTTCCCGGCTAAGTTAACTTTGTTCAGCATTTTCTAACACTTCCAATAAAACAACAAAAAAATACTGTGCCTGGAATGTAACATTTGCTGTTGCATGTTATATAGTACATGTCATTTATTATTTAAAGTTTGCACACTCAAAATAATGTTAACATTTACAAAAGTTCTTATTTGTCATATGAATCTAGATTTTAAAAAATAATTAAAATTGGAGCATTTGTGGACTCCCCAACCTGTACAGCTTCTTTGTAAAGCATTTTCAAAAAAAATTAGGGGGTCAGTGACATATGGCAATCCACCTGAGAGCTGAATGAAAAAGAGGAGGGAAATAGAGCAATAATCAAGTGAATAGAGGTCAGAGGAATTGAAGTCTTCTTTATAAAAGAAGGTGAGGCTATTGAGCCAGATGCTCCAGAGAGTTTTGGAGAAAACACTACATAAAGATAACTAGGGAAAGAACCAAGCAGTCCAGAAAATGTTGCCAGAATTTTGTTTTATATTTTTTTCCTTTCATTGTATTTCTAGATATTTGAGTAAATAATGGAATTCATTTTCCTCGCTCTCTCTGCATCCCTCTCTATTTCTAATTCTACCACTCTCTTTTCCTCTGCATCTTTTCCCTGCAATAACTTTGTTGTTGTTGTTGTTTGGTACTGGGGTTTGAACCCAAGTGGGGCTCAGCCACTAAGCCACTTTCCCCAGGCCTTTTTATTTTTATTTTTTTCTTATTTTGAGACTGTTGCTTAGGGCTTCACTAGGTTTCTGAGGCTGGTATTGAGCTTGGGATCCTCCTGCCTTAGCCTCCTCAGTCACTGGGATTACAGGCATATGCCACCAGACCAGTCTGGAATCACTATTCTTGCATAACACACTAATCTAGGATGGAACCAAGTTGAATCTAAAACAGCAATCAACTCCACCTAAAATATTTATATTTGTCACACTCATAGTTCACCCACCCTGTCTCTTCCCCTATTCTCTACTGAAAAGCAGACATGTCAATGTGTAAACCAAATACCCTGGAAAGTCTTTATTAATTATCTAACAGCTCTAACTTTTTATCTATGTGGAAGAGCTAGTAAATAATAAGAATAAAGGATCTGATTTATCTACTTTCATGTTTCTATTATATTACAATTTTCATTTGTTTATTGCACTGATTTTTGGCACACACACAAAAAGAGAACTACTATTTGTTTTTCATGGATCCAAAGGCATTGTGACAAAGCTCTGTATGTACCAACTTGATCATTGTTGGAAACAGTCTCATGAGAAAATCAGTAAAGTGACGTGCAACCAGCAAAACTACATTCAATTATCTTATATTGTCAATGTTTTTCTTGGTAAATGTGCTACAAAATATCAGGTTATCAATGGAGACAGGAAATTGTGCCAGAATCATAACAACTCCCTTGGGAAATGAAAGTTGACTCAGCAATGAAGACAGAGAATGAGTCTATGGTCATAGTCTATTAAACGTGAGAATTTTCTAAAGAACAAGTTTCCAAGCAAAGGAAATAAAACTAAATTAAACAAAAATTATTTGTAGATGGAAACAATACCTTTACTCTATTTATTTATTTTTATATGATGAGGAGGATCAAACCCAGTGCCTCACACATGCTAGGCTGAAGACTAAATTTTTAAAGGAAGAAAGATGGTATAAATTAATTTAGTAATGTTTTACTAAATAATTACTAAAATTGTTGTGCTAAACAATTTATAATTTTATAGTGTTTCACTAAAATGTTATTTTTGTTCTATTTGCTTATGAAATATTGATAATTCATAATGATACAGCTATTGTTGATAAAGAACATTGAGGGCTAAGGCTTCATTGAGGAAGAACTGGGAAGAAATTCAGAAGATGTCCTCATAAGATCTGTAATAATGGCATCATCATATGATGTGTAAACACTAAATGAAAGAAATGACCTTCTTTTTTAATTTAACAGCAAAAGGGAGGATTATTAGCATTTCTTGGATGGTTGATTGTAGGTGTGTTTATCAAGAATTTTCTGACTTTCTGTGTATGCAGTTGTGCTACAAAGAGCACAGCTTGCTTAAGAAACATTCAGAAATACCTGAGCATGCCTGCTATACTGGTAGGGTCAGGACTTCAGAAGTCTCTCTTTGAGTGAGAAGCACAAAATGATGTTTGTCTTATATCCTTAAAGAATCAGACACACGCAGCCTAAGGCTATGAAGACAATAAGATGACCAGTCGTTGCAGGGGCTGGGGGAAAGAATGGATAAATAGACAAAGCACAGAGAATATTTAAGGCAATGAAACTAGTCTGTATGATAGTACAATGGGGGGCATGTGTCATTAGTACCCATAATACCAAGACTGAACTCTAATATAGACTTGAGTAATAATGATCCTTCAATATAGTTTCATCAATTGTAGAAAATGTACCACTCTAAGGGAGGAAGTTGATAATGAAAATGGCTGCACATATATGCTGATGGAGGTGATATGGCAAATCTCTGTACTTACAGCTCAATTTTGCTATGAACCTAAAACATTGTCTGAAAAATAAAGACTATTTAACAAAACAAGCAAACAAAGTAACCTATGATATGATTGTTTTCCTTGTCCACAAAGTAATGAAGAATACTGGAAATAATAAATCTGTAGATGAATGTTTGCTTTTGTTCTCTCTTTATAAAAATATTTAAGATTTAAAGCAAAAATATTAATATGTGGAAGAGTTTATAACACACAAAATGAAAATACATAACAAAAATATAACAAAGAATGGCAAAATAAGAAATAAATATATCATAAATTCCTTAGATTATGTGTGAACTTCTATAAAGTCATTTGAAGATAAACTGGGAAAACTTGAGTAAGTCATAGAGCAACCACTAAGAAGGAAAACAAAGACTATAAAGGAGATTGAAGGAAATACTAAAACAATACTCATTCTAAAAAAAACGTAAGGAAAAAAAAAAAAAAAGAACAGACATGAAGCTGGGCGTGATGGCGCATGCCTGTAATCCCAGCACTTACACAAACACTATTCAAAAGGAATCTGGACTTGCTATACTGTTATCACCACTTTTTGAGAAGGACTATTATTGGAGATAAAGGAAATAATCTCATAACATTGAGTCAATTCAAAGGGAAAATGATCCTAAATATGTATTGCCTAATAAATGAACTTCAAACTTTGAGAAACAACACAACTGAAGGAAGGAATAGATAATTTTATAATTATGTTAGGATATTTTTAAGAATTGGCTTTTGTACCTGATAGAATAAGGAGACAAAAAGTCAATATTGAGAAAACTTGCATGTTATTTGAATTAGTGTTCTTCACAAAAACAGACCTAATAGAAGATGAATATAGATCCTTAAAACTAGATTTATTTTAAGAAATTGGCACATGGAGTTTTGGAAGCCTCAAGATCTATCATAGGTAAGCTGGAGACAGGAGAGCCAGTGGGATAATTACAGTGTGAGCCCAAAGTCATGAGAACCAGAAGAACAAGGCCCTCTCCATAAGACATAAGTCCCAACTTTGGTGATTGACAGTTGAACTTCTCTCTCATAAGTATTTTTGTTCTCTTCTGGTTTTCAGTTGATTGAATGAGCCAACCCATAATAAGGAGGGTGATCTTCTTTACTCAGTTTATTCAAATGTTGATCATCCAGAAGCATCCCTACAGACACACCTAGAATGTTTGATCAAACATCTTGGCACTCTATGACCTGGCCAAATTAACAAATAAAATTAACCATCACACTCTTGATCCAAATAAAATTTAAGGAATTGTACCTAATAACTGCAAAATAAACATCTTTCCTAAGTGTATTGAATAATTCATTCTTACAGTGTTAAGTTTATTGGTTCCAAATCAACCTTTCTTTGCCCTGCTTTTTGATATGGGAACTGATATCAAAACCTTTGCCAGCTGGCTTGAAGCTAGGTTTTGCCAACAGAGGCTGCTGGAGAGGTACACCAGGAAAAGAGGATTTTTCTTTTGTGCTGTTTGTTATTTTGTAGATTAGTATTGAGTGAGGGATATATTAAGCATTCATTACACCGCAATGTTCAAAGTCCAGCTGTGACCCACATTCACCTGTGTTCCTGAGGCAGCCACCATCTTTCAACTAAATGCTTATTAGCCTCTTATGCCTTTTTACTGTGAAGTATAAAATATTCCCCCAAACACAAAAACATAAACCTACAGGTCAATGAATTTTACTTAAAAAAAAAAAAAAAGAAAGAAGCCCTCAGGTAACTAAAAATTAAATACTACCAGAAGCCCCAGAAATCCCCTTCCTACACAATTTTCATGTTTCTCACCATTTAGATATCGTCTTTCAAATGTACCAATTCTAGTCTCAGGCATATTAATCTAAAGTACCTTGCCTATTTTTCTGTCAATAGTATATATATTTTATAGTTTTCTGTATTGCAATCTCACACACATTTTGTAAGATTTGTTTCTGGATATTTAAATAATCACATAAATATCTCAGTAAATGAAGAAAACTTCCAAATTCGTGCAATAGTGAAAGCGGTCATCCAGTTCTTGAACTTGCCAAGGTGTAGTACTAGCCAATCCTGCATCGCATCTTCACTTATAAACAGACTCTTATCTCTTCCAACTGGAAGGGAGAAAAAGCCAAGGACTATGCCTAGTGGCCCAGTATTTAATCATTAAGAATAGGAAAGGTATAGAGAATGTTAAATTTTCAATGTAGACAAGTCTGCTATGCTAAGGTTCAGTCCATGTTTGGGAAAGAAAAAGATACTGGAGGGTGAAATAGGACCATTTGGATTGGTACACTTGAAAATATTGAAACCCCCGAATCCCCTTTACCATTTAGACTTGCCGAAGTGACACATGCTTCCTAACTAAAGGCCAATGTTCCACCCATGCTTGAAGATAATAAGAAGTTGTTTTCCTGTAAAAATATGTGTTCTCATGATCTGCCCCTATCTACTCTCCTGGTCACCAGTTCTATAATTAATTCACAATGAAGCTGAGCTATGATGTGTCTGGTTTTGTTTTTTAAGAGAAAATGCAGGGACAGCTTATACTTTCTAGGAGCTAAGGACTCTAACTAAAATTGTCTGTCAAGAACTAACTGCTGGGCATGGTGGTGCACACCTGTTATCCCAGCAGCTTGGGGGGCTGAAGCAGGAAGATTGCAAGTTCAAAGACAGTCTCAGCAAAAGTGAGGTGCTAAGCAAGTCCGTGAGACCCTGTCTTTAAATAAAATACAAAATAGGGCTGGGGATGAGGCTCAGTCTGTGAGTGCCCCTGAGTTCAATCCCAAGTACCCCCCCCCAAAAAAAAAAAAAACTGAGGCATGTGTGATGAAACTGAGTATTGTGGGTGTTGTATTAAGGGACAGGAATATAAAGCAAGTTATGACCTGGCAAAGAATACTGTACGTGGTGCTAATACTTTGCTAAGATGGCTCTCGGGAAACATGGAAAAAGTAATGGCCAACATTAAGTGATTTGTTAAAGCCATCATTGTTGTTGCAAGTGAGAAAGAAGGGAAGGGAAGACTCAGAAAGTAGTGTTTGCAAGAATATAATATAGAATCTAGAGTAAAATAAAGAAAAGGGGGATGGGAAGAATAGTATTACATAAAGAACCAATCAAATACAAATTAACAGAAAAAGGAAGTCTAGCAGAGTAGAAGAATGAGAAGGGGAGTGGTGAGGACAGAAGGAAAAAGAGGCAATCAGAAACTGAAATCAATTTCCATGCATGCCTCAGTTACTAGGTATAACCATAAATATCTAATAAATTAATAAATATATAAATAAATAAACAAAAATTTATAAAGTATAATATACTATATAAGAACACAAAATCCACAAGTTAACTGATAGATACTATTTATTAGATAAATATGGAATGTAATTATAGTGGACAATAGTGGTCATTAGAAAGCTTGCTGGTAGCTCTCTTCTAAAGGCCCAAAACAGCAAGTAATGCCATTGCAGAATTATTCCCATTGCAAGCAATATAAATGATAGGCAATAATGGAAGCCAATTGGCAGAGTGTAATTTTTCAGAAACAAGGATTTTAAAGTTAATATAATGAGTGACAAAGGTAGGGTGGTAGATAGAGATGCATATCTCTTTATAGCTGTTTTAGTAAGCTTTTTCACACTTCTAACCAAAAGATCTGGCAAGAACAATTAGAGGAGGAAAAGCTTAATTTGGGGATTGTGGTTTCAGAAGTCTCAGTTCACAGGTGGCCAACTCAGTAGCTCTGAGTCTGAAGAGAGACAGAACATCATGGCAGAAGAATGTGGCAGAGGAAATGAACTGGGAACATGGCACCAAGAAGCAGAAAGAAAGAGAGCACCCCTCACCACGGATAAAATATAAACCCAAAAGGCATGCCCCCAAAGACTTCTAGCCACACCCAACCTTTGCCTAAAGTTTCTACCAAATTAATCCTTATCAGGGTATTAATGCACTGATTAGGTTAGAATTATCATAACTCAATCATTTCACTTGTAAACTTTCTTGCATTGTCTCACACATGAGTTTTAGGGGGATACCTAATATCTAATTCATATAAATACCTATAGAGATAGTTAATAAAAATGTATATTTACAGGGACAAAATTTAGTTGGTACTAATTCAAAACAACTAAAAGAAATCAAGGATAAATGATTAGGAGGCTGAGGAAAGTCACCACAACAAATGCTAAAAATTCAACCTGAGTGAATTTTTATGTGAAGTGTGGATTGAGCATTGAGGTCTTATTCTCCATATCTATTTTCTCTCCCTAATTTTACATTCTCATTTTTCTCTAGCATCATGTGTTGAAAGCACTGTCCTTTCCTCATTGAGTTGTGATCTCACTGTTGCTCAAAATCAATGGACCATTAAAAACTTTGTCTTTTCTAGATATTGTATTCTGTTCCATTGATTTATATGTCTGCCCTTATATTACACTGTCTTTATTATATTTTTTAAGTCTTGCTACTTTATCTTTTTAGAATTTGCTTAATCAGATTAATTTTATATCTAAAGAATTTTTGTCTTAAGTTTGACAGTTTAACAAAGGTGTATTTTTCAGGATTGCATTGAAATTGATAGATTAATGTGGGTAAAATGAACAGCTTAATAATACTGACTCTTCCAAATCAAAAGACTTGGATGTTTTAAAAATTTCTTTTAACAATGTTTCTTATGTTCCACAATAAAGTTTCACACTTCTTCATTAAATTTATTTCTAGTGATTTCTGTTTTTTTACTTTATTTTTAAGTTTTTTTCTTTTATTCTAAGTTGTTATATATGACAGCAGAATGCATTATGATTCATATTACACATATAGAGCACTTTTTTACATATCTCTGGTTGTATACAAGGTATATCCACATCCTTCATGTCTTCGTACAGAAACAGGGTAATGATATCCATCTCATTCTACCATCTTTTTTTTTTTTACCCTCTTGCCCCCTCCCTTTCCCTCCATCCCCATTGGCCTTTCTAGTGTTCCTCTAATCCTCCTATACTCCCTGTCCCATCCCCACTGTGAATCAGCCTCCTTATATCAGCCTCCTCATATCAGAGAAAACATTCGCATTTGGATTTTTGGGCTTGGCTAACTTAACTTAGCATTATATTCTCCAACTTCATCTATTTTCCTGTGAATGCCATTATTTTATTCTCTTTTATTGCTGAGTAATATTCCATTGTGTATATATACCACATTTTCTTTATCCATTCATCTACTGAAGGGCATCTAGTGTGGTTCCACAGTTTAGCTATTGTGAATTGTGCTGCTATAAACATTGATGTGGCTGTGTCCCTGTAGTATGCTGTTTTTAAGTCTTTTGGGTATAGACCAAGGAGTGGGATAGCTGGGTCATAAGGTGATTCCATTCCCAGTTTTCCAAGGAATCTCCATACTGCTTTCCAGATTGGCTGCACCATTTTGCAGTCCCACTATTAGCAATGTATGAGTGTGCCTTTTTCCCCACATCCTCTCCAACATTTATTATTGTTTATATTCTTAATAGCTGCCATTCTGACTGGAGTGAAATGAAATCTTAGAGTAGTTTTGATTTGCATTTCTCTAAATGCCAGAGGTGTTGAACATATTTTCATGTATTTGTTGATTGATTGTATATCTTCTTTTGAGAAGTGTCTGTTCAGTTCCTTGGGCCATTTATTGATTGGGTTATTTTTTGTTTTGTTTTGTTTGTTTGGTGTTAAGATTTTTGAGTTCTTTATATATTTTAGAGATTAATGACTTGCATGTGGTAAAAATGTGTTCCCAATTAGTAGGCTCTCCATTCGCCTCACTGATTGTTTCTTTGGCTGAGAAGGAGCTTTTTAGTTTGAATCTATCCGATTTATTGATTCTTGATTTAATTCTTGTGCTATATGAGTCTTATTAAGGATGTTGGGGGCCTAATCTGACATGATGGAGATTAGGGCCTACTTTTTCTTCTAATAGGTGCAGTGTTTCTTGTCTAATTCCTAGGTCCTTGATCCACTTTGAGTTGAGTTTTAAGCATAGTGAGAGATAGGGGTTTAAATTCATTTTGTTGCATATGGATTTCCAGTTTTCCCAACTTCTAACTTTTTAAAATTTCCTTACTAATTTAGAACTTAATTTGGAAAGGGCCTTGGTTCTATTATCAGGTATTCTGTGAACAGCAATGATTCTACTTTTTTCATTTCTGATTTCTATTATTTTTATTCCTTTTTCTATCTTTGTTGCATTAGTTAGAGTATCCAAAACATTGACAAATTAAATTGAACAGGCTTTCCTTTTGCTCAGTCTATGCACAAAACCTCTAGTGTGATAATAAATTGAATATTTTGTGAATATCCTTTGTCACATTCAGCTTACTCCTTATCTGAAAGATTTTATCATGATTTTATCAATGGGTCTTTATGAATATATTGAATTGATGTTATGGTTTTTCTCTTATAGTCTGTTGATATGCTGAATTGTATAGATTAATCTAAAAGTGTTTCTTCTTTATCATTTTAAAGTAATAAACTGCATTTATTGATATTCAAGTCTTAAATTCATTTTATTATAAATTTGAATATTTTGTTCAAATGCATTTTTGTATTTCTGGCTCTTTATTGGTCATAATGTATTATCCTTTTTAATATTTCTCTGTTCAATAGTCTAATATTCATAAGAATATTTTGTATCTACTTTTATAAGGGTCATTGATCTACAGGTACTTTTTGTAGTAATGCTTTTATAATGATTGTGCCGTCAGGGTATTATTTCAAGGTATTAGTGGTCTCATCAAGTAATTTGGAGAAAAGAATTTCCTTTTCTACTTTCTGAAAGGTATTTGTGAAACTTTTTATTCCTTAAGTCTTTGACAAATTCATCAGTGAAGCCATTTAAACCTGGAGTTTTCTTTGTAGAAATATTTGATTACTAATTTAATTATTTAATTGATATAGGAAGATTCATATTTTTCTCCTCTTGAACAAGCATTGGTAGTTTATGTCATTCAAGCAATATGTCCATTTTATTAAGTTGTTCATAATAACTTCTTGGTACCCTTTTATCAGATCTTCACTAATATCGTCTTCCTCATTCCTGCCACTCATGATTTCATTAATAATTTGTGTACATGGACTCTGTTACACTCACTAGAAGTTTATCAGTTTTACTAATGTTTCACCAAACTTTTCACTTCACTGGTTATCTCTTTTCTCTTTCTTTTTCAGTGATACTTAACACTGATCTTTAATAATTATTTCCATTACATACTTTGGGTTTAGTTCCTCTTTTAAAAAAAAATCTTGGAAGTTCAAATCACTTCTTTTAGCTTGTCTGTCTTTGTTACTATAAGCATTGCATATATAGATCTCACTCAAAGTGCCGCTTTAGTGGCTTCCAGTTAATATGTGAAAACAACATGTGAAAGCGTGCTTCCTTTTTCCTTTCTTTTTGTTCTGAGGATTGAACCAGGGGTGCTTTACCACTGTACCACATTCCGAGCCCTTTATTTTTATTTATTTATTCTTTTGCTTTGAGACAGGGTCTTATTCAGTTGCTTAGGACCTTGCTAAATTGCTGAGGCTTGCCTCAAACCTGTGATCCTCCTGCCTTTGCCTCCCCAGTCCCTGGGATTATAGACACGAACCTGTTCCTGGCTTTATTTTCTTTTGACTTGAAATATTTTTCATCATATTTGTAATTTCTTGTTTTATATGTGGATTACTTAATGTGTTTTAAATGTACAAATATTTGAAAATTGTGATAGGCTGAATAATGGTCCCCAAGTAGATCCATGTCATAATCCCTGGAAACTGCGAATCATACCATAGATGGCAAAAAGGGATTTTGCGGCTGTGATTAAGTTAAGGATCTTGAGTTGGAATCCTGGATTATATGAATCTCAAGTGTCCTTATGAAATGGAAACAAAGGAGAATTGATGCAGAAGAGGGAGAGGCACTGTGAGGACAGATGCAAAGTTTCCAGAGAAGCAGCCACAAGTCAAGGAATGGTTCTGTGACCAGACACTATATATATATATATATATATATATATATATATATATATATATATATATATATATATATATATATAAAACTATGTTATACCATCTGATAAGCATTCACAGGCCCCTGAGCCTTCAATCACTTCTCTTCAATCTTTTTCATTCTCTATTCTTCACTTTGGACAACAATCTACTGATGTCTTTGAATTCACAGAACTTTACTTCTGCCATGAGAACCACTTATTTTGGAAGAGAATTATTTTTAGTGTAATTATTTAATTCATTTTTATTTCTGAACTCATGTCACTTTTTAGAAAAAATTCTAACAGTATTGCAAGCAAAATCCGTTTTCCCAATTTCAGCATCAAATGATTTTCATATAAAATAATAACTAGTAATTACAGTACCCAAGGTGAAGTCTTATATGAGTTTCTAGCGTAATGGTGTCCTTTGTTCTCTTATGTAAGCTGGGAAATTGCATGTGGTTAAGAAATATTGAGTGTCTTTGAGGAACTTAGCTTAATTTTGTATGCTGCTCAATTCTGCCAAAAAATAAAATACCTTAATAAATGTTATTTTATCAATTGTTTAATTTTACTATAAATTTTATTTGATTATAACATCTAATTTTCTTGATATATGATTTTTTTAGGGTTTGTTACCTATGTAATATGTTTATATATTCATCAACACCCTTCATTCCCAAAAAGGAGACAAAGATAATACTGTGTTTCTACCTTTCTCAGTGAATTCTTGAACTAGAGAATTGTACCCCCAAAACCAATTCTGTAAACTCAGGCCTTTATCCCCAATATATATTGTGTGTGTGTGTGTGTGTGTGTGTGTGTGTGTGTGTAAGAGAAAAAGAGAGAGAGAGAGACAGAGACAGAGACTCTGGGAGAAAACTTATGTTGTTAGTTATAAAATAAATAGAAAAACAGAAATCATAGTAGGATTCAAGGCATTATTTGACGGTACCACATGTAAAAGATTAGAAATATTCTAGAAATATTCAGGTATTCTTTCTATTAGCTACACAAGGGAGATACATACACTCTGTATAGAAAATACAGTGAGCAAGCAGAAAATAAATAGCATCTTCCTTTTAGCTCAACACTGAGAACTGCCGAACTCTCTAGATAGAAACTGTGATCTATATTCAAACACTAACCCAAAGTTCACCTTTTCCCTACAATAATATCTAATACACCACAAGAAAATTATTGAACCAAAGGTCCGACTGAACCACAATGCCTTAAACCAAAAAGAAGGGAGGACATAACGGCAGTGTTGCCAGGATTCAGGCAGTCCTTTGTAAAATTGACATGGCAGAGATAGAGAGCAGGAGAAAACAAGTGCTGTTTGGGCTTGCTCAGAGATAAGACCTGAGTCCTCTTACAGAAATCATCTTATGCAGTATAACAAGACTCTTTTATATCCTATTTCAAATCCTCTTTGTCCCACTTCTTTTTGCACAACTGCAAATTGTGAGTGACTTTACCTCAGGCCCTGACCATGCAGTGCTGGCACCATACCCAGCACTCCTCACTCACACTGTTCTTCACAGGGTTCTTCACACTATCTTAGAACATCTGCCTAAACTGCTCAGAGCTCATATGAAAATGCCCAGAAGTTAATAGTCATGTGGCAAGCTTGAGCAACAGCAAGTGTCCTCCTGGGTAAATGCTTCCCCCTTTTTTCTTCCAGGGAGGTGATGCTGAGATACATTCATAAAGTTTCTCAAAAGATGGCAGTTCAAGGACTGGTAACCCAAGTTATTGGCCAACATGATATACACCTATAATAGTGCATCTTCATGTTGACTTGTTGTTTCTTCCCTGTTTTTCATGTACCTCACTCTGAATCTGTGGAAACATATTTCCACATGGAACACTCATATAACAGTCCTGCTTTTCAAACTCTTGAGAAGAACCCAGTCAAGGGAAGGGGGAAACATTGCTGGGGATTACCCTTTAATTTACTGTCGGCACATACTCTGAGAAACACAGCACAAATCATACTGTGGACTATGACCCCCATTAGATTCATGAATCTCCACCCATGTGTGACTCTTAAGAAACCTGAAGTTACATGGAAGTAAAAATATACTATGAAAAAAGTAAAAAACAAACAAACAAACAACAAACCCTGTGTAATATGAGCTGTGTTAAGAACAAAGTACTTAAATGCTGCAAAGTTTTCAGGGCAAAGAGGGACAGGCAGACCAGAGAAGGCTTTATGACAAAAAGGTGTGGCCTAGAAATGGTATATAAAAACAGTGCTGAGAAGTTATTCCAGGAAGTTATTCCAGATGGGAAATGGAAGCATTTTGTGTATAGTTGAAAAAACACTTGTGCAGCTGGACTGAATCTGAGAAACAGGAAGCAGTAAAGCCAGATTGTGCTTCATTCTGTCCTTTTATAAACTACCTGCCACCCCTCCTTCCTCCCTCCATCAGCCACGCACAGTGCTTGTTCTGTGCCCACTGTGTTCACTGTCTGCTTCTGAAATCTTGGTTTTGACCACTTGTTGAGACCTCTCTCCTTGGGTATTTTCTGGCTTCTTTCTAGGATTCATGCATCTTCCTGATTTTAGCATTTGTGCAGCTTTGTCTAACTGCTTTAGTCTAACCCTAAGTATGAATTCTGCTGCCTGAGCCAAGCCTGTCCCTTCCTCAGACAAGAAAGGACAGAGTTAGAGATGAAGGGTAGATCCAGTCCATGGGTTTCTAAAAGATATCAGAGGGATCTGGACATCAACCTCAATCATGGGTATCAATTCAAACATCGAGTTCAATGACTTATTTTACAGAATAGCTTCCTAGGGCTGAATAGACAATGGAGGTTCCTAAAGATGCTTCAAGAAGGAGTAGAAATAATCAGATTGAAGAACTACTTCTAGGGAATAATTAACACAGATTAATAAAAAGCTAAAAATGAATTGTGAGCAAAAAAAAGTTGTGATTTTTAAGGTTTCTTTTAAAAGGGAAAGTAGGAGGACAAAAAATTAAGTCCCATATTCTAGATTTTAACACACATCTGTTAGACGATGCTTTCTGCTTGCTTTGTCATTTGTGACCTCTGAGCCTCACTCATTGTGGACCTGAGTATTTTTATAATTTACTATGGTTAAAGACAGTTTCCAGAGTCAGCCTGGATAAAAATTCTGAATCTAATACCTTTTAGTTACATAACATCCATCAGGACTCTTAATTTCTCTGTACCTTGGTTTTCTTATTTGTAAAGTAGTGATGATAATGACACCTAGTCATAAAGTTGTTGTGAGGAATTTGACTTCATACATGGAAAATTCCTGAACCAGTAGTCTGGTCCACAGTAAATACTCAGTAAGTATTACTGAGCGCTTAGTTACTGTTAGTACTATATTTCAGGAGAACAAAAAGAAAATTCTCTGCCATCCTCGATTCTATAAAATCCAACCCAGGTGGATTAGTACCAATCACCCAGTTTGACATGACAATTAAAACAGGTAAGTTGAAAACCATAATTCATTGAACTTGGATTCTATTGAATTAATAATTTTGTTTTAATACATAAGAATCTACACATTTGGAATTTTAAAAGTCACTTTTGAGAATTAATTCTCTATAATAAAATTACTGATTATCATGTTAGCAATGAAAACAGAGCAGTAAGGATGCCCTGATTCCAACTGCAGGAGACACAACTCCAAAGGACCTCAAGGTGAGTCGTGCTGTGCATAGGCTATGCAGCTAAGCAAGGAGGCCTGGCAGATGCATTCATAAAGAGATAAGGAAGTATCATCTTATTATACATGGCAGCTTCTATCCAAATAGTGTCAGCATGAGGAGAGCTCTTTGTTTCTCTTACCTAGCATGAACTATATGAATAATAAGCTAACTAGTTCCTATTTTCTTTGAAAACTGTCAGTTCACTGGAATTAGAACCATTGCTACTTTAAGTTAAAAAAAAATCAATTTGAACATATTTTCCCTTCACCACAATCTTAAATTATTCATTTTATGTTTAGATTCTTCAGGATATTTTCCTAGCATAATTTTTAGAATATGAATGTATAAATAAATATTGGTACATGAAACCATAAAATTGAAAATATTAACAAATCAGTGTAAGCAAGAAGTGCCAACTTCTAATAATTACCAGAAAGTTACAAAGAAATGTGGGGTTTTGTTGTTTTCATCTTCTTCTTAAATTGCCTCATAAACAATATGTAAATTTGCTAAAACTCCTTTAAAAATGTTTTGTGAGAAGATACTCCAATGAAGAAGATATAGCTAGAATTTATCTCTTGAAAGTATGAATTTCCTACAGCTCAAGGACTATCCTGTCACAGTTTGCAGCAATTTTGCTCCCTTAGACAGGCTTATTTCTGTCCGAATTTTCTAGGAGGTATGACAGCACAACAGAAAAAAAAAAAAAAATTAGAAGAATAAAGTGGTTGTTCATATAATACCTACTTCCTTCCCAGGAGAAAAGCATAATTGGAGAAGCCATTGTTTCATGGAAGTACAATAAGTGAAGTGATGCAAGACTTCAGAAGCCAAGATAAGGCAATATATAGACAATTTATATCCACTATAAGTTTGCATTAAAAAGAAAGAAAGCTAGAACATGAAACTAGACCTTGTATAAATTTAGAGATGCAAGACTTTGGGTAGAGCACAAATGTCTAATGGGGATATTTTAAAGAACTTTCCTGTGTGAAATGAAATATAAACTATCTTTCACATCCAACCCAAAACTTCTGTAAGATGCTGCAGTAGTTACTTATGCTTTGTGGATTAGATTTTGAACAAAGCATTTGTCCTTCCTGAAGATCAATGAAAAAGAAAACAGCCAAAACCAAAACAAAACAAAAACAGAAGCTGCCAGAAGAGCCCACCATATGGAGAGTTTGCGTGAACAAAAGATAGACAAAGAGACTCTGAAATTATGGGAGGAAACAGAGCTTATTCCAGTATTACATATCAGAAATTTTTAATATTTTTCTAAAACAGGCCTTTCCTCCACATAAGTTTTCATTTTTAAAAAAAATATTGAATACTAGCAATTGCTTAAACAGAAAGTACAAGCTGCATGCAATGTGATACTTGGGTTGTAATTCAATAGATGCAAATTCAAATGACCAATTGAACACAGAGGAAACAGAAACTGTCATGTGAAGAGTGAGCATGTACACAGCTGTGCATTGGAATGATTGGCTGTTTTCCTCTAATCTGTTGGCAGTCAAAAGACAGGGGTATGCAGGGGCTCTAGAAAGACTGCTAAGATGGCAATTTCTCCTTGAGTCTCATATCAAAATAGTCTGGCCTAATTTCACTGGGTACAGATAAAAGTCAAACTTGTTAAAACAATTGATTCAAACCTTCAAGGGATTTGAAATAGCCTTGTGGTCACTGGGCTCAGGAGAGTCATTCTAATTGCTGTTTTAAATACTGTTTCGGAAGGTCAAAAGGAGAGGCTGCAGACCGACCCACGTTGGAGGGATAACCTATGCCTGGCAGGCTGCAAGGCTACAAATCCCAGGATGGTGTCAGGGCTGGGGTCGGCTGCAATCTGCTGCCAGCCTGATCCCACACAGCCCACAGGGGCATGTACTCAGGAGAAGGACAAGCAGAACATGGCTGCCTAACAGATGGCTCTAAAACCTGCCTCCTCTGGTGAGAGAAAAATCTGCCAAAACCAGGTGTTTCACAGGTTTTTCCTTTCTCCACACCGCCCCCCCCCCCCCCGAATTTCTCTGTATGAGTCCGTTCCAAAAGCTTCAGTATGAGCACAGCTGCTTACGAGTTATCTAAGGAAATGAGATTTTTTTTTTTAAGTGCAAGACATTTTGCAAACAGCTTTTGGGGACCAACTATACGTACCACATACCGAGTGTCCTTTAATCAGGTCATTTTCAGGCACAACATGAGCATGGGAGGAAACTTAGTCTCTTCTTTTCATCTGTTCTAATAGTAAAACGTGGCTGAACGAAATAAACTCCTTCATTGGTGGAGGCTGTGTTAGCGGGCTGAGAATGCTCAGGTTATCTCTATTAATACTGTTGCACGTATGCTTAGCAGACCTTGTTTGCTATCTTAAAAGAAGGGAAGGTGTCTTCTATCACGGAGAAAATCCAGAAATGCATGCTTCTGTTTATTGTGCACCAGTCTAAGATGACAATGGAGAAAATGGGGATTAATGAAGATTGAGATAGTGGGAGCATAGGGTGATTCTGCATCTGTTTTAAAGCCCCTCTACCTTGTTCCATGGGAAGAGAAACTACAGGTTTAATGTTGAAAATCCAAGACATGTAATAGTCTTGAGTTACATTTATTAGAAGGAGGATGGCACTCTTCCTAAATATTTCGTGCTCCCTCTTCTCATAGAAACTGGGCTCCCAACCTCCCATTTTTTCCATTCCATACCTCTGGCTGGGTGATTTGATTCAGGGAGTTTTATGGCCAGTTATCTCTCTCCTCAAGTAGACATGAGCATGAAAGTCCTAAAACGTAGGCTGGGAATTGGATGAAGCAAGTGAGAAAATCCCTTTTGGATTTGAAACCGCAAGTCCTTCATTTGGAGGGTGTTAAAGTTTAGATATAATGTGTCCCCCAAAAGCTTGTGTATGATACAATGCAAGAATGTTTAGAAGCTGAACAGAAGAAAGAAGCAAAAAGTAAATAATGTATATAGCTGGAGAGACTTTAAAAAATAAGGGTTTGTTGATTGGGTTGTGATAGCTTTAACATAATCAGTGCATTAATCTCCTAATGAGGACTTTCTATGTGGTAACTGTAGGCAGGTAGGATGTGGCTGGAGGAGTTTGGTCATTGGAGGGCGTGCTTTGGGGATATATATTTTGTTCTTTGTGAGTAGAGCTCACTCTCTGCTTTCTGATGCCATGTTCCCAGTTGTTTTCCTTCTCCAAACCCTTCCACCATGATGTCCTGCCTCACCTCTCTTCTCTGAGGTATGCTTCACTTACCATCAAAAGTTCACTTCAATAAAACAGATGCTTGAATCTCAGATTCTGTCTTTTTCAGTGGCATTAATGACTTGTGTACTATAATTACATAAAAATTAGAAAGATCACAATTAGAAGAAAACTGTTCTCTTCTAACTTGTATTGGTGCAGTTAAAGCTAATGTTAGGCTTTCATTTCTGCTACATGGAAGCATGGTTACCATACTATATCTTTGATTCCTCCAAATCTGTGCCCTCAAGTCAGTAATGGGTTGGTTTTATGTTCTCATCTTGTCATTCATAATTTCAAAAGTTCTTAATCATTTCAGCTCCACCATAAATGCCACAGTTAGAATATTGCAGCACTATTTGCAGATTTAGCCTTGACCTATATGCAGGTATTACAAATAAATAAATGAATGAGGAGGAAATAATTTTCTTAACAAAAATAATCTCCCCTAAAACAAGTTTTTATGTGCTGCTGGGCTCTAGAGAAGTTGTGAAACATGAATATACAAGGTAAGACAAAAAAGAAGCTGAACAGAAGAAAGAAGCAAAAAGTAAATAATGTATATAGCTGGAGAGACTTTAAAAAATAAGGGATTAGAAAGAAATTCTTTCAAAGTGGAGATCCTGTAAAACCTTAACCATATGCTTTTTTTTTTTTTTTTTTTTTTTTTTTTTTGTCAAAACTAGATTGTTTATGTCACGCTTCCATAACTCAGACCTGCAGTGCTTGGGAAAGAGCTTGTTCAGACTTACTCCATAATGATTTTTCTCAGCACTATTTTTAAATGCATATTTCCTAACGTGGGAAAAAAATCATGTGTTGTTAAGAAGCTGTTTTTTTTTTTTTTTTTTTTCTGGGTCAGTGAATAGTTTATTGAAGAAGAAACTATCCTCTAGTGTGCAGTGAGGATTCACGTAACTCCAGGTGGTCAAAGTCACCAGCATTTTTTAATACTCATCCCAGCTATGTATTTTTTTTAAAAAAATTAAGCTGTTACATTACATAGTCCTCTAAATTAATGTACTGTCTCATGGCTTAAAAAAAACTTAATATTTTGAACATAGGACATAACCAATTAAAAATTAAATCCTTCCAGGATAAGGAGGTAAAACTGTCTAAAGAAACAGATTCTACTTTCTTGGTAGAAAAATGTGTCTAAGTAATCTAGACTTTCTCCCATATCTATTTTGATCATTAAAATATTCAGGGTTCATTGCTAAAAATATATTTTATAAATTTCTTTTTCAAGTGATCAATTTTACTTTTCCAATATTTAAACAAAAATTAATTCAGCTTTGTTGATATGACTTAACTTGCCCTTTATGTTTATGAAGGCATTAGAAAGTTTTCCCAAAAGCCTAGATTCTTTCTTAGGGTAGCAAACAATACACTTTCATAAAATGATCAAATCCAAGAATATAAATCATATTGCCATGGTTCATTTTTGGAGTGCATATTTCTCTTAATAGTTATTCAATTTTCAGTGTTATTAATAATTGTGGTCACTTCCCTGATAGATTAACACTGATCATGGGAAAATGTCCAATATGTAAATACTGTCAAATGCAGAATCATCTTTCTCTGGCTCTCTTTAATAAGGCTGTGTTTCTAACTATATAACATACATATGGATGGTAAAAACCATCCAATCACAGGCAATGTTGACTACTGTGACAGATACTGGATTTCATTCTGATGGCTTTAGAGTGTATGAGCTCTCAACTAGGTCTTGCTTTGTTGCAAGAATTCTAGTCTGGTGTATGAAATTTTGATAGTGTATGTAGTAATTAAAAATATTTACCACTTAACTGGAGTTTACCTAAATTCTATAGGTTCAGTTGTAAAGATTCTTTGCTACTATATCATTAAGAAAAATCAAGATGAATTATTTATAGAATCTAATCCTTAATTTCTGGAACATTGGACTAGGGCTTATTTTGATGCATTTAATATACTAAAGTTTATAATTCCTCATATCCATTATATCATCTCAATTAACATGATCTTTTTCAGTCTTTGCATCAGGAAAATATTTCATGGTGATGATGCATTAAGTATACCTCAAATCTAGAAGATTTATATCAACAACCATTTACTATTTCCTCATCTGTCTATGGGTGTTTGAACTGGGCTCCCAGCTACATGCTTTGCCCAGTTATGCTCCATGTGTCCCTCAACATCCTTAGAGCAAAGAAATGGCTGGATCATATTCATTTCATACCAATGGCAGAAATACAAGAACAGTGAGCCAAAGTGACACACTCTCCTTCCTGTGCACATTCAATTGGTCAAAGCACACCACCTGTTTAAGCCCAAAATGAAAGATGGAGAACTACACTTTTAAATTAAAGTGACATGGCAAAGAAAGATTAAAGCATTTCGAATAAGGGTATTAGTCTTCCAGTCTTGATATCTGGTAATTTATATAATTACCCATGCTATTTTTAAAAGTACATTTGTAGTGTTGAGGTAAATAAAGCAGATTTGTAATATAAACAGCAGATTAGCATACATATATATGTATATATAGAAACTATTTGTTTTACTCATTTGTAGGATTAAATCCTTGTAGACTTAATGAAAAAGTACCTGTTTAACAATTTTTAAATGTTGGGTAAAAGATGGAGGTGATAAGAATTTAAAATGAAATAGTTTAGGAGCCCAAACTTAGGTGCATAAACTATTTCTGATCAGTCCATGATGATTGTAAATGAGAATACAATACTTTTCTATACAAACCCTAAGATTCAGGGTAGTTTCTTGTTACTATGCTGTTTCAGGACAGACAAATGTTCAACCATCTGGGTTATTAAAATATTAAAATACTTCCATAACTAAACAGAGCCAACGTTGCATCCAGAACACTAAGTACATTAAATCCATGTCACCAAATTCCATCCATGGCCCCATTCACAACCTAGTAGCTAAAGGTGTTATACCCAGCACTGCAGGGGTCCACAGGGCCTAACTTCAGTCCTAACCAGATTTATCTCTGACTGGATGGTACCCATAGGGCAGCCTATGCTGTACTGTAAATCTAATATTTCAAATAACACCTGATCAGTTTGATCAAGAGCAGACATCTGATTTTATGATATGAGTAGAGGCTAAATTCCATTGTTCAGGATAAACACAAAAAAGCAGGTTTACTCTTGTTGCTATTATTCACCTCACATTCTGTAATGATTCAACCATTGTGAGTCAAAACAAAACCAAAACCAAAACAAAACAAAACAAAACATCATTTCAGTATTTGGACTAATAACCCAAATAATCATAACATTTCCACTGAACAGCCTCTAATAATGATTTTTTCTTTCCTTTTCTTTGTTTTCATTTTTGCCTAAAACATGCAGTTAAGTTTTATTGTAAGAAATAAAAATATTACTAATTTTTACAAATTAATATATTGTTTGAAATATCAGTAACCATGAAAGTTATGTTTGTTTAAAACTGCGTTAAGTAAATTTGATAGATATCTTCTCAAAACCTTCTACATGCACTATAAAATTTTTGTGACATGTTAGTAAAAACATAAATAAAGAAAAAAAAAAAGAAATTAAAGTTTGTGACCCTAGCATATGCAACACATAGCAATGAAAAACTTAAAACATATAATTTCATATTTTTATTATCTTTATTTGGACAGCCCATTTTTTTACCATATAAGAAGAGAAGAAAAAATTCAATACTATGTAAACAGTAACTTCAGGACTAACATCTATATATAGGCCTGACCTACAATTAGAGTTCTTTGGGCAAAAGGGATTGTGGGTGAAGATAGAGATATTTCTGGAAGGTGTTTTGTAGGATTCCAAATCCCACATGCTGCCTTAACATCTCCCTCACAGTGACCCCAAAGAATTATGCTGATATCCCCCAACCCAGAAAGCCCCTGAATCTAGATAGTTCCCCTGCAACCAGACTAGCTGCAGCTCTGCCTCCTTTTCAGTCTGATAGATTTTTACCTCCCTTCTGGGCACAGTTATACAAACAAGTTAATTACATGCTCCTAAGGAAAAAAAAAAAAAAAAACCCACTCACCTCCTTGTCACTACAAAGCCTGATTCCCACAGTGCTTCTGGTTCATACTACTCCTGAGTGCAACCCCTGTGTGGGCCTGTATGGTCTGTGATGTCCTCCTCCTAGGGCTGTGAATATATGATAAACTTTTGCCAATCTCATCTGTCTAGTGTCACAAGTGATGAGTTCAGCCCTTTCAAACTATTTGTGGTAGAGGATCCCTCCTTGGTCAAAAGGGTGAGTAGGAGCTGATCAGACCTTTTCTTTGTTTTCATTTATGCCTAAAACCTGCAGGGAAGTTTATAGACTGAAAGTAAACTGATATTATAGCTGTGTCCAAGGAATCACTACAATTTGAGCAAGGGGGTAGCATCAACTCTGAAAATCCATTCCATTTTATCTATTAGACACAGAGCTTAAGGTCTGTGAGCTTTGCCAATGCCTATAAGGAATTTGATATCTGAAGAGAAGCATTATCTCCAAATAGAAAGATAAAACTATAAAATTTAGCTTAATGAAAGATTCATTAAATATTTGTTATATATATAATTACTAAAATCACAGTTATATATACATTACATTTAATGTGGAATGTGAGTACATTTTAGTATGTTTATGATGAGGCATCTGATAAAATTCTCTGAGAAAATAAAATTATTCAGAACTTGGAAGACTGACTTAATAAGTAAATATTACTTTATGGAAATTAAAAACTAAAACCACAGCTAGAAATTACTTGAGCATAAGACAACTGGAATAGAGTAAAAGAAGAAAGGAGAGACTATGCTAAGAATAAAAAGGCCAGAAAGGAAAATATATCACTGAAGACATGAGGAGAATTGTTTTCTGGGAGGCTAAGGAAGGGTCACTTTGCTTGCTGCAGAGCATCTGGTTATATCTAATAATAAAACACTAAGAAAACTACATCCTGTATTGTCTGATGAACTCTGGGGATAGAGAATGGTAACATTCCCACACTTTGGTCAGAGTTCTGTTATATGTAACATACATTCAAGTCTTCCACTAACATCCTGTTTCAAGAAAACAAAACTAAACTAATATAACTGCATAATGGCACAGGGCTATGTTTATAGGGTTATTAATCTAGCTCCTTTCAAAACAACCCAACTGAGAATAAACAAATAGTAAATGAACCCTGCCAGAATGATGCCAGAAAGTGAATATATCAGCATCTTTTCCTAACTGAAATAATTCAAATGTAATAATAGTTATGCATTTCTTTGTGTGCAGGAAGAAATGTAGTATCAGTCAACACTAGGAAAGTGAGTCAATGTACATGATAAGGTATAATACTATAAATTCATTTTCACTCATTTCTTGTCTTTTGAAACTAATTTTCATTGGTACTTTTTTCTTTCCTTTTTCTACCCCCCACCTTTTCTTCCTCAGAATGCCATTGTTCTTTCTTGCTTTTTATTTCTGGGGATAGCTAATTATAATTTTGATTTACTCAAACTAAACTAAAATATTATGTTGTAAAAACCATCAGCTTACTAACCACCAACTTACTACACATAAACTGTCATCACTGTTAAATTATGATCTTCATTGAGCTGGAATATAAAGAAATTACCCAGAGTATATATGTATGTGTGTATCTTTCTATTTATTTATTTGGTGATGATATTGAATCCAGGGCTTCATACATGCTAAGAACATGCTCAACCCAGCCCAGAGCATGTATTTTGAAATTCATCAAAAATATGCTTTTTTGAGATAACAATATTTTTCTTAAACCTTTAGTTTTGAAAGTATTTCTATCATTCATATAAATAGTATGATTTTTAATGATTAAAAAACAACTAAAATTAATGAGAATAAACAATTTTTCTAAATTAAATATGGTATTATAAGGCACATTTGTTTATTATTATAACAGGTTTTTATTTTTTCATTTTTAAAGCACTTATTCATTATACTTATTGTAGAGCTTTCCCTTTGGTGATAGTCTATGCATTGGGTAAGTAGACTTTAAATAGAAACGGTCCATTATTGGAAAGATGATGCAATACCAAAAGGTGTCTACTAACTTCAATTTACTCTCATCTGTCCAAATAGTGCCACTGTAACAGGCAACATTTTATGACATACACTGATGTTAAAAACTCATTTGTTTTTTGCTGCTCTAGCAACAGAATCATAAATTATCCTTAATATCCACCTAAAACTCAGTAAGCTATCACCACCATGGAATATTAATTTGTATTCTATTAACAGACAAATTTCAATGCCCAGTATCAGTTTTCTGCTTTCTTTTTCATAATGTCCACAGAGGCTGAGAACATTCGTTAGATTCTAGAACACTTTCTAACAAACAAGCTATTTAAAAGTTTTAGTGTTACAAAATATAACAGAGCTTTAATTATTATTATTTCTTTATAAGCAAAGCATTAAAATTTCAGACATGGGATAATTCAAATCAATTTTTGGTATTTTTTCTTTGTACATGTAAGTACTTAACAGGTAATTAAGATGATGGAATAATAACAGCTAACTCTGAAAATATGAAAACATAGTATAAAGACATTATAATTTTAAAAGTATTGTCAAAGTACAGGAAAAGATAAGTATGTAACCTGACAGAGAGAAAAAGAGAACACAAAATAGAACCTGTTAATTTAAGAATTAATACCAAAGACACCATTTCAAATCACTGTGTTAAACATAGACTTAAATGCAAAGGAAAAATATTTAAAAATACCAAAAAGAAATACAGATGATGTCTTCAAAATATTTTATTGGGTTGGTAGACTTTCTAAAGAAAAAAAAAATATGGAGATTACTCTTTAGTCCGCTGAGAAAGGAGAACGCTCATCACTGTTATTGGGAGTGTAAATCAGTGCAACCATTATGAAAACAGTATGACTATTCCTTGAAAACTGAAAGATAGAACAACCATATTATCCAGCAGGTCCACTAACAGGGTATATATTCAAAGAAAATGAAATCTATCTGTCAATGAGACAACTGCACTCCCATGTTTATTGCAGCACTACTAACAATGGCCAAGACATGAGATTGATTCAGATGTTTACTGAGGGCTAAATGGATAAAGGAAATGTGATTGTATATTCACGATGAATACTATTCATCCATAAAAAAGAATGAAATTCTGTAATTTGCAGGAACATGGATGGAGTTAGAGGACAGCATGTTAAATGAAATGTCAGACTCTAAAAAACAAATATCATATGTTCTCACTTACATGTGGAAGCTAAAGTGGTTAAGTCCGAAGGGGTATGTGGAGGGGGAAGGAGGGATAGAAAAAAAAAATGGCTAATTGGTACTGAAGGATATGGACAATAGACTCCAAGGAAATTACCTTCCTGTTCCCCTACCTGCCATCTCACCTCACCGTAAATGATCCAGCAACTAAAACTCCTCCCATGACCTTCCCCTGCCTGCCAAAAGGTCCTGCCAAAAGTAACAAACTCTTCCCATGACCTGGGTTTGGTAAGGCCCTATAAAATCCAGACCCTTGTGGAGGCTTGCCACCATTTTCCCCCAAAATGTGCCCCTCCAATGCTGAATAAAGCATCGCTGGTCCATGAGATCTCCCTCCATGTTCTTTTTCTTTTTGTATTCTCTTTCACGTGATTTCAGGTACAGGCATACAAATTGGATAGGAGGAATAACTTCTAATGTTCTGTATCACAGTAGTATAACTATAGTTGATAATAATTAATTGAATATTTCAAAATAGCTAAGAGTATTTTGAATGTTACCAACACAAGAAAAGAATCTGTGTCTGTGGTGATAGATATGCCAATTTCCATGATCCAATCTTTACACATTAATACACGTTATTAAAAGCATCACAGTGTGTTGCGAAGTTAAAAGGGGTTGAGGTCTTTAACCCTTCGTAACCCAGGATAAGCTTCCTTTGTCCAGCAAAGTAAGCCAGAGGGCCCACCTCAACGATGAGACTAGATTGGGAAAGCGAAGGCCGACGGCATTTCCCTCCCCATCTTTAAGACCCAGGAACATACCGGGGAGCCCCGTCAGTGGTCAGCACTGAAGCTCAGGTTTATTTAGGAAAATGGCCAGTCTTATAGTGGACAGAAGCCAATCAGTAAACAGCTTATAGAAGCAAGTAAAGAGCATGGGCACATCTCATAGGGCAGAATCCTCTGCCCTATGCTTAGGGCGGTTCTCACCATACATCACAGCCATGCCCCCTGCTTAGCCTAGGTCCCGACAGGGTGTGGCCAGCGTGGCAAGCAGCCAGAAAAGCCAGAGTTTTCCATCCTCTCGGCTGACAGTGTCCGGAAGGTCCTGACAACAGTGGACACAATATATATGTACAATGTGTCAATTAAAATATATTAATTAAATTTTAACATATTAAAAAAGATGCTACTCTCCACAATTTTTAAATTACTAGTGGGTAAAGGGTTAAAATATTTAATATTTTAAAAGTTTTTTTGTTTGTTTTGGTACTGGGATTGAACTCAGGTGCCCTTAATCACTGAGTCCCTTCCCCTTTTTATTTTTTGTTTTGAGACAGGTCTCAATAAGTTGCTGAGGGCTTCACTAAATTGTTGAGGCTGGCTTTGAGCTTGAAATCCTTTTGCCTCAGCCTCCCAAGCCTCTGGGATTACAGGTATGTACCACCATGCCTGGCAAGTGTGTTTAATAAAATAAACACAATGGTAGCATAAAACAATTCAAAAAAGTAAACAGTGAATGTGGGAAAAAGGCTTAAGCTCACTATTATAGCAAATTTAAGTAAAATCTAAAACAAGAAAGTGCCACTTCTTTTCATTAGACTTGGCTAAATGAGAGACAAACATAAAGGATAAAGGGAAAAACGTGGGGAGAAAGTAAGAAAGAGAAAGAAAAAGGAAGGAGAGTGAAGGAAAGTACCATGGAAGGATGGAAGGAGGAAAAGAAAAAATACAAGATGCTAAGAAAGGGGAGAGGAAAGTTTCTACCATCACGATCCAAGGCATTTAGAAAGGGGAATTTCATACAATGTTTAAAGCCATAGAAGCTGACACAGGTTTGTGGTGAAAATTTTTACATACATATAATATGCCTTCTAATTATGCATCTATCTCAACCTTATAATAATTTGTGCTACAGAAATCAAGGTTTGTACAAATATTTACTGCAAGTGTTACAACATTATATATGGAGGAAAAGTTGCATATAATCTAAATGACACAGATTTGGTGTTCAGCTTCCTGACCATCTTTTCATTGTAAACTCATATGACAGAAGGGACAAAGGACTCTCTCAGGTCTCCTTTACAAAGGCACAAATCTCGTTCATGAGGAAAGTGTCCTGACCACTCAATCACCTCTGAAAAGACCCAACCTTCTAACATCATCAACCTAGAGGTGGCGGTTCAACATGTGAATTTTGGAGACACACAAACATTAAGATCCCAACAGTGGTTACTACTGACTGAAACATTCTCAAGAATTTTTTTCCACTCTTCACCTATAGTTTGGGTTTTTTTAAAATAAGTTATTTATTACTGCAGTTTTAGGCAAGGAAGTTGCCCTGTAAATTACAGCAATTTGTTGATAGAGATTTCATGCATATTCCCTCTTTAGAAACATTTACTAAAATACTAATATTTTCTATGTGAAAAATCTATATTCTAATTTTTTATTGCTCAAAATTTCTAAAAATTGGAACCTAATGCCATATCCAGGTATCAGCCATTAGAAATATAACTGGAATTACACACATCTATTTTTTACTGAAAAGGAATTTTATATAATAATAGCTGGAATTTGCAGAGTGCATATATATATCATGCACTTATCTGAAGCATTTTATATATAATTTCACAAGTATATAAAATGTACCTTCATTTTATTTATTCAGTCTGATTTCCTGTTGATATTTGTTATAAAATCCTAACTGCTTTACCCAGAAAACTACTGAATTCCCAAATGTCATAATTTTAAGAGCAGAGGAACTTTCAAAGAGAAAATAAGTAAAACAGTATGGCTAGCACTCAAAATACTGTAATCATACTCACAAATTATCAATAATTAATTAGAGCTTCTTTTAGAAAATAAGACCAAAAAAGAAATGCCAGCCAAGAAAAGCAAAGGCCACACCACACACTGATCCACTTCCCCTTTCCTCACCAGTTGTTCCTGCTCTAAAATCAGTTATCTCCAAAGTGAGCATGTCAAACTTGACAGTTTTTCATTGTCCTCAAACCCCTGTGCACTTTTAACTTGTGTTTACAACTTGTTTACCTGCCACTTCAGTTCAATGGTCTCTTTCCATTAATCTTTGTCCAGGAGCAATTACCTGTATACCTTGTGCCTGTAACCTTGGATGCTACAAAATTGAAGCTTAGAGAGCAAATGACTTAAATGCCAGGTCCTTGGTTCATAATAGATATAAATAATATCCATTCCTAAATTTTGAATATACAATGACTAGTTACTAATGGGTTAGCTTACCTTTCATTCAATATCATCAAATGAACAAGATTCCAAAACCCGCCCCCAAAAACTCATAAGATGATTTAATTTTATTTTTTACCACTCTCTCTTCCCTCAGGATTTACACATTCTTCTAAAAAAGTAGTTAATAAATATTTCAGAATGAAAAGGCTTTTTGAGGAATGAATGAAAAATGTGACAACTTCCCATAAAAACACTCTGTATTACTGAGAAATAGGCTAAAGGGAAAGAGAAAATCAAAAACTTAAGAGACAGAACATCATTTTTCTTTCACATAACAATTTGGAGATAGACAGTCTAGGGGAAGTTTAGCATCCACATGGAGATCAGACGCAGAGCCGCGTCTCTCTGTGGCTTTACTGTGCATGGTTTTCATTTTTAAGAACACCCGTAGCTTCGGGAAGTGCTGGAGCTCCTGCCATTTTGTCTGTTTCCTAGGCAGCAAGAGGGAAAAGAAAATTAAAAAAAACAAAAACAAAAAATAACACATTTTATACTCTGGCAAGACAATTCACAGAATTTTCATCTTACTTCCACTTGCACTTCATTGACTGACACCTAATTGTATATGTATGACAACTACTGTAAGGGAGGTCTGGAAATCTGAGGAATATTGGTAGGATGGGCATTGACTACCAGCAAACTCCACCACATGCACTTCAGATACGTTCACAAATATTAGCATTCCAGTCTAGGTGGTGTATGAAGCCATCACCCTAACTCTATATCAAGAATCCCTGCTCACAAGATGAAGATTCCCACAGTCTAGGAGGCTGGGTTTAGGACATCATAGTCCTGTTAAAACTGTTCCCCATAATAGAGAACCCAACAAGAGGAACTCTTTGGCAATTACACAGAACATCTATAGATAACTTACATTTATTCTTGACATTTGCTTTCATCTGTATGGACAGAATTTCAACCTCACTTAAAAATTATTTTCCTTGACTTGGTGCAGTTGCACACCGCCTGTAATCCCAGCGGCTCCAGAGGCTGAGGCAGAAGGATGGCGAGTTCAAAGCCAGCCTTAGCAAAAGCGAGGTGCTAAGCAACTCAGTGAGACCCTGTCTCTAAATAAAATACAAAATAGGTCTGGGGATGTGGCTCAGTGGTTGAGTGCCCCTGAGTTCAATCCCTGGTACCCACCTCCCAAAAATAATAATTAGATGTGTAAAAAATCAAGTTTGGCTCCAGTGGGCTTTTTGAACTCAGAGGGTAGGGGATGTCTCAGCCAGCACTAAAGAGGTAACCTAGAGGCCAGTGCGTGGCAACTGTTAGGTTAATTTATACAACACTGCTCCACTTCACATCAAACGCTGCCTTTACTACCTAGAACTAAAGGTGAACTAAAAGTTTCCAAGTGTCCACATGGAAGAGAACTTGTCAAAGTCTCATTCTATTCATGTCAGCTGGTACTCTGAGTGGGGATGGGGAGACCATTGATGAGTAAGAGGCTTATACAATTGCCTGATGTACCTAACAGTTTAGACTGGAACCCAGAGGAAGAAGACTTGGCAGATCGTGCATAGCCTTCAGTCTCTGAACATCCCTTGGAGATGTGGTTGGGGAGGGTACAACCATGAATTATCATTGTGTACACTAGGATAAGAACCTTGACCCCCACTGCTTTCTCTTTTTACTGTGGTTCTGACAAAGCATATGTAGAAAGATTTAGCTGCAAGCTAAAATCCAAGTTTCCCCCTTTCCTTGACTGTCTTGAGAAGGATGACCTGATATGTAGAGCTTCTGGTACCGAAAACCGGGAGGAAAACTCTCGGGGGCAGAGTTAAGCTTTTACTACTTTTACTTCTACTTTCTTAGAGCTTAGAGTCTTAGAAAGAAAGATAGAGAAAGATTTCTTCTTGTCTTCTTAGCTTAGAGTCTTAGAAAGAAAGATTAGAGCTTAGCTTAGAGAAAGACTAGAGCTTCTTTCTTCTCTCTTCTTTCTTCCTTCTTCTTTCTTCTGTCTTCTGTCTTCCTCAGGAGCCTCGGCCTAACTCTGACCAGTCATTACTTCTTCTATCTGGTTTCTCTTCTGTAACCGCTCTGCCTATGTTCTGGCCGCTCTGATTCTGACCGACCGAGTGACTGCCCGGCTGACTGAATTCTCCGTTCTCCTAACTCTGACCGCTTTCACCCGGTTATATACCTTCAGCTTTTCGGGTGCCTACAGGTGCGTCACATACATATCAGGTGGAACTTACGGCTTCCAGCTAGCTGCAACAGCCCTTCTTAATTAGGGCTCCTTCATATTCCTTCCCTTTAGTTTAAAAAGGTGCTTTAATTCTATTTTCTCTATTTTATTTTTTCTATTTTCTTTTATTTTCTTGTCCCTACCTAGCTTTTCACCTTTTGTTTTTAAAAGGGTGGATATTTGAGCCCTTTTTGAGAAGGTGCTGTGGCTTTAAGGAAGCCTACTGCTGAGGAGCAGCTAACGCACTTAGTTAAGCACAATTGTATAAGCGGCTTTGACTTTTTTTTTTTTTTTTTCCTCTTCTTTATTTTTCTTTATGGCTTTCTTGCCAAAGCTCAATGGCTTTTTTTCTGCATGGTTTTTACCATGCTATTTAGTTCTCTATTTTCTACTAAAGCTCAAGGCTTTTTCTCTATATTTTTTATGGCTTTTGGCCGGCTACTCTGCTTCGGCTTTTCGCTGTCTACTCTGCTTCAGCTTTTGGCCAGCTACTCTGCTTCGGCTTAATTCTTAACTGGCTTCAACTGAGTCAGAGGCTCTGCTCTCTTGTTTCTACTCTTTTTGCTGGTCTCAACTGAGTCTGAGGCTATGCTTTTTCATTGCTCTTATTTCTTAGCTTTTCTTCTCTGCCTGCCGAGCCCCGGACGGACCACCATTTGTAAGCTGCCTGTCACGGCCAGCCACGGCGCCGCCACGGGAGGAAAATTCTCGGAGGCAGAGTTAAGCTTTTACTACTTTTACTTCTACTTTCTTAGAGCTTAGAGTCTTAGAAAGAAAGATAGAGAAAGATTTCTTCTTGTCTTCTTAGCTTAGAGTCTTAGAAAGAAAGATTAGAGCTTAGCTTGAGAAAGACTAGAGCTTCTTTCTTCTCTCTTCTTTTCTTCCTTCTTCTTTCTTCTGTCTTCTGTCTTCCTCAGGAGCCTCGGCCTAACTCTGACCAGTCATTACTTCTTCTATCTGGTTTCTCTTCTGTAACCGCTCTGCCTATGTTCTGGCCGCTCTGATTCTGACCGACCGAGTGACTGCCCGGCTGACTGAATTCTCCGTTCTCCTAACTCTGACCGCTTTCACCCGGTTATATACCTTCAGCTTTTCGGGTGCCTACAGGTGCGTCACATACATATCAGGTGGAACTTACGGCTTCCAGCTAGCTGCAACAGCCCTTCCTAATTAGGGCTCCTTCACTGATAAATGTAAAATTCGGTACCATGCTCACTATTCCAAACAATGGCATCTCATAAATCTAAAATGAAAGGATGAACTTCAAGAGAGTTGATTAAATTCCAAATGGTTTACAGATAAGGTATTTTGCCTGCATTTGTGAATCATTTCTAAAAACTTTGAAATGAATGCTAAAGCTGACCATCAAGAACTGAAAAAGAATAAAAGTGTTTGATAAAGATAAAATTAGTATGCTTGCAATAAGAACCTTTCATTACAGTGAATTAAATAGCATGAGAATCTTGGATATATTTCTAGATTGATAATAATGGGCTGGTCTGATTTTTGGAAAATATTTCTACCAGTTTTCTTTGAGATTTACAGATTATCTTTTCCCTGAGCTTTATAGAGAATTCTGATAACTTAGTCACCCATCTTGAATGTACAGTTATATAATTATTTGTTGAAATCTTTTATCCTTTTGAAGATAATAGTGTGTTTATTCTGCTACACTCTACTTGATGATTCTAAATTGATATGCATCATTTTGGAGAGATAGGCATCTATATGATTTAAATTATACCCTTGTTTTCTTTATCTTGGGATGTGGAGTCTTGTACAACATTAGAGACTACTGGGGACAGAATTTCTAAGAGTAATTGGTACATGAAAAAGCAGTTATTCTGAGAAATACACACAGATATATTTCAAATAATCTCCCAAGAAGAAAAGATGACACTTTCACTTAGCTGCACTATTAAAGTAAGTTCTATTGGGATCTTGACCTCCTGTCTTGTATCAGGACAAAATACAAGTTCCATGGCATAAGTAGATAGATGTCTTGTGCAATATGGACCAGAAAAGTGAAGCATATCTTTTAGGTTGCATAATTAGTTGGCATTAAATAATATAATTTAAGCTTTCAAATGTCATTGCTGTACTGCAAGTATCTTTTCAAGTGTTAGAATATTTTCCTACATTTATTCTGATATTTTGTTTTCTACATGTTCTATTCATGTAGGTAGTTTACTTAGGATGAAACTTTTTAAGTAGCTAGAAATAAAAGTACCATTCATCAGAAATAATCTTTAGCTAAATCTTAATGCCAAGAAATGCTGTGTCTTCAATTTAGATATAATCACCCAAGCTTATTTTAATACATATTGCTTTGGTAAGTGTTAAAATAGGACTACATACACTAGCCTGTGGGCTCTGTGATGTCAGGGAGCACAGTACATTCTTAACATAAGGTCTGACTTCTAGTGGTATTCAACAAACAAGATATTGCATGAAAATTTGGGAAAATTAATGATTAATAATAATTTCAATGCCACAAAGATCTTCTTCTATGCTGTTTACATGGAACAAATATTCCAGAACAAATTTCTGGAAAAATAAATATTTGCTAAAAGAAGGTGTGAAGTTTCATTATTTATGTATATATTCTAACATTAAGTTCTAAGTAATGAGCACCTTGTTTTTCAGTATCCCTATAACCTAGATTGACAGGTAAAATTTTCAAAGAAATATATTTACTACATTTTACTAGAGAAAGTTAAGGAGGTACTTGCTCATATCAATTTAAAGACTTCAAATTATATAATTTCTCAGAATCGTCTGTAACTATGTGATAAAAATATATCAAAACCCCCAGGTTCACTTGTAAGAAGGTAGTAAGAATATAGGATAAAACAGTATTAAATGACTCTCTCAGCTCCCAGTTGACAGACATAAATAGTGTTCAGTAACTCTAAGAAGGTCAACCTGTAGCCCAATGATAATACTTAAGGTTGTAATGATCGACTGTGTTGAAACAGAATCTCGACTTCAGACCAATTTTCTCTGTACTTTGAGTCACTCCACTATTGAATTCTAAGTTCTGTTCTCTCTTTCTATGCATAAACTCTATACAGAATAAACACGTTCCCTAGAAGCTTTCAGAGCATTGCACTTATTTATGTTAGGGGAAGAATTATCAAGCATATTAATCTGACTAAATAATATTATTAGTTATCAGTCTAAGAAAAGTCTATCATAGACAAAATTACTGAAAATAATGATTAATTTAATGTCTCTTATAAGACTTCTTGTGTTGCTCTATTTTCCAAACTGTACTTAATTATCAAGTAACAAAGTTCAGCTGTGATTGTCTCCCCTCTATATCTGGATACATATCTTTTAATATCATCTTTATAATTTGTAGACAGAAAAGTTACTCTCAGAAACATCTGTCCCATTTGTATGTATTGTTAGCATTGTTCTTCATGTCATTAATGGTGCCAGAACTAGGGTCTGAATATAACTTCTGCTAATTAGTCTAAAAAATGAGCTTTTGGAACAGCACACATTCATTGATTAAATCATTTATTCAACAATTAATAGCTAATTTGGCCCCAGACTTTGTCCTACATAGCAGTGCTACAATGATGAGCTGCACTCGAACAGCCCTCTCCATGAAAGTTGAAGTAAATATTACAGAAGTCAAAGTATTTGAAGCAGTGAACAGAGATTGACCTGACAGAGAAAACTTTGAGAAAAAGTCAACATAGAGCTGAGAGGTATTATAAACATAGAGAAAAAGCATTTTTGTAGAAGCAAGCAGAATGACAAGTTCCCCATTATAGAAGAAATGTCACTGGAGCTGACTATAGACATGAAACACAAAGAATCTGGGCAAAGAACAAGACTTAGCTGCTCTCCAAGATTCATTTTTTTTTTTCTTTCTGCTCAAAACTTAAGTCACATTTTTCAACTGGTTTTATTAATTTTAGTAATATAATTGAAAATAGTCAATGGAATGAGAATGTATATAACCTGTGCTATATTCAGATCAAAGAATTTAAGTGGTATTCCTTCAGGCAATCCCTCAGGTTATCTATTCCTCCTGGTAACATGAAGGTGATGAAAAGGGTGGGCTCCAGTTTATGTACAGGAGAAACAGACTGAGCCTTTAAATTAATGAATAAGGATTGTTATGTTTTGAATATGAGGGGGTTCCTCAAAAGCTTCTGTGTTAATTCAGGAATATTCAAACCTAAACGATTAGATTATGAGAGCTGTAAACTAATCCATCCACCCCTCCTCCATGATGTTCTTCCCTACCTCCCCCAGCAATGGAGTCACCCCCACTGTTGGTAACCATGTATGAATTGTGGGCTTGTCTGAACCATCTCTAGGTGGAGGTGTACCCCTAAGAGAATTCTCGGTGTCATCTCACTGATCCGAGACTGCTCCATTGCCTTGGCAATGTCCTGTTCAAAGAGAATTTGGTTCAGACAGCCCTAGGTTCAAACAGAACTCCCTGGAAGTGGAAAGAGATACCAGTATGCCCAAGCAGCCCTGAGGTGCCAGCTTCCTGGAGGAGGAAGAATTACTGTGCAAGTGATAAGGCTCCAACCAGGCCAAATTCCCCACAGCCTCTTGCTTCTTGTGTATCTTACAGAACCCTTCCTAACCATAAATTCCTTTGATGTGTTCCCTTATAAAATAAAGGTGGTGGGCGTTTGCTCTTTGTTAGGATCAGACCCATCAGGTCTTTTCCACCTGTAAAGCCCCCACTTTAACTATATTTCTTGTTGCCTTTGTTATTATTTCTTAATAGCGTTTTTCAGCCTTTTATTTCCAGCTATCACAGGCCTCTGTGTACTTTCTGATTCCCTCAATGTGAGGTAATGGCCAGAGTTACCATGAACTAACTCTCTAAAACTGTGAACCAAAATAAACTTTTCCTCCTCTAAATTGTTCTTGTTGGGCATTTTGTTCACATTTAGTTAGACTAACACAGGGATTAATGCTAGTCAATCAGAATTCTCACTTTGAACTGTTAAAATATGAGACATATGTTTCTGCTATGCTTGATACAGTATATATATTTTATGTTATTTGCTACCGAAACTTAACCTAATGTGATTACTATAGAAATGCACAGATTGAAGTGGGGCATTGCCCTGACAAAACTTAAATATATGGTATTAGTGACAATCACACATTTTGCTAAAAAGCTACAGACTTATGTTATGCAAAACATAAAGCATTGCCTGAAATAAATGGGAAAACAGATCATGTGCCTATTGAGCCTCTAATTTTTTGAGAGGATATTAGAAGGGATTAAATTGTAATGTTTGCTCTTGTGATGTTTATTAATGGGTATTAAGGAAAGAGCTGAGTTCAGTCAAGGATTTCTGGGTTTTCCAATGGAAGTAAAGTAGAACAGAAAGTCCAGATATTTGGAGTCACGGGAGCTTGTCTGCTTCTGAGAATTCCAGAACATAGAGAAATAAGACTAGAAGACTCATCAAAACTTCTCTGTTTTACAAATGAACTCAATTCAGTGGCAAATGCAGGAAAAGGCTATATATAGCCTTCTAAACCATGCCCGCTATTTTACAAACTTCAACAAACCATCAATACCTTGAAAGAGATGGGCATTGGGTGGAGGGAGTTCAGGGAAGGAAGCAAAGAAATAAAACAAGATTAAGAACTAACCTAAGAAGGAAACTTCAGAGTTCTGGAGATAGTTGGAATTACATGAATCAGATGTCTAAAATATTTTTGAGAATATTCCCAAGAAAAAATAAAATAGAACATCCTTTGACTGTTTATGCTGTACAGTAACCCTTGGACTCCTCAAACAAGAAGTAGGACGTGAAGTTTGTATGCCTCCAAAGTGGGCACACTACAGTAGTCAACTCGTGTTTATTGTGGAAAACATACAAGGACAAGCACTCTAGAAGCTGGCACCTTCCACAGAGCACAACCTCTGTGTGAGAAAATCCTTCTTCTGCTAAGGCTGAAGGCCTTCAGAGACCTGCCCAAGAGGTTTTCATCATTGGTAAAAACAAAAGATTGATATGTATCCATATTGTTGCTTGTTTGTTTATTCACAATAATCCTGATCTTGCTGTAGCTTATCTTCCTTTCCTTAGGTGCATACTAGGTTGAATTTCCCAACATCTTTTGCAATCATATGTACCATATGACTGAGTTCTTAGCAGAAGATGAACAGAAGAAATATATGCCTTTTATAATACAGATGTTCCTCCTTCCATAAAGATGTGTCCCCTTCTATAGCTGAATGAAAATGTCAACAAGGAGTTTGAGAAAGAAAAGTCACAAGAAAGAAAATAGCACAAATCCTTGAATACTGGCGTGGAAAGTCACCCTCTGAAGGGACACCCATGCAGTGGGTTCAGTGGGTGAAACTAATATGTAATGAAATCAAATCACAAAATATTTTAAGTCTATTATTTACAGTAGTTAATTCTATTATGACTAATAAGGGGATATATTGATATACGAGATGGGACTAGATAGAAGGAACCTTGAGGGTGTTATAAAAGGAAATATAAATATTGTGGGACATATGGACAAGACATTGTGGGTCATATGTCCCACAATATCTGGACAGGGAATACTCACTGCCCCAAAGTCCCATTCAATATAACTTTATCCAAGAGTTTTCATTTTTAATGAAGTATTATTTGCTCCAAAATAAGCTTTGTTGGGTTAAAAATTTCAGTTTTTTTACTTCTACTTTCAACCATATATCAATAAGCAGGAAGTTTTTGTCAGAGCTTTTCTACATGTAATATAGCAGTCTTCCTCAGAGGGGTTCACCATAAAAATGAAGGATATTTAGTCACAAGCATCTAGGGAAAACTTTCTCCATCTGCTCTGATTGGGTAAATTCTTCAACACTATTACTCATGCCATGAATTTAGGTTATCAGCCATTTTTATGATAAGCTATGCTGTAACCTGTGAAAAGCACGATAAAACTGCTAGTTGTGGAAATTGTGGAAAATTTATAAATTTGGAAACATGTAATGTGTGATGAAAAAAGTGAGTAAGCAGACCAATTCAGTCTCAAACAAATCTGAACCTTTTTGCTACAGTGGTTTCAAAATTTATTTTATAGAATAAACCTACAACAATTATTTTTTGATAACCCTATTTTCCCCAAATAAATATTTTCAGCAGCAATGCACATACAATTTTTATATTTAATTTAAAAAATTAAGCATGAATTTGTGCTACTAAACTTAAAACGTTCTAACTTTTCTATCCACTATGGGGGTTGTGATGGTATAATTGACCACAAAGAAAGTAGAAATGCATATGTGCTCAGAAAGCATCAGCAGCTATTCCACATGTTATCTATTTAAAGAATACTGTACCTGAAGAACATAATTTAACACATGCAGCAGTGAAAGTATTTATACATCACTGTGGTGCACACCATTTCACTTATATCAAAGAATTATTCATATAAATGAGTTTGCACATCTTTAACTTTAAGGTACTATGTGCACTTTAGAAAAATGAAGAGAAAGCTATTAATGTACTGACTCCATCAACAAAAGAAAAATATTTTAAGCAATTAAATGGGGAAAGTTTTAATAATGTCATCAGATGCTCCAAATAGAAAGTTTTAATAATTTAATGATTTGATATTTCTCAACCATTTCATAGAAACAAAATAAAACATTCAGAAGTCTATTCATTCAAATGTAAATCCACCCAACATTTTATGAACAACATTTAAATTCTGTTTAAAAGGGCATCATGAAGCTCAAACAATAGTAAATGTTCAAATACAGCACAATGTATTTCTTATACACTGTTTGGGGCCAAGGATTGTTTTACAGGTGTCAGTCAAAGGATGCGCTAAACATTTTTCTAGTGAAGTTCCTCAAAAACAGTTCAGGATCATGTGTCTTTTAATTTCAGTAAGCTCCCTGTGTTAATAATTACTCTCAAAGTTCTTTCCTATTTTCTTTCAATTGGAAAGTAAATAGGGCAAAGCCATGGATTCTGGTACTCCCAAAGACTGGCTGTAATGTACCAGCACCAGTGGACTGGGAAAATACTAAGCCTAGTGCAAGGGAACAGCACCTCCCATAGGCTTGCATAGGCCTGACAAGAGCCCATGCCCTCGTGCTTCATCTTGTGAAAGCTTTTCCTTAGGTCAGAAAGTCATCATAAGGAAAAAAGAAGAGAAGGTCAATCATGGCTGGAGTCAGGGGAGGGGCGAAATTTAACTTGTGAAATATTTAACTGCAAAATATCATCTGACATTGCAATGCCAAGTTTAAAGTATGTCTGTCTTTTCATTTGTACAAATGGGAACTTAAGAGCATTTTGAGAAGTTATATAAAAATAAGTTAAAATTATTGTACATGATGCACATTTTAGAGTATGTTATCAGAATAAATATATCCCTGACATATCTCTTCATTACAAACTTCACCAGAAGCCTACTCCCTCATAATTTGTAACCCTGCCAGGTACATATTTTTATTTCCCAAAGAGACATTTACTTCATCTATGAAAGATGTATTTTTCTAATTTAACATATTGAAATATTGGTCATAGACTTTCTGATCACCTTGGCCTGCATTCTGCATGAAGTGTATATTGTTCCTATAATTTGCTATTTTCAACAATACCATGGAGACTGAACTGAGGCTATATATTAGCAAATAGTGTTAACCACCCTCGTGTGCAACTCCATACATGGGTTCTCAATATATAGCAAAAATAATTAACCAATCAACAAACTGATTCTTCACTTGCACATACCAAAGTTCTGAGTCATTGACTCACCACTCTGTATCATAATCTAATCTGATGCAAAGACTGACAGCTATTCTAATAGATTTATATTCTGACTATTTTTCATCCACTCCAGAGCCTCTAACCTAGTCCAAGGCACAGGTAGTTCTCACTTGCACTTTGTTATCCCAAGTGGTTATCATTCTTCTAACTTTGCTCCTCTGTGATCAGTTTTTCACTTATCTGCCAGAGTGGTCCAGTTCCAGCTCCATTCAGATTAGACCTTCCTTTGCTCAGTGCTCTCCAAATGATTCTATCTCATTCAGAAAATTTACTGCTTACCTTATTTTCTGAAGTCTGTTTCTCCAGAGAAACAGAACAAATTGGCATATGTGTGTGGTGTTTGGGTGTGTGGTGGGGGAGAATTTAAAAGGAATAGGCTTACACACTTTATAAGCTGAAAAGTCATAAAATCTACAAAGCTTTGAGCTAGAAACTTACAACAGAGCCAGTTGTGCAGGTCCAGTTTCTCTCCATGGGTCACATATTCACTGCATATCACCTTTAGGGACTACTGGGACTTGAATCTAGTTGTCAGTGTAGAAGTAAAGAAGGATGGTACAGTGCAACTTGCCATTGTCTTGTATGACTACTACTTTAAAGGATACCATTACAGTTTCCTCAGGCAGTGTGAGGTTTATCCTCTCAGATGTGGGCAGCTAGACCTCTTTCACTGGCAAAGAAGATTCTTCAAGATTTAGGGGCTCAGTGTCCCCAGCATCATCAGAATCTTCTTCCGTGACCCCATTCCAACTTTCAGTTTCGTATTCTTTTGCAGCTAATACCCCCATATTAGCAATAGGTCTTGTCGTTTGGGGAAGATGGAAGTTCAACTTTTGTTGTAATTCAGCCAGTCACAGGATGGTACTCATTCAGCCTTGATTTTCAGCCTTTTCAGCCCTGCAGCTACAGGAGATAAGGGTCTACTACAACTCTCTCATATAAGCATTTATGTTACTGATGCAGTGCTTGAGCTGGGAATTAAAATCCCTGAGCTTGCCTTTTCTTCCATAACTTTGTTCTGCAACATTAAGTACAACAGTCGATATCATTATATTCATTACTTTTCCAAAAATGTTTGAAAGTTTCAAATACCTGGCTCTTGTTTGTTTTATAATCAATTGATTAGGAATATCCAGTAGAAAAATTTTGCATCTACCCGATCACACATGGACTATCAGTACTCTTTTATCTATCAAACAGAAGAGAATTAACATCCTTAAATCTCAGTAGATGAAAGTAAGTTCTATAAAACCCCAGAATGAAAATTCTAAAAACTCCTCCTTAATATTCTGTTCCTCTAGGGCCATTTTCAGTATTAAAATTATAAATTGTATTAGTAGTCAGGTGACTACTAAAGAAAATGGTGACATTTTCTTTCTCTATTCACTGTTAAAGGGCACCTTGGCTGGTTCTGTAACTTGTCTTTTGTGAGTTGTGCTGCTATAAACATTGATGTGCCTATATTACTATAGTATGTTGATTTCACTTTTTTTTTTTTTTTTTTGATAAATACTGAGGAGTATAATAGCTGGGTCATGGGGTGATTGTATCCCTGGTCTTTTGAGGAATCTCCATACTAATTTCTGAAGTGGTTGTACTAATTAGCAGTCCTATAAACAATGTTAAAAGTATTCCTTTACCACCTTTTCATCCTTGCCAGTAATTATTATTATTTATATTATTGATGTTTGTTATTCTAACTGGGGTTAGATGAAATCTAAGTATAATTTTGGTTTGCATTTCTCTGCTAATGATCTTGAATATTTTTGAACATTTTTTCATATATTTGTTTGCCATTTGCTTTTCTTCTTTTAAGAAATTTTTGTTTAGTCATTTTTCTCATTTATTGATTGTATTAGGATTATTTGGCTTTTGCTTTTTGGTGGCTTTTTTGGTTTTTAGTTCTATTTCCCCACTTTCTTTTTAAATTGGTGCATTATAGTTGCACACATTGATGGGATTTGTCGCATATATTTGTACATGTATACAATATAACAATATATTTTTGCCATTCTCATGCCCCAGCATTTCCCCCCTCCTTCCCACCTCCCACTCCTTTGCTCCCTTTTCTCTACTGCTGTCTCTGATTTTTAGGAGATCCACCCCTAACTTTGTTTTCCTTTTTCCTCCCTAGCTTCCACTTATGAGAGAAAACATACAACCCTGACCCTTCTTCACCTTCTAATTTGACTTATTTTGTGTAACAGGATAGTCCCTAGTTTCATTCATTTTCCTGAAAATACCATCATTTCATTATATATTCTGCATATTATCCTTTTGTCACAAGAGTAGCTAGCAAAGATTTTCTCCCATTCTGTAGGTTCTTTTTTTATGCTGTTTTCTTTGCTGTGCAGAAACTTATTTATTCTTGAATTTATTTCATGCACGTTAAGGGTTTTGTTAAAGAAGTCAATACCAGTACTTATAGGTTGGAATGTTGACCCACAATTGCTGGTCACATTTCTAGTAACTCTGCTGTATATGATTGAAGCAAAGGGAAAGTTTTTAAAGACAAAAATGATGAGTAGTATGTCATATATTTTAAAACATCAATCTTTGGCTAACATGTTGAATAATTACAAGGGAATCCTCAGTGAGAGTTGCTGGACAGTTGTCCTTGTAGAAATATATTTTGTATATAGTTGCAGGGGTCTTTGTGTGAGGATATAGTTTTGGCAAAGTCTATTATGATAGTTACTATTAGAGTATCATGGTTAAAAACCCATGTTAATCAATGCTTGATAATATCTGGGCTTCATTTTACTTGTTGGTTTTGCTGTTTTAGGGTTGAAAAGGTCACTATGTCTCTCTTGGTGAGGACAGATGAATAAGAACAAGAGTAAATATCAAAATGTGATTATTTACCAAGTTGTGTTATTAAATAAGTAACTACTAAATATATTTGTAATATAAGCTGCACTGCCAAATGTATGTAAAATTCCATTTAATTTCCACAATATGTGTAGATATAATGAGGTATTGAGTATCAGAAACCTGATACTCAATGATAGTCATGTTGTCACTGACTCAGGTTTACATAGCCAGTGAGTGATAAAAACTGTCTCAACTTTTATTCATGTGGCTCCAAATATTTCATTTTCCATTATTTCACATTACTTCCAATTACATTTTGTGAACTACTCAAATCAGAATGGTTAAAGTGTGACTATTCTATATGACCCTTGAGTTGAAACTAATGTAGAAAGGTAATGTACCTTGTTTTAATATCCTTTCTTCAGTAACTTTTGCAGGAAAAGAAATCAATTTCCGTTTGATGTACATAATTCTTTCTCACTATACATTTTTATTACTCCTTCTAACTTATAAAACCTTGCATAATTTTTGGAAAGAATTATTTATGCCCATCCTGTTTGTAATTAACAAATCTTTCAGCAATTCAAGTAGCATCATCAAATTTCTACTAAAAATATTCTAGTCCCATGGCCTAACCAATCATAGCCTAGACTATGCTAGGCTACCAGCATTTTAGAAACATCTTTGAGAAATTTGATAACATAATTCAAACCCTAGTGGGAAATTTCAGAATAGCCCCTCACACCCCTAACAGCAACCTGTTATTTTATTTTATTTTGTACCAGGGCTTGAACTCACGGGCACTTGACCACTGGGCCACATCCCCAGCCCATTTTTGTATTTTATTAGAGACAGGGTCTCACTGAGTTGCTAAGTGCCTCACCATTGCTGAGGCTGGCTTTGAACTTATGATCCTCCTGCCTCAGCCTCCCAAGTGCTGGGATTACAGGCGTGCACCACCGCGCCCAGCACCTGTTATTCTAACACTTACTTATAAATAAGCAAAGAACTCATCCTAAATAATATTTGATTATTTACCAAAATATTAAATTTTATGATATTTATGATAGTCAATCCTAGTCTCAAATAAGTAGCAATGATTTTCTCTTGTAGAAATTGTCCCTTCTCTGTAAACCCACTCAGATAATATGCAACAAAATTAGGGCCCCATGTCAAACATCATATTCCAAAAAAGTAGAATTAACATTTTCCTTACTTGTTACCAATATCATATACCATACACCATGACATAAAAATGTAAACACTTCCTTAAAAATTAGAATGTTATGCAAATATGAAGTCAACAAACTTTAGTGATCTTTAAAAATTTTGCACTGCCAAACACTATTCTATCATTGAAATAAATTGACATATCTACTAGAAAAGCATCATACATATATTTTCACAGAATATATATTTATATTCTATTATACTTGCATTCTCTTATGCAGTACATAATATGTATTCTATATATATTTATATTCTATTCATAATATACATGGCTTGCACAAAGTATGTTTAAATTCTACTATAATATACTGTGCCACACTATATATAATATAGTAGAATACAAACTTTCTTTAGCAATATTTCTAGAATCATCAGCATTTAACAATGAGTTACCTATAATGTTTCATAAAATTTTTAATTACATAGACTTTGTGCTCTGTTATTTTTCTTTAATTTATACTGGTGATAAATTATTAATTAATCCTCATAATAAGACTACTCAATTTTAAAGTACTTCAAGCTTAGATTTTCTTTTTAAAGGGGAGAAAAGAGAATTGAAATAAAATAAGCAGCACTGGACCATCTCTGGATAACCTAGTGAAGACCGAACAGTTTTTCTATTTGCTTCGGCTTTTCATATCTAAACTGGAAGTTGTTGTTATATTTATTCTATTTTGGAGAATTTTCTGAAGTTATTTTAGCAGCTTCTTGTCCCATTCTCTGAATCTGAGGTTCACAAATGAATCTCAAGTTTTGTTTAATACTGGATGAATTTTATTTTTCTGTGGCAACAGTTCATATTTTGTGCCATTAAATGGAGGAAAGGGTAGGACTTTTCAAATAAAATAAAAAATAAAAGCTCATAAAACATCAAATTGAGATGTAACTTAGTGAACATAAATTTCAAGGTCAATAGGAAGTTGTGGAATATTATCTTTTTCTGCATGTTTATAACCCTGATTTTTTTCCACTATGCATGACAATGTATTAAATCTGAGTATCTCTTGAGTTTAAAATTTAAATTATCACACATGTGGCTGACTTGTAATATTAGCTTGTTTTGATGTTTTCTGCTCTCTTTAGTTTCTTGCTATGATAGATGTTTTTAAAATATGTTTCTTAAAATATTTCTAAGAGGGTAGATGTAGAACATCTCTTCCTTTTCTATTGAAAAAATTTGAATGCATGTCCCTAAGATCTTTATTTTTCCTTACAGGTGCAAAGTTCTTAAAGTCTTAAAGTAGTGATCTTTAAATTTAACCAAACAGTGACTTGGAAATGTCCTAAAGACATGACATCATTTTGCTAATAACAATTCAATTCTTAGTCATTTTTAGTAAATTGAAAAAGTGGTATATTTTTGTTCATCCAGTATTTAAAAATAGATCAGATGCTATTAAAAAGAAAAAAATAAATAACTGAGTGCATACTTCAGAAAGAAAAGTATAGTGAAAATTTTGTTCTTTCTTTTGAAAAATATGTTAAATTCTGAAATAAAGAGATTTTGTTTTACACAGGTTTCAAGGAAGGTGAATATTATCTTCTAAATTTGATGGCTTTAGGAAGCTGACTAGTCTAATGATTATAAATTTGACATACATTGCAACTTCCTATAGCTACAAATATAGAATTAGAGGAGGATGAATGTGATATTACAATTCAAGGTCAAATGTTAATCAAGTGTTCATGTAGAAGAAATATTTAATGGATTGGTTTCCAGTGGTCCAGCAAGAACAGAAGTCATCTGAGTGGTCAAAAGACCAACTTGTTTATTCCTTTATTTATTAATTGAGCAAGTAATCATTAAGTGCCTACAATCGTACTTTCTTAAGCCCTTGGTAAGTATATGAATGAAAAATGACCCATTCTACAAAAGTTAATAACACAAAGCCCAGATCTAGTCTATGTGGTGTTCTTCCTTCATGAGAAAGAGGCATTTAAACTGGGAGATAAAGGATGTGTAAAAATCAACAATTTGCCCTGATGGGTAGAGAAATCTCTTCCAAGCAGTGTGAAGAGCTTGTGCAAAGGCTCTGAGATAAAAGGGAAGTTAAGAATTAGACTAAAGGAATTCCAGAGTAGACAGAATGTAGACTAGGCAGGGTGAGGTGGTGAGACTACCATGGTGAGAATTTACATAGATGTACAAAAGAAAATCAATGACTCATGTAGCAAAACTTTGACAACTTTTGGCAAGAAATTATCATTTTAATTCTAAATATCTATTCTTCACCGGTTGATATTTAAAAGGCACTGCATAAAATGCATAGCTTTAAGTTGGAAATATTAAAGGTTATTTTCAAAATTAAAATATCTCTCAAAATTTTTCTGGCAGCTTTCATTCCTTCTCATTCTCTCTTCTGCAGCACACACATGTGCACACGCACACACACACATACACACACACACACAGACACACACCACACAATTGAATTTTATTGCTCATATTTCTAGAAGCTCCAAGTCATCTTTACTTTTTCCTTTCCCCATTGCACTAGATTTAAAGAAAACATTTATTTGATGAGAACGAAGCATTCCAAATTCCCCAATAACCACAAACCCCTTGAAGGCTGTGAGTAAATGAATGTACACGAGATGAAGTTCATTTCATTTTTTTCAAACCTGTGGATTTCATTCTTGTCCAGAGCTTTATTACTGCGTCCATGTTCATTCTTCTGACCCCAGGCCTTGACAGTGGAAATATTATTGCTTCATGGGGAAGGATTGTAAGTGGTAATGTCTACATACCTGACAGCATAAACTCATATTTTATATAACAGCTACATAAGCAAGACTATGTTAGTGGTATTTATGAAATATCAGCTCTATTTCTGTACTATCCAAATATAAATTGTGTGATAAATGTGGGTGTTAAGAGGATATAATAAATGTGTCAGATAAAAGAAGTCACTTGAAAATTGCTCTTTAGTATTAATATGTACTTTTAAAATTACTATTATTGAAAGTATACTTTGGGTCAGGGTAATATATGCTTCTGGTGTGACTTTATATAATTCTGAAAAGAACTCTAGGTAATAGATATTGTTATTCTCATTTGATGAGGAAAGATGATAAGGCTTATGAAATTTCTAGCCCAAGTTCCTGGCTGACAGAATTAAGATTCAATTCTAGGACTTTCCAATTCTAAATTCCATGCTCTTAAGTACTTCACCATGCTTCCCAAAAGATGTCTGTTTCTCTTGTTCTTGGTCATAGCTTTCCAAGTGCTTTGAAAATTTTATGCTAGTTTCTCTACACAAAGGCTAATAATCTCTATTTATATGATATATGGTGCTTTAGTATAAAATGGGGGACCCTATTGATTATCTTGTAAAGACATGTTTATTTGGTACTTAGGACAAAAAAAAATGATTTTTTTTCTACCTCATTTTCTGTTTCCTTTTTTCTTCTTCTTCCTAAATACAAGAATCCTACATACAATTCCTCCACTGAGTCTGAACTTTCCTTCTAAAAAGTATTATCTGAATATATGGTTTTAAATGTGACTATAATAACAGTCAGTCTCAAAACTTTTCTTCCTATATACTTGTCTGGACTTAAGTCCACTATTTAAATTACCTGAATGTCAACCAGATTTATAACCGTTGAGTCATATTTTATTACTTCTCTCTGCCCCTTATTGAGAACAGTGTTAGCACAATTTGTAATATTGCTTGTTCTATTTTTACTTTAAATGAAAGCCCACATTCAATTCAAGGAAAACTTAATGTGTTATCAGCTAAATACATAAGCCAGCTTCTCAACAAATAACCATAAATTTCCATAGAACAAAATATATATGTATTAAAAATAATGCACCTTGAACATGTATTTTTCATAATCTTTTTCTGTTTGTCATTTCTATGAATAGTATAGAGATGTCTTAGCTGAATCTATGACTTGGTAAGTGCCATAAAGGAGAAAAAAATGGGGAAAAAATGTCCCAAATACCACAATTGGGGAATGTCATTTTATCTCATGCATTTCTTGAAGCAGTCTCCAGTATAATTAAATAGTTTTTTATTTCTTTTGCTCAGTGCCTTCACTCCTGGTCCACTATCTTTTTTTGGACAAGCTACCTTCTTACCTGTGTGATTTCACAGCTCCTAACTACTCTGGGTCCTGCAGTGGATATACATTTGGCAACCCTACCATCTTTTACTGAACTTGTATTCCTCAGAGTTCTATTGAACACTGTGGGAGCTCTGGGGATTCTATGTTAAGGTTCTGTCCTCTTCCCAAAGCAATGTAATGTGTTTCTGATGGTGAAGAAGTTATATTTGTGCTTCCTTATGACCCTCTCATGATTGCTGGGAGTTTCTCTACTTGGTTTATTCATCCTTTCTGTTAATTCTGTGAGCTAGTCTGAGACACTCAATATATGCCCTTTTGCTTAGGTTAGTATCTTAACAGACACACCACTCTAGAACATCCTCTGTCATCTCTTATGTACATAACTGCTAACCTACTTCTTACTTGTAAAGGTAATCAGAAGTTTAATCACTTATGAGACTTCAAGTTAAAAAGGAAAAAATTATTCATAAGTTTAGAATGTTAAATGCAAACATAAAAACAGAAACTTGTGATGTCATAAAGAAATATATTTTTATTTTTTCAGTAAAATTAACCCCAAAATTGCAACAACATTAGTGATTACCTTTATCCCAGTGAGTAAAACTTGTGTTCCATTTCTCTCTCTAATAGCATTCTCCATTAAAAAAAAAGGAGGAGTGATTCCATTTCTTTGAAGCACGAAAATCCAGGCTTTAGCACTTAAGGTTACCAAAGAAAGATGAGATGTGCTCAAAGGAAAAGTACTCACTTTGAATGGTCTATCCCTGAAAATTAGAAAAATTTTTAAAATATTTTATTATGGCTGGGGATGTGGCACAGTGGTAAAGTTCTTGCCTGGCACGCATGAGGCCCTGGGTTCAAAACCCCAAGCACCAAACAAACAAGTTTTATTATACATTATTAAAAGTAACCTATGAAAAGAAAACATAAAACTATAATGTTACAATACACAGATATTTTTAAATGAAGCACTGGAAATATTAATTTAATGTGTAATAATGATTATTATAATATGATATACTCATGCTGTTATTAATTTTAACTGGAATAATACATTAACATGATTTTTTTCTTTTAAAGGCACTGTGGCATGTAAACATATATTTGTATGCATATGTTAAATACATTATATTTGCATATGTAGAGAAATATATATGATTTATAAAATGTATTTACCTCTATAATTGGGGCATATTAACCAAAAAATATTCTAAGTAAGAAAAAATAAATTAGGCACAGAATCCAAATCAAGAAAGAATAACTAACACTACTAATACAGAACATTTTCAAAAACATGGTATTTGTTTGCTACAGCTGCTATAACAAAGTGTCATGGACTGGGTGACTTAACATAAATATATTGTCATATTTCTAGAGGATAGAAGTCTGAGATCAAGGTGTTGAAACTGTTGGTTCCTTCTGAAGGCTGTGAGAAAGAATTGATTTTGTGTCTATCCTCTAGCTTCAGGAGGTTTGTTGGAAATTTTTGCAGTCTTTGGCTTATAGAAGAATTACCTCAATCTTGGCCTTTATTTCCACATGATATTTTTGTGCATGTGTGTGTGTGTATGTGTGTGTATATGTGTGTGTGCCTAAATTTCTTTAATTTGTCAAAGGACAGGAATCATTTTATATTTGGACTTACCCTAATGACCTTTTCTTAACTAATTACCACTTCAAAGACATTATTTCCAAATAAGGTCACATTTTGAGGCAGCAGGAACTAAAGTTTTACCATATGTATTCTGAGAAGGACTCAGTTCAACTTACTAGAGACATTCAGTGCCATATATACTGCAATCTGTATTACAAATGCTGAACATAATTAAATGTTGATATACCAAATAAGTGATCTGGAGTCATCAAACTTGTCAATATGATGACCCCTCAAAATGAAATTATTAGAAAAGAGTAATTTTTATATTATAGTACAATTATGAAAGCTGCAGATACATGACAGATGATTGAAAGGAAATATGAAGAAGTAAATGTAATTAGAGAAAAAGAGTTAGGTCTGCATTGTTACCATTTCTTTTATAATATTGATTTAATAGTAGTGCAAATATCAAAATATGATAAACCATCTCACGTATGTTTTCCTAAAGGAGAGCCTGATTTACAAGGAGGAGCTTCAAGTAAGCCACTCCTGCTGATACCTAAATCAAAAGTAGTCACAAAGGAGCAAAGGGAATGCACTTCTAACAGCAGGCACAAAAATTGCATGCATTCAATAGTTGAGAATGTGTTATTCTCTTGAAAACTAACTATACACATAAAAACTCCATATAAGTAGCCAGTGTGCACAGGGGAGCAACTTTACTTGCCACAGAGCAGTTGAGTGAACATTTTCAGTTTGGAAGTGATGTGGAAAGTAAAGGCTGCTCTTGCCAGCTCAGGGAAGGATAATAAGCAGTGTTTCAAAGAAGACTGCAGAACAGTCCTGCTACTCCAACACCTAGCCCCAAGGGAGCATGAACTCATGGTGACAAGAAGCATGGTAACTATGAGTTAGGAACAAAGACCTCATGAATAAATACTACCATGACTTCCTATAAAATGGATGCATATATTAAAACACGCAGTCTGTATATCCTTATTCCTGAAATACACAGGCTATTCAGTGGTGGGAATGGTCCATATAATAACAGAATACACCAAGGTGTTAGTTACCATTATTACAACAGTTCTAGAGGGTGTCTGTGGGTAATTTGCATTTTTGCATTGCACACCAGGAGAAGAGAATTTTCTCTTTTATTTAATGTAAATACAAATCACATTTTACTTACGTACATAATATGAATTTTTTAAAATTTTGAAACAATATCAGATACACATGAATATTTACAAAGACTCCTTTTGTGATTTTGACTCATTTCCTTTAATGTTAAGGTCTCACACAGCCAGTTTACATTTGTCAGAGTAAGAAATTATGATCAGTACATTACCATTAACTGAACTTCAGCTTTCACTAATTTTACCACTGAAGAGTTTTTATCTTCCAGCATGTAATTCTGGATGTTATAATGCATTTATGGGGTATAATATTATGTTTTGATAGATGTATACATCACCTAATATCCTTAATTTTTTGTGTGTGTGGTAGAAATCAAAATCCAGGGTAAGCACTGTAGTACTGAGCCACATACCCAGCCCCCACTTTACATTTAATATACATAATTTTAAAAACAAAGATAATGGATGACTTTAAGAAAAATCTTATATTATAATTAGCTTGCTGATTTATCTTTATTTTGTGTGTGTGTGTGTGTGTGTGTGTGTGTGTACTAGGGATTGAAACCAGGCTCACTTAACCACTAAGCCATAACCCTAACCCCTTTTTTATGTCTTATTTTGAAACAGGGTCTTACTAAGTTCTTATGGCCTCACTAGGTTGCTGAGGTTGGTCTCAAACTTCCATTCCTCCTGCATCAGCCACCTGATTCACTGATTCACTGGGATTACAGACATATACCACTGTGCACAGCATCGTTTTTTAAATATATACTATCCCTGCTTTGGTTATTGAGATCAATATCTACATTTTCGGCAAAAACTAAAAGTAAAATGGAGAATTACTAAAATTAACTGGGTCTTTTTATGAGTCATTCTATCTTTCTATCTTGCGTACACATGGTTCTTCACAGTTTATGCAAATTCTAAATGTAAGAAAAAGGCTCACGAGCTTATGAAATTCCAAAGTTTAAAAAAAAATCTATAATGTCCAAATAGACTACCTTCAAGCAAGTGTTAAATGCATCACTTAAAATACATTTGGGTATAAGTACTAGAATATTCAACTCCAGTAGCTTGTATAAATAACAGTTCATTTCTCTCCCTTTTCTTCCCTAAATGAACAAATCTAGGTACAGAGTTTCTTTTTTGTTTGTTTGTTTGTTTGTTTGTTTTTGTTTTTATACATGACAGTAGGATGCATTGTGACATATTATTCATATGTGGGGTGCAACCCACAAAATTTTGATCCCATCCTTGTGGTTGAACATGATGTGGAATTACACTGGTCATGTATTCATACATAAGCATAGGAAAGTTATATCAAATTCATTCTACTGTCTTTCATTTTCCTGTCTCCCTCCCTTCCCTTCATTCCCCTTTGTCTAATCCAATGAAGTTCTATGCTTCTCCTCCCTGCCCTCCCTTGTCATAGGTTACTATCCACATATCAGAGAGAACATTCTACTTTTGTTTTTTGGGGGACTTGCTTATTTCACTTAGCATGATATTCTCCAGTTCCATCCATTTACTGGCAAATACCATAATTTCATTCTTCTTTAAAGCTGAGTAATATACCCTTGTGTGTGTGTGTGTGTGTGTGTGTGTGTGTGTACACATATATACACATACCGCATTTTCTTTATCCATTCATCTGTTGAAGGGCACCTAGCTTGACTATTGTGAATTGAGCTGCTTGCTATAAACTTGATGTGGCTGTGTCACTGTAGTATGCTGATTTTAAGTCTTTGGGTATAAACCACAGAGAGGGATAGCTGGGTCAAATGGTCTTTCCATTCCAAGTTTTCTAAGGAATCTCCTTACTTCTTTCCAGAGTGGTTGTACCAGTTTGGAGTCCCACCAGCAATGTGGGACTGAATCTTTTTCCCGACATCCTTACCAACATTTACTGTTACTTTTATTCTTGATAATTGCCATTCTGAATAAAGTGAGATGGAATCTCAGTGTATGTACAGAACTTCTGGAATTGCTAATTCCTATAGCATCTCCTTCTCTTGTATTTCCTTCACATAAAATAACAGCTGAAGATCCACCATGATCATTGGAGCTCAAGAAAGAGTAAAATGCTCAAGAAAGAATAAAAGAGTAAAAGCTCAAGAAAGAATAAAAATGGGAGAGTTGGGTGATGGATGATGCTTACGTGAGAAAGCAAAAACTTTATCTAGAGTCCGCAACAGACTTCCACTTACATGTCCTTAGCCAGAAAATATCACATAGGCAAGCAATGTTGTGAGGGAAGGTGAAAATGAAAATGTTTTATTTTTCTTCCTCCCATGATGTAGGCAAAGAAATCTCCTTAGGAAATGACTGTGGTTGATTAGCCAACCTTATTGTAATAAGAAATAAAAAACAACTAATTAAATCTCAAAACATATTTTAGGTCTTCTTCCTTTTATAAAGAAATGTATATTTAATATCATTAACATTTAATTACAGTTGTCATCATACTATTGTTCCAATCAAAGGACTCCAAACATTCAACCAATTAATAGCAAGACATTCTGCCAGATTTGAGAATCATTGTTCAAAAAACACACATAAACATGTATATAAGAAATGAAAACAAGGTCAACTGGAATTCAAAACTATAAAAAGCAAATAATCTGTTTGGAAGCTATGATGTTAGAACACCTACATTTAGGATCATTATCCTAAATGCATGATTGAAGATCTGAATGGTACTTATATACTTTGTATACAAGCAGTTGTATGTAAAAAGATACTATACTTGTGCATGATGAATAAGTAAATAAATAATAAAAAAATTTAAAAAAAGAACACCTACATTTATTTATTCATTTAACTTATTTTTGCTGCCAATTCTTTTTTTATTTTTAATGCAACTTTATTTATACATAACTGACATACAAATAACTGCACACATTTAATGGAGATGATTTTATTGTTTTGAACATACTCAAAAACCCAGATACCACCAGCACTATCATAGTCATACACATGTCCAACACCACTCAAAAATCTCCTATATCCCTTTGGGGTGTTGTTTGGTTTTGATTTTGGGAGCAGCATTGTTTGTTTGCTTGTTTCTGTTATAAAAACACTTAATATAAGATCTACCCTCTTAATAAATTTTGAAGTGCACACTACTAAATTATTGGGTACTGTGTTACATAACGGAACTCTATAATGTATTTATCCAACATAACTCAAACTTTATAACCATTGAACAACTCCCATTTCTCCCAAACAATCACCATTGTATTCTCTGCTCATGTCAATTTGACTATTTTAGAACCTAAGTGAAACCACAGGTATTCATCCTTTTGAGACTGGCTTAATTCACTCAGCTTGATATTCTTCAGTTTTATCTAGGCTGCAAGTGGCAGACTTGCCTCATTAAGGTTAACATTTCTCTCTATGTACATATATTTTCTTTATCTATTCATTGTTTTATGGGCACTGGGTTGTTTCCACCTCAAGTCAATTGTTGATAGGGCTGCAGTGAACACAGGGAGGAGAAAATCTCTTGTGATGTTGAATTCAACTCTTCTGAACATATGCTGAAAACTAAGATTTCTGGATTGTATGGTAGTTCTATTTTTTTATTTTTTTTAGGGCATATTCATGCTTTCCATAGCTACTGCCCCATTTTGTATTCCATACAACAATATACATGAGTTCCACTTTCCACACAATCTCATCAACATATCATCATTATTTTTCTTTTAATAATAGCCATCTTTACAAGTGTGCAATAATATCTCATTGTAGTTTTTATTTTCATTTCCATGATCATAGCGTTAAGCATCTTTTCACATACTCGTTGGCTATTTTTATATTTTTTTGGAGAAATGTTTGTTCAAATCTTTTGTCAATGTTCCAACTGGACATGTGGGTTATTATTATGGTTATAGGGGTTCCTTACATACTTTTTAAAATTAAAACCTCATCAAATGTATGGTTTGCAAATATTTTCTCACCGTCAACATGTGCATTTTCATAATGTTGATTGTTTCCTTTTTTGTGCAGAAACTTTTTAGTTTGGTGTAGTGTCACTTGTCCATTGGTACTGTTGTTGTCTGTGCCTTTGGTATAATATTCAAGAAATCATAGCCAGGACTAAAGTCAAGAAACTTCTCCTCTTTTGTTGACATATAGGAATTTCAGTTTCTGGTATTAATCCATTTTGAGTTGGTATTTTGTCTTAGTGTAATTAAGGGTCCAGTTTCTTTCTTTTTTTACATAAGTGATATCCAGTTTTCCCATTGTCACTTGTGGAAAATACTTTCCTTTCCCCACTGTGTGTTTCTGGCACCCTGTTGAAGGTCAGAGGACTGCCTATTTCTGGACTTTCTATTCCATCAGTGTGTGTGTATTTAGCCAATATGATACTGTTTTAATTATTAGAGGTTCCTAATATAATTTGAAATTGGCTAATTCTTTCTTTTGTAGTTCTATATAATTATTGGGACTTTTATTCCATTTATGTGGGGGAAAACTATTGGAATTTTATAGAGATTGCATTGAATCTGAAAATTGTTTTGAGTGTTTTAGACATTTTAGCAATACTAAATCTTCTCATCTTTGAATATGGAATATCTTTCCATTATTTGTGTCTTTGATTTCATGTTTTACTGTTTTCAGTGTGCATATCTATCACCTCCTTGGTTAAGTTTACAGCTAAGTATTTTTTATGCTATTGTCAATGGGATTGTTTTCTTATTTCCATTTCAAATAGTTTATTGTTAGGAGATCTACATATAAATCCTGACTCTGTTTCTCTAGTCATATATGTGATCTCTGCTTTTTTTTTTTTTTTATCAACTCCTCTAGATAGCACAAATAGTGAAAATTTCTTCTTTGGACCATTATGATAATTTTATTAAAAATAACATCAAGGAGCCGGGCGCGGTGGCGCACGCCTGTAATCCCAGCACTTGGGAGGCTGAGGCAGGAGGATTGTGAGTTCAAAGCCAGCCTCAGCAATGGCGAGGCACTTAGCAACTCAGTGAAACCCTGTCTCTAATAAAATACAAAAAAGGGCTGGGGATGTGGCCCAGGGGTCAAGTGCCCTTGAGTTCAATCCCCGGTACCAAAAAAAAAAAAAAAAAAAAAAAAAAAAACATCAAAAGTCTAACAAGTTAGCAGTCTGATACTTCTTTAAAAGTTCTCTTTTTCCTATATAAATAGAGTAAGTGAAGTGCTAAAGATCAGAGGCTGTGGACATCACATTTTTTTTTTTTGTTCCAGTTTTAGTTATTCCTAGAGGCTAAGTGATTCTGAAGGCACAGAGAATCAGATTACCACTTATTTACAGTGGAAGCTAACCAACCTGAACTAATTGTAAATGCTTTTGACTTATTAAACTGTTTCAAGAATCTAAACCAGAAATTGACAGATTAAGACACAAAAAATATAGCTTATAAGGGTATATTGAAACACAAAGGCACATCATAATACTAATCTGGCAAACCACACTTTTCTACTAAGAGTTGCAGGAGGCAGGAAATTGGATGACAAACACAGAGAACACACTACATTGAATTAGAGACAACTCAAGATTTCAGAAGCTAAGAAGGAAATTCCAGAAATACAGATGTGTGCATGCATATTTATCTAGATAATTGCCTCATGATCAAATCAATCTGTAATCTGGCAAACTATCTAAACATTTTATCCTCCTCTGCAAAAGGCATAGATTAATTGCAGCTACTGATTTTGAGATGAAGTTTTGTACATGTAAGATTGGCAAGGAGAGGTTAAAGCAGCTTGTCAAGTAGGATACAATGAATTTAATTACTACATTAAATGTTACAAATAGCATATAAATGTCTTTCAGTGAATTTTGTACCAGACACAGATTTCATAAAAAACAGCAGTAAATCCAATACAAAAGTCTGGGAATAAAAGACTCCGTTAATTTTTTGATTAAATAAATGGAGTATGAAAAGACTACCACAACCAGCTACATGACTAAAAGATGCAGAGAAAATAATGTAACCATTACAAATTTGAAACAAATTCTGTTCAGAAGGAAATGAATCCTCCACATAGGCATGGCTCTTCAAAAAACAAGAAGATTGACTGAAAGTAATCTCAGGCACCACTTCAATTAAAATGGGGAATTTGTGGGCACAGTATTTTGTGAAGAAACACTTGAACCTAGCACAGAACTGTCTAGAGTATATTATTGGTATTTGTGATGTGAATTTGAAGCTGAAATCTTAGCATGTTAGCACAACTGTGAGAATTCCATTTGGAATTACTGTGTTTTAGGTAACTGATAGTTGTTGCTTAAAAACTGATTCAACTAGGTATAGTGGAAATGACCAAAGTAATGAAGACATTATCAAACAGATTATTTCCCATTCTAAATAATAAAGTCTGCAACATTTTTGCAATGGTTCCAACATTCCACTTGTTCACATGCACTTCAAATCTGAAAACACTAGAAGCTACACCACTTGTGGATTTAGAGCCTAATGTGCCCCTCATTCATTCAACTGAGAGACCTCTATAACTGCCCTTCCTAGAGATCTACGCATTTGGTGGAAGTGACATGTCTTTACAATTTGTGTAGAAAATTGGGTCCTAAATCCAGACACAGTAAACATTTTTAAGACAGCCAATAACAAAATTGAAATTGGTTGAAATGCATTCTGGAGTTTTAAGTATGTCTTCTCTGGTAATTATGTGGATATGTTAAATATGTCCGTCCTGCTATAGTATAACTTGTACTAGAAATAGTCACTAATAAATATACTATGCAAATTATCCTCTTGAACCATTCAGGCCAAGTTATGGGTAGATCTATCTTTTAGGCTTGATTTTTTTTTTTAGATAGGATCTCACTAAATTGCTAAATTGCTGAGGCTGACCTTAAACTTGGAATTGCCTGCCTCAGCCTCTGAGGCACTGGGATTATAGATATGCAATACCACACCTGGTTTAATTTGCTTCTGAAAATCAGAGCTTTTAAAGTGCTAACAACAAAATATTCACCCCCAAATTTTGATACTATTAAGACAAAATATAATGAAGTATAAGAACACATTAATTATTCTTCGCTACACATAGTTAAAGGAGAAGAAACAACTCCCTTTTAAAATATTGGTCCTGTCCAGCACAAGGGCTCTTGCCTGTAATCCCAGTGGTTGTGGAGGCTGAGGCAGGAGGAGAGCAAGTTCAAAGCCAGCCTCAGCAACTTAGTGAGATCTTAAGCAACTTAACAGGACTCTATTTCAAAATAAAATATACAAAATAAAAAGGGGTTTGGATTTGGCTCAGTGGTTAGGCACCCTTGGTTCAACCCCTGGTTCAGAAAACAAAAACAAAAAAATGACTAGAATTACATAGAATGGCAGAATTCATTGTAACATTCATACAATAACAACAATTTTATCAATTTCATCTCCAATACCTTCCTTTGCCTTCCCATTTTCCCTCCCTTGATTGCCTTCTACCATATTGCTTTCCCTTCTATTTTCATGATATACTTTTTTTTTCTTTTTTTCTTTCCAGCTTTCACATAGGAGAAAAATATGACCCATGAACTTTCTGAGTCTGACTTACTTCTCTTAACATGATGTTCTCTATCACCATCCATTTTCCTGCTAATGAAATAATTTCACTCTTCTTCATGACTGAGTAAAACTCCATTGTGTATACATATCATATTTTCATTATCCATTCTTCTGTTGATAGACACTAGACTGGTTCCATAACTTACATGGGTATGCATGTATCTCAACAGCATGCTGAATTTAATTCTTTGGGATAAGTTCCCTGGTAAAACTCAATCATGTGGTGGCTTTTTTGATGAACCTCCATATTGATTTGCATAGTAGCTATACTAATTTATATTCCTGCCCCTAGTGCATAAGAGTTTCTTTTGTATAAAATAATGATTCAGGGAAACTTTGCTATGTCCCAGAGAAGCACTTCCCAAATTGTGTTCCAATTGTGAACATCAACTTGTGACATCCCTGAGAATAAAATCAATAGTTAAATAAAATTTGCTGAACTTAATTTCTAGCTTTTTGAAGAAACTTTATTTTCTTTTGAAGAATTTTAACTCTGATTTGTCTATTAAGTGAACTCTAAAATTTCTAAACATTTTTGAACCATGTGTCTCCCAATCCATATTTCCCTTTAAGACTTTTCATGCATGATAGATGCCTAATAGCATATGACAGACTGAAGCACGCTTTACACACACTGACTCTAGAAAATGGTGGTAAGGAGGAAATGAATCTTTTGGGTATTTTGTAAAATCATTTTATTTTATCTATATTATATCTATAATGTCTAACTTGAATTAATTAAAAATAATTAAAATATTGCACACTATTTATTTCATCAAACTATTAAATATTTGAGCTACATGTACCACTTTTTTAGATAGAAAGTGAAATAAGCAACTGACTGCATCAGTCTCTTGTCATTCTCCATTGTGTTTGTCAAAGCAGCAGCCTTTGTAGATTTCTGTTAACATTTGTGAACCAGTAGCATTGTATTTATGAAAAAAGCTGGAGGCATGCCCACTATAAATCTTAAAATTAGTGTGCTTATGAATTATTACTAAGTAGAGTTCACTACTGAGTACAATTTTAGTTAGAAACAGAAATGACTGAATGGTATAATAATAGTAATTTCATATCTAATCACTGTTACCAAAAACTTAGAATTGTTATTAGCAATTGTTGCGTTAAGTGATCAAAAATTGGTTTTGGAAATAAACACTTTCATTTTCTTCTTCTAAACACTCCTGTGGTAAGACAGGGATGTGCCAGGCTTAGCAAAGGATTTGCCTCAATCAATACCACTGGAGCAAGAGGAAGATTGGTCCAGTGATTAATTTCATGTTGTACTCATGGGAATAAAACAGTTGAGTATATTTGTCTCTATAATTCCTTTCCCCAAATGTAATTACAAATGGAATTGATCAACTCGCGTTTCTACTGAGGCTGAAGTGGGCATATTAGAATTGCTAGGGTGTGTAATAACTTAGTACAGATCATCAGTCCTTGGGGCTACATGGAATTGAATATTAGAATCTTATTTAAAAAGAAAACAATTTTTCTTCTTCAAGTTCCGTCCCTCTTCTCAAGGTTAAACAACTTTTTCTGTGGCATCTTTGTAGATTCTCATGAAAAAGAGCTAAGAATTGGATATTTATCAGGAGCATGGTAGAGTTGGAAGAATAATAGGTTTTAGAGATAGAGTTTCTTAAAGATATTCCAATTGTGATAAACTCACTTTCTTGGAGCATCAACTGCCACATCTTTATCAAGTGCATGATAGGTAGCTTTCTGATTGTTATAAAGATTATACATGCTCATCTTTGTAAAGTAACCAGACATTTCCAGAAAAATGCTGATCAACTCATAAAAGCAGTTCTTCAAGTTTCAGACATTATTTTTGCTGAGTAAGTTCTAGCAAAAATACCAAGTGTTGATAGAAATTTCATCTAATTTATATGCCTTATTGAGCAGTTATGAGACTTGACACCAACAAAATATCCATTTTTTTGTACATAACAAATTGTTAAGGTGAGCTTACGTAACAAGATGAATAAAGAGAAAATGTCACTGAAATGAACTAAAATCTGCCTAAGATATCTACAATCTCTTTAGACACATACCTATGACAATATAATCTTAAATACTAAATTATATACATCATTCTTCACTTAGGAATATGATTAACCATAGCTCCAAAATGAAGAGCTCAAATCTAAGTATTTTTGCTAAGTGATATGCATTTTGTTATTTCAGAAACACAAAAAATGGTCCAACTAACTTGATTTATCCATATTTTTTTGAAAACTTAAGCTTAGTCTATTTGTTTTTCCAACATACACATATTGCATTTCATAATACTTTTCCTTTTTTGATTCATTACATTACCCCTGAGTAGTTTCCTAAAGAAAAACTCTGTGTGTGTGTGTGTGTGTGTATGTGTGTGTGTGTGTGTGTCTATGTGTGTGTGTGTGTGTGTGTCTATGATATACTTTCCCCAAGTTTTGAGGACTTGAAAATCCTCTTATCCAATGGGATCCAGTTAGTATAGCATATTGTGCTATAAAATTTTCCACCAAGGAGCTTTACTGCACCATTCTAAAAATACCTTCAGCTAATGAACAGTTCATTACTCCACACTGATGGAGTATGTTCTTCAATGTCTATTTCTATGCCACAAAAACTGACAATGCCAGAGACCTCTGATGAAGGAGAATCTTTTGGCTAGAGACACACAAACCTTTTTTCATTATCTCAATATTAGCCTTTATAATCAAAATGATATAAATCCATAGATCCTTCTTTATTTTCAAATCTTAATTACAAACTCATTTCTATCCTTTTGGCTATTTTTGAATTATTTAATCTGATTTGAACACAAGTGACCATTTTCTTCTAAATCTTGAAAATATGAAAATTGCTCGAGTAAAGAATGATGTCAGATAGAAATATGAGCAAGCCACAAATACAGTACACAGATGTAATTACAAATTTTCCAGTAGCCACATTAAAATAAGTCTAGCGACAGGTCATTTATGTAAATTTTGTTTCATACAGTATATCTAAAATATCATCATTTCAATATAATATTCAATACAATTTTAAAATACTGAGATTTTTACATTCTGCTTTTTGTACTGTCTGAAAACTGATGTGTGTGTTACATTATAGGACAACTTGAATGGGACCAGCCACATTTTGAATGCTTAGTAGCCTCATGAAGCCAGTGACTACCATATTGAATCACAGAAATATACAGAAATGACTGAAGAAAATTGCTCATTTTGGAAAAAATAAGGAATATTAGGGGGAAAGAATAGTCTTCAAAAATAGGGAACAAAGAATGCAGCAGAAATAAAATGTATGGTATTACTCTGAATAGCAAACCTCAGACTAGCTCATATGACATTTTGGTTTCTAGTATTTCTCCAACAATGGAAGTATTTCACTTAATTGAAATGCAGGAGGAATTTAAGGGAGTTTAAGTATCTATTGTCCATGTAGAAAAAAATAAATCTAAATTTAAAACTTAAATATGATTATATCAAGCAAAGTTACCACCGATCATAGCATTTCATGAGCTCTTCTATAAAATATCCCAAGTATTTTACATCTTGTGTCTTAATCCCTTTATCAATTGAAGTAAATAACAACAATTAGACTCCTCATTTTGACATATGAGTAAACTGAGGCTTCGAGAACTTTAGAAGATAGCCCAAAGACAAATGAGACCATGGGCCACATACACTCAGAACACTGAAGCGCCTACAGCAGCAGCCTTCTTACATAGACCCTACCTCCTAACCTCAACATAGACAGGAGTCATTTCAAGAATTAGGTGTACTTCTATATCAACTTTTTTTTTATGTTGCTCTGAGATGATTTTTAAAATAATCTATTCAATTAGGTAAACAGTGATGCTACTTTGACCTTGTGAAGGGCATTGTAAACTTTACTAAACTTTTCTCCCCCACTCCTATCATCTAGTTCCTCTTTATTTTTTTATTATTATTTTTTAAATTTTTGTAGGGGGTACCTGGGGTTGAACTCAGGGGCACTTGAACACTGAGCCACATCCCTAACCCTATTTTGTATTTTATTTAGAGACAGGGTCTCACTGAGTTGCTTAATGGCTCCCTTTTTCTGAAGCTGGCTTTGAACTCCCAATCCTCCTGCTTCAGCCTCCCATGCCACTTGGATTACAGGCATGTGCTGCTGTGGCCAGCTAGTTCCTCTTTAATTTTTATCTCCAGGAGAAATGTAAGAAATAAATAATTAAAAAGAGGGGGAACTAATCAGTACTATAAAGAATTTGTGTTTGGGTTGTATTACATTCAGGATATTTCTTCAGAAATTTTTCTTCCACTTTAAATATATGATCTTTGTTTTAAAGCTGAAGAAACATTCTTTACTATATATGAATGTGTTATTTATCCTGAGTGTTACCAGCATATCTTTCTTAAATTTAACGTCTGTCTGCTGCTCATAATACCCCTTTTCAAACATCAGCTCTCAGGTGAGTCCACCTTCATGAGAACATTAGTAATCATGTTCTTGCCTTCATTATCATCCCCGTAGAGTGTTATAATTGTTTTTCTTTAATCTAACAAGTCAATCTGCAAGGTGCTGGCATCACATCCAGCAGTGTGGGAACACATCATTCCCCTTAAAACCCTTCTTTAATCATCCATCCCTTCTTTTCGTCTTCAGAATTTTACCCTGTGAGTTGTTTTCAAAGTCAGCCAGCATCCATGAGTTCTCTAATGCCGGATCCTTACTAACTTTATCCTCTGAAAAATGTGGAAAAAATACAGGCATAATCATAGGCTTTAAAGGTGATTTTCACTTGGAACAGACTAAGAAGATTGAAAAATAGAAACCTTTTCAGACAATGGCATGAATTGCTCTGAGATTAATCCAATGATTTGAAATGAATCATCTTACTACAATTACTCAAGCTATAGTAGTGCACTCTCTTTACATTAACAGAACTCTGAAAAAGGTGTTGTGTCTTTGCTTCACTTTAGCTCTTCTTCTTATTGAAGTGCTGAGTGGAAATATTTAAAAGAATTATGCTTTCTGTTAGCATTTGTTGACATTTCAAATGTTTTGGAAAGGAATGCCTCTCTGCAAACATGCATAGATCCATATTACATATGCATCATTTGTTCATAACCTTGAGGAGACAACAGAGACCTCTGAAACATTATCCAATTACACACCCATATCTGATAATAACCCTTCAGTGTGTGCTTATTATGTAGAAAGAGGCTTTTAATGATGGCTATATTTTATTTCCCTTCAGAGTCCTAAAATATAAGCAAAGCCAAATCATAATGTAGACCTAAGAGAAAATCAACACTTGAGTCTTGCACTTCTGATAACCTTATCAGCCACATTCACAACAAGACATTAGAGTGCAATAGATGGAGACACTTTCTGGTACTAAAATGAATTGCTCTATATTTCTCTTAAGCTCTTGTCATCTGTAATTCATGTTAGTTGAATATTTTCTCTAACTCAAAGTCACATTCTACTTTGACAAATTGCCTTGTGGGTGATTTCCTCATTCTGTGAACAATTATTCAACTCTGATTTTATTGTTACCTAAATAGGTCAGAACTTGTCTTATTTTTGTTTTGCTTTCTCAAAGAGAAAAAAGAAATATAATTTCAGTCAACTTGCTTTTCATTAGCAAAATATGACCTTACATTCTGTTTGATAGATGATAGGTAAGCTAGGCTCATGATAGGGTTGTAGGTTGGGGATTTTGAGAATCTTTAAAGATTTAGTACTTTAATAGGATAGAATTAGTTTATAAAGCTGAAATAGGAAATTTATTCAGAATACATTTGCATCTGTTCCCTAAAACAGCATTTCTCACTATGATCTTTCCTCACTCTCATCTCTTTAGGGGAAAAAAATTTTTTTTTTTCTAACTGCAGAGAAGAATGACATTAAATGAAGAAAAACATGCAAATAGTTATTTGGTATCGAATGAATGAAACCATAATGTTTTGAGTATTGAATAGGTGTTTATTTGGCAGGGGGGTGTTAAAAAATTATACTATGACAAGAGGCTTCTGTTCTTAATCTGTACCCAAGCTAGATTTGTGAAGACAGCCTTAATACTTGTGTCTGTTAGAAATGTGCTTAGCAAAGTAAACCTTACAAATGTCTTAAATAAGTAGAGTGGATTCATCTTACTCAGCAGAGTGTCCAGAGTATGTTGTCCAGGCTAAATATGATAGATCTGTCATGTTATCATGAGTCTTTGTTTTTATATGGATCTACCTGTTTTGTTTTGTGTTTTGTTGTTGATGTTGTTTTGGTTTGGTTTTTGCTTCACTATATGTGTAAAACTTATATATGAGTTTTGTTGCCACTAATGTTACATGATATATCCTTAAGCATTATGTTCATGTTCTAACAAGAAGATAAAAGAGGAGAAGGATCACAGGGTACATGCCAGTGGATTCTGCTCCTTTAAAAAACTTTGTGAGAAGCTCCACCAAACAGCTTTCATATGCATCTCAACGACCCTATGCATTATTCAAGCTTATCTAGACCAATAGGATACACACATACACACATACACACACACACACACAAACACATTTAGTTATATACATACAAACACACATATATATGTGCAAAATCTATATACATATAAACACAGATACACATATATTATATAAATGTTGTTTATTATATATATAAATACACATAATATATAATATATACCTAGTATTGTCTCATGTGATTACAAAGGCTGAGAAGTTCTACAAGCTTTAGTCTGTAAGTCAGAGATCCAAGTTAGAGAGCTATAGATCCAATGATACCAACTGTAGTCTAAGTCCAAAGGCCACAGAATCAGGAGCATCAAGAACAGGAGATCATCAATGTCTCAACTCAGGCAATCAAACAAAGGAGGAGGGTAAAGCCAACCTTTTCCCACCTTTTTGTTCTATTCAGGCCTTTAATGAGTTGGATGATGTCTACCCACAGAGGGAAATGCCATTTGCTTTACTTGAGTAAACAATCTAAATGTTAATTTCTTTCAGAAATACTCTTACATGTATACCCAGGATTAATGTTTAATCAGATATCTGGATATCCTATGACTCAGTCAAGCTGATATATAAAAATAGTCATTACACTGGGTCACACAGAGGAGATGAAACCTTGATTGATCTAGCTTCTATAATAAAAGAATACAAGATAAAAAGATGGCTTTTAATACATTTTAGTGGATTAAAATGACCATTTGTCATTTCTCACGGATGGGGTCAGTACACAAAAGTTCTGGATCTGAGCCAAGTTCAGTTTATTTCAGCTAGAATTGCTCCCATGTTTAAGGCCTCAGTTCTGTCCCACACGGTCTTTTATTCTCCAAAAAGTTGCCCCAGACTTGTTCTTATGGCTTCTGGGAAGCCAACTGAGGGAGAGAGAAAGAAGAAGCATAAAATAATATAAAATATTTCTCGAAGCCTAGACTTGGACCTGGTATATTACTACTTCTGCCATGACAAATTACAAAACCAGCCCAAATTCATGAAGCAGAAAAATGGCCTCCACTTTTTCAACAGAGGAACTATAAAGTTATATTGAGAAAAATGTGGATTTGGCAAGAATTTTTTTTTTAATTTAGTTTATTACAAATATAAACAAAGGTCCAAGTATCCCAACTACAGGATCTAGTGTATGTCACAAACTCATCATGTAAACTCAACTGTTCATAAAAAAATTTCGATTTTAGTCTCATTGCTCATTTAATGAAAAAAAAAAAAAGGATGCCTACCTTATCTTCCTCATGAGCTAGATATAAATAAGACACATACGGAAGAGTACCATAAAAACTAAAAAGTAATAGTACTACACAGTTACAAAGAATTAATGAGTAGGAGTTAGCTTCCATGTATGACTGATTACCTAGGAAACTTGCAAAACATAGCAAAACAAAACAAAGGCTTACAATAACATATCTTTTTTTGCCTTAAAACATTCACTTCTATGAAAAAAAAATTCTATTTCAAGAAATAGAAATAAATCCTATAGGCCAAACTGGTTCTCAAATTACTTGAAAGTGTTGTCAAAACTCAGTCTGCTGGACCTTTTGCCTTTCTAAAAAACTTCAGATACTCTGGTTTCCCTTCAGATTGTATGAATCTTTTACTAAGACATTCCTAAATATTGATAATGTCTCTTGCCTAGCATATGTGAGGCACTGAGGTTTGATTCCTCCTCAGCAGCACCACCACCACAACAACAAAAAATTAGTCCTGAGCTCTTTCCCAGTTATCTTCCACTATTCTCATATTTGGACACTCAATCCATTATTTTTGCTTAAATTAATATTTTAAGTTCTGCATCCCTATACACACCCTCTCCAGGACTATAACTCCCAGATCCTGATGTACATTTTCACTTAGTTCTCTGTAAATGGGCTGCTTCAAATCAAGGATAACTTGAGTTGAATTTATCCTCTGAGAGAAATGAAAAAGTTAGAAGTTTCTTCTCATAGAAAGAGGATAAAAAACAAAACAAAAAAACAACAATAACAACAACAAAAGTCACAGAAGCAGCTCCATAGAAGCCAGAGTTAAAGAGTTTCAGAAGAGAAGACTCACTGCTTGGATACTGAGAACTGAGAAATATTCTTACATTTGTCATCTAAATAATAACTAGCAGCCATTGATAAAAGTTTCAATATATGACTAAAATGAAAATATCAGTGTAAAGTAATTTAAGAGATAGGAAAAATGTATTCTTCATAGAGAAGGTAATTGTTTATACCCAGCATAGTTTACAGTCATAGTAAGCATCTTCCTGAATAAGAATGAATTGTAAAACTTAATGAGTCTTTGACAAGTTTCTATGGGGTAGTTTACTTTATTATTCTCACATTTTTAAATGCCAATGGATGTAATATTTTATTATGAAGTTGAACATAATATTGCTATTAATTAGGAAAGTGTTCTTGACAATTACTTCACTTTCAGAAAGAGAAACACAAAGTAAACCAATAATCCATGTTATTAATACACATGCACACACACGTGCGCGCACACACACACACACACACACACACATAGTAATTGGAAAAAATTGCAGCCAAAGGTCTTCTTACTCTAATACTTTACCAGATTGCCTTACTTTTCAGTAACTTTCATTGTATTATTTGTCTGTATACCAACCAAAAAAATCTCAATAGGTTACAACAAATATTGTTTTCTCATCCTCACATCTGTGGACTGGTTCAGGTGTAACTGAAGTAGGCTGTATTTACTTGGGGTTCATTCCAAGAGATGGATTCTGTATGGGGTTTGTTCCATCTATCCCTTATCCTCCTTAGACATGAGCCATATTTTTCTGGTGGTGAAGGAAAAAGCACAAAATCACAATCACAAATGTGCAATCACATTTCTAGCCCCTGCTTATGTCAGGTCCCTTGTTCCATTTGCCAAAGCTAGCATATTACCTAGCCCAACTTCAAGGTGTTGAGGCAGTAATTAGCTCTTCTAGTCTAAAGACTCATAAAGACACATTTCAGGGAAGAGGGACACTGGTGTGCTGGAGCCAGCTTGTTCCAACACATGAGAACCCATCTGGGTTCTGCATTCAGTGATGTCATATTAATAGGCCCAAACTGACCATGGTAAGATTATTTACACCATGCCTATCCACAAATGCTAAAAACAATCAAGAGGTTTGTATATTTGTTTATTTTTGAAAAATTTAACTTCTTACCACACATGATATTACACATTCCATATTTTTATTACTATAATCCAAATATTGTGTTATTAGCATGTTAGGAAACAGTGATGAGTAAGATATTGGTGCTCTGTTTTTATGTTTTTCACCAACAAAAGTAGACATATAGCCAAGTCATTCTAAAAAGTGTTATGATAAACAAAATATGCATGTTACATGATCCTGGAGGAAAAGGGAAATATTTTTCTACTAACTCCTCAAAATGTTAAAACAAGATCTGAGTCACACATAGGTCTGAAGCATTTAAAGTTCATAATGTACTAGAAGAGACCTGTTGGCACTTCTGTACACAGTTCTTCATGCTACTGTGACCCTTAATAACAAGTTTAATCATCCATGACTATTCAGTTATCACAATAAGCACTAACAACACAGCTACAATAAAATAGCAAGAAATTATAATTTAATTAGTCTTTATTAAAATAAGTGACTGAATGATTCCAGCTGAATTGCTTTTATTGTATTCTTGTATGATGTTTTAGCTTAAACTATTATTATTATCCTTTTTTAGATTAAACAAACATTTAAATGTTTCCACCTTATATACGTTCTTCCTATTTCTACTTAACCCCTGTGCAAATGATTTTTCAAAGCAGTATATGAAAATCAGCAAGGGCCAGGAGTGCATTATCCTTCTTGCTTTAAGATAACCTGTTATGAGCCACTTATTTAGGAACTTCAATTTATCAGGTTTGACAACATTGTAATTGATTGTAATAATAAAGTCCTTACCAAAAGCTGAATTACTTTGAGGGAATTTGCCTTGTTTTCTTAAGTGTTTTGCAAGTATGATAAGTAGGTTGCGGTGCTTTTCCTGACATAAGTGCACAAGAGATATATGATCTCTTTTAGCACACATAGTGACAAAAGATCAAGCTGTTGGGCTGCAGGCTACAACGAATTGAAGATATTGAATTTCAACTGTGGTTTAATGCAGTCTTAGGTTTGTTTCAGTCCATTCAAGTGATACCTTTGCATGCTAGTGCCATAACTGCATCCACATGACTAATCCATGCAGAAGTGGTCTTTCATTATTTTAAGCAGGCATACATGGTTTAAATGCAATGACCCTTAATTTATTTGCATTACAAATTAATAGGTAGGATTTAAATAATTAATATCTTGCTTGCACCACTTCATTAGAGATCTACACCAAAACTTCATAACACAGTTTTCTATACTAAACAAAATGGAATCTCATTTCAATTAGAGTAGTGAGTTTTCAAGTCAGGTGAGTAAAGCAATGATTACTGAGGCATTTAGTTATATTAAGATTTTTCTAAAATGAGAGATGCCAATAAATTTTTTCCTTCAATTCTAGTATTGTATTTCAAATGATAACACTTTAGTTTGAATCTTCAGTCTTCTCCAAAGTCTCATGTTCTAAATCCTTCTAAATTGATTAATTCCCAGCCTGTTGCACTATTGGGATCTGGTGGACATTTTGGTGCAGGGTATAGTGGAAAGAATTGAAGTCGTTACAAACATGCCCTTGAATTGGGATATTGGGACTCTGGCGCTCCTTTCCCTCTCTCCTTCCCTCCCCCACTCTCCCCACCCCCCACCCCTGCTTTCCAGCCACCATGTGGTAAAAATCTCCACGGCAGGGTGCTCAGCTGTGATGTACTATATAGTAGCATAGATCCAATGTGTCAAAGCCAAATGACCATGGAGAGAAACCTCCAAAACCATAAGCTAAAATGAATCTTTCCTCCTTATAAATTGATTGTCTTTCGTATTTTGTCACAGGGACAGAAAGCTAACTCTGATAAAATATTACTAATTAACCTTGAGGGATATATTTATAATCTGATGCAGAATAGAAATTTTTTTTTACTGATAATTCTTTTCATTGGGGAAAGGAAGAGATAATGTATTTCAACTACTCCCGATTGAAAATAATAAATTCCATCTAAAACTAACATAAAGCTAGAGGGTTTTTTTTTAATTATTAAGGAATTTTAAGCAGATTGTAAATGCACAAGATATAAAATCAGTGTATATTTTCTGTATCTGCCTGCTAATCATAGAAAATGTAGTATTTTGTAGCAATAGCAGCACTAATTTGCCAACAGCATTCCTTAAAAGAATCTCGCTTTTAAGGAAACATTTTATCATTCCAATTTCAGCACCTAATTTTTATGCATAAGAATATCTTTTTTTAAACATATATTTTAAGTTCTTTACACACTTTATAACATATGACAGTAAGGGTGAAACCTCATAATCCAGAATTTACCATTTTTATTCACTAAAATTAGCTTTTTACTAAGGAGTTCTAATCTCATGTCTGTAGAAGTATAGGAAAAGACAATTAAATCACTTATTTTGATGTTTGAAGTTAGTATTTTTAACTCAGCTGCAGCAATGTAGCAGATAATTTATTAGTTTCTTTCCCACTCTGATATTTTATGATTTTACAAAATGTTCACTTATCAAAAAGTAGACATATTAAAAACCAATCATTCAGATACACACTTAAAATGCTTAAAGAATATGCACAGTATCAGATTACTTTGATAATTAATTAACCCATTTAGTAAATTTAATCTTTTGAGAAGTCTCCTGTTCTATCTACTTGACTATAGCAAAGATAGCATTTTGGGGTAGTATATTATCCAGTTATGTTAGGGCAGTGGGATAGGTTGCTGAGAGACCAAAAGAGTCACACAGAGATGCAGTAGGAGACAAAGTTTATTGAAAAATGCTTATGGGGAAGATGATTGGCCATGGGCAAGACAGATAAGTACAGTGGTGATGGGCTAGACAGGTGCTTCACCATGAAGGCCAGTGGTAACGGGCTGGACAAGAGCACTTCCATTTAATACGGTGCCTCCAGTGCTTTGCTAGAAAACAGTAACTCTACCCTCATGATACTTTGTCCAGTGGCAACTAGCTGTATAAAAATTGCCCCCCCCTCCCCCGGGCTGGGGTTGTGGCTCAGCGGCAGAGCACTCGCCTCTGACGTGCGCGCCCGGGTTAGATCCTCAACACCAAGTAAACATAAATACATTGCATTTGTGTACAACTAAAGTAAATAAATAATTTTTTTTTTTTTTAAATTGCCCCCTCCATGTTGTTTGGTTCTGCATCAGTAACCACAGGCATGGGAATTTTATAGATTAGGTTACAGAAGCAGTGACATCATCAGCTTAGCTTGCTTTGTCCCATTGTGTGACTAGGAAGCAAAGAACTTACTTCAAGGGCAAGAAAACCACTTTCTACAATTAACACTAATTTGAACTAATTCCTGGCATGACTGAGGGAAAGGCAGTATCTTTGAGATCATAATTATGGGGACATTCTGGCCCAGACTCGCTCATTGTTCCCTTAACTTGGCTAAGTTCTTGAGAATGGAGCAGGGTACTTCAGCTAATGGTGTTTTACTGTCCTCCCTTTCTCCAGGGATGGCACCAGAAAAAAATCATAAATCAATGTCAGCATACAGAAACATTTCTATTCATATATTATAGTCATTGCTGTTTTAACTTGCAAACTTTGATTATTTCTACCTCTTTAATCAATGACTCTGCAGTACACATAAAAAAGTAAGTGAATGCTATTATGGATGATGCCCATAGTATATAAAAGACAAAATAAAGGTTCAAAACAACATACTTAGGGCAAAATATTGGAGAACAATAAGTAAATTAAAACTTAGTTAATTTAAAGTTATGTAGAAAGAAACGGAGGAGGTTTTCTAAGGTATGATAGTGTTCTAAATCTTGATAGAAATTTGGATAATATATCAATTTCTACTTTATGGTACACAAGCTAAGTTATTCATTGGTGTTTTGAGGGATTTATAGCTGCCATCTTATTTAAAACCTGTAATGAAATAAAATGGCTTGATGGTTGAACAAAGGGTTAGATAAATATATATATACACATATATATATTTATATATAAAATTTATATGTGTGTGTGTATATATATATATATATATATATATATATATAATGAATGCAGGCAAAAGTTAATTGTAGATCTAGATTGTGTATGTAGTATTCATTGTATGATCCTTTCAAATTTTCATTATGTTTTAAAGTATTCCTAATGAAATGTGAAAAAATTTATACATTTGGACTTACAAATATTGTGCAGTGTCTGACATATCCTAATCATTTTAGATGGAATAAATTATAAAATAATTACATAAAAATTAAAAATTAATAGTTTTTGATAAATTAATTAAACTTAATAGCATATTTTTAAAAAACTATTCTAAGGTTTTAGATGACATATAGCTTATTACTGAGAAAATAAGCAATATTTTCCCAGTAATGTGCAATGGACATGAAGGAAACAAACATGATTACAGATAATAATATAATAAATGCAATGTTCAAATCAAGGAGATAATAGAGCCATTTTGTTCTGGTCTGAGAATATCTAAATTATTGCAACCTGTTCCAGATAATCACTTTAACAAATATATTATAGAAAGAAGAGTGTGTAAAGGTAAGTGACTAAGAAATAGCAAGCTCTGCTAATAATGCCATATAAGAAATGATTAAAAGAACTAGAGGTCTTTCCAGTGGGAGAAGGAAAACTAAATGAAGAACTTTATAATGTATTAATTCTCACCATCCAACATTACTTAACCCTTTTCACATCCTTAATTTCAGCTCAGTTTTCACCTCTTGTAGGATGCTTTATCCTACAGTCCCAATTTAATTAATATCTTTATTCTCTGAACCTTTGTTCAAATAGATATTTACTTTATTTTATTCATTTAGTATCTGGCACCTGGGACCTTACAATAATTGCTCTTGTTTTTGAACTTACTTTTACCTTACTCTTACACATGTGTGTACACACACAGGATACACACACACACACATACACACAGTCTCAATATTCAACCAGAATCTAGGCCTCATGAAGAAAGGCACTGAATTTTATGCATCTTTGTACTCCCAGAGCTCAGCACATTTATTCATTTATTTTATAAACATATATTGAAAAATCTTTTTGTGCTAAGCCCTGTGCTGAGATTGGACTTAAGTTTATTTTAACACTGAATCTATTCATAAACAGCTCATGATCTAAAACTAGATATATTATGCAAGGATTGTACTACAATGCTGGGACCTACTCACGATATTACAGAAACCAATGTGAAAAGTTCATCTAACCCATCCTGAAACAGGAATGAGAGGAGCAGAGAGTCTTCAAGAATGGATGGAAATTATCATTAGTATGCATGTGATAAAGACAGAGTTATATCATAGAGGAAAAACAGGAAGAACTATATTTTAGGAGGTTTCATAGATAGAGATCACTGAATTGGAAAATCATGCATTTCTATGGGGCACATTGTTTTGCTAAAGGAGTATTTGGTTTGGTAGTAGCATTTTTGTGTTAAATAGCTACTAAGCCTTTCATGTAACCAACTTCTCTAAATTAGAATATTTCATCACTTACGTGAATTTTAGGATACAACTTAAGCTCTTTCCTATGAACATAACCAATTCTAGATATGAAGATTCTTATATGAAGGGGAAAAAGGCATTTTTTTTTCCAGAATCATTAATCTAATAAATAAATCTAATAGCTGCAGTCTCTACAACACAAAATAAACACAAAATTAAAACATAACACACTCATTAACACTATTTACCTAAAGGCAGGCTGCTTGTCTTTTTAGTAATCTGAAAACACTATAGAATTTTTCAACCTGCAATTCATTGACTCTAGATTTTTAAGAGGTCTAAACACTTAAATGGGAAAAATTAAGATATTTTCTAAACTGTACTCAAAATTTAGCATTCTTTTCACTATAAATGAGGGCAACAAACCATAGTAGCTATTGGCAGCACCTATGACTTGTCCTCAGTACAAATCTCTGATATTTTCATATCACATTGAAGTTGTTACAAATGACTTTGCAATTAGAGTAAATAGAATGACTGCCAGAATCTTCTTAATGTGAAAATAAAGTCATCTTCATTACTGTGCCACAAACTTTTTAAATTATTTTGGTAATGGCAAGGCCTATCTATAATTGATAAACTTTGAAATCTTATTTATCATTTAAGCTATTTAAAATATTCTTCTGAGAAGTCAGCCACAAGTAATGAAGATTACCAACACAAGTATGTAAATTTTAAGTCTTAAAAATAATAGAGATTTCACAAGATTTCTAATAATGGAGCTGACATTTTTGTTTTTGTATTGATTTGGGTGTTTTTGTTTGTTTATTCTTTCCTCACTCTAGAGCTCTCTTTCAAAAACATTTTTAGTCTATTGTGTTATGGCAATTATACAATAAATAATTTTTTTTACTTTTTAATTATTTATGAAGTTCTATCTTTATCAGCCCAAAAAGTATTTGCAAGTGGGAAACCAATTGTTAGTTATATTTTCCAACATTTTGGGTATAGAAACAAGTTGAATGTAATTTAACATGCTTTTTTTTTTCTCTCAAACCCACCTTGACCCATCTCTACTGAGATACTGAGATTCTCAGGCCATCCATAGCCTTCTTGAACACAATTGCTTATAAATCTTTCTGCTAAAATTATTTGGTGTTATTTTATCCACTTTTAACTGAAGCCTAAATGTGAGGGTATTTAAGTGCTAGCTCTCTGAAGGTTCCTCTTGGTTGTCCTTGGCTTTGGGTTCATCATGGGATGCTGGTTTGCTGAAGAGATGGCCATCAGATGTCTGAATAACAGCAATGTCACTGGCAGCCCCAGGTGATGGAAATGCTCTTGGAGGCATTTTATAGCCCTCTGATCCATTTCCTTCAGCTCACAGTAAGATTGCCTTAGGCTTAGCAACAAGACAGTCCCACTGCCTTGCTAACTTTAAAGCCTTTCCATCCTCCATGGATAAAAAAGTGTGGATAATATTAGTAGTGCCTTTGGTGCATCTATAGGCACATCCATCCCCATTTAAATACACGTTTTTATGTTTAGCCATTTATTCCTAGCTGTGAAATATTGCAACAGCTTAACCATTAGCATACTAATCCAGACCTGAGGTCTGGAGAGATTTATGTTGAACATTTTTGATGCCATTATTCACACTATGTGTGAAGCTGAGTAAGACTTTCTTCTGAATCAGAGGAATACCAGATTCATGCCCCACTGACTGCTCTGCTAAAAATCTAACTATTTTAACTATAGTGATATTTCAGTGTTTAAAAAAATATGCTTAGCTGATGATGTTAGTTGGGCACTTGCAAATATGAATTACAGCTATAGCATCAACAAGAAATAATGTAAAATCCTGGCTCTGTCATTTACCAGCTATGTGACCTTGAATAAGGACTTTACTTCACTTAGTCTCAGCTCTTTGACTATAAAATAATTAACAGTATGAAGATTAAATGATGGAATAGAGAATGAAAACTAAATGAGGAAATTAGTATGTAAACTGTTATGTTGTTACACTCAATGAAAGAAGGCTATCATGATGATGATTGTCAATAATGAACACGGTAGTATAAGTTCTCCCAACCCAGATTGAGCAGAAGCAAAAAAGACACTTTGTTGTCAGAGATGGAAAGAACATCTGAGCTCATCTAGTCTACCTACCTTACCGTCCTATTTACCTTCCTATCTACCTTCCTTCCTCACAAAGCAGTAAAAGGCCTCTGAGAGGTTAAGGTGTTTAACCAAGGTCAGTTGGTTATTCATCTAACAGAAAAGCTAAGGCAAGATCTATTTCTTCTGTTCAAATATAAAGACCTCAGCTTCATGACCCAATGCCAAGGAGTCAAGGCAGAGCATTTTATCATAAACTAGGAAATCTCCATCTCCTCTGTACAAAGTAAAAATTCTGGGAGTCATAAGAACAATGAGGCCATAAAAGAAAATAACTCCTCCTCTGCATGGCAAAGCTACCCCTCAGAGTATTTTACTCTTGTGGAGTACACAACCACAGAGGAACTTGGTTTCAAATATGCCTTCTTTTCACATAGCATAAGGAGCACAGACTAGATTAAGATTAATATCATCATGGATTTTTAATATCAGTCTTTCTCCAACTGTAAGGCTTCTCTTATTCCCTGTAGTATCTGCTTTGTTCTGTCTTCTACCAGCAAGCTTTTTTCCAACTTTAATCCATCCCCCTTTCCATATCTCTGCACTGCACAATAAATACTCAGTAGCAGCTAAAAGGTCTGTGTTAGTCTGCTGTCACTATGACAAAATACCTGAGAAAAGCAACTTAGAAGAGGAAAGATTGATTTTGGCTCATGGTTTCAGAGGTAGAAACATGAAGGGTTTGGTGGAGGAAAGCTGCTCACTCCTCTAAGGAAAAAAAAGAAAGAGGGGGAGAGGCAAGAACAAGATGTACTTTTCAAAGACATACCCCTAGTGATCTCCTTTCTCCATCTGGTCCCACATTTATAGCTAATTCATATATGAACTCAAGAGTGGATGTACCTATTGATGAGATTAGCACCCTCTTAATCCAATCACTTCCTAAAGTTCCACCTCTGACCTTTGCTATGATGGGGGGCACCATGCCTTTAAGACGTGAACCTTTGGGAAGCATTTCAGATCCAAAGCATATCAGGGTGTCTTTCTGTCTTTCTGCAGGTCTTTCCACCCAGGTAAAATTGTGAGATCTGAAAATATAAATATACTTTCCTTATTCTTTGCATAGTTCTTAAAAACAAGAAGGATTCACTGAATCATATACATCTCAGATCTATAGCCTTAAAAAATGAGCAAATTAGATGTCACTTCACTATTTGAAATCCTTCACTTAATGCTGTCCTTCAAAGAAACAACATCCTATTATCTACTATACTGTTGGCAGCACGCTAACCTCTTCCTGTCTCCTAGCCTCAACTCTCTACACTCACTCTTAACTCCTTAGCCACCATCTCACTGCCTTGAATGTACTATTCTTTTTCCCATTTTGGAGACTTGGCAATGCTTGTCCCTCTGCTAGGACACTCTTTCTTTTCCCTTATCATTCTGTCTCAGACTCATCCTTTGTGTCTCAACATAATGGCTCTCTCTGTTTGATTCTTTCATATACACCAAAGTTTCTTTTACTTTTAATTGACACTAGTTTTCTTTAGATATTTTTTTTTTTTTCTGATACCAAGGATTGAATCCCAGGGGACTTAAACATTGAACCACATTCCCAGCCCTTTTTTAATATTTTATTTAGATACAAAACCTCTCTAAGTTGTTTTAGGGCCTTGCTAAGATGCTGAGGCTGGCTTTGAACTTGGATCCTCCTGCCTCAGTCTGTAGAGCCAGTGGGATTATAGGAATGTGCCAACATGCAGGGCAGGTTTCCTTTAGAATTTTAGGGTGTCAGCATGGTGTCATGTCTTCATTCTTCCCACCGTTTCTAGCCCAGTTGTTACAATCCTTACTGATCTGCCCATAATGGCTGCTCACATTGCCCAGTCATTCCTCAAAATCTTCCCTTCTCTGTTTTCTGGTCTGATGCATGGTTTCTATTGGTGGACTGCACGTGCTCACTTGAGTCCTTCTCAAGTTGTGCTTTTCTTTTCTTTTTAACCTTGTTTGAGAACAAGAAAATCATCTCAACTTTGCATACATCCATGAAAACATGCAGGAACAATGCAGTGTTACATAAATCTTGTTTATTCACTCTAAAGGATCATTCTGTCATTAGTGTATCCATCCAGTAATTTAGCAAATATTTGTTTAGCACCTATGTGAGGGTGACCAGGATAAGCAGTAGAAAAATAATGATGAAACAAAAGGGAAAAGGGTTCTGACTCTCCCTCAGAGAGCTCACGGTCTTTTTAAGAAGTCAGAGGTGCATCTTTATGTTCTCTCTCTCTCTCTCTCTCTCTCTCTCTCTCTCTCTCTCTCTCACACACACACACACACACACACACACACACACACACATTTTGTTTAAGAATTATGGCAGAGGGGCCGGGGCTATAGCTCAGTGGTAGAGCACTTGCCTCGCACCTGTGAGGCACTGGGTTCAATCCTCAGCACCACATAAACATAAATAAATAAATATATTGTATCCATCTACAACTAAAAAGTATTTTAAAAAAACAATTATGGCAGAGATCACAATAGCTATTAAAACCACAAAGTGTGGATCCAGACTGCCTGGGTATTATCACTTTTGTCACTTGTTAGCTTTGTTTCCTTAGCCGAGTTTTGTTAATTTTTCTAAGAATCATTTCTTCATTTGTAAAATGAAGAGAATATCATGACTTATTGAATTGTTATAGAGATTAAGTGAATTAACGTGTGCAAGACACTTAAAGGAGTAGCTGCACACAATAAGTGCTATAAATTTGGCTACTAGATCACTTTGCAATTCTATCTCCCAAATTTCTTAGTAGTAAATTTTCCTTTCTTTTCTGAAATTATGTTGATGTTATATGATAGTGATTTTTTTAATGGCCTTGTCTGACAAAAGATAAATCAAAAATTTTGGTATGGGGCAGGGAGGGTGATAACTTTACCACTTTAGACTGGGAAATATTAAGTACCCAAAATGCTTGATGTAGCATCCCAGGCTCTCCACCATATTTCCCTTGGATAGCTCTTTCTTATATTCAACTGGGCGGGATTTCAATTGTTATGCCTCAAACTACCCTAACACTTAATGGTTTTAAATAGCATCCATCAGTTATATCTCATGTTTGTATAATAGGAATTCTGCTAGGATTCTGCTAGGAATCACACAGTGATTCCTGGTGATACCCTGTAGTGTTCATCCAGTGACTGCTCTGATCTGGAGGGCCCAGGATGCACAGCTGGAGATAACTAGAAACTAGGTTCAGTTGATCCCCACAACCTCTCTAAGTAGGGTCAGGAGATCTCCACATAGTTTCTATAGTAAGATAATGAGGCTTCTAACATCATGGCTGGATTCTAGTATAATACTGGAAATACAACCAGTACGTCAAGATTCAGGAAGTGGAGCCATCAGGCTTTTAAGGCCTTATCCAGAAACCGGTCCAGCATTTCCATCAAATTTTATCCAACTATTCACAGAGACAGAGACTGTCAGATTGAATGAAAGGGGACATAGAATCTACTCAATGGGAAAGTCAACGATTTTGTGGCCATTTTTAATCTGCCACACTTGCAGTCCTCTGCCTGGAATGGTTCATTTAAATAATGCTGAACTTCTTGCAGTCTCTCAGATGCCCCGTGCTGATGAATGCTTCCTTGCCTTTGTACATCATAATCTTTGTGATACCACTTTCGCCTTTCTTCATCAAGTTAACATTAGCTCATACTTCAACTCAATTTCAACTCAAACATCACCTATTCCTGCTCACATCTCTAAATAGCCTCTGCCTGGTTTTCACCCTGATTGCATGCTGTCTTATCTCATGCTATATATTTTGAGGATTTTCTGCTAATTTGTTTTATTCACCAGTGTGTCAGCTCTGTGGTGGGCACAACTACTGTGTTTTATTCATTTCATTTTTGTGTTTCTGGAGTCTGGCACAATACTTGGTATACCAACATACCTGATCTAATCTAAATGACTCATCATTTTTATTTTAATTGAAAATGTATCAAAACTAATACATAAAACATCTTGGTTTTAATTTAAATAACTGAAGCACCTTACCAGAAATATTTGGCTTCCAAATAATTTTTACCAGATTAATTTATAAAAAAAAAATTTTATAAGTGCATAAACAATTTTAAAACATTTAACATGAGATTGTTTTATATGATATATCTTTATTCCATTAAAATTTGCATTTTATTTTCCTTTTGAGAGTTGAATTGGCTTAGATAGTCTAAGAAATAATTTTTAAGTTAGACATCACCTGGAAGTCAATAAAAATGATGAAGAAGCTGTCTTGATGCTGACAGAGAAAAAGAATTATGTATGATCTTTCAAGTATGGAAAATTAATCTATACCTGGCTATAGATGTATTTGATCACAATCCAAAAATTAAAGTACAAGTAAGCCCCAAGGAATTTTCCATTATTTCTAGGTATAACAGAAAAAGCTTACCAAACTCTTCTGCTCACAAAATTTTATTCTTCAGCTAATCTCCTCTTATGCCTTTGGTCTTTCTGTTTATTTCAGTTCTCATTCATTGAAAGTAGAAAATATTTTCATGAATAAATATGGCAAAAATGTGTTTACATTTACTGAGCACTACAATACTCCAGACACAATGCTATGTGCCTTAGGTAAAATATCTCTCCTATTTTTACAATGACCCTGAAAATTACCTGTTATTTATACTAAGGAATTCAACTTCAGAAACAGTAGGTGACTTGTCCAAGGTCACACAGTGTATAAGAGGTAGTGAGAAAATTCCTCTAACTCCAAATACCTTGCCTTGAATCTCAAAGCATTATTTCATGAAGAAATTGAATTATGACACTTAATCAAATCTGCTTGGCTGCTCTGTGGACATTAATATTTTTTCTCACAGTGCTGAGTAAAATGTCAGTGAATTACATGGAATATTTATTCTCCAAGTTGATGAAATGAGAAACACTGCAGGAGATACCAATTTGGAGGAGGGGTTTGGAATTTATGTTTGGCATTGGATGTGTTGTGGTTTTAGGTAGATGTGGCCTCAGATATCTTACCACAGAATTCAGGACATCTTTGATATCAACTGGATAGAGTAGGAAAGAATTCATGATGCCTGCTGATGACATCATAATGAGGGGCAAGAATGTGTTTTGCATATGGATAAATTCCTCTCTATGTCTGTTTTATTTCCAGGATTTACACAATAAGAACAATGTTGGTGCCCTGCCCAAACCCCTGGGATTCTTTCTTGTTTGGGGGCGCACATGTCTGCAGTTTTCTTGAGGAGGTTGTTCTTGGCACTGCCTTCCTACTCAGAGGGGCTAGGCATTATACCAAATTCCAACTACCCATACAGTGGCCTATACCCAATCTCCAACTGGTGTGGAGATACCTCTGCTTTATGTTAGAATAAACATAAAGTGTAGTTTACACATAGATTTCTCCTTAGGATCAACTTTCTCCCCTTTCTTTTTCTGTTCCTTCCACTGCTCTGAAGCTTTCCCGTTTGAGCAATCACTTAATAAATCACTTGTACACATATCATTATTTCAGGTTCCACTTTTAAGAAACCCAACCCAAGAATCATGTCTCCCCCTGAAGTACGCCTTTCCAAACTAGAGAGATGAAGTTGATGCTCTCTTTCTATGATGTTTCTGCTATTATTCATGAATGTATTTAAGTCACCAAATTTTAGTGAGGGGCGTAACTGGGGATTGAATTCAGGGGTACTCAAACACTGAGCCACATTCCCAACCCTATTTTGTATTTTATTTAGAGACAGAGTCTCAATGAGTTGCTTAGCACCTTGCTCTTTCTGAGGCTAGCTTTGAACTCTCCATCCTCCTGCCTCAGCCTCCTGAACTGCTGGGATTTCAGGTATGGGCCACCACACCCAGCATTAAATGCTTTTAATAAGCTGATTTATGCAAACTTTTAGTTCAGATGATTATAACCCATTTTTGGTGATGGATATCATTTACAATTTCAATAGTACTATTTTATTTAAATGACAATTTAAGGAGTAGTGCATATGATACATAATTTAATTGACAACAAATGATACAAGCACTAGGTGATGCTGAACTTCTGTCCACACTCCTGAGACCCTACAGAGACAATATTCCAATCAAAGCAAAAGCATCATTATATAAGCATGAAAATGAGTCAACTATGAATAGGGGTGGAGGAAAACAAATGGTTAGGGGCAATGATGTGAGTCTAAATCTCATCCAAATACAAGTCCTGTGACTTTGGTTCTTTCTCCCTCTCTCTTTCTCTCAGATTAAATTTCTCAATCTGGGAAAAAAATAAATAAAACCAATGATTTTACTAGGAGGAATTGAGTGTTCAATATATAAAGTATTCCTTAAAATGTCTGTCTCAAAAAAATGTCTTAATAATGCTGTTAGCTCAAAGAGAGTTTAGGTCTGGCACATCTCCAAAGAAATCAATGAAAAGAACAATGAGAAAACTTCAGTATTCTCTTGGTCAGAGGGACAGATGGCTGATATCTACAAGACTATAAGAAGATATCAATCATACTCACCTTAACACTTTGCAGGGCACTTGAAACCTGGGAAATCACAGAGTCTTCTAGATACTTCAAATTTCTCACTTCTGTTCTCTCCAAGCTTAACTATTGCCATCTCCTAGAACAGATACTGAACACCTCGCACCTGGAATATTGTGATATTCAAATGAATTTTTAAATGTCACCATTCCTTTAACCTGAAAGGTTTCTGTCACTGTTCCAAGTTCATAGAGCAAATTCCAGACTCCTTAGTCTGGTTTTCAAGGTTCTTGATGATCTCATGCTAAGCTGTTTTTCCAGCCTCATCACTACTCTCCCTTGATACAAACCCCACATGTCACAACTCTGACTCTTTGTCTGTTCTGACCTTATCCTGTTCTGTCTTTGCTCAAAATTAACAGAGTGTCCTCATTGTTACCCCTTGAACTCTTATCAGGCCTTTGGTGCCTGATGTAGATGTCATCTCTTCCACAAGCTTCTTTTGATCATCAAAACAGAAGAGACACTTCCTCTTACATATTCAACTTACTATTACTGCAATAGCAGTAATTTCAGTCTGTAGCCATAGTTCTAAATATGACTTTATTGCATCTTATATTCTCAAGAATAAAATATATGTCTCTTGTATATTCGTATCCATTAGAACATCTATCATACTGTAGGAAGTACATAGGGTGGTGAATTAATATTTATTAAATAATTGCATACATCTAATATTTTATTTTTTGCTAGCTTTAATGATTATCCACATAAGCATAGAAATTTGAAATTTTAAAAAAAACTGGCCTTTTCTCTTCTAGATTTATATTCCAGTCTTGATTTATTAATTTGGTTACTGATACGGTAAAACATACAAAGTGTATAATGAGTATTCTTCTAGTGTTAAGTGAATAAATAAGTAATCAGCTGTGAATTAAGGTGTGTCTGCCTCCATGGATACCTAATAATCAAATATTATGCCATGCCTCCATAGATACCTAGGAATCAAATATTATGCCATTCCTTTCCAAGGTATAGAATTGTTTAGTTCACTTCTATACTTTAATAGGAAATAAAGCTTTGCAACTGAAAAAGTTAATTAAAAAGGGAGAACATTATAATCTTAAAATACATTGACTAATAAAGGGGAGCTCTTTAAATTCATACTTATGGGAATATCAGACTTTCAAGTGTCCTCATGGAAGTAAGAAAACATAGGCGTATGTTTTGGTTGAGTTCAATGCCTGTTCTTTTCTTGAAACATTTTGTTCTCAATAATAGACCCTATGAGTCAGTTTTATTGCTCAATACCAAATTTTCAATGTAACTAAGAACAGACAGTAACATGATGATCTCTGCAGACCCCACTACGTTCTAAGCTGGCTACTCTCATTAGTGTGAGTGCACATGTTGATAAGCTCCAGGGGGCATTTATGTGATACTGAAAAACTCTTCATGACATGCCTTCAGTCAAAATCCTACTCAGGCATTTTGGGTTTTTCTCTCTCTAGTGCTATTTCCTTTTTTTTTTTTTTTTTTTTTTTTTTTTTTTTTTTTTTCCTGTAGCATTTATTCGCACTTGACCCTATGTTTTAGAAAGTGCACACAAGTCAGTATTCCAGACATCCCAGGGACTTGAAGAGCTGATCTAATGCCTGTGTTGCAAGATGAAAAACAGAAGAATTTTGTTGAACCTATAAAAAGGATGACATTTTGCCTGGCCCTGAGCTGTTCTGTTCAAAATTGAAGCTGTTGCAGCTTGCGGCTCTTTGATTTGTGAGCTAGAGAGCATCATATCTTGGCCATTACTGAATCATAAAAGTTCTTTGCCTCTTCCCAGCTCATTTTATTTAAAAGGAAAAAAGAGAAACCCTTTATCTTACAAAATGTATTTTCTTTTCATTTTCCTTCATTTTGTACATTGCAAAAATGGATTCTGTAAGGGTTCAGTGAAAACATATGTAAATGGTAATTTAAAAAGATCATTGAACTGAGGCAAGGAAGGTTATTTGGGTGGTTAGATTGGAATAGGTGTCATGAGAATAGAGTATTTTGCAGCACCTTTTTTTGCCAAATCACCTTGTGAAAGGCCAGAACCTTGTACACATTATTTATTTTCATCATCTATAAAATAGTAATATAGAGCTACGGAGCACATCCGGGTCAGGGTCTGGCTTAACCACAAAGTATTGATTGGTTCAGGATGGAATGAGCTGAGCAAGAAGGGAGAGAATTCATTAAAATTTCCTCTTCATTTCCTACACTTTGAACAAGAGCAAGACACACAGAACATTTCTTAACAACATTTGAAGTAATAATCTCCTGACTAAACTATGTTATCTTTTAACAAAACTTTTCTCCATGTTTTAATTATTCCTTTATTCAACTAACATTATGCTCAGTGAATTTTCAATGCAAGTCACTCTTCCAGCTTCTGGGAATCAATAGTGCAGCCAACCCTCCTTTTCAAAGAGCTCTTAGTCTATTTATAAAAATATTATTATGTCAAAGCAACAAACCCTATTTAAAGGCTAGGCACCCTCTTATATTTTGTATAATAGATATAGATAAAAGGGACCACAGTAATTCCAATGGAAAGAATATCAGAGTCTTCCACCCAAAGAATTAAGAAAAAATGAAAAATATGGGTCAGGCAGTTAATTTTTAAAAATCATACTTTTGTGGATCTTGTAATATTTGTATATTTGTGGGTTTTTCAAAGTCTCTAATATGTATTAATTTATGTTCTAATTCTAAATAAAGGTTCTGTACATAATTTTGTATTATTTTTCTTAAAGATGCTCCCCTACCACCTCACCCACTCACCCCACACACACACAGAACAGTAGACGCTTGAGGCTCCACAAAACCTAGATTCAACTCTGGCATAGGCCATAACAACAAAATCTACACAAACATACAACACAGCACCTAGCATGAAAAGGGGTTGCATACATGGTAACTGTGATTATTACTATGGCTCTCTACTGCTTCTCTTGTCAATCTCCCAGCCCTGAAAAAGTATTTTCTGCAGAATCATCATATCCATGGCTGTCCTTATCAAAGCTAAGGATTGTTTTAATAAATAACCAAATTAATTTTTTTTCAGGAGTGCTATATTAGTTTGCTCTTTAATATTTTCCAAAGTGTAGCAGTTCATGTAAGAAGTAAGAATTCTTTAAGCAAATAAGTCTAGAAACTCTGGAATCATTTATAAGTTAAAAGCACAACTATATGCAAATAGAGAAACAAATAGTTCATATAAATTTTGACCAGTCCTTGCTCCTGTTGGAAGTATCCATAAGAACAATGGAGATAAATGAGCATAAATGAACAGTCCTTCAGATTGGTGTGGGAAAAAAAACCTCAAGGGTGCTTAATGTCCTCTGTAGAAAAATGTTTTTAGTAGCAATTTCTCTCTCTTTTGTTTTTCTCTCTCCTAAGTTAGCTGGAGAAAGTGTTCAGGGTCTCTGGGTACTTGGGAAGAAAAATATAGCCATCCTTTTCATTGGCTTCAAACAGACTAAAATAGGGTGAACAGACCACTGCAGCTGAGTCAGAAGGAAGATAGCCATCTGTTACAGATAAGCAACCCCGGGTAGCTTTGAAACTGAGCCAGCTAGAGATTGAGGACAAGCTTCAAGGAAGGACTTTTGACTTCAAGTTAATCACTTGGTGCTGGTTGATAAGGAAAAATGAAAGATCTGTGAGCAAGGCACTGACCTGCCTTAGAAGCATTTATTTCTTTAAAATGTGCTTTGGAAATGCCCAGCTGGGAAGAAGTGATTATTTAGGTTAATGTGCATATGGCCTTATAGGTTTAATAATTTTGTGAGAAATTTGGGGCTCAATGCATTTTGGAAGAACCTGTATAAACGAAGCAGTGAAGCTCACGAGTGCTGTAGTGAGGAAAGCTAGCTCCAGAGCCAGAGTGTCTGCATTCAAATCCTGATTGAAGCTCTATGACCTCAGACAAGCTCCTAAACCTCTCTAAAAGACTGAGTTCCTTGAACTGAAGAAATTAAATTAATGATAGCATCTACTTCATCAAATTGCTATGAACATTCAATGAAATGATCACTGTAAGGCTACATTGGCCCAATTTTGATAAATCCATCATCCTACCCAACAGACAGAAAGGGCTCCATAAAAGTAAATGTCCCATTTAACTATAGAAGTCCTCCATTCCCAGTACCCACGTAGTACATTGACCTTAGCTTCAAGAGATTCTTGTGTTCTTATTGGTGAGGATAGCAGTTGATAGGAACTGAAGAACATTAACAGAGTTTTCTTATTGAATTTCAAGTGTGTTCTACGTAAGAAAAACTCAAACAGTCCCTGTGCATTGTGACACTCAGTGGGCCCACCAAAAACAATAGACTTTGTTTTGTTGCTGGGGTGGTAACCAACAAATTTCCTAATACTCAATCAGGTTCCGGCATCTGTCATATATACCTAATTAGAATAAATAAATATTTTTGTTAAAAAATCAATCAGGTTCTAACCTTAAAACAGAAATAATCAGGCAAATCAATCTATCTCATCTATCCTAAGACACAATGGAGGCTATAAATTGCCAGTTCCCTGGCCTGAAGTTTTTTCTTTTCCCCACAGCTGCAGTAAGAAAAGGTGTTTTATGGGGACAGCAAAAACTGAACCGAAATGACAGAAGTAACTCTCAGATAGAACCCCAAGTAGGGAGCCATGGAGTCAGATACCAAGATTAACAGCTTCACTGTGACAAGACACATAAGACCACAGGATATTTCATTGGATGAAGAGAAACAATTTGGGGCTAGCACTTATGTTGGCAGAGTAAAGCAGCATTCCAGTACCCTTCTGTGTTACTCCTACCTCATCTCCTAAATGTTTTTTTCCAAGTCTCCAAGTCTATTTTCTTGCTAACTGAAGTTTTGTGGGATTCTGGGTTTTCTTGGTTTGTTTTTGTTTTGGTTTTGCTGTCTGTGCTCAGATGATGAACTCTAACACAGTACAGGAAAGAAAAATTGAATCATTCTTAACAGACCACCCTAAATAAATAGAAACAATGTGCTGGGTGGGAACTTCTGCCAAGGTAAAACTCCACCTAGAAGAAGACCTCCAAATTTCAGTTTTTATTTTATTGATCAAAAAATGTACATTTTTAAATTTTTTTAATTCTAATTTGTTATACATGTTTGCAGAGTACATTTCATTTCACATTACATATAAAGAGCACAATTTCTCAAGTTGCTGGTTTTATATAAAGTATTTTTACAACAACTGTGTCTCCATATATATATTTAGGGTAATCATGGATAACTCAGTCTACTATTATTCCTGTCCCCTTGCCCCCTCTCCTTTCCCCCCTCTTTGTTCTACTTAAAGTTCTTTCATTCCTCTCATCCCAACTCCCTTGCCTTTATAAGTCAGTATCTTCATATCAAAGAGATCATTCGACCTTTGTTTTTTGGGGATTGGCTAACTTCACTTAGCATTATTTTCTCCAGCTCCATGCATTTACCTGCAAATGCCATGATTTTATTATCTTTTAGTGCTGAGTAGCGTTCCATTGTGTATATATACCAAAGTTTCCCTATCCATTCATCTGCTGATGGGCATCAGGGTTGGTTCCACAATCTAGCTATTGTGAATTGTGCTGCTATAAAAATGTTTAAAAATGTTTTAAAATGGATGTAGCTGTGTCCCTGTAGTAAGCTGTTTTTAAGTCCTTTGGGAATAGACCAAGGAGTGGGATAGCTGGGTCAAATAATGTTTCCATTCCAAGTTTTCCTAGGAATATCCATACTGCTTTCCAGATTGGTTGCACTAATTTGCAGTTCCACCAACAATATATGAGTGTGCCTTTTTCCCCACATCCTTGCCAGCATTTATTGTTGTTTGATTTTTTGATAGCTGCCATTCTGACTGGAGTAAGATGAAATTTTAGAGTTGTTTTGATTTGCATTTCTCTAATTGCTAGAGATGTTGAAAATTTTTTCATATATTTGTTGATTGTTTGCATATCATCTTCTGAGAAGTGTCTGTTTAGTTCCTTGGCCCATTTATTGATTGGATTATTTGTTTTTTGGTATTAAGGCTTTTGAGAGCTTTATAAATCCTTGAGGTTAGTGTTCTATCTGATGTGCTTGTGGTAAAGATTTGCTCCCATTATGTAGGTTCTCTATTCATCTCACTAATTGTTTCTTTTGCTGAGAAGAAGCTTTTTAGTTTGAATCCATTCCATTTATTAATTCTTGGTTTTAGTTCTTGCGCTATAGGGGTCTTATTGAGGAAGTTGGAGCCTAAACCAACATGATGGAGATTTGGGCCTACTTTTTCTTCTATTAGGTAAAAGGTCTCTGGTTTAATTCCTAGGTCCTTGATCCACTTTGAGTTAAGTTTTGTGCATGGTGAGAGAAAGAGATTTAATTTCATTTTATTACATGAGGATTTCTAGTTTTCCCAACTCCATTTGTTGAAGAGGCTGTCTTATTTCCAGTGAACATTTTTGGCACCTTTGTCTAATATAAGATAACTGTAGGTGTGTGGTTTCATCACTGTATCTTCTATTCTGTACCATTGGTAAACTGGTCTATTTTGATGCCAATACCATGCTGTTTTTGTTACTATTGCTTTATAGTATAATTTAAGGTCTGGAATAGTAATGCCACCAGCTTCATTCTTTCTGCTAAGAATTGCTTTGGCTATTCTGAGTCTCTTATTTTTCCAGATGAATTTCATGATTGCTTTTTCTATTTCTATGAGGAATGATATTGGGATTTTGATTGGTATTGCATTGAATCTGTATAGTGCTTTTGGGAGAATGGTCATTTTGACAATATTAATTCTACCTATCCATGAACAAGGTAGATGTTTCCATCTTCTAAGATCTTCATTAATTTCTTTCTTTAGCATGTTGTAGTTTTCATTGTAGAGGTCTTTCACTTCTTTTGTTAAGTTGATTCCCAAATATATATATATATATATATATATATATTTTTTTTTTTTGAGGCTATAGTAAATGGGGCGAATTTCCTACTTTCTCTTTCTGAGGATTTGTTGCTGATGTACAGAAATGCCTTTGATTTATGGGTATTGATTTTATATCCAGCTACTTTAATGAGTTCATTTATTAGATTTAGAAGATTTCTGGTGGAATTTTTTGGATCTTCTATGTATAGAATCATATCATCTGCAAATAGTGATAATTTGAGTTCTTCTTTCCTATCTGTATGTTTTTAATTTCTTTCGTCTGTCTAATTGCTTTGGCTAGGGCTTCAAGAACTATGTTAAATAGGAGTGGTGAAAGAAGGCATCCCTGTCTTGTTCCAGTTTTTAGAGGGAATGCTTTTAGTTTTTCTCCATTTAGGATGATGTTGGCCTGGGGCTTAGCATAGATGGCCTTTACGGTGTAGGGGTATGTTCCTGTTATCCCTATTTTTTCTAGCATTTTGAACATGAAGAGATGTTGTATTTTGTTAAATGCTTTCTCTGCATCTATTGAGATGATCATCTGTTGAGCCTGTTGATGTGATGTATTACATTTATTGATTTTCTTATATTGAACCAACCTTGAATCGTGGGATGAAGCCCACTTGATCATGGTGCACTATCTTTTTGATGTGTTTTTGTATTCGATTTGCCAGAATTTTACTAAGAATTTTTGCATCTATATTCATTAGAAATATTGGTCTGAAGTTTTCTTTCTTTGATTTGTCTCTGTCTGGTTTTGGAATCAGGGTGATATTGGCCTCATAGAATGAGTCTGGGAGTGTTCCCTCTTTTTTTATTTCATGAAATAGTTTGAGAAGTGTTAGTGTTAGTTCTTCTTTAAAGGTCTTGTAGAACTCAGCTGTGTATCCCTCCGGTCCTGGGCTTTTCTTGGTTGATAAGTTTTTGATGGCATCTTCTATTTCTTTGGTTGAAATTGATCTATTTAAATTGTGTATATCATCCTGATTTAGTATGGGCATATCATATGTCTCTAGAAATTTCTTGATGCCTTCGTTATTTTCTATTTTATTTGAGTATAAATTTTCAAAATAATTTCTAATTATCTTCTGTATTTCTATAGTGTCTGTCGTGATATTTCCTTTTTTATCATAGATATTGGTAATTTGTGTTTTCTCTCTTCTTCGTTAGCATAGCTAATGGTTTATCAGTTTTATTTATTTTTTCAAAGAACCAACTTTTGCTCTGTCAATTTTTTCAATTGTTTTTTTTTTTTTTTGTTTGTTTGTTTGTTTATTTCAATTTCATTAATTTCAGCTCTGATTTTAATTATTTCCTGTCTTCCTCTTCTTTTGGGGTTTATTTGTTCTTCTTTTTCTAGGGCTTTGAGATATAATGTTAGTTCATTTATTTGTTGACTTTTTCTTTTTTGAAGAAATGAGCTCCATGCAATGAACTTTCCTCTTAGTACTGCCTTCATAGTGTCCCAGAGATTTTGGTATGTTGTATCGTTGTTCTCATATGCCTCTAAGAATTTCTTAATCTCCTTCTTGATGTCTTCTGCAACCTATTGATCATTCAATAGCATATCATTTAGTCTCCAGGTGTTAGAGTAGCTTTTCTTTCTTTTTTTATCATTGATTTCTAATTTCATTCCATTATGATCTGATAGAATGCAGGGTACTATCTCTACTTTTTTATATTTGCTTAGAGTTGCTTTGTGGCATAACATATAGTCTATTTTAGGGAAGGATCCATGTGCTGCTGAGAAGAAAGTGTATTGGCTCATTGATGGATGATACACTCTATATATGTCAGTTAAGTCTAAGTTATTAATTGTATTATTGAGTTCTGTAGTTTCTTTGTTTAACTTTTGTTTGGAGGATCTATCCAGAAGTGAAGGAGGTGTATGAAAATCGCCTAGAATTATGGTGTTGTGGTCTATTTGATTCTTGAATTTGAGAAGAGTTTGATTGATGAATGTAGATGCTCCATTATTTGGGGCATATATAACAGTTATATCTTGTTGATCTATGATTCCCTTAAGCAGTATGAAATGTCTATCTTTATCTTCTTTGATTAACTTTGGCTTGAAGTCTACTTTATTTGATATGAGGATAGAGACCCCTGTTTGTTTACATAGACCATGTGAGTGATATATTTTATCCCATTCTTTTACCTTCAGTCTGCAGGCATCTTTTCCTATGAGATGTGTCTCTTGAAGGCAACATATTGTTGAGTCTGTTTTTTATAATCCAATCTATTAGCCTATGTCTTTTAATTGGTGAGTTTAGGCCATTAACATTCAGGGTTATTATTGAAACATAATTTGTATTACCAGTCATTTTTATTTATTTATTTAATTTTGTTATTTTTTGGTATTTAGCTTGACTTGGTTTCTCCTTTGGTTGTTTTGTTCCTTTATTATAGTTCTTCCCTTAGAATGTTCTGTAGAGCAGGCTTTCTTGTAAATTCTTTTAGCTTTTGTTTATCATGGAATGTTTTTATTTCATCCTCAAATCTAAAACTTAACTTTGCTGGATATAAAATTCTTGGTTGGCATCCCTTATCTTTTAGAGCCTGGTATATGTTGTTCCAGGCTCTCCTGGCTTTGAGGGTCTGGGTTGAAAAATCTGCTGAGATGCGAATTGGTTTTCCCTTGTAAGTAATCTGACTTTTCTCTCTTGCAGCCTTTAAAATTCTATCTTTATTTTGTATGCTAAGCATTTTCATTATAATGTGCCTTGGTACGGTTCTGTTGTTATTTCATACATTTGGCATCTGGTAGCCCTCTTGTATTTGATTTTCAAATTCATTCTTCTTGCTTGGGAAATTTTCTGATATTATTTCATTGAAGAGATTGTGCATTCCTTTGGTTTGAATCTCTGCATCTTCCTCTATTCCAATAAATCTTAAATTTGGTCTTTTGATGGTATCCCATAATTCTTGGATATTCTGTTCATGGTTTTTTACCATCTTCACTTTGAGGTCAACTTTATTTTCAAGATTATATATTTTGTCCTCATTGTCTGAGATCCTATCTTCCAAGTGGTCCATGTTGGTGATGTTTTCTATTGGATTTTTTAAGTGGCTTACTGTTTCTTTCATTTCAAGGATTTCTGTTTGTTTTTTTCTCAAACTCTCTTATCTCTTTCTTGAAGTAATCTTTTGCTACCTGGATTTGTTCTCTTATCTCTTTTTTGGTGTGATTGATAGTTGCCTGTATTTGATCTCTTATCTCTTTGTTGGAGAGATCAATTTTTGCGTGTATCTGTTCACTTAGGTCGTTTTTTCAAATCTCTTATCATTTTAATTATGTATATCTGGAACTCCTTCTCTGACATTTCACCTACTGTGCTTTCTATGGCTTCTATTGTTGTAGTATCTTGGTTTGTTTGGGGCATTTTCCTCCCTTGTTTTTTCATGATGACTATGTCTTTCCCTCTCTTGCAAGGTAAGCCTGTGGCACTACAGCTTCTGCTCTTTTGTCTTGTAAGGTCCCTACAGGTTACCCAGAAACTCACTTTTTAGGGAAATATCAATATCAGAGCTTTCAATGTACCCAATATATATCCATATATCAGTTAGTTTCTAATTTTATATTTACAGTTTTGTTGCTGTGGCTCCTTAGTAGGTGAGCTGAGCTAGAATGGATGCAGGTGGGCGGGGCTTGTTTCCCTGCTGTCCTCAGCGGGAATGGCCTCTCCAAGGTGGGTGGGCAGAGCTGGAAAGCCTGCAGGTGGGCCCAGCTGGAACTGACTTTCAGAGATCCAGCTGGGAACTCCTGCCAGCAGGCCAAACTGGGAACCCATGCCAGCAGGCTGAACTGGGAGTTCCCACCCTCAGGCCTAACTGGGAGCTCCTGCCTGCAGGCCTAACTGGGAAGCCAGCAGGCCAAACTGGGAAATCACACTGACAGGCCCACTGGGAACCCACACCAGTAGGCCAAATTGGGAACGCAGGCTGGCAGGCCAAACTGGAGCTCCCACTGGCAGTTCAAACCAGGAACTCATGCAGGTAATCTGAACTGGGAGCTCCCACCCTCAGGCTGAACTGGGAACCCATGCTGGCAGTCCAAACTGGGAGCTCTGCCTGCAGTCTGCAGGGCTGGCAGGCTGAACTGGAATCTCATAGGGGCAGGCTGAACTGGGAACTTAAGCAGGCAGTCAGAACTGGGAGCTCCGCCCCGAAGGCCGCAGGGCCCTCAGGCTGAACTGGGAATTTATGCTGGCTGTCTGAACTGGGAGCTCTGCCCAGAGGTCACAGGACTGGCAGGCCAAACTGGGATCTCACTGCCGGCAAGCCGAACTCAAATGTACATATTTAAAAGATTAAACCTACAAATCAAAACAACATCATTCATGTGGAGCATGCTATATAAGCATAAATGTGGTTTAATACTGATCCCCAATGTTCTGTTTACAAGAAAATTCATATTTGTGATTAGTATAAATCTCTTTCAGCCTTACCAGGCTCCAAATCAATTCTCTGCTTGATAGAATGTGCATATTTGAACTCTTGTCTGGAGCTTCCAAGATGCAGAAGTTTTTCATTGTTTATATACATTTTGATGAATCCATCATCTCAAATGGAAGAATTCAGGTAAGAAATTATAATAAGAATTGACAGGAGATATTGAGTACTTGCTATAAGAAAGCTTTGTTCCAAGTGCATTTATCTCATTTAATTAGGAAAAGTACTTACGCTGGTTATTTTAAATAAAAGATTGAAATATACATATATGTACATATATATATTACATGGAAACAAAATCACCTTTGATAGATTTATAAATTAACTTTGATAGATTTATAAATTAACAATAATTAGTAAGCCTGATTAAAAATCTCAGATAAGCTGCCAAAAATCAGGAGGCTGGAAACTATGGAAAGAAAATTAAACATGCTCAGTATCTCTCCATTTTCATAGTAGGGTTTAGATTCACACTGTTTCGTTTTTCTTTTTCATTTTCATTTTATTTTATTTTGCTAATTAGAAAAACTTAGAAATGCTTAAGAGAAAATATTTGAAAGAAAAACAATGAGAACATAGCCCCACAAACAGAATAGAAAATATGGGCAAAACAAAGGAAATATAAAGCACATTTGTAGAAGTAGGTAAGCAGCGGCCAGAGCCCGAAGACAGGGGGCTCATCAACGAACGGTGGGGTCAAGCTGTTTAGAAAGGTAGACGGGGAAACACGATACCCACGAGAGGAAAGAAAGTTTAAAAGAGTGTAAGAGTACTCACGAGCTATGAAAAGGAGGGGCTGCAGAGAAGAAGATGATATTATAAGGAGAAAGAGTGGATCTGAGATAGCTCCCTGTAGGGAGGGCAATTCCTGAGATGGGTTACTTTGGCAACATGTTGGGGCAGGTTATTGAGGGTGGACGAAGGGCTCTGAGGGAATCAGCATTTCAATCCCTCAGGAGACAGTTTCCCAACTTTCCAAAATTGGCTCACTCAAATTGGCTTTCGACCTGACATGATTTATCTACATATGCTGACTGCCTATGAGATTTTGGCTTCACTTCCCTTCTAACCTTAGGAACCTCCTACTACTGTAAGGGAATGGGTCGATGACCGAGTCTGGCTTCTTCAGGCTGAACGGGGGCGAAGTGATGGGGCAGTAGTTTGGAGTTCCTTTTGTAGAAGTTAGGTCAGATTGAAGCCTGGGGAAGGTTGTAAAGTTATCAGGGACGGAAGCTTCTATTGGAGAAACAAAAAACATGAGTACCGAAGAAATGTTGCAGCATCTGAAACGTCAATGTATATCATGAAGATGATAATTCAAAGCTTTAGCATGTATAGAGTTATCGGGAATGTAAACACAACACTTTACTTAGGGCTGAAGTTACCTTTGCTTCTAAAATGTTCAGAAAATGGTTGTGCATCTGTTTTAACTGTTACTGGATGTCTAGGATGAAATCTGTCAAACTGACTTCTGTTTTGACCATTGGTAAGAGTCAGCTGTTTCTGATGGGAATCTTGGGGAAACTTGAGAGCAGCTTTTGTGCTCGTGCCTTCTGTAAGGATGGGTCCAGGTCTTGCTTGACCTTGTGGCTTCCTTCAGAAGCATTAGGGATGTTTCTCCCTTTTTATGAAAAATTAGAACACAAAAAAAAAAGGGCTCAGCGGCGCAGGCCGGCGGGCGAGCTGGGCCATTGAAACCTATTATAAAAAATCTGAAAGATGAAAACATTTTATATTAAAAGCCAGAGGGCTATAGACTGAAAAGAATAAAAACATGCTATTTACAAAAGAACCACAATAAATAAAAGCATTACAATGTAAAATTTTAAAAATTTACAAAGATAAACAAAGATAAAATTAATTATTAAGAGAAAAGGAAACCGGGCTTGGTGGGGCACAACTATAATCCCAGCAATTTAGAAGACTAAGGAAGGAGGATTACAAATGCAAAACCAGACTTAGCAATTTAGAAAGAACCTGTCTGAAAATAAAAAAGGGTGGGGATTTAGCTCAGTATTCAAATGGCCCTGGGTTCAATATTCAGTGCCAAATAAACAAATGGAAAAACAAGGGTTGAAATAGAAATAAAGAAGTAACCTAAAATTAAAAATCTCAAATGACATTAAAGAGAATTAATTTTTAATTTTTAAGGATATGATTTATGATGATGAAATCATGATGATGATCTACATTCTAATAGTCATATCCTTACAAATACACACATAACATGAAATATACTGTCTTCTAAAGTTAAAATACAAGACAAATTTCATGTTAACTTATGATGTTTTCTAATTTACTATAAAAATGGAACTGAACCTTCAAGTACCAAGGAAAATTAATAAAAATTCATCATATTAGCCCTTAGGGAAAAAAAAATCAATGCATTCCCCAAAACATAATCTATGAGGCTATATATTCCAACCAAAATGTATTGATATGTGAAACAAATAAAATTTTTAATAAATAAATCAGAATACAATATTGTAGAAAAAAGAAAACCAGAAAGCCTAGATTTCTAAATTATCCTTTTGAGAAAGAAGAAATACAACTATAATTATAGACTACTGAGACATATAAAAATGTATACACCAATATCAAAATTTATGAGGTGTTGCCAAAATTATATTAAGACAAATTTAAGACCACAGACACATTTCATTTTTAAATGAAAAAAAAAATAAATAAATGCTTTACTCACAGGTGCCCTATAATCATATTTTACTCCCCTTTCCCTCAACTCATATACATGATTTTTATGTACATACATATATACATTTATATACACATGCACACACACTCACATACATATGTTTAATCAATTCTCATAACTCACAGTAGTTATGTTCAATAAAATCACTCTGAACAATAAATTAGCAAGTGTTGAGCCATATCCCTAGGGGAAACATAGGGTTATGTCCTCACAAGTCTCTTATCACAATGTTTTTCACAAGCTGACAAATTCATAACCTTGTTTAATGTGTGTTTCTATTTAAAGACACATTATTTAACATACATTGTTGGCTCATTAATATAGAACTTATTGCTCATAACATTATAACTCACATCTGAAGGAAGCTATGTAACACACATTTTCTCCTTAAGACACATCACAGCCTTCTTATGCTAAGGAACTCTTTATCACAGTTCAGCACAACAGTTAGGATCCGTTTTAAACAAAAATTGCCACTAAAAAGCACACACACAAAAATATACTACTCACTAGACTATAAAAAAGATAGTAGTTTATGGTATGGTGGGCCCTCCGTGTCTGTGGATTCTGTATCCATGAATTGAATCAACAGTGGCTTGAAGCTATTTAAAAAAACAAAATGTGTCTATACTGAATATGTACAGACTTTTTTCTTGTCCTTATTCCTTAAGCAAGGTAGTATGATGACTATTCACACAGCATTTACAATGTATTAAGTATTATAAGTAATCTAGAGAAGATTTAAAGTTTGTGGAAGGGTGTTCACAAGTCATGTGCAAATACTATACCAGTTTAGGTAAGTAACTTGCACATCCATGGACTTTGTTATCCAAAGATCCTGGAACCAATTCCCCAACAGACACCAAAGGACACTGGTAAGAGAATTGAACCAAGAAGACAGGTCAACAACAGCTGGGAACAAATTTGAGTGACTCAAATTTTTCACTGTTCTAGGCAGGTTCATAAATGGCCATGAAAGCGACACAAATACTGATCTTAGGATTACAGATTAATTTTGGCTTATAAACATATTTGCAAATACAAAATCCACAAATAATAAGCATCAACTGCATTTGTTATTATCTGGAGCAAAATTCAAAATATCTGAAATTGTATACTCAATATAATTTCAAGTTCATAATAAAAGAGCTTTGTTTAAAAGGTATATTGATGCTGGGTTTTTTTAATAGCAAATATTGAAAATGTAATTTTAGGAAAAAGTAATGTTTTAAGATTTTTAGTTGCAAAATCATTGAAAATTAACTTCTGTTATGTAAGGAGCATGCCAATAAAATTGTTCATAAATCTATGCCAGCACCTATTATGGACTAAATGTGTCTCCTCAATATTGACATGTTGGAATCTAATTCCTTATGTGGAGGTGGGGCCTTTGGGTAAGGTCTTAAAGGCAGAGTTTTCATGAATGAGATTAGTAAACATATAAGAAAACCAGGGAGTTTTCTCACTCTCTATTCACCATGCGATGATACAAAGAAAAGATGGACTCAGCAAACTGGAAGAAGTCCTTCATCAGAAACCAACCATGCAGGCAGCCTCGTTTCAGAATTCCAGCCCCAGAAACATAAAAATAAATTTCTGTTTCTCATAAGACCTAGTTTATGGTACTTTGTAGGGGCATCAGCATCTCAGGACAATCAAAAATTAAATTAACGCTTCCTTGAAATTATAAAGTTAAGTTAATATGGTAATATAATTTGATACATAAATGTTAATTAAGGCTTTAATCAATATACCTTTCCAACAAAGCTCTTTTACTATAAACTTGGAATCATATTGAGTATACAACTTCAAATACTTGAATTTTCCTCCAGATAATACACAAATGCAGTTGATGTTTATTATTTGTGGTTTTGCTTTTACAAATATATTTATAAACCAAAATTAATCTGTAATCCAAAGATCAGCATTTGTGGCACTTTCATGGTCATTTATGATCTTGCCTAGAACAATGAAAAACTTATATAACTATTATGTATATTTTAAACCAAATTTTTCCAGGATTGTATGTCAAATAATCCATCAGAGTGTAGTTTACGGAGCTTTTTGGAAAAAAAAATAGCTAAATATTGGAAGGAACTCTGCTTTGGAATCACAGCAAAGTTCTGTATTTAAGAGAGAAAAACCATAAGAAGGAACAAGACTCAATGTAAGCAAATTCTTTTCTTAAACTATTCCCATTTCCAACAGTCCCACCCTCAGTTACCCTAGGGATAAGTCAACTATCCCTTCTTTCCCATCACCACCTCAATGATAAACATTTGATACAATTGTCTTTATGACTAAACTCTGTACCTAAATTCATTCTAATCAAGACAGAAAAAAAATTTCTGTCTTTATCAGTGTGGAACTCAGAAATTAATCTAATGGTTTTAGGTGTGGTAGCTAGGATGTTTGGGATGAGTTAGCCAAATCAATGCCTTTCTCTCATGCATGCAGAAGATGCTTTTTTTGTTTTTTATGTTTGGTTTTCTTTTTCAGTTACCACCTAGAACTATGGTGTCATTTTAGAGCTTCCTCTTTTGTGTATATCTCAGATGCCTGACATTTGCCTTGCTCTGCAAATTTATCCACTTGTAATGTAATATGTAATGCATCTACTCCTCCAAGATCAAGTCAATTAGCTGCTTGAAAGTACCCAATATCCATCTCAATGACCAATCAAAAACTGTATACAAAAACAGAGCTGACCTAGTACAAGTCTTTGAATAATAATTTGGTCTACTTACTGCCTACTTCCTTCAGGGACCAGGGCAATAGGTGGTTCTGTTCTTTATTTGCATGTCCTTTTTTATCATTCTACCCTAATCTCTTTTCCTACTATTTCAACAATGTAATCCATCTCTACCTCTCCTACACAAATATTTTAAGCAATAGGTTATGGTCAGATGTCATTTCAGAAATAGAGTGGAGACCAACTTTAAGGGAGAGTAAAACAGCAGATCTGTGAAATACATTGTCTTCATAAACCTGTAGAGAGATTTAATTCCATCTATTCTAAATCAATGAAATAAGAGCGATTACAATTATCCTCCCACCTGAGGTACTTGAAGACTTTGCTAAGTGCTTTAAAATGACAATGAGTTCTGCAACCCAAGAGTGTTTATTATGTTCAAAGGATCAATCTTATTATAAAGAAAATGTCAGGTCAATTTTTAAATCCCTTTTAACTAAAAGTCAAAGAATTACTTTATAATGAATTCTTTATGGATGCAAAACTCATCTCTTTTTCTTACTTTCTAGGGTTTGCATCTTTCCTTTGAAAGATTGATCCTTAGCCTTCTGGGGGGAAAAAAAAAAAAAAAAAAAAAAAAAACCTTATAAAAGAGTTTCCCCAGATAATAAATAATTACATTTAGGACTATTACATGTTTCTCTGTAACTAAAACATATGAGTATATAACCACAATCATTTTTCTTAAATCCTGATTTAATTCTAAAAAGTAATTTCATTTTGTTTAACTCATCTTTTTGGAGGACTTCTATCTTAGTGCATTTTGAGTTGTTATAATAGAACAACCCAGACGAGGAAATTTATTAAAAAAAAAAAAAAAAAACTTATCTAGCATCTGGAGGATTCGTGCTGTGTCATCCCACAGCAGTAGGTAGAGTGGGCAAGAGAAGAAGACAAGGACAAGCTCACTTTTGCTGTAAATGGACTCCTGTGACAACTCACTCACTCCACGATAATGACGTGAATCTACTCAAGAGGGCAAAGCCCCCGTGCTAGCGTTTTCTAAAGTTACCCACCACCCGCAAGCCTCAACACTGCTGCATTGGAGATCAAGTTTCTAATGCATGAACTTGAGGCACATTCAAATCATATTTACCTCCATTTTCCTTTACTTTGAAACTTAAATAAATTGTTTCTACTAAATACGGGATTACATATTAGCAAGATAATTCCAAATATCAAATATATTTGCATTTTAGTATATGAACAGAATTTTCCAGTGCTTACATTAAATTTAATTTAATAAAATTCTCTACTTGAACTTTATAGCATTTTCTCTCTATTTCAAGTATATATTTTTTTTTTAATTTAAATCAGACAAAGATCTAAGCTGTCATTTCAAAGGCGAATACAATCTCTAGCATGGATGAATCAGTTCCCAAAGATTTTCTGTTTCTGTTTGACAATTCTAAGTATTAACAATGTTCGGATTTATGTTACCCAGCAGTGTGCTACAGAGAATGCCTGATTTTTTTCAAGACCAAAACTGAAGTACAAAAAACATTAACCACTGATGAAAACGAGGGCTTTTAAAATAGTATAACTGTTGGCTGAAACACTTTGGGTAGAAGTGTTTGGGTAGAAAATAACATTTTTCCAAGTTGCTGTGATATTTTGTGCTAATATTTCACACCTAAGGTGTTGTTTTCTTCATGCAGAGGCAGCAATCGGTTGGAAAATAGAGACAACACAAACTAACACACTTTTTTTTTATCTTAAGGCTTAAGCTAATTTGCTACATGGTGATTAATGCTTTAATCAAGATTCTTGGGTCTGAAAATTAATCATTTCATCAACTAAATATGGAATATATGCAGATGGAAAAATACTATAAATCAAAAGGAGAAAAGTGGAACATTTAGACATTCTAAAATTATTAATTTTTCAAAGAAACCTCTGTTCACTTTCCTTTGGAATCTTTCCTGCTGAAGCTCCAGCCCACTATTGAGCAGCTAGATTGCTGAGTAAATTGTTAACTGCTCTCACCTTTTTGTCTTCATCACTTATAAATCTTTACAAGACTTTATGAACTGATATCTCCTCTTGTTGGAGCAGCAAAGTGGTTTTCAAAGGGCTGTGGACATACGGAGATCTTCTCATTGGGAACCAATAGTATAACCATATGCCATTGAGCCACAAAGTATCAAGCCCATTGCTGTCTTATGATAAAGTTCCACCAGGAGGGAGAAGAAGATAAGGAAGAGGGGAGGGAGGCAAGAGATATATGTGTTGTAATCTCCCCTACATGAACATAAAGCCCAGGGCAGGCAGATAAATTAAACAGGTTGAGCTGAAAGTTAAAAATAAAGATGGAGCTTGAGGCCAATACTGTCAGAGCTTCTGGAAAGAAAGCAGCTCACAGAGCAAGCACTACCACACAAATACACTGAAGTAGGACAGCTGCAACAAAGTAAAACCATTAGTGAAGCCCAAGCTTAGTTTGTCAGAACTCCTTGGTTCCTGTATAATGTTGAAGCCATCTACTTGTTTACAGGTGCTCTGGAAAAGGACACAGGTACCCAAGGCAGCTGATATTGCTTGATATTGCTTGATATTCCTTGGAAAATTGCTGAAATGTGCTGGGACATTGAGGACATTTAGCCAAAGATTTCATTCAGTCAATTTCAGTCTGAGTGCCAGACAGCATTAGCACGACAAAGATGGACTCCCATTCAGAGGATGACCACAACTCTGCTGAAAAATAACAGCTCTGCATAGTAAAGCTAGATTGAAGTGTTGACTATCAGCAGGGTACAAGGTTCCAAATAAGTGTGCAAAAACCTCATTAGTGGGTTCCAAGCCTTCTGCTTTTCAACTGCTACCTGGACACATAATGTTCCTAACCTGACCCCACCTGTAAGCCTTCAGAAGCACTGAGGATGAGAGGGGTGATACAATAATGCACATTTTCCTGGGAGATACTTGGGTTTCTAAACAAATTATCTAAATATCACAATTAAACTGAGATAACTCTCCTAAACAGGAATAAATTTATTTCCTCTTAAATAATTCCTATATTTCAGTAACAGAAAAGTTTTATTAAAAAGGGCAGATCAGTTATAAGAAAATAAACTATTTTGCATTTCCAAATGTTAACACCTAAAATTAAGATGACTCCATTGTATTTTTCCAGTGTAGTTTTGTCAGTTAAAGAAGTAATTAACAAATGAAAGATGTGAAACATCAAGCTCAGTGTCTGTGACTTCAATTGATGGTGGCTTCTGTTATTATCAGATGATTAAGGCAGGCTCTCAGACCTGCTTACTGACACCTGCTTATCCTTTGTAAAGAGCTGTCGCCTACCCAGAAGTTATTTGGTTGCAATATGACAGCCCATGTGCAAGGGATGTGACAGGCTGCCACAGAAAGGAACTGTAAGCACAACCATGATGAAATGGTCTGGCTATTAAATGGATCATTACATGACATTTTTAACACTTTTTGTTTTAATTTATGTTGGACTCTCAGGGTTATATAATTGGGCGTATAGAAGTTCTCATATGGAAATCCCCAGGACTAGAAAGATCAACCTGAACAAACATCACCCCCAGTAATTAAATATGTTACCAATATTGATAATTCTGATAATGCTTGGTATGCATCACAGACAACTATAATTTCTGTGAGACTGATACAACAGCATTCATATTCAGCAGCCCAGCTGTACCAGTCCTAGAAAGCAGGCATATCCCATTTGTATCCTCCATGTGAAAATGGGACATGGCATCAAACATCCCACCAGGGGTTTACTAATTCCTCATGGTCCTACCATCTTTCATGAGGAAATGCTGGAAGACACATCCCCTTGATGGCCCAAGTGTTCATAAGAGATGATTCCACAATGCTTCCCTGGAGAATGGTATGGAAAAACTCATTATTCAAATTCATTGCTTGAAAGTATTGACAGGAATTGTTTTTTGTATTGCAATATAAGGAGCAAAATTAAGTATAACAGAAGTTTTGTAGCCATGGTTTGTTAGGGCCAACTAATAGTTGCTGCTTGATTTTGTGGCTTAAAGTACACTTTTGAGAGGAATGATTTCAATGTTTGAAGGATTTAGATTGTAAAAATTATAGCTTCTTCCTGCAATCCACTTCTAATAGCACTCAAAAGTCTGCATGCAACAGCCATTGTGGCCCAGCAGAAACAAGGAACTTTCTTTAAGCACATAATAAGTACTTGTCATAATTAAATTATTCTGAAATGAAGAACCATGCTATCTTACCTCTATTTTGTGCAACATAGTAACTACATGAATCATGCCTGGTGGCCACAAATGTAGCATGCAAAACTTCCTTCTCCACATTTAAAGTACAACAAATGTGCTGACAGTCCTATGATTACTAATTTGAGTTTTCAAATTCTCGAGCCCTAGGGAGGAGCTGCCCCAGAGAAGTGTATGCAAACATTTAATTTCTGCAAAGTTGCATTCTTCTTTCTATATTAGCAGCACAATTAATAATGTGATATATATTTTGTAGGAGACCTATTGCTTGCTCAGTATGGATTCCCATTGTCTTCATCTTTCCCAAAAAGTGCTGATTAGTCTAAACCATTCAGTGCGTGGCATTTCCCTGATTTAGTATTAGATGCAAAATTTAAGTAGGCCCAGTCAAACTAAATAAAAGAATTTTTTATTGCATGCTTAAAAAATGTAACTGGTTAGAAATACAAATTTTCAGGTCCTACTTCAGGTCCTACCCATGGTGGTCAGTTTTATGTGTCAACTTGCAAAGGTCTTAGTGCCTAGATATTTGACCAAAGACCAACCTACATGTTGCTATGAAGGCATTGTTAAGATTAACATTTACATTAGTAGACTTTGATTAAAATGGATTATCCTTTATGATGTGGGTGCACTTCATTCAATCAATTGATGATCTTTAAAGAAAAACTCTGAGATTACCCAAGGGAATGAAAGAATTCTGACACAATCCCTTCAAACTTGAGCTGCAATATCAACCCTTGTCTGTTCTCCAACCTGTCCAGTACACTTCAGACTTGCCAGCTCCCAGAAATCACATAAGCAATTTCCTTAAAATAAATCTCTTTTTATCTATAGATAGTATATAAGGCAAACATAGGTATGTTCACACACAGGCATGTACACACACATGCAATACTGGTTTTGTTTCTCTGGAGAAATTTGACTAATAACTCACTTACTAAAGTGGAAACTAGTGGAACCCAAAAGTGTATGTTTTAACAAGCCTTCCAGGAAATTCTGATGTGCCTACAGTTTCCACTGAACTGTACTCATCTTTATTTGCATCTCATTGACATTTTAATAGAAGTTTGAAATTATGCCTTGGTGGATTTGCAGTCAATCAGTTTAGCTAAGGTAAAGCTATGTTTCCTAGAATTTCCTGCATAATTCTAGGTTAATATCAGCCATGAAGAAAATTCTATGTGATTTGGAAAGTGGAAATGGAAGGAGAGCATCCTGCCTCACATATCAGAAGTTTGGGAAGTGGCATGAGACTTTGTTGCAGCTTTCTTGTGGTGTGGTTTATCTACTGGATCATCTGATTGGATGGGCAGCAGCCTGGCTCAGGGAAAGTCACTTGTGAATCCTCTTTCTGGTTTTCTAACATCTGGACCAAGAAGAAGGTTTCCAGTTTTTCCACTACTGAAATTGGAGGGATGGAGGTATTAAGAAACTGAAGCAGAAAATATAATAAGGGGGTGGATTAGAAGTTTATTTGATTAGATGAAGGGGAATGAAGGGAAGGGAGGGAGGATGAGAATAGAAAAGGCAATAGAATGAATCAGATATAACTTTCCTATGTTCATAAGTGAATACAGAACCAGTGTAACTCCACATCATGTACAACCACAAGAATGGGAAGTTATACTACATGAATATATAATATGTCAAAATACTCTCTACTGTCATGTATATCTAAAAGAATAATTTTTTTTTTTTTAAGAGAAAAACTGAAGCAGGTTCCATACTGTGCCCAGGGCTTCCTGCTCACCCTGCTAGGTTCCAGTTTGTCCTTGTTTCTTCCATGTCTCATCCTTCTTCTTTTTACATCTGAAAACATAGCAGTTTCAGAAAAACTGTTTAACTAGTTCCCATGTTGTGTAATGTCAAATTCCTATAATAAAGTCACTTATTGTCCCAAATCAGACAGGTTTATAAACAGAATCAGTAGCCATGGTTTTATCAACAACCAAGTCAGAAAGAAAAGAAAAAAAAAAAAAAAAAAATTTTACTCTTTTTACTTGTAATAAATTCAGTCTTACATCATCCTGGCTAATGAAGTTAGAATTTTTTCCACATAACAACTTTTGTCTTTCTTCAAGTCTCTTTCCTGCCTGTTTCCTTTTATATTCAGATTTTTTTTTCTTTTATCTCTGGACTTCTTTATGTTCCTGTGATTTTAGCTATTAATCCTCATCCTACGATTTTCAGAGAATGTGACTAATTCTTTTCCTTCACCGTGTTATTACCTGTAAGATACAGAATTTCTAGTGACTGGGTCCCATCTGAGCATTCTTTTCTAAATGACATTAATTTATTCTCCAAAGTTTCTTCTACTCTTACCATCTGATCCTTATTTAGTTTTATTGCCTTTCTTCTCATATAACTTACACTCTACTTTTGTTAAAACATTATGATGAAATCACAGGGAAGACCCTAAATACAAAGGAATTTAAACATCAATGATTTTAGAATTTGTTTACATCCATTTCAATAGCCAATTTAAATAACCTTGATTTTTAAAGTTGGTAGAACTTTTGCAATTCACTTAAAATAGAGACATTTTAACTTTTTATTTCTAATGCATCCTCTAACTCCTAATCTAAGATTATTATTGAATGCTTTACAATGTCTTTAATAGTATCTTTAATGTTTCCTCTACAACTATAAATCACTGTAGTTAAAAATAAAGTCTTACCTATTTAACATGAGTAAATCAACTGTGGTAAGATTCATTAGTAATATTTAGTCATATCAGGTATGTCTAAATTAACTTTTGGAAATTACTTTTCCATCAATTTCTTCACTTATCTGGTTATTGGTAGTATTGGCAGAATATCTGTTATTATATTCTGTTCTCAAATATTACTAATATATAATTTATAATATAGTATAGTATGGCAAAGTAAAGTATCATTAATATAGTATCATTCTATGATACACTATACTAAAAAATCAAAATCAGCATTTTTGCCAAATGATCAAAACCATTCATTTCAGCATTAAACTACCTACACATGGACCATTTCATTTTTAACATTTAGTGGAACAAAATTGGATCATCTGTTTGGTCCTAACAAAATGATAACTTTAATTTTAGATATCATAACAGAGTAGATAAATAAAGTAGATTTAAGGAAAATCTATTCAACCCAAATGATAAAAAAGTAGAAATGCAGTTATGTTAGTGACCTACTATGAGAATTAGCCATTAAGATAGTCAAATAACATTGGCATAGTTTATATTCAGTACCACTTCACAGATATGTCAGAGTTTTGAATTTCATAATAAATATGTGATTGATCAAAAACCATCAGTGTGAATTGCTTTATAAATAATTTGCTTAAATCTAGAGACCCATAAAAATCTTGTCTTTTTCACAGTTAACACACATCTCATACTGACATACAAACACACACATTACACACACATGTTCTAGTACTCTCACAAAATGCTCTTAGAAAGTACTGCTAGGAAAAAATGATCATAGTACATTATCTTCCTAATGTGTTTTTGAATGATCTTTGCCTATGTTTTATTAAGAATTTTTGCATCTCTGTCCATCAGGTATATGAAGTTGTCTTTCCTTGAATTGTCTTTGTCTGATTTTGGAAGCAGAGTAATATGGTCTTTATAGAATGAATTTGAAAGGATTCTTTCCTTTTGTATGTCATGCAATAATTTGAGGTGGATTATTGGCATTACTTCTTTAAAGGTGTGGTAGAACTCAACTGAGAATCTGTCCTGTCCTGGGGCTTTTCTGTATTAGAAGAATTTTAATAGCTGCTTTAATTTCATTGTTTGATATTGGTCTGTTTAAGTTTTCTATATCTAATGGTTCAATTTGTGTAGGCTATATGTCTCTAGAAATTTTTCAATATCTTCAAGATTTCCTAGCTTAATGGAGTTTAAATTTTCAAAGTAGTTTCTATGATCCTCTGGAATTTTCAAATATTTCCTACTTTTTCATCTCCAATTTTGTTGATTTGGTTCTTGTCTCTTTTTTCTTTCTTTTTTTAATTTTTATTTTTTCAGGGAACCATCTCTGCTTTATTGATCCTTGTAAATATTTTTACTCTCAATTTGATTTACTTCAACTATAATCTTAATTATTTCCTATCTTGTACTGATTTGGTATGATTTTCCTTCTTTTTTTAGACCCTTGAGGTATAGTGTTAGATATTTATTTGGTTTCTTTCTATTTTTTTTAAAATGTAGTAATTCAATGGTATAAACTTGTGTCTTAGAACTGTCTTCCTTTTGTCCCACAGATTGTGATATGTTAAATCTCTATTCTTGATTGTTTCTAAAGATTTTCTCCCCTGATTTCTTTTGTGATCCATTTCTCACTTAAAGGTATTTATTTAATTCCCAGGTGTTAGCATAGTTTCTGCTTTTTAAATTTCTAATTCTATTCTGTTATGATCCAACAAGATGCAAGGAATTAGCTCTATTTTTTGTTTTTTCTAAGATTCACTTCTTGACCTAAAATATGATCTATATTAGAGAAAGTTCCATGTGCCACTAAGAAGAAAATGAATTTGATTGTAGATGGATGAAATATTCTATAAATGACTTTTAGTTCCATTTCTTAGTTCTGAATGTTGTTTTAGATGAGTAACTTCCACATCCACGGATTCTGTTATCCAAAGGTCCTGAACCAATTCCCCCACAAATACCGAAGAACAATGGTAAGAGAATTGAAACAAAAAGAGACATCATCATCAGCTGGGAACATGTGCATTTGGTGACTCAAATTTTTCACAGCTCTGGCAGGCTTGTGAATGACCATGAAAGTGCCACAAATACTGATTTTAGGATTACAGGTAAATCTTTGCTTATAAACTTATTTGCAAATGCAGACTCCACAAATAAGAAGCATTAAGTGTATTTGTGTATTATCTGGATAAAAATCCAAGTATTTGAAGTAGTATACTCAATATAATTCCAAGTTCATAATAAAAGAGCTTTTCACTCTGTCATTTGATTTATTTAGGACCAAGATTAATATCTTGAAGAACCCTGATTTGTAGGTTCAGATGAATGAATTATAGATTTTGATTAGTTTACTTTTATCTGCAAAAGTCCATCCATCCTATTTCATAAATAAATCTTTTTTATTACATTGAACAGAGTCGTAAAGAAATGGATACATGTAGAAAACCATCTTTAAATCTCCAGTCAAATAGAGGAAAGAAATGTGCCTCAAGGTCTTGGAATTTCATTGTGCAGCACTGGATAATCCCAAGGAAATATGCTTTTCAATAAATACAAATAACTACGGATAAGAAAAGCTTATGTAGACCAATTAGTTAAACACACAATAGTTCCATAGTGTTGCAATTGAAAATTTTAATTACAGTGAGAGGAAAATATTTTCTTATTTATATTTAGCCTGTAATGTGCTAATTTATCCAAAAATAAGTAAACTTCCTGAGCCCTCTACCATGTCTACATTTCTACTTAGGAGTCAGAACTGTGTTGTGGATTAAAAGAATTTAGAGAAATAGAGGAAATAATTACATTATATACAAGCATTAAAACAAGGCTTTCTCTGTTATCTTAGGATTATAACTCAAGTCATCATCTGAGGACAACAGGACACGGATACCTTCAATTTTTAAAGGACGCACTAAACAGGCTCCAGAACCACTTACTAAGTGTTGATCAATCTGCTCCAACAACTTGACTTCTTCCGCATTCAAAATAAGGATAGAGGTTCACTGAGAGGATTTTTTCTTTTGACAAGATTGGTAGCATTTAAAACTGGTTTTTTCCATTACTTCCCCAAGTGAGGAAGATAGAACACAGAGTTCCCTAAAGAAGCCAGATAGGAATATTGGTCCCAGCTTGTTATTTGTAGAGAAATTTGTTAGCCTATTCCTTGCTGCCATGTGAAGGGCAAAGCATCACACCGGGGACAGCCATGCAGCCAAAAGATTTATTTAACAGCCTTCGTAGCCGGTAGCGAAAACCGGAGAAGAGGTGCTCTGGTCGAAGGTCAAAGAGGTGGGAGAGGGAAGTCAGGAAGAAGGGAGTGTGCTAGCTCTGGTGGGAGAAGGGAGTCAGGGAGAGGGGAGTGTGCAAGCTCTGGACAGAAGGTGGGTGCTTGGTTGCACCGGCTGGGATCTCTGGAGCTGTCGGCTAAAGCAGCTGCTGTCTGGCTGGAGGCTGGAGCTGTCAGCTGGGAGCGGCCGTCGGGCTGAAGGTGGTCGGTCTGGAGCTGTCAGCTGGAGCAGCTGCCGTCGGCTGGAGGCGATGGGTCTGGAGCTGTTGGCTGGGGCAGCTGCCGTCGAGCTGGAGGCGATGGGTCTGGAGCTGTTGCAGTGGCTTCCTCCTCTCTGCAGCGACGAGCCGATGTCTTCCTCCTCTCAGCAGCGACGATCTGATGTTGTGTCCGTGTGTCTCTCTCTGTCTGTCTGGCTGTCTGAGTCTCTCAAACAGGGCCTTATATAGGGATTTCTGGTGGGGGGTGCACTAGAGCAACCCCAAACACCATTGGCTAGAACAGGGTGCCTTTTAAGCCTATTGGCTCTTGCCTGGGGAAAAGAAACATTCTGCCTGGGGAAGAAACATCCTGCCCGGGGGGAAAAAACATCCTGTCCAGGGAAGAAACATCCTGCCAAGAATGAAACAAGGTTGCTTCTCTCAGGATGTGGAAAACTGTGAGGGCGGGGGAGGGTAAGCTATCTATCATTCCCCCCTTTTTGTTTTCTTAGGAAGTGGGACGTCGTATGTCAGTCTGGCTACTTCCTGCTGAAACGGGGCGACGTGGGGTGTTATGGGGGGATATGATAAGACAGGTAGGTCAGGCTTGAGGGTGAAAAGGATTCCTAGGAGGTTGGCACCAAAAAAAAAATGAATTCGCCCTGAGGTGATGAGAAGTGACAGATGATCCCTAAGGAGAAACTGGTTAAAGGTTGAGAACAAGAAAGACATGAGCTGTGGAGAAGGAAGAGCTGCAAAGGAGAAGATCATCTACATATTGCAAAAGAGTGGAGTCAGAGAATTCAAGGTCTTTGAGATCGGCAGCTAGTGTCTGTCCAAAGATATGAGGGCTGTCTCGAAAACCCTGAGGGAGGACTGTCCAGGTCAATTGTTGGGACCATTGAGTATCAGGATCAGTCCAGGTAAAGGCAAAGATGTCTTGTGATTCCTGAGCTAAAGGGACAGTGAAGAAGGCATCCTTAAGGTCAATGACTGAGAAATGAGTAGATAAGGAAGGAATTAGGGAGAGAATGGTATAAGGATTTGGGACCAGAGGGTGTATGGGCCTAACAGCCTCATTGATGAGACGAAGATCTTGGACTAGCCGGTATGACCCATTGGACTTCTTGACTGCCAATATGGGAGTATTATATGGGGAATGGGTGGGTCGGAGAAAGCGTTTCCGCAGAAGGTCTGAGATAATAGGTTGGAGACCTCTGAGGCTAGTGGCTGGGAGTGGGTACTGGGCTCTATTAGGGAAATACTGAGGATTTTTAAGGTGTATTCGTATAGGGTCACAGTGAGCAAGGGATGGAGTCTGGGTGTCCCAAACTTTGGGGTCTACCAGATGGGAGGGGGCAGGGTAACAGGAGGTTTCTGCATCAGGCTCTAAAATGCTAAGAAGGAAGACAGAGGAGATGGAGTGAGATGAGTCGGGGAGCAGAACTGAGCAAGGCGGGTCAGAGAACACAACTGAGGCCTGAAATTTGACCAGTATATCTCGGCCCAATAAAGGCACAGGACATTGAGAGATTACTAGAAACTGGTGGGGAAATGAATGGAGGTGGAGGCGGCAAGACAGCATGGGAGTCTTGTGGGGGTGAATGGTGTGTCCCTCTATCCCGACAACAGGGGACGATAAGGTGGTGGGCCCCCAAAACTCCCTCAAGACCGAGAAAGTGGCTCCTGTGTCTAGTAGGAAATTTATGGGGTGGCCATCAACAAGAAGGGTGACCCTAGGCTCCTGTAAGTCGATGTCAACTGTCGGGAGAGGAAACCCAGGGCCCCGTCAATCTTCTGCGGCTAGTTCAAGCAGGTTGGGTTTCATGACTGATCCAGTCCCCCTGCGGGAACTGGGGCAGTCAACACCCCAGTGGCCCATCTTGGAGCATTTAGGACATGGGCGCGTAGGGGGCCTGGGGTTGGGGCAAGCTCTAGCCCAGTGTCCTTCGTTCCCGCACTTGAAACACGGCCCTGGAGGTCCCCTCTGCGTGGGGTAATGGCCCCTTGTTTGTGAGGCCCGAGAGTCGGTGCCCTGTAAAGCCTGGGCCAGCATTTGAAATCTTGCTCGTTCGGCCTTTTCATGGTTCTGAAACCTACGGCGTTCAGTATTCTCATCTCTATTATGATAGGCCTTAAAGGCCGTGGCCAAGATCTCGGTCTGAGGTGTTGCAGGTCCTTGCTCTAATTTTCTCAATTTAGCCCGTATATCAGGGTAACTTTGGGACAAAAAGTAAGTCATAAGGACATGACGTCCCCCTGGAGATTCAGGATCTAAATTGGTGTACTGTTGGAGAGCTTTTGTTAGTCGATCTAGAAATTCAGAGGGGTGTCTTCCCTTTTTTGTATGATTTCCTGCAGCTTGTCAAAATTAACTACTTTTTGTGCTGCACGCTTAAGACCAGTTAGTATACAAGTGGAAAACTGATCTCGCAAGGCCACGTCCCCTGGGGAATTATAGTCCCAGTTAGGGTCCCTTTCGGGGACAGCCTGAGGTCCAATGAGATGGTTAGGGTTGGTTCTATGGTTCTCATCGGCATAGGCCCGTGCCTGCTCCCAGACTCGCCTACGCTCCTCAGGGAGGAGGGTATTTGCCAAAATCATATAGATGTCATGGAAGGTAAGGCTATAAGCTTGGAGGACCCATTGAAATTCCCTGAGGTATGTAGTGGGGTCAGTGCTATAAGAGCCCAATCGTTTCTCGATTTGCACTACCTCAGTCATTGGGAAGGGAACATGGACACGGACAATTCCTTCTGGACCCGCAACTTCCCGGAGTGGGGTCAGGACTTGGGCAGGAGTAAGTGACAGAGGGTGAGCAGACATTGTGCGAGATCGCGTAAGGGGTGGGCTGGAGGAGAAGGTGGCAGGAGTGTGTAGAAGTGGGGCTGGAGGGGCCGAGGGAGGCGGAGAGGTTTCAGATTGGTATGGGGGCGGCTCATCCGCGGGATCAAAATCAAGAAAGGAGGGGGATGGTAGGGGAGCAGCCGGTTGGCAGGCTAGGAGGCTATTGTTGGAGCTGCAGCAGGTACAGAGTGAGGGATTCGAACGGAGGAGGGAGAAAGCCTGAACATACGGAATCTCTGCCCATTTTTTTGATCGCTCGCAGAAGTTGAAAAGATCTCTCAGTATAGAGGGATCCAAGGACCCAGAAGCAGGCCATTTGTTTTGGTTATCTAAGGGGTATGTGGGCCAATCTTGGGTGCAAAACTTGGTAAGTCTTGTTGGTTGTATATCGGGAGTTAGGCCAAGAGTGGCTAGGTTGTTTAAGAGGCACTGTAGAGGAGAGTCGGCTGGGAGGCGTCGGAGTGGGTACAAGAGTGACAAATAGTGAGTGATAGCAAAACCAAAGAAGAGAGCGAGGACAAGAGCAAAGAAGAGAGTGATCGGAGAGTAGTCAGCCAGGAGGGATAGGAGTAGGTCAGCCAGGAGGGGTGAAGAAGCAGCAGCAGAAGAAGAAGAAGAAGCCCCCATTTTCCCGTTCCGAACGGGACAGATATATTGTCCTGAGGAGCGTCCTCCTCAAGATATATATATCAGAGAGATCCAAGTCTGTGAGACCCAGTCGTCACTGGAGTCAAACAGAGATGGGGTCCAAAGGGACCGAAGAACAATGGGTCACCTTGCGCAAGGATTTTCCGTGTCCCGTCCTGGACGGGAAGGAGAGACCCAAGTCCGGAGGCCAGAGGCCGAAAAAGGGCTTTTTTCAACTACTCCCAGGAAAGGGAGAGGGAGAGAGGGAGGTAGAGAGAGAAAGAGAGAGAGAGAGAGAGAGCGCCAACAGTCAATTCCCACTGTACAAGGCCTGACGGGTTTAGGAGCCCTGGGGATGAGGAGACCTACCTAGGAAAAGGAGAAAGAGACAAAAAGAGAAAGAGCTCCACGAGGTCCACTGTGACCATGAAGGTCTAGGTGGGGTGCGATCCTCCCTGTACAGGCCACCAGCGGGGCTGCCGGACGATCAACGGTCAGTTCCCACTGTACAAGGCCTGACAGGTTTAGGAGCCCTGGGGATGAGGAGACCTACCCAGGAAAGGGAGAGAGAGAGAGAGAGAGAGAGCTCCATGAGGTCCACTGTGACCATGAAGGTCTAGGTGGGGTGTGATCCTCCCCGTACAGGCCACCAGCAGGGCTGCCGGACGATCAACGGTCAGTTCCCACTGTACAAGGCCTGACGGGTTTAGGAGCTCTGGGGTGGGGGGGCTTACCAATCCGATGACAGGTGGTGGATGCGTCGGAGCGGCGATCAAAAACCGGGCGAAGGCTGAGGCAGTTCCGGGTGATTATGCCCTCCGGCTCAGATAGGATCCGAGTCACGGCACCAATGAAGGGCAAAGCATCACACCGGGGACAGCCATGCAGCCAAAAGATTTATTTAACAGCCTTCGTAGCCGGTAGCGAAAACCGGAGAAGAGGTGCTCTGGTCGAAGGTCAAAGAGGTGGGAGAGGGAAGTCAGGAAGAAGGGAGTGTGCTAGCTCTGGTGGGAGAAGGGAGTCAGGGAGAGGGGAGTGTGCAAGCTCTGGACAGAAGGTGGGTGCTTGGTTGCACCGGCTGGGATCTCTGGAGCTGTCGGCTAAAGCAGCTGCTGTCTGGCTGGAGGCTGGAGCTGTCAGCTGGGAGCGGCCGTCGGGCTGAAGGTGGTCGGTCTGGAGCTGTCAGCTGGAGCAGCTGCCGTCGGCTGGAGGCGATGGGTCTGGAGCTGTTGGCTGGGGCAGCTGCCGTCGAGCTGGAGGCGATGGGTCTGGAGCTGTTGCAGTGGCTTCCTCCTCTCTGCAGCGACGAGCCGATGTCTTCCTCCTCTCAGCAGCGACGATCTGATGTTGTGTCCGTGTGTCTCTCTCTGTCTGTCTGGCTGTCTGAGTCTCTCAAACAGGGCCTTATATAGGGATTTCTGGTGGGGGGTGCACTAGAGCAACCCCAAACACCATTGGCTAGAACAGGGTGCCTTTTAAGCCTATTGGCTCTTGCCTGGGGAAAAGAAACATTCTGCCTGGGGAAGAAACATCCTGCCCGGGGGGAAAAAACATCCTGTCCAGGGAAGAAACATCCTGCCAAGAATGAAACAAGGTTGCTTCTCTCAGGATGTGGAAAACTGTGAGGGCGGGGGAGGGTAAGCTATCTATCACCATGAAAGCACAGTGAAAGAATGCTTTGGGAAAAAATCTTTAAAGATATCCTCTGGAGGGCTGGGGTTGTGGCTCAGTGGCAGAGCGCTCACCTTGCACGTGCGCGGCCCGGGTTCCATCCTCTAGCACCACTTAAACATAAATGCATTGCTTTGTGTACAACTAAAGTAAATAAATAAATATTTGCTGGGTGCGGTGGCGCACGCCTGTAATCCCAACACTTTGGGAGGCTGAGGGAGGAGGATCGCGAGTTCAAAGCCAGCCTCAGCAATGGCGAGGCACTTAGCAACTCAGTGAGACCCTGTCTCTAAATAAAATACAAAAAAGGGCTGGGGATGTGGCCCAGTGGTTGAGTGCCCCTGAGTTCAATCCCTGGTACCACGAAAAAAAAATATATATATATCCTCTGGAACTGTAGAGCAAAAGCTGGTGCTGAAGCTTTCCTGTCTCCTGGAGAACTCACTAGCAAAAGGCAGTCTGAAATGACTTGCACTGCCAAGATGAGGAGCTGGAAAGAGCAGGAAGAGAGGAACAGAGAAGTCTCAGGAGTTTTTCCATGGACCAAAGCAACCAGACTCTGGAGGGTGTGGAAAATATTCCCCTGAAGAAAGCAACCTAGTGGCTGCAGTGACCCTAGAGTTGTGCCTTCAAGTGAAGGAGCTGAAGGAGAAATGAAGGAGACTAATTCTCACCAGAAAATCACATTTAACAGGGAATGGAGTGGGAGCGTGTTCACCTAAGAACCCAATAAATGGCAAGCAGGATTCAGCACTTCATTTGTGCTACAGGAGGGGCAAGTAGGTGTCCTTACAATAATACCAGTAATATGTCTTCCTCTAGCCATTTCTTTCTTTGTCCTGTGATGCTGAACAGGCTAGAACTCACATAGGAATGGTAAATGACAGAGAAAACAGAGATAAATGACAACAGCAAAAAAATGTCCCATCACAGCTGCCTATCCACCCCAGGCCTGCTCTGTGGGAGACAGGAAGGAGGAGATGTGAATGCATCTGGCATGGAAGTTTGATTAAGTCAACCCTAGTGCTCTGGAACCAGACTGAAAGATGGAAGCAATCAGACAAGCTGTGGGGTATACCTGAAATGCCACCAATTAAATGGAAGAAGTATCACTGTGCCTGGGGCAAAAAATGAACAAGGAAGTTTTCTGATTCAAGTTCTATTCGTGTATCAATTACACTTAAATATAACAGAAGTTCAACATTGCTCAAGAAGATGATATTTCAAAGAAAACAATTGGCCCTTCATCTATCAGAGATATCTAGAATACACAAACACTATTTTAACACTTTTCCTTCACCAGATTTAAGTGTCAGGTACATGAAAACACACATAAAACACTCATAATTTTTTCAAGGAATATAAAATTGGGAAGGTTCCAAACTCTCCAAATTATATACATTAATTACATGCCATTTTTTGTTTTATGCATCAATTATACCTCAAGTAGAACTGGGGGAAAACTGTGTAAGAAAATAGTACTTCGATTATGACAATTAGTTTTTATTCTCACTTTGCAAATATTTGTGTCTGCTGTGTCATATGCTTCTGAGGTGAATTTTGGAGAAATCAGTATTCATACTTTCTGTTTGTTACTGTGCTTCCCAATCAGCTCTAACATTCCTTAGAAGACAGAGAATTTCTTTGACCTGGAAAAGGAAGGGGAAGAAATACATGTGAGGAATTTATTATAGATCTTAGCTTTTCTTAACTAAAAAAAATACATACACACACACACACACACACACACACACACACACACACACATTTTCCTATATGTACATAGGAAAATGTTGTAATTATAGGTTTCTATAGAAAAAATGTGAAAGTTGCAGAATATAACCCAATTGGCTGATAAAAGAATCCATTCAAAAACAGTTCTTAATGTGTGCACATACTATATTTTATAGTTACAGAAAAGACTCTACTCCTTATCTTAATTGTAAAGTTTAAAAAAAGGTATAGTGTAGATAAGTCAACAGCTGCTGCCAACACACACACACACACACACACACACACACACACACACTACACACACGAGGGGGGGTTTCTAAAGATGCATGATAGTGTAATAATGCAGATAAATGGGAATAAGAAGTGATAGAAAAGGTAATCTTGAAACTGGGTCTTGAAAGATTAATAGAGTCACTTAGACAAGTGGGAAGCAGGGAGGTTAGTGTGGTGGAGCTATTTGGAAATGAATGAAGAATATTTTAAAAACCAGATACTCTGGAAGGAATGGAAAATGGCAGCAGTTCACCCAATTTTACTGAAAGATTGGGTGCATTCGAAGGAGGAACAGCAAATATAAGTGCAGGGCAAGATCAAGAAGCATGCCTTTTCAATCTCTCAGGGCATACTTTGAAACAAGGAGAAAGTGAGCGGAGCACAGACCAGAAAAACTCTACATTTATGTTACAAATATGCCACATTAGGTATTAGTGGAAGTGTTCTGCAACTTAAAAAATAATCAGGATCAATCTGTGTACCTCAAAAACTGACAAAAGTCACATAGATGGACAAAAAGCAATGCTAATAGGAAAGGCACCAAAAAATAAGAATTGCTAAATCACAATCCATGAAGGACTTTGAAATGTCATGAATCTTTCATGAGACTCTTACTCCTTGATATTTTCTGTTTCCTGTTTTCCTCTTATCAAAAATTGCTTCTTGATATTCTATTTATTTGACAACTTTTCTCCAACCCACGCCCTAATTATTAGCTCATAAATTCATTTTTTCACTAAAAATCTGATCTCCAAAAGATGAAAAAAAAATAATCAGAACCTTCTTGCTTATAGGAACTCCTGCTCTATTGAAAGGGATAAATAGTGGCCTGATAGCTCACCATACAATATGCCAAGTGTGCTCTCAGTTGCATGAACATCCTTGTTACCTAGAGAATGAAACAACTAACCTAAATGAAAGATCATGGTCTCTGGGTTAAGTGAGACTTGTATCTGAATAGAAGTCTCAACTCTGCCATTTCCTAGCTATATGCCTTTGCACATCATTTTCTCTTTCTTTCTTTCTTTCTTTCTTTCTTTCCTTCCTTCCTTCCTTCCTTCCTTCCTTCTTTCTTTCTTTTTCTTTCTTTCTTTCTTCCTTTCTCAACATCATCTCTGCATTGGTCTTCTCTCTTCTACAGCAATGATGGAAGCACCTTCTCTTTTGCACTACAGTGAGGACTGAGCATAAGTGTGTAAAAAGCTTGGCAGTGCTTGCCACAGATGAACACTGGATATATAACAGTGGTGGTGATATTGAAGATGATGAGAAGGAATAGAATAAAAAAATTTGATGAATCAAGGGAAGTTTCACAGAGGAGATAAGATTTGAATTTCTAGAGTGACTGTTCTGTCACCAAGTTTCTCTCCTCTGACTACTTCAGGTTACACTAGCCAAGCTCACTTTGAGAAATGATATCCCCTACTGCCATGACTTAAAATCTCAATGAAGTTACTTTCTCCTAAAGTGACAAAATGAGATTTAATATTTCTTTTGAGTTTCCTTTCTACTATACCTCTCTATTGTGTATCCTTTAACAACAACAAACTCAAACACTTTAAATGTGATCTCATAACATTTCTCTATTCTCACATTATTTCTCTCTTCCTGTGTTCTCTTAGGGAATGCAGAAATTCCAGAAGCATTTTGGACTCATCTCCCTTTGCTCCTCTGCTTTCTTCATTTAAAGCACCATCAAAGTCTGTTGAGTCTATGTCAAATTTGTCTTCCAAATCCAGCTCTGCTTCTCCTCTTTTTTTTTTTTTTTTTTTTTGTGTACCAGGGATTGAACTCAGGGGCACTCGACCACTGGGTCACATCCCCAGCCCTTTTTTGTATTTTATTTAGAGACAGGGTCTCACTGAGTTACTAAGTGCCTCACCATTGCTGAGGCTGGCTTTGAACTCGCGATCCTCCTGCCTCAGCCTCCCAAAGTGCTGGGATTACAGGCGTGCGCCACCGCGCCCGGCTTGCTTCTCCTCTTTTGACTGAACTTCTGGCATAGCATCCCAGATGTTCTCTACATTCAGAATTTTACTTGTCGAGCAAATGAGCAATTATGTTTATTCATTCATTCCATAGACTAATAGGTAGAGATGTCAGGAATTCTTCTATATGCTAGAAAATCAATAATGTCTATCTCCAACCTACTGAAGCATTTCTTTGTATTATCACAGTATCATCTTTGCAAACCTAATCACGTCAATTCTGATAAAAGTTCAATGAGTTCTGTACTGCAGACAATGACTTAGCATGTTTTAAAAGCCATCACATTAAGGAGCTAGTTTATTTAAACAAACTTTTTCTCTAAATCTCTGCATTTCCTGCTAATGGAACTATTCTCCAGTCTCCAAGTAGTCCGGGTTGGTTCTTCCTGGCCTCTAAACATGACAGTTTATGTTACTGCTTTTGCCACTATCCCTGTCTAGGGAAGGGTCTGCTTTAAATGACCAGTTTAATATCTTCTTCATGAAAATGAAATTGCATCTTTCTCCTGCTTTAGTTCCATCACCAATCTTCAAGCCCACTGGACTTTCTTTTCTGATCATTTAGCTTAAGATAGTCTAATACCAATGGAAAATAATTCTCCACTTCTCTCTAAACAACTTACCATTTTTGATCTTGCTTAAACCTTTCCCTACACTATTGCTATTCAAATAGGGCAGGTCTATAACAGAATTAGAACAGGGAAGGGCCTAAATTGATCCATATTTAGGGAAATTATTAGATATACAGAGAATTTTATCAGTTTTCAAAATATCATTTCTGAAGGAAAAAGCAATTCTATTAGTTACACATATTTAAATCATAATTTAGTCAGTATGAAATATACAATAATTAATTATTTAGCTGACTGTTCAACTCTGTTTCTAAATACATTCACCTAATTTCTTCAAATGAAGGAAATTTATTGAATGAAATTCAATTTCTCCCTATGTAGTATATACTAATATCAGATTTATTTGTTTCTTCAACAAATACTCTTTGCATGGTTACCACTGTGCTAAGCACATTGCACAATAGTAGTAGAGGTCCAAAATATAAAGGTTTGCTCCCAAGGTCCTCACAATCTAGTTGAAAATTAAGGAAAGAAATTTTAAAATCAGTATAATATGCTAACTTCTAGAAAGCAAAGTCCATAGAGTGAACAGTTGTAGTCCAAGAACTGAGCTTATAAAATAGAGGCAGACATGTAGATCCGGGAGAAGAATGTCCCAGATCAGGGAAGGACAGATATCAAAACTGTGAAAACACAGAAGACAGCATGAGAGTCTTTGAGCTCAAGCAAGGTGTGTGCATGAACTGAACTGTGGGGTCTATTCTGAACTGTATGTTCCTTGAGCTCAGAGAAGGCATTTCTAATCAATCCTCACTACCACCACAGTGCATTGTGTAGTAGGTACTCAACAAGTATTTCTTGAATAGATAGATATCAATGGTAGGTATTAAAAAATTATAGTTCTCAAATTATTTGGAAATTCTAATATGCAATTTAGAGTTAAGGAATAGGAATAGTAACATCAATGTTTATACCAATGTTTAATCTGATCTTTAAGGATTACTTGTTGTAGATTATCAAATAAATTTAACAGAAGGTACTACCACAGAGAATATTAAGATTAAATTTTTGTGCACCAGGACTTTTTTTTTTTCATTTCTAGACAAAATTAATTAATGATGTCAAGATAAAACTGACATGGAAAAGATGTATACCAGAGCAGGGAATATTCATCAATTACATAAATGAATGCATGTATTTATATATCTATGTGTTTGAGAAAGTGTGCTCACATGTGTGTGTATGTGTATATATGTGTCTTTTGATTGTAATACTAATACCTTCATTTATTATAAACCTCACCTCATAAAGTGGTCCAGTGATGACTTGTAAGAGCTTGTCAGTTCTACAGTTCAGTCTGGGAACAGTCCTATACTGTCAGGCAATGTAGCCACAACTCATGTTTTTGTGAACTAGTGTGTTATGAGTATTGCCCTATTTTCTTTTCAAACTGAGAAACTTTAACTGGGTGGGGTGGCAGATACCTGTAATCCCAGTGACTCCGGAGGCTGAGGCAGGAGGATTGCAAATACAAGGCCAGCCTCAGCAACTTAGTGAGGCCTTGAACAATTGAGTGAAACCCTATCTCAAGAGAGGAAAAAAAAAAAAAAAAAAAAGCTGAGCACAGCCAGTAATCCCCGCAGCTTGGGAGGCTGAGACAGGAGGATCATGAGTTCAAAGCCAGCCTCAGCAATTTATTGAGGGCCCTAAGCAACTCAGTGAGACATTGTCTCTAAATAAAAATCAAAAACAAAAACAAAATGGCTGGGGATATGACTCAGTGGTTAAATGCCCCTGAGTTCAATCCCTGATACAAAAATAAATAAGTAAGTAAGTAAGTAAATAAAAGAAGAAAAGGCTGTGGATGTGGCTCAGTGTTAAAGCACCCCTGGCTTCAATCCCCAGAACAAGAAAGAAAGAAAGAAGGAAAGAAAGAAAGAAAGGAAGAAGGAAGGAAGGAAGGAAGGAAGGAAAGAAAGAAAGAAAGAAAGAAAGAAAGAAAGAAAGAAAGAAAGAAAGAAAGAAAAAGAAAGAAAGAAAGAAAGAAAGGAAGGAAGGAAGGACACACACAGAGAGAGAGAAATTCCTAAAGGAGCCCACAGGCAACAGGCCAATAGAGACTGGCTGGTGAAAACAAAAGTTAGCCAGTGTGCAGAGGACATGGATGTTGGAGTCAGTGAGACCTGAGTTCAAATTCTACACCTAGATTGAGTGATTTTCTGTAAAGGAAAACCTCATCCCTTCATTTCTCCTGATAGGCCTAGATGAGTCTCAGTCATACTTCAGATTTGACCAGTCACAGTCCTACAAAGCAGTAGTTTCAAGGTTGACTCTTGACCTTCCTCCCACCCTCCATTCTCCATTGACTCAAACTGACTTTTCCATTCAGTAAAAGGCCCTTTCACCCAGTTACTCAAGCAAAAATCCTATACATTGTTCTTGCCTTTTCTCTTTTGTTCAAACACTGGATTTTTCAAACACTGGATTGTTTGTTCATCAAGGAGTCCTGCCAGCAACACTTTTGGAATCAATCATGCATCTGAGCACTCCTCCCACATGCCAACACGGCCATCTTAGTCCTAATCCCCAACCACTGTCATAATCTCCCAACGTCCTCTCTAGTCATCCCACACTTGACCCTTTTTGTGAACAGTCATCTTTTAAAATATAAACAGATCATGTCACTTGCTTACTCAAAATCCTACAGAGGTTTTTCACCTCAATCAGAAAAAAAAAAAAAAAAAGAAAAATCCTACCCAATATCACATGCCTGGTCCTGGTCCATCCTTGGCAAACTCCATTTCCCACAGATTGCCATCACAATCACCTCATTGGCTTTCTGTTCTCACTTGCCATGCCAAGCACACAGTGACCAGAGGCCATTTACACCCACTGTTGCCTCACATCTCTCCAGAGGTCACTGCTTGCCTTCAATCAGGTCAGGGTTCCCTTGTCTTCCCCAGAGAATCCTCACCTGGCTATGTCCTCAGGAGGGGCTCCCTTCCTTACTCTATTTCCTGCTAAGTTGCTCTTATCACTAACACCTCATTTGTGGTATGCCTCCCCTAACTGATAACAAAATACATAATAGTAGGTTTGGGGTATCTTCTTTAATATCCCCGATGTTAATTATAGTGCCTTGCACATGGAAGGGGTTTTGTGACAATTGAATGAGCGAAGTGGCCTCTGAATTATCCCCTCACCCCACCCACTACAGATTCATTTCAAAGCTCTCTGTGCTATGTCCATTGTACTCAGCATATTTTCTTTCTCCCCCCCACAACCAGGACTTATGATATATATGTATGTATGTGTGTGTGTATGTATATATTACTGAGTTATTTGTTTTTTTAGGATTAGAAGACTACATCTAGCCTGTTCATCAATATATGCTCATGGTCAGTCCCAAAATCTACTGTATAATAAATGCTCAATAAACATTGTTTAGTATAGTAGTTGTTGATCATAGGTCCAGGGCCCATTCAGTACTAAAAATATGGGAGCCGTGATAATAACAACAGCTATTTTTATTTCATGCAAATGGAAACTTCTTAACTTGTGCCTGTCTAAGGAGAATAAAAAGCCAATTAAGAAGTACATATAGGTGTGAAAAACAAGCCATTTGTCATTTCTATTTTAATTTCAGAAGACACGATCAACTTAATTTAGATTTATCATCCATAGGTAGTCACTCTGAGACAAAGGAGATGCCTGCAGTTTATTTTCAGCATGCTGAGAAGTATTGTTACCAGCCAAGAAAAATAACAAGACTAAGTAGCATTGTATTCATTTCCTTTATTTATCTTTTATTTTTTGCTGTACTGGGTGGTGAACCCAAGACCTCCCACATGCTAGTAAGTGCTTCACCACTGAGGAACATTGCAGGCCCTGTTTTTGTTTGTTTATTTGTTTGGTTTTTTGTGTTTTTTTTTTACATTTTATTTTGAGATAGAGTCTCACTAAGTTACTCAGACTGGCCTCAAACTCCAAGTCCTCCTGCTTTAGCCTCCCAAATAGCTGGGATTACAAGTGTAGGTCTTTCTCTTCCTACAACACTGGGCACTGACAAGAAATATTCTTATTTTCTAGAGTTATTATATTCAACAAGGGGGTTAATTTAAAGTATATTTATAGAATGCTTTTGACTAAATAGAAAAAACGAGAGAGGTAAATTACCTGAATGATTGAAAGCAGTTACCAAACCATCAGGAAAGTTGTCAAGAGATTGCAGTGTTGTTCAAGGGGAGGAATAGGTGACAGTGATCCCCAGAAGGACCTACATCAAATAACTGTCTAAGCTACAAAGTAAAACCTGAAGCTTGAGCCTTTCTAACACCACATCATTTTTGAATTGTTGTTTAAGGTGTTTGGAAAGCTATCTGAGCATATCATTACCTTAAGTGCATGTATGAAGTTATGAATGGTGTGAATATACTTTGTATACAGCCAGATATATGTAAAAATGTGCTCTATAAGTATAATATGAAATGTAATACATTCTGCTGTCATTTCTAACAACTTAGAATAAAAAATAAATTAAAAAAAAGAATATGCAGGATTTTGGGTATTTAATTTTTTTTTCATGGTAATTTCTACTAATATAACTTACCAGAATCCAAGATCCTTAGGTCCTCCCCTATCTTCTAAACAATTCAAGCATTCATTATTAAAACTTGTATATTTTTTCATATTAAAAGTCCAAACTATAATAGGGAATGTCTGATATCTTCAATATCTAGTATTTGATTACCAACAAGTCTTCACTAAAGAATATATGTAAATTTTAGAAAATGCTTATGTGTAATATTTGATGAAACAGAGGATTTTGTTAATTATTTCAGCCATTTAAGGATTCTTATTTCCTTATTTCTGAGCTATCTAAACTGTTCCAGGAAAAGACTTGCATATTTTTATGTATCAATTTATATTCTAGTTCTCAGGCATACCTGCATACAGAAACAAACCATCAAACCTAAGGAAAACGAGGAGGGGCTAGCATTGTAGCTCAAGGGTAGAGCACACACTTAGCACTTACAATACCTGGCTCTGTGTCCAATCCCCAGCACCAAAAGGGAAAAAAGGGGAAAGGAAAAGAAGCCCTTGAATGGCACAAGAGTACAGTAATAAATTAATAAATACTATGATGGACAACAACATTTATTAGTGTTATCATATAATATTAGTGTAAATCATGTAAATAAATACAAAATGGTTGCTTCTATTGTTGTTTGCCTGTTTTCATTTTCCAGTTTCTCATACAATATGAAAAATCATATTAAAAAAACTGAAAGACCTAAAGAAAACAAGAACGTTGTAACCTGACCATACCAAATACTCTTATCCTCAAGTTACTACTTGGGAAAGATATATCTCAGCCTACATTCTGAAAGATAATATCTAAAGCTCTGATTATTATCCTTATTTTTATTTCTTCTCTTCCTTTCTCATTACTAATGGCCTTGGAAATAAGTTAAAACTCACATTGAATAGGAACCATTATTAAGCAATTTTGGACATCTGACATACCAACCTGACCAAAATACGTCCTAAATATATACTTCTTACACTCAGATTGAAGTTCAGGTCTAAGTTCAAAGCTCTAAACTGGCAGCTGTAGTAAACTTTATAGATTCGAAGGGCAAGGCTATGAATTTTTTACTTTTTGATATTTTTTTTTACTGTTCGTAAAAGTCAGATCTCATAAATCTGCTAGTTTCAAAAAACCTGCAGCTTTTTGAACAGTGGCCCTTGTATTTCGATTTAAACCAAATGGGACCAAACTTATTACTTCTATTCTGAAAGGTCATTTTTCATCAAGATTGTATTAGAAAATAAATCATTTAAAGCCATCCTTTGGATGGTTCCTTGCATGAACATCATAAGAAGAACACGTAATCAGAGCTGCTCTGCAAAGCAAAACTTGTTAATGCAACATGGTCTGAAGCTGCCACCTTCTGGCACTTAGGTAATATTCCTCTAAATTCAGCATTCTGCTGTAGTGCCATGGCATAATTAGAACAACCTATATAACATCTCCATCAATATCAAAGGAGGTCTCAGGGTACGACAAAGGCAAAATGCCAACATTGTGCATTTGTGTGTGTGTGCGTGTGTGTATGCATGAAATATTAGAACACTATTAACAGGAACAGGTTGCAGGGGAAGAGCTTCAGGAAGCAGGCAAGTTTCTATTAAAATCAGGCAAGTTATAGCAGCTAAAATGGGCATTCTCATCTGCCATTGAAAACTGAAAGTTTGGATAGGCTGGAGGCTTTATTATTATTATTTTTCAATATTCTCTCACTTCAGCAGAATAAACCAAAACTAGGCACTTTATCAATGGCCTGTTGGAACCTGATCAAATTAATTCCTTATCAAACAAGCAGATTTTAAATTCAGAAAATACTTACAAATATAAACTAAAATATTAATAGTTATCTGTAGTTGCAAACGTTTTTAAATAACACCCAGATTGTTAAAATATCTAAAGTGCTTTTATCAACATTTGTGATTGGTAAAGGTAAACTGGAGTGTCTTTGATTATATTGATAATTCCTGATAGATGATACTTTTTCATGTTGATGCAAATTCTGAATTAAGAAGGAAGTAAAGCCCAGGGTCCTAGTATATGAGTCAATTGTGAAAATTCCCCAGATTCCACAAATGACCAACTTGGGTTTCTTTTTTTTTTTTTTTTTTTTGTGGTACCGGGGATTGAACTCAGGGGCACTCGACCACTGGGCCTCATCCCCAGCCCTTTTTTTGTATTTTTATTAGAGACAGGGTCTCACTGAGTTGCTAAGTGCCTCGCCATTGCTAAGGCTGGCTTTGAACTCACGATCCTCCTGCCTCAGCCTCCCAAAGTGCTGGGATTACAGGCGTGCGCCACCGCGCCCGGCAAACTTGGGTTTCTGACAAAGCCATTTTCTTTTTGATTATAGTCAAAAGAATAAATTAAGAGTTTTACTAATTTTCTGTTTGATTACCTTTCATATATTGCCTTTCTCTAGTGAAGTATAGCAGGGTTAAATACTTAGAATGTATCCATTTGCTCCAAGAAAAGAAACTGGCAACTTCTTCTAAGGTGCTGAGTAATTAAACAGACCTACAGCACCTGCTGGAATTATAGAACATAAGCAAAGATTAATGAGGCCCGAAAATATAAGGTCCCACAGCCTCCAAACAACACGCAAGTTGTCTCACCTCAGCTTTCTCCATGTTGAACAGCTGCCCATTTCTAAGGCAAGCAAAATTGGTATGCTTCTGCTTGAATTTAGAAAACTGTTTGATAAAAACTATGACAAAGAAATTAGCTTAAAATAAATATCCTAAACTGTATTTTTTCTTCTCCAGACCATTGTAGTAGTTCTTGACTTCTTGGAATATACCTGAGTGGGCATGGGTATTCTGAATCTGTTTCTTAATTTCCTTCCTAATCTGGGAGAGCAAGGATCTATCTCTTATACATAGTATTATTTATCAGGACAATCAGGCAAAATAGGAAACATGGCACAGTTTTTTTTTGTTTGTTTTGTTTTGTTTTGTTTTCATTTCTCCAGTGTAGCTAGAACTAAGGAAGGGTAGAATGCTTCTGGTGGCCAGAAGCTTTGAAGGTTTGCAATAACTTCGTAAAGGAAACATTGATTGCAATGAAAAAAAAACTTTTTTTTTTTCACATTAATTCTAGATTCATGGTTGTTGCATTAGCCAAATAGCTATCCAAAGAAAACATGGGAAAACTGATTTGTTCTTATTTATCTTATACATAGATAGTTGTAGGGATGCACAAAAACCCCCTGTTAATACATCGTTAGCAAAACTTTATTTACTTCATGTGTCTTTTCATGTTATCAGAAATGGGAACTTCTTAGAATTATGAAATGTTTTTATTCCCTTTTTATATAACTTTTAATTTAGGATTCTTGCATGTTCAAATTCAATGCAGGATTTGGGGATTATCTGACTCCTTTCGATCAATATTGACTAAACTCAAACCACTCAGCTGTAAAATAATCGAGAATTTTAGTGCTTGAACAAGTTTCAAAACGTGCTCATTTTGAAAACACCACAAATTCAAATTAATGCCAGACACTAGTCTATGAATGTTTCATCTAATTTCAGTGTGTGCTTAGGTTAACTTCAAGACAATGTCACACCTGCCATTTTCTATAGGTGCTGAGAATTATTGGGACCCTCTCTCTCTCTCTCTCTCTCTCTCTCATCAGATAAAGATTTATACCAGCCAATAAGATAGCATATTTCATGAATATTTCAACTCTCACAGTCTTTTGAATTAGTATGCAGTAGGTACAGTGTATATTTAATAATAAATGTTGTGTTCATTATAAACATCTGTGAATATTATATTCTTATATGCATGTAGTGGAAAGAATATTGCTTTGGCCCAACCTATCCTAACTTGAGTGGGTTGAAGGTCAAATAGTGTCCTCTATAACTTCTTCCCTCAAAATTTGATGGAGCCCTGAAGGTTGATGTGACAGAATTCCATACCAGTCTGGTGACTTAATTCCCATATTGACTTACCTCTGGCCACCTATATCTCTGTCATTTCTGCTAAGAAGTCCTACCTTGAATAGCGTTCTGTAAAAGGGATCACTTAGATTGAGCCAACTAAACAGGCCACCTATATCTATCATTTCTGCTAAGAAGTCCTACCTTGAATAGCTTTCTGTAAAAGGGATCACTTGCATTGAGCCAACTAACCAGATGGTGAATATTAGCCTTGCCTCAGTAAATGCATGGCTTGCTGCCTCTTGGTGATGTGGCTCCCAAATACATCATGCTATGATTTTCATCAAGACCAAGACTACCATCCAGTTTGGGACTTGGTGCTCCACTGGCTTCAAAGTTCACATTAATTACCAATCTTCCTTTGTGGTACCCAGTGGAGCCTTGGCCAAAGCACAGTAAGGTGGGTGCCTGCTGAGCAACACCCACAGCCATTGCTGATGCCTGTGCTGAACAGGACCACAAATTTGACCTAATGCCAAGAGTGCCTTTTTTCACTGATGTGTAGGTGAGAGTATGGCAAGAGTGTTTTCCAAGGCCCATGAGGATGTATCTTCCCTAGAAAGGGCTATGAGGAGGTTGATATGGATTCTATTGAAGGGCAAACTGAAGAAGGAGGTAAATGCTAAAGTTACAAAGTCAGAAAGATACTGCTTTTATAGTAAGTTTACTGTACTTTAAAACTTATTTTTATGTTATGTAGTGATGTGTGTTTGTTTGGTTTTTTTGTTGTTGTTGTTTGTTTGTTTGTTTGTTTGTTTGTTTTTTTTGTACCAGGGATTGAACTCAGGGACACTTGACCACTGGGCCACATCCCCAGCCCTTTTTTGTATTTTATTAGAAACAGGGTCTCACTGAGTTCTTAAGTACCTCACCATTGCTGAGGCTGGCTTTGAACTCATGATCCTCCTGCCTCAGCCTCCCAAGTGCTGGGATTACATGCGTGCACCACTGCGCCCGGCGTAATGTATGTTCTTATAGAAAATTAATGACCTATGCTTTATAAGACACAAAAGTTTGGATAGAGTCAAGCTGTCCACTTCTCTAATGGAAAGTAGAGGTTTCCCTGTCTTAGAAAGAAGGAAAGAAAGAAAGAAAGAAAGAAAGAAAGAAAGAAAGAAAAAGAAAGAAAGAAAGAGGAAGAAAGAAAGAAATTGATTTGAAAATATTTTTTAAAACTCTATTGTCAAATGTAAGAGGATATATTCTAAAATGTCCTCCAATTAAGAAACTCTTGAATTAATACTGGTAAGAAGTGTTTAGAAACCATTAACAGACTCTAGTCCTTCTGTCCCTCCTAAAAAATTATAATCATATAATAATATTTTCTTCATTTCCAATAAAAAGTTCTTTTCATTATTTGAGTCTATATAAATATCAAAATAATTAATTTGGTTCTATATGATATTCTGAGTAATCATGAGAGATTATGTTGAGTTCAGAATTTTTGTAAATGTATTTAAATAATCAAATAATAAAGTTACATAAAATAGATAATTGAAAGTAATTTAAATCCTTACATTTTTTATTCTCTAAATACTGTTTAGTGTGCTATAAATTTTCTATGTTAATTTGTCAAATATGTTCCTTAATTAGAAGCAGACTATACTTTTTATTAAAATTAGTAAAAACATTATAAACATATTTTTATTGAATTGGTTTCTTGAAACATGGATAAGATAAGCGATGGTGGGTAAAAGATAAGAGATGTATTGATAATGTTCCTCACTAGGAAAAAAAAAAAAATCTCCTGAGCAAGTACCACCACCAATATATGGAAATGTATTTATTTGTGCATCGAAAGTACTTAGCAATTTGTTAATATATTTTTATAAATCATAAGATAAATGTTCAATTTGCAATAGCTGAAAAGGGATGAAATACATAAAATAATTATTTCAATTATTATTTAAATGTATCAACTACTTCAAAAAACTTTGTTGAGTACAGTCATTATTTTTTAATCTAGGTTTTCTAACTCTTTGTGATAAAACAATTGAAAATCTATTTATCAGAAAGGCTTATTTTGATGCTTAGTTTGATAACTGCGATAGCTAGCAAAACTCTCAGACCCAAAGAGATGCACATCATGATTCAATGTTCTTACTTAAGATAATAATTTTTTCCATTTCAGCAACAAACTAATCAAAAAGATTTGTCAGAATATAGCTAGCAAATAGACTTTCTCCCTGAAAACAATCAATTGTTCTGACAACTACTTATAATACCTTTCATCTATAGTTTGTGCAAATAATCACAAAACCAGGAAGAAAAAAAAACCTCTTTACTTGTTCAAATAAATTAAAAAGTTCTATTTTTGAACTTCCTAAATGTGTGTATATAATAGATTTTCTAGTTATAACTTTATTTTGGATCAAAATAACCTAGAGATCCAAGTTTCCAAACATCTCTCTCCAAAATGCTGTTTTTCCAGGGCACAAGTTCTTCCCAGGATCATTCTTTTTTCACTCATTGTTAAAATGTCACAGATAAGTATATTTTAAATATCTTCTAACATAAAATTACCAATTGTCATCAAAGAAAAAAACAGAACTTTTGGACCACTTATTTCCCTAAATTATATGTAGTACAAAAGCATTTTTATGGAAGCCCTCAACCTGTTACATAGTGTTTTGAGAGGTCTAGTATTTACAAAGTGTGGTGCACTTCCTGGGGCACATTTAGACGGAAATATCTTACAACATGAGGCAAGTAAAGAAAGTGCAGGGTCAGCTGTTCCCTTCAAGGCTTCACTCAGGGTGCCAGGTGTACTCCACTATGGTAAGTGACCATAGGATGCACCAGCCAATGGCATGGTGCTACAGCAATCTATATAGCTCAGCAATATGGTATTAGTCAGGGTTCTCTAGAGGAACAGAATCAACAGGAAGTATAATTATAAAAAGGGGACTTATTAGGTTGGCTTACATTACCAGAAGCTGGATAGTCCATAATGGCTGTCTGCAGGCTGGAGAGCTGGAAGAACCAGTAGCTGCACAGTCCAATAGGCTGAAGCCCCAGAACAAGAGAGATCTATGGTGCTACCCTAGTCTGAGACGTAAGCCTTCTAGAGAATTCTTTTCAAAGTCCACTTCGAAAGAGTGAAGAAGCGAGAATCAGATATCCTTAAAGGATCACAGCAGCAATCAAGAATCCATTCAAGAAGAATCAGCTTTCATCTGTTGCTGCTGCTTTGTTCTTCCAAATTTTATTCCACCTAAGCCATCATCCTACTGGTTGGTGCTGCCTACACTTAGGAAGGGTCTCCATTTCAGTTGGCTATCCCACATGCCAATCATTCCTAAACACACCCTCATTGACACACCCATAACCCTCTTAATCCTTGTTATCTCTTAATCCAATCAAGTTGACAATTCAAATTAACCATTACAAATACTATCAATATAGTCAAGTAATGATGAATTACTTTTATTTTATCTAAAATATATGTGATCTCATTTCTACCATTTCCTTAAATACTCCAACAGAACATTTTACCCACTTATTAGAAAGTCAGATGCTTATATAATCAATGAACACTCATGTCCTGTATTCCACAATTTTGAAAACTCAACTAACAAAAAAATCATTAACGTGTGATTAACTTTGGCACAAGTCCTATGTCTTCAGAGATCTTTGGTGATTTACACCCCAGAACAAATACTCTAACCCTTTCATAGATCCTAAATGTTTTAGAAAAAACACTGTGACCTCTTCTAAGTACATGTTGTGAGTTCCCTTTTGAATAACCTTTTGGGATTTTGCTAACATAAAAGTCTAAGGTACTGTTTTCCTCCCTTACAAAGTGCCATAATCTCATACTCCCCTCATGCATCATGGCCTGCTTACCACAAGCCACATTTTGAGATTGTCTTCAGTGCAGATGGAAGGACAGCCTGTAATTGTAATTTGCAAGAACTGGAGCATAGAGGCTGCAGCTTGCTGATAAGCACAATCCTGCCAGCCTGAGCACAATTCTTATAAACAGGTAAGTCCTGCATTTCAAAGAGAATATTGTGGTATTTTTCCCTGTGACAACACTATTGTAGAGGATAAGGGAGGGTTTCTTTGCTTGGAGGTCTACTTGTCTAGAAAATGGTTAAACTCCTTAAAAATAATATACCTATTACCTTTAAAGAATTGTCACAATAGTCCTTCAATCTCATTTTCTAGGTGATAGGAAAGCTCTTTAAATGAATAAAATAAAAATTGAAATGTGAATGGGTAGTTCTGAAACCTGAGCCTTGTTTAGTAATTTTGCTGTGTTCCTTTTTCCATCACAAATGGTGAAAAGGGCACATCTGACTGAAAAATCCATTAGAGTGAATATCAGATTCAACAATACAATAACAAGGAGATAAAGATGCATAATTCAGCTGACAGCCAAGTTTGGTTATTTGATGCTTGTCGGCTCCTAGAAGCCTTATCTTTATTAGGAAGACCTACTAAAAGATTCTTCAATGACTTCCTATCACAACACAAGCATTATTGTGCATTTAATGTGATTTCCTGCTGTCTTGGAAAAAAATGAAAACGAGTTCAAATCAAGATGTGAAATGATGTGAAAGGAATATCAAAAAGCCAATGGCCAAACTTTAAACCTATTTCTATTGCCTAGTTACATCACAAAAAATGATGAGAAATACTTAAGTACATTAGATAAAATAGATACATAATAGACTTTTATAAAATGATTACATATTTCAAACAAGGAGAAATGGAATTTCCTAAATTTGGGTGGGGAGAGGGAAAAATAAAACAATCTAGGTTGAATGAGTTCTATATGCACTACAGACTCATTCCCCATCACCCAGAATGAGAATCTAGATTGCATGATAAATCATTCCCATTTAATCTATTTCATGCAAGCATAAACAAGAACACAACACATAGCTAAGAAATTATTGCCAGACTATATTCCAGACCTCTTGAAAGTTATTTCACACAGTATGCTACACATATCAAATTTCATAGAAAATAAGAGACAGAAATAAGACAACTGCTGTGATAATTTAGTTTTAAGCCTCATTAAAATTGAAGAGTTAATAAACAGTGGTGCAGGTTCTCAGAAGAGCACTATCTTAAGAAACATGATCAGACTAAATTTTCTCTCATGGTAACATAATTATGCTCCTCATGTTGAGTGATTTCCAGGGTGTGGCCAGGTACACTCTGAAGCAACCTCAGATGATTTTCCCAGGCTACACTGACCCAAGTCTCAAGAATACCAGGGTTGGGCATGGGTACCTCCATATTTGAGGCCCTTGAGTATGTATTTTGGAAAGATATGTAAAGTTCAAATGAATCAAAAGTGATAAAGAGTATTTTGGCAAGGTATATTTGTTTGTTTTTGTTTTGATTGTATATTGTGTTGGTTTTATAGTTAATTATATTAAGAAACCAATTTTCTGAAAATACCAAATATATCCCTTAAAGAAAAGTTGTGTTTTCATATGTATTCAATCACATAAATTTTCATTTACTACCTATTTGGGGACAAAGATCTTATTGGACACTGAAAGATCCAGTCAACAACACCTACTGCTTGATGCAGGGAATCTTTATTCTAGAATGAGAAACCAACAAGTGTACAGGCAACTCAGCAAGTACTATAATGTGTGTAATAAAGGACAACTGGGGATATTTTTTAAAATTATTCAGACAGTTTAGATTAAAGATGAGATTAGTCAGGATAGATGTTCTAATCTAAGTGATGCTTAAAAGACTATTAAAACCATAAGACAAGCAGATAAGACAGTTCCAGGTTACACAATTTGTTTGCATGGCTGGAAGCCTATCCCACCGAATGGATGGACACAGCAGAAACTTCAGTATGGCTGGAGCATAGATACTGAGAGGGGAACATGGTGAAATACAAACTGAAGAGGTCAGCACCAGCCTTAAACTGACATTGTTCAGTTTGAACTTTATCTTGAGAGCAGAAATGGGCCTCAACAACTTTTAGTGGTATGCATTATTTTGTGGTATTATTTAAAAAAAGATTTTGGAATTCAGTGATCCTATGTGGTTTTTAAAGGTGATTTAGTGTCCATTCAGAGTTCTGGCAGGAAATATAACCACTTGAACTGGGTAACTGAGGAGCATTGAACATGGGGACTGTTGGCAAAGGTGAGTTCAGATGTCTAGACATCAGCAAGGTGTCTATCTCAGTATGAAGTCCTTATTATCCCTCGATTTAAAGTCCAAGGGAAGAAAGTAATTACCAAGATGCAAAAAGAAAATGTGTGGAGAGGGTCATCCCACAGTTATTAAAGAGAAGCCTCTTGTCCAGCAGGAAGAGTACAAGGCAAATCAATATATTGGTTCCATTTTCATTGGATGGATCCCACTATATGCCAGAGAATGAAAAGGTATAAGGGAGACATTGAATGCTGTCTTAAGACAAAAGCTTGGTAGGGAAAAGTGGAGAGAGGATCTGAAGCAAATATGACAGGCAGGAAATCAAGAGGAGAGCTTGGACTTTAGTCCACTGTTTGCAATTCCTAGATAAGTAGACATATTAGGAAAGATAGCCAATGATGAAGAAGAAAAATTACCTTGATGAGCTAGTGTTCCTTTTCTGTTTTATGGATAAATTTAAAAGTCTATTAACAGTATTTGAAGAGTAGACTTATTTGAACAGTTTAACAAAAAAAATAGAATTTCCTAGATGTTTTAAAATGGTGCCACAGAATATGAACAGTGCAATGTGCCCTTATGTTCTCTTAAAAATACAATAGGCCAGACCCAGTGGCACATATCTGTAATCCTAGGCGCTTGGGAGGCTGAGGCAGAAGAATCGTGATTTCAAAGCCAGCCTTAGCAAAAGTGAGGTGCTAAAGAACTCAGTGAGACCCTGTATTTAAATAAAATGCAAAAAGGCTGGTGATGCTCAGTGGTTAAGTGTCCCTGAGTTCAATCCCCATTATCAAAAAAAAAAAAAAAAAAAAAGAATACAATGGTCTTGGTGCTGTAAACAATTATTGCAAAGAATGAATTTATATTCATTTTAAATGGAAATGACTATTAGAAAACATTGAATTTCATAATAGAATTTCTAAGATAATTAGAATTCACTTACTTTATTGATAAACTAATTTACTAGTGTAAAGTGTCTTAAGGAATTAAGAAAATTTGCTTTTATTATTTCCTTTCTCCATTTGAATGCTAAAGTATGCTTTTCTATCTTTAATATATTAAATGTTTAACTTCTTTATTGATTTTAAGATAAATTTCACCAAAGTTTTAATTACATGCTTTATTTTCTAAATATGATAATTAGCCCAATACAATGCACTATGATAAAATTGGGGGGAAAAAAGCAATAGACAAGTAATCAATTTTTAAAGAGTATCATTCTTCACAAATTACATAGCTTCCAGAAGGATAACAAAATTGATGTACAAAACAGTGAATGGATGCACTGAGAGACCAAAGATAGTTATTTTATTTCTATGAAGGCAAAACTAGCTAGTAGACAGTTTCCATTTACCTACCTTCCCTAGACCTCAGTTTCTCCCTTTGGAAACTGAGAGAGCCAAATTAGATGATTCTTTTATTTCTTTTCCCCAGTTCTGAAATCCTTTGATCCCTAAACAAGTAAAATCTCCAAGTCTATAACTAAAAATATTATACCAGTAATACATAAACAAACAGCCCTGGATTCTTCCACTTAGGTGTTATTACAAACTTTAAACCATAAATAGGAATCTACTTGGATGTTAAAATGGGAAAATAATATTAAATTCTTTATAGAATTTTTGGGAGAATTAATTTTTTTTAAAACTGTGTGAAGTGAGTCTAAAAATACCTAGTATTTATACATAAGAAATAAGTATCACTGCCACTCCAGGAGTCAGAAAGATTTGCAATAAGTGTTCCCTACCCAATTTCTGTAGTTCCTTGATGATAACAGTTTTTATCTCACTGAGTTGTTCCTAGTCCCTCAGGGACTATGTTTACTGAAGAAATTACATGTGTTTTATGGTTTCCCTATGTTTGATCAGTAAGTGCCATCATGTTCACTAGAGCAAGAATGAAAAGCACAAACACAGAATGCTACTGAGGATAAAGTGGCAGACGAGAGGAGATGCTGGCTTCCTCTGGAATCTTCCTCCACCATCCTCATTCCAGAGATGTCTTCAGAACAGAAAAGTTTACAAATTGGAAAAGCTAGTGAAACCCTGTGTGTTTGTATTGAGTTGTGTAAATGAAGGGTCATGACCATAGCAGTAAAGTGGCAGGTAATACCAGGAGACTTTTCCTGGGAAAAATTTTTGTCATTGTTACTTTTTGCTTTCACCTGCATTTTCCCCAGGAAGATCATCATCTATCCCTTTGCTACAGAAAAAGCTGAAAACACCACCTGTGATATCCCTGTTTTGACTAGGGAAGGGGAGAGTAGGCTTAGGTGATTCCAATGGGGTGGTAAGAGAAAAGGAGGAGAAAGTATTTCCGATGGCCTCTAAGGAATCTCTCTACCACTTCTTCACCAGCACCATGTCTCAATAAAACCTTCAAAAATTGGCATTAACCTAAGCAGCAGGGTCTCTTAAGAGGGAGCAAATGGAGATTGTACTTCCAGAGACACTCTGTACTCTTAACACTCCAAGATCAGGCAAAGATAGGAAATAGGGTTTAGCCCTTTGGGAGGACCATATTATGTTAATGATACATGCAGAGAAATATGAGTTCTCAGGGAGAGGGGGGAACAGTGGAATGACAAGACTTCCAACATCATCAGACAAAAATCACAAAACAAAATCATCATACCAAAAGTCCTGTAAAGAACAAAGCCAAAGTGAGTTCCAAATTGAACAATAATTAAAATAATGGCACTCCATATTCTCAAAGAAAAAGAAAGACACATCTCATGAATAGGAGTTATCAAAGAAAAATAGAAAATATAGGATATAGAAACATTAATCTTTATACAGTATCAAAAAAAGTGTCGAGTAACTAAATTAACACAGCAGAAGAATGTGTCAATGAGCTGGGAGAATCAGATAAAGAAATTTCCCAGGAAGTATCAGGATGAAGAAATTATAAGAAGTTAAGGCACAGGCACATAGGGGGATAAAAATAGAAGTGTTAAAATCTAGGGACAGTCAGGGAAATAAAATAATGAAGAAATATCTGAAAAAATGATCTCAAAAATTCTCATAAAAATTTTTTAAAGTAACATCAGAGAAGAGATGGAAAGTCCAGATATTTACAAATTGTCAAATAGGAGACATAAGAAGAATGAAACCTAAATGAAACAGTGAAACTTTAAGAATTTCAAAATTAAGAGAAAGTTGTAAACACTTTCAGAAAATTAAAGAAAAAAATAAACTTTGCAACAGATTTCTCAATGGCAATATGGATTGAAAGGAGAAAATAGTGTAATATATTCCAGGCACATAAAGAGAATAACAAGCAATTCAGAATTTGATGTCTAACAAAAGCAGCATTTAAATACTAGAATAAAAAAGACATTCCCTATCATAACACAACCAGGGCATTCTCACAGGGAACATCTTTGGAAAACATCTTACAATATTTTCACAAGAAAAGGAATCAATCAAAAAATATGCTAGAAATTGGATAAGTAAATAGCAGGAAAAATGCAACTCATTGTGCAACTGGGTCACAGTGGGATTGTGAAAACTCACTCCATCCCCTTGGCACTCATTCATCCCAAGACTTTAATACTAGCTCTATCACTGCACTGCCAGGCAGCCATGAAATGGGAGCCAACAGGGCAAGGATATTTGGAAAATCTGAGTCATATAAAACTTAATGAAGAGTGTCTATTACATGAACTATTCTCAACAAGTGATATATTTAACACATGAATTTCACCTTATAAATTTTACTCCAAATAAGTAAAATCAATGAAGTATCATTTCTAGTTCAGTGATAGACACACAGCAGCTGTTAAAAAAAACATCATGTCATTTTTTTCCTACATATTTATCAATGATTTGAGATAAGCAAGAGGCCTGCATCAAAGAACTGCTAAATCTGATGAGCACTGTGAACTTCTAAGGGTGTTAATTTTTATCACAAATAGTAGTCAGATGCCTCTTCTGGCTCTAAACTGGACTAGAGCTGTGCCCTAATCCCACTCTAGGCTTTCTCTTCCTCTAAGATACCACAAAAAGAGTTTAAAAACCTAAAAATTTCCAATTCATTTAGCTTCATATTTTAGAGCACATACAGTAAAGTTTGAAGAAATATCTGAAAAAAAATTATATTTCCCTGATGAAATACTGGCTCTCTTTTCACACTCCAAAAATGTGCACATTAAACTACAAATACCTGTTTTCTATATATAGGTAAATACAAATACATATAGATATTCCACACTTATAACACATGACAAAAATGTGATATAGATAACTATCTGAATAATTTAGAATCTGATGTTAGTTTCATTATGGTATATATATCTAGCTTCTAGTTTTGTTATTCAAGCTTCTTCCCTTCTGTTAAAAGAAACAAAAATGTCCTATTGGTCTGGGAAGATTTAGGAGACTTGGTTTGTGTCTTATCATTATCCCTTGCAATTCTTTAGAGATGGCCATATGTTCACATTTTTAAAGTGTATGCATTTTAATTTATAATTTAAAAATACATTTAAATTTTAAAAACAGAATTACATATTAGCTATTTACCCAAAAGAATTCACACTCAGAACTTAAGAGTCAAAGAGTTGCAAGAAGATGGAACAAGTTGTCATTTTTCTTGCATTGTTTGAAAAATAAGAAAAAAGTTTAAAAGGATATAAAAAATTGAATATCACTATTAACCAACTTTTCTTCAATATCAGTAGTACATTCCACCAAAAGCATGAAGAACCTACATTATTTTCAACTGCACGTGGAAATTTATTGAAATCAAACATATTTTAGTTCATAAATCTGGCATAAAGTCATTTGATGAGACTGAAATCATACAAAGTATGTCTAATGACGACAAGTATAGTAGAAAATATCTGAATTTAAACTAAATAGAGAAAATGAAAAACATAACAAGTAATACACAAAGAATGGAAAAATATGAAGAGTATTATACCTATAAAAGAAATTGAATCTATAATTAAAAATCTTCCATAAGAAAAATCCAAGCCTCACACTGCTTTACCAGTAAATTCTATCAAACATTCAAGTAAGAAATAATACCAATATTTCAGAAATTCTTCCAGACAATAGAAAAAGAGGAGACAGTTTGCAGTTCAATTTATGAATTCAGTATAATATTGAAAAACACCTGTCAAGGATATGATAATAAAATAACAGGTAAACATTTCTCATGAATATAGTTCCAAAAATTCTAAACAAATATAAGCATGATAATTCAGTGATGAACAATAAGAAATGATACATAACAAGCTTATTCTCTAAATGCAAAGTGGGTTTAGAATTTAAAAAATAAATCAATGTAAATTACCGCATTACCTGAATGAAAGTAAAAAAGTATATGATAATCTCGAGACTCAAATAGATTCACTCTTGAGTTATGACCTTTAAAAAATTCTAAGCAAAGTAACAAGAAAAGTCCCTTAGTTTATTAAGTGTACCTCCTAAACATCTGTAAGGAATATTATACTTATTGGTGAAACATTTGGTGCCTGGCCATGCATTTAAGAACAAGACAAGATGCTTTCTGTTACCATTTCTGGTCAGCAATGTGTTTGCAGGCCTCATCAGTACAATAAGTCTAGAAAAGGAAATAAAAGGTAAAGAGATTGAAAGGAGCAACAAAAAATTGACTTTATACGTTTGTCTGAACAGGAAATTTTTTAAAATATATGATTAGAATTAAAAAGGAAATTTAGCAAAGTAGCTGAATTCAAAATCAGTATACGTAAATAATGCATTGAATTTCCATACACTAGAGACAGAAGAACATGAAAAATTCTAAATGAAATTTTAAATGAAAAATGTTAAGTGCCATTTTAAAATTCCACTATTATAATATAAAGCTATGACCAAATATAAAGAAATATATCTGCAACCACTGACTTAATAATCATGAATTTACCTGAGAAAAATTAAAAATCCAAATAAATAGGAAGTATAGAGCAAATGAAAAGTCCCACAGATTGTTGGTAACAGTCTAAATTTGTACAGGAAAACACATTCACAAAAACTACTAACACTGTATGTAAACATCATCTATATACCAGCAAATGCACTTTGAAGTATACTAAAGATAAATGCATAATTTTGTGCATCAAATATGATATACAAAATGTTCATCCAGGGATGTCAATATAGCTCAGTGGTAGAGTTCCTACCTAATATGTATGAGAATCTGGGTTCAATTCCAAGCACTAAATATATATATATATATATATATATATATATATATATATATATATAATATATATACATATATATATAATGTTAATTCATAGTAGCACACTTTCAATACCCTCAAACAACAAACAGTACAAATACCCACTAAAGTTGAATGGTTAATCATTTTTTCCAATGGTATATATTAAGTATAATATACAATGAGTATAATCCATAAGTGTGATGTTGGTTTATCATTAAAAATAATCCAATTGTTGAATTAATATATGTAACTCTTTATTATACAGTAACAACCAAGAGGATAATCTCTGATACATACAACAACATGAAATAATCTCAAAGATGCATATTGAGTAAAAGAGTTCAGAATATTCAATTCAATTTGGGAAAGTATATTTACAAGGAAGAGAAATGTGGGAGTCTTTGAGAACAAGCAGGAAATGTTTTGAATATTTCTCTATTATTATTAGTGGTTGGATAGGTGAATACATATGGAAAATTCATCCAAATATCTATAACTAATATTTATGTAATACATATGGAAAATTCATCAAATTCTATAACTAAGATTTATGTACTTTAGTAGTTAAAGATTATTTGTAGATTTTTTAAAAACCCAAGGATGGGGCAGTAGAAAGAAACAATTTGTCTATTTGTGCAATGATGGCATGTTCCACAGTATATCTTAGTGGGCTTTCACATGGTATTGATGATAATATTTCAGTTCTAGATTATTCACTATATGAGAATAGAGCACCAGATGCCAAGACCTGTTTTCTATTATATCCTCTGTCTCTACTCACTACTTTCCCTGTGACATACATGCAGCACAAACATAAAAGACAAACATGAGTGATAAACATTATAACATAACCAGAAAAGAGCACATTTTTTAAAAGACAATCTTTTCTTTCCCTTCCTAACAATACATTCTAATTTTGAGATTAATATGAAGATTTTCATCAAAATGTTCCTTTCTTTCCATAGCAAAATTCTTTCTATAATGTGTTGTGATATGTTTTCTCTTGATGTTATGAATTTCTTCTAAAACATAAGTCAAAGAAGATGATAGAACTACTGTTGTCAGTGGACAAATAGCAAAAGTTTGAACAGTGTTTAGCTTCCATTAAATAATATTCCATTGAACCGAATATTCTGAACTCTTAGTCAATATGTCTTTGAAATTATTCCATATTTGGAGAATAACATTTGATTTTTCAGTTTGATTCAAAATAATTATGGTTAAAGAAAAAATAGCTAAAATATATAGTTTAAAAATATCTCCCAAGAGTATGGGAATGATGCAAGTTGAATTTATTTAGATAATTCAACCATTTTCAATAAATTGTGAGTCAGAGATTGATATTCTCAAGCCAGTACTAAGGGTCTATCTGTTTTTATTATAATTACTTCTGGACTATATAGCATAAACAATGTCTTCTTTGCTTGGATCTGGGGCAGAGAAAGGTTGCATCTAAAAGAGATAGGCAATTAGCATTAAAAGCAGCTGAACCTTAAGAATGAGAGAGGCCCTTATATTTCCCAATCAGAAGGAAATGGCCTAATTCCAATATGAGTCTTAAATTGTAATTCACAGAGACAGACACAAAATTACTAGCATTGATTCGTGATTAAACTGCTGCTTACATGAGCAACTACATGAAGTATATTTCTTGGGTGAGTAGCAGCAGGAATATATTCATTTTATGATAGGAAATTATTTTGCTCAGCAGTGAATGAAGAGGTCAGCTAATCAAACATAATTTCAAATGACTGGCAGGCAGGGTGGTGCCCGCCTATAATCCCAGCAGTTTGAGAGGCTGAGACAGGAGAATCTCAAGTTCAAAGCCAGCCTTAGCAATGGCGAGACACTAAGCAACTCAGTGAGACCTTGTCTCTAAATAAAATACAAAATAGGGCTGGGGATGTGGCTCAGTAATTGACTGACCCTGAGTTCAATCCCTGGTACCAAAAAAAAAAAAAAAAAAAAAAAAAAAATCAAATGACTGATGAAGGGCTTGAGGAGTTAATAATTGTGCTAGAGAAGAAAGGGCTATTCCCAAGGCTGTCGCCAGGTACTAGCCTAACTCTGTAATGTTGGATCAGTTTTTAAAACTGCAATGATCCATTCTTAAAATGATCTTATAACAATACAATAACATGCCTAAATTATCCATATAATTCCTCTAAATCTCTAGTTTACACTAAGTTGTTTATGTGTGGGTGGGTGGGTGGGTGTGTCTTCAAGTCAAAGATAATGTGTAGGGGTGTTTCCTCTGTTACTATACATCTCCATAGTTTTTCTCCTACTGAGATCATTTTAAGATAAATATCTAATTTATTTTTAAAATAAATCAAGTCTTATTTTACAAATAAATCAAATCCCAACAACACAGTCTGGGTAGTTGTTGCTTTGCCTCAAATGAAGATAAGGATAATATACTTCCACAAGATAACAATAATTGTTTTAAACTTCTTGAAAAGGAATTTTTACATTGACAAATACATCTGTGTTTCTTCATTTGCAATGATCAAAACATCTTACCTGTACCAGAATCTATGGAGATAGCAAATGTCTTAAGAGTATTTTCAAAAGGTATAGCCTCTGTAGCCAGCTACAATTTGAAGGCGGAAAGAGTGGGAACCTTCTCGGCAGATGGGATGGCATAATGTGGCTGGGACTAGGGATTTGCATGAATATGAATTACAAATAGCACAGATAACATGGTGTTCAAAAGCTGTTAAGAATCTTGAATGTCAAAGTCATTTAGCTGACATTTGGAGGGACATAATTACCTTAAGAACATGAAAATGGGTTGGTCTAAATTGCATGGGCAGAGAATCACAGGACATACAATGGCATTGCTTTGGCAATAATTGTGACAAGTGGGCATGGCCAAGTAAGCCAAGAATGGCACACATTAATGCAGTGACATTTTTTCAATGTGTGTTGCCCTTTCAGAAATATGCATATGAGGGCTAAATAACCTCTGACCCATTATAAAATAACAAGAGAAAGAAAAAAAAAAAAACTACCATAAGTTCTATCACCAGCAGTCTTAAAAAAAAAAAAAAAAAAAAAAAAAAAACAAGAGTTCATTTACATTATGCAGAATTATATTTTTCAAACATTTAAATTTCACTTAACAATTTTATACTCCCAAATTTCATCATGTGTAGGTTGACTTGCAATTTACTGAATGGTACCTAGAGTATTCATTGAGAAGAATAACAGTTCCTGACTTTGGAATATGATACTGTTGACTAAATCTCCTCTATGTGTAACATAAATAATTAACCCAAAAATCATATATACAATTAGAAAAAATGTTTTTCATCAATTTCTCATTTATTAAAATGTATGAGCTAGATATTTCAAATGTGAGGCCCTGTGAGAGGCTTAGGAAGTATACCAGACATTGTACACAAAATAACAGGTCAGACCATATCTCCCTGAGGAGATAATTTACCATACATGGGGGTGGACATAAAATAAGAGCACATTTTATGCCCTAATTTTTGCCATTGGTGCTAGGCCTTTGCTATCAAGGGTGATATCAAAGGACACTGCAAGAAAGTAATGCTCCATTAACATTTCATCAGATAATCACATATCATTTCTGAAATATTGATTAAAATTCAACACTGGTGATGCAATGAACACTTTAATATCTACCCACTAAAAGGAAATTTGCAAACCCTAATTAATATTTCATTTTCAAAACTGAATGAGATGCTTGATTTCTTTACTAGATCAATATCCCAAGGCTGTAATAACATTTCAAGCCCCAGCAAGTAGACTTCAATTTACACTTCTATTTACCTCCACTCTGATGCCAGCCCTGATGGGCCCAGACTCACTGATCACCATTTCCTCCTATTTTCAAAAGCACCTGTGGTCTATTCCGCACCATTTAACACTTATTTACTCTTGTATTGTTTGCTGCTCTCTCATATACATCAATAATTTCTCCTTAGTGGAAATACATAAATTATTTATGGGAGGATTAATAACATATTCAGGATATAATAGTTATAGATAGAACTTGTTGATAGCTTATAAAGATACTGATTGCTGTGTGGTAATGAAAACAAGCTTCAATTGCTTCTTATATTTTAGGAACTATGCTAAAATCTGGAATAAAAAGACAAAACACATGCAGTTTCATCTACAAAGAAGATCACGGCTGTGAAGTCAGAAGCATAAGTAGAAGGATACATACTTAGAAAATAGAGTATTTGACAGACACACATGATGAAAATGAGTACAATGAAGTCTAGAAAGTGAAGTGGAAGATCCAAGGGGCTTCACTTCACAGTGAAGTCTGTTTATTAAGTATAAAATATATATCAAGGTCAAATCTCAAGAATCTTTCAAGATCATGCAAAATACCACTGATGTAACATTAGAAAGAATGACAAAAATAAAACCAATGTTATCTGATCTCCAATTTAAGCTGAGTTAAAAAAATACTGAATTCACTATAAAATAATTATACAGTATTCTGAGCAAAAGAACTTGATTGATTGGGACATACAATGATCAGAATCAAAACGGGTTCATTTGTTCAATGAATGAACTTTGAGCATGTACTATGAGCCAGACAAGATGAAAGTGTTTGAGGGAAAACGAGCAAGAATTTCAAGTGTGTCCTTGGAGCACTTACTCTATTTTTCTTTGATTGTGTTTATTGTGGCTCAGTATAATTCTAAAGTTCAAATTATAAAAGTTATATTTTCCTTATAGTTGTAATAATGTAAACATATTGTAGAAAAATTGAAAACAGATAAATGTATTAACAGCAATAAAACTATCTCTATAATATTTAACATATTTATTTTTTCCTGGATATATTTTTATTTAAATGTAAATAGCTAATGCTAAGCATTTTCAGGGAATTGATAATATTTCCCAGAAGGAAAAAAATATTTCAATATTTTAAAATCTGAGGTCTCCCTGTATATAAATTTATATTGTTTCCTATAGCTTGATATTTAAAATTTTCTCCCATTAATCTTCACAAACATGATTATTAATGTCTTCATATCTCTCCAATTCATTCAACAAATAACCATTTAGGATTTGACACTATTTTAAATGCCCATGATACAGCAGGAAACCAGGAAAATGAGGTCCCTTACCCTGAGGGAACTTGCAATGACTCTATGACTTTTCCATAATTAATTCATTAATTTACTATTTTTGAACACAGATTTATTACTTATCACTAGAATAAGGAAGTGTGGTGAAAGTCTTCTATAATTATGTCATTAAACACCTTTTTTATTGCCTAATGATAGAGTCCTTGAAATAAGTCATGTGTATATACAATTTGATGTTTCAGATATATTTTGCAAAATCACTCTAAAGAAGAATTCAATATCCACATGTCCACCTGCTGTGTAAGAATGATCACAGCATTATACACTGAGGGCTTTATATCTTTTAAAAAGCCTTTACAAACTTAGTAGTCAAAATGTAACATCTCAAATTGTCTTTATTGATTACAAGATTGCATAGATTTTCTTAAATTCACTGGTAATTTCTATTTCTTTATTTAAACCGTCTGTACAAAACATGTACCTATTATTCCATTGATGGAATTTGTAATGAATTTGTAAATGAATTTGTATGCTTTTTGTCTGTAAACTTTATCAATATTTCTTCTTGGCTTTAAAATGGAAAAGGGCTTTCCTATTTTTGTCAAAAATTCACCTTTGTTCTATAGATTTTTTTACACCTTTATCCATTCATTTTTCTTATTAACATCACATACAACACAAACATCTAGCTTGATTTTCTCTCATATTGTCACCATTCTTTAGCAGCAGCTATGTCATGAACATACCTCTTAATAACCAGTGTGTGTGTGTGTGTGTGTGTGTGTGTGTGTGTGCTAACTCACTACAGTAAGTAGAACTTCTAAAACAATATAATAGTAGTAATAACAGGTGGGCTTGTCTCACTTTCATTTAAATAAAAATTATTGAATTATTTCAGTTTGAGCTATAATATTAGCTATTGGCTTATACATTTTTTACAGAACTCAAAAATTTTTCTGTTTTTAGTTCATCAGTATTTCATTTTTTATCAGAAATGGGTATTATGTTTCCTTAAATGTCTTTAAGCATTTATTAAAAACTCCATAAAGTTTTTTTTAGTATTTACCTACTTATAGAATATATTAATCATCCTTCTAAAATTAAATTCCTTTTTTTTTTTTTTTTTTTTTTTTTTTTGGTACCGGGGATTGAACTCAGGGGCACTCGACCACTGGGCCACATCCCCAGCCCTTTTTTGTATTTTATTAGAGACAGGGTCTCACTGAGTTGCTAAGTGCCTCGCCATTGCTGAGGCTGGCTTTGAACTCGCGATCCTCCTGCCTCAGCCTCCCAAAGTGCTGGGATTACAGGCGTGCGCCACCGCGCCCGGCTAAATTCCTTTTTGTATATCTAAATAAATTCTTTACTAAAATTTATTACGTGGCTAGAATTTTTTGTCACTTTTATTTTGGACTTTTTGGTACTAATTATACCTACATAAGATTGATCTATGGTTTTATTTTTGTGAAATGTCTTTATGAGATTTTAGGATTGACATTTTCAGAGCTTTATGAAACAAATTTGAATGAATCCACTTTTTAAATGTTCAACTGTGATTTTAAATGCTAATGGTTTTTCAGTGCTCTTAAATCAATGCCCGAAATTAAGAATATCTTGCCATTTATACAGGGGAAATTTTATCCAAAATAGTAAAGTATCTGGAAATATCTGGTAGAATAGTAAAATTCTATGTAGCTTGTTTCTATGAGAAAAACAAAAAAGGATTGCAACCAGGATGACTTTACTTTTTCTAACAAATTTTTAAGCACCATAAAAATTGGTTACCAGGGTGCCTAAACTTCTCATCATGTACAGACACTTTTGGATGCCTCCACACCAAGAAAATCAAGAACTGTTGTTATTTAAAAATATTATTTTGTGTGGCACAGAGCTTAGTCTCAGGAAATCAGTAACTATAAATGCAGTCATGTATTTAATTCACCGTGGGTCAGAAGGTTCTCTTTAAATGTCGCCAAACAGACATCATAAAAGACAGTCCACACAGCACAGATTTCATACCTGCTTTTCCATATCAACATAATACTTGCTTTATTTTTCTTTTGGCTTTTTTTTTTTTTTTTTTTTTTGTGACTGTACTCAATGGTATGTCACTTCCAGCCAGGAGTTGTATGAAATAAATTTACATTTCAGGGTTAAAAATAATACATTTACCTTCTTCCTTTTAAATAACTAATGTGTATTGTACATTTTATAGTTGTTCATTAGCATTGTTTCCTAAAAAATTAATTGCTGTGAATATAGAATTGATAAATAATGTGAAGGTGAGGTATCATTTAAGTAATAGGCAATTATGTTTAAAAGTAATAATGTTTCTCCAATTCTCTGCATTTATTTCAAGGTACTACTTTCTTCTTCAGGCCTTTAAATCTCAGATAACTAACTTCATGTCTCTGACTAGATTCTGACTGTGGCATGACAAACTTAATTAAAAAGGAGATATGGTGCTGTTGAACTTTTGCAAACACAACATTTTCAAGTGTAAATGGGTGACTTTCAACCTTGTGAAGAAAAGACAATATTGCTTTGTCTGTCTTGCAGGTCATGGGTTGCTTGTACAAATCGTGCGTACATGACTGACGTCACTTGGCTCAATCAACAATGCCAACTTATCAAGCATCCATGAGAACTGCATCTATGGAATTCATTCAATTATTTTCTTTTGCATAGATTTGCTTGGAATTTTTCTTGCATTTTTAAAACAGAGTGATTTTAATTTTCTTACTGTGGAATTTCCCTATTTTACATTATCAGTGTGATTAATTCCTTTCATGTCTTTTGAGATAGATTTTCCTCATGTTAATTGTTCAGGGAAATCAGATAATTTTTGATATCTATTCTTTGTGTAGCATACTATAATTTGTTGTTGATAGAAGGTATTAGCATTATAGATCACACTAATGACCTGAATGTGACTTCAGGTCTCTGTATTTACCTACATTTATTCTAGCTAATTTATTTAAATCTGTTGAATATTTTTTAAATTAACAGTAACCATAGTAACAGACCCTACATTCATAGGATTGTGGGGAAATTAAATAAGATAATATTTGTAAACAGTTTCATACTACTAAGCACATGGTTGGTGTTCATTAAATGTTAACATTATAATAATCATTATTCTTTTTTGGCTTCAAGTACTAACATCAGGAAAGGCAGTATATCCTATATTAAAAAAAAAAAAAAAACTACACTCTGAATTTTTTTGGTAGTTAAATTGTATGCATCTGTCTTAAAATTTCTCATGTGCACATTTTAGCAATTTCTTAGTTTTATCTCTTCATCTTTATAGAAAGAACACTAGAATGCTATAGGCATATTGTGCCTGATTTTGAATAAATCATTTTGATGTTCTTACAATTTATTTTATAAAAGCTAAAATAATGAGGACTGAGCTAAAGTTAAGTGCTGTTCAGTACGCTGACAGAATTTTCAATGAGTTATTACTAAGCAAGCAATGTCCACATAGAAGAAAAACTAAAAACTGAATTGTAAGTTTAGGTATTAAAATTGTTTCACATTTTTTAATAAAGTAATAATAGATATGCAAATCATATTCACAGGTGACACCACTGAATATAAATAGTTAAAAAAATGGGTTAGAATTGTCAACCTATAAAATCTGGAAAAGTAAAATATATCAGAGAAAATCAGACATCAAAAGGAGAAAAGAAATTTGATGGAAGAGATATATATATATATATATCTTTTAACTTGCACATGTAAAGAATATTTCAAGTTTGGATTTACTATAAACTCGCTAGTTGATAAAACTGCAAAAAAAATACAATACAATCTTAGGCTTTATTTTAATTGAAGAATAGGCTATAGAATAATGGTCATAGGCCAGACCTCCTGGCACACACCTGTAATTCCAGCAACTAGGGAGATACAGGCAGGGTGGTCTCAAATTTGAGGCCAGCCTCACCAATTTATCAAAATCCTATCTCAAAATAAAGTTTTTTTTAAAAAAAGAACTAGGAGTGTATCTCAGGGGTAAACACTCCTGATTTCAATCCCAGGGGTGAAGAGGGGGGAAGTGCTGGAAATCCCATATTATTCCATTTATTCCATGCTGGAGAGAAAAACACCTAAAGAATTAGATATAGTTCTGTACACCACAATTTAAGCATAACATTCACATGGAAGTATGTTGGATGGATATTAACACAATGGGCTGTATATGGATATGGAATGATTTAAAAGACTTTAGGACATTGTTGAGAATCGGTAAAATACAATATTATCTCAGTATCACACCTCTTGAGAGAAATTTCTTTATTATTATTGATAGGAAAACTTTCAACACCCATCAGTGGAATTTTCTGATTTGAATGGACAGGGAAATGTATTTAACTGGTCATGTTCCCTTCTTACTTCTATTACTTAAAAACTCATAATTCACTTATTCATTCATTCAATGAATATTTATTATATTCCAAATGATTTTGCTTTATAGGTATTGGGGATACGACAGTGAAAATGACAAGCAAGAAACTTCCTCTTGTGGAACATGCATTCTGATGGGCTTTGAGGGCAAAAAGAAAGATATAAAGCAAGCAAGGAAACACTTGGGTAAAATAACTTCAGAAGAAGGAGATTTGCCAAGAGAATTAAATAGGTTGACATGATTGAGAGAGTCTGATATTTATAGTAAACATTGGAGTTGAGTCTTGACTAATTCAGGATAACAGCCAGATCTCTGAAGTCGGAGCTACTAAGCAAGGAACAAGTACAAGGGCAGCAAGTACAAGAGCCCTAAAAAAGGCAAGAACCTGGACTATTAATGAACAAAACACAAACAAACAAAAAATAACCTAAGGAGAGGCTATAAAAATGCCCAGAACTCAAAGAACATACAGGGAGGTCAGGGAGAAAGCCCACAAGAGATACTGCAGGTCCAGTGGTACTATGGAGTAATTAGGATTTTATTCCATGTGTGAAGGAAACCATGGGAATATCTTAAACAAAGGACAGCATGATCTGTTTCTTGACTTCAAAGTGATCCATCACTCTTTAAAGCTACCAGCTCCTCAGAAGCCTGTGATTTATGTATGTGAGCATATGCATTCCTAGTTTCACTCACCTTGATTTTCTGTTCTGATTTCTTTACTGTCTAGTATTAATATTCAAATTATTATTTAATTTTTAATATTTAGCTTATATGCATATCCTTACAAGCTGATTCAAATCTTAGCAAATAAAATTTGAAGTACAAATTTAAAAATTAAATGAATTATGATTTGCTAATGTTTTTGAGAGAGATTTATTTCAGAGACTGAAATTTGACATTAAAATCCTATCAAGTCTGAGATTCAAAGGATCTCTTACATGTAACTTCTTAAAGATATCCTGGCTTTTCTCTGGAAAATCAGATAGAATCTCTTCAATTCATTTCAGTTTTCAGAAACACATCGAAAGCAATGTAGGTTATTCCAACTGTTTGGCAAATATTCCCAAAGCTTGGCTGACTGAAAGGAGAGGGAAGAAACAGAGAAAAGACAAATAAGAATTATTATTTCAACAATGTATTGTGCATTTTATAATTTCTGCCTAACAGTGTTATCTTACTCAAAGAATCATCTGATAATTCTGTTAACAAGCCAGTGGCCAGCCACCCATATTGCTTTCTGATTTTCCTTAACATACATTAATTTTTATGATAAATGTTATTCAGTTTAGAAGAAAATATAAAAAATGTGTAAAATATATATTTTGGCAAGTTAATGGAGAAAGTTTAAAGGATACAGATTGCTTTTCATACTAAGAAACAGAAGGAATAAAACTATACATAGGTCAGAAAATGTATATAAATTCTGATGTTTATGAGCTTCAGAGGAATTAACCCACAATTTTTTTTTCCATTTCTACCTTCAGTCTGTGATTACATCAAGAACCAATATCTGTAGTTCCTTTGAATTTTTTTCTTCTTAGAACCTTTGAGGACCTTCTATAAGCAGACCAACCACCATTTCCCATTATAGAATAATTATTTCTTATAAACATTAGATAAAACCAAGGGTGATATTCAAAATATTTAGTAGTAGTAAGATAGATGCACCAATCAGGTGGAGAGATAAAAAGAGCAGGGAGCTGAAAGTGCCTAACAGCACCAGGCTTTACACCTGTATTTGTTGGATCATTAAACATAGGAAGTGTACTGAGAAAGTCTTTGATGGTATAGACCAAACAATGAGTCAAATGCTAGCAAAGTGTTCTAGTGCTTTAGCAACTCAACCTGCTTGTAACAGATGACCACTAACCACATAGATACCATTCTGTGATCTAGGGAAGTTGAAGAAGGTAAAATCAAGTATTTCTTCTCCCTATAATAAGAATGGAAAACAATAGCCTGGCACAGTGGCACATGACTGTAATCACACCAACTCGGGAGACTGAGGCAGGAGGATTTCAAGTTCAAAGTCAACCTCAGCAATTTAGTGAGTAAGACCCTCAAGGACTTAGCAAGATCCTTTCTCAAAATAACAACAACAACAACAACAAAAAGGACTGAGAATATCACTCAATGGTAAAGTGCTTCTGGGTTCAGCCAGCAGCTCAAAAAAAAAAAAAAGAGAGAGAGAGAGAGAGAGAGAGAGAGAATGAAAAAAATAAAATTACCATCTAACAGATGATATATTAGTGGTATGATTTTAAATCCAATGTTAAGGCATAGTCTACCTATTCTATCTTATGAAGTATTTTAGCATATTTTACATTAAATGCTCATTCTTCAGAAAGAGATATCCTAGTCTCATTAATAATAAAGTTAGCCTTCTAAATTAGACTTTTTGAAATGCCTATGTCTGTTTCCTTCAAATCACATATCACAACTTGCAATGTTTAATCTGTTTGTTTCTTTTTGTTTAAATGTCAGGATAGGGGATTTGCATTTTTACTTGGTGTGTGTGTGTGTGTGTGTGTTTTATCATAGTTCTTGACTAAAGTGGAAGTTTCTTGAAACCAGGATCCCTTTTGCACTGTACATATTTGTGTTCCCTTTGTATTCACAGTGGCTAATGCATAGATGATTAAAATTTTGTTAAATAAAATAATCAGTCTGTTTCACTAACCAAAATTAATGCCATAGTCTGCATTCCCATCTTGATGGTCGTTTACTTCTCTTTTAGTTATGTGCCATTTATTAATGATTTAAGCTCCTTGAGAATAGGGAGCACTTTTCATTTGCTTTGTGCTCCCTTCTGCTAGACAGTGCCAGGCCCACAGATGGAGGTATTAAATGTTAGCTGAAATGACAATGGTAGACACAGAAAACTGCCACTATTGCTTCTTTACAACAAAGACAGGATTATTTGGCCAGATTTTGAGATGCTTAACCACTCAAAGGCTGCATTTCAATCTCAAAACATTGGGTTTATTCCAGGATCATATGAGTTACAATGAAAAAAAAAAAAAAAAAAAAAAAAAAAGAAGACAGGAATGCAAACCATTTCTGCCTGGAAGCATGATCTTATTCTAAAAGTCATATGAAAACTCCAACAGCAAGTCACTGAAAAATCACAAGAATTGCTGTGTAATTTTGCATTTCAAACACTTTGCATTAAGAGTCAAAGAAGTAGCAAAACGGTCTGATTCTGGTGTGAATTCCAACTTCATGAAGTTGGATGATTGATTAGAATGTCTAAGGAGCATACAAATTGCTTAAACTCTTCTCCACTTCAGGTAACCAGAAAAAAAATTGAGCTCTTGCTTTAAGGGATTTCCATCTTGGGACATAGAAGAAAATCCTGTTAATTTTTTAATGACTTTGCACAGCACAGCATCCATAAGAATGCAATGATTTGCTGAGAGCCCTACCTGGGTATGCATGCTGGCAGGTAAAGGCATCCTGTGATTTGCTGACCACTATCACATGCTAACTGAAACCAAGTCGTGTAGCTCGTCCTTTACCCTTCAGTTGAGGAGCAATGAATATATCAGTTCTACTCGTATCAAATTGTCCACATCCTTTGAGAATAATCTGAAATGATAATAAGTGATTTCCTTTTTATATTTTAACTTAAAAAATTACATTGTTCTTCAGAACACATACTTGTGATATATGTGGGCATAAACATTGTGTTTATGCTAAATACACTGTTAAAATGAACAGATTTAGGTCCCTGCGTGGTGGCGCACACCTGTAATCCCAGTAGCTTGAGAGGCTGAGGCAGGAGTATTGTGAGTTCAAAGCCAGCCTAAGCAAAAGTGAGGCACTAAACAACTCAGTGAGACCCTGTGTCTAAATAAAATACAAAATAGGGCTGGAGATGTGACTCAGTGGTCAAGTGCCCCTATGTTCAATGCCCACTGCCAAAAAAAAAAAAAAAAAAAAAAAAAAAAATTAACAGATTTAGCATATAAAAAAAATGCAGGATTCCTGGATCAATTTAAGTATTAATAAGTAGTGAAAACATTTAATTCCCACACAATATATTTACACTAAAATTATTTGTTTATCTGAAATTCAGAGTCCTGTATTTTACCTGACAAATCTGTCCTAATTTCAAATTTCAATTTAGTGTACTTCTAAACATCTTAATCATGTTTAGATGTACACTCCAGTGGCATTCAGTACATTCACCTTTTTCTACAATCATCACTACTATCTTTGTCCAAAACTCTTTGCCTTACAAAATAATATATCAATGAAGCAACTATTATTGTTCCCCACCCCTCCCCCACCTCAGGCACCCACTATTCTCCCTGTCTCTATGATTTTGATTGTTCTTAGTATAATCACCCCCCCTTATCTGCATGTAATACTTTACAAGATGCCTGGTGGATGTCTGAAACCACAGGTAGTACAGAATCCAATATATAATATGACTTTTTGCTATACATGCATACCTATGATAAAGTTTTATTTTATAAATTAGGCACAGTAAGAGATTAACCTTAACTAATAATAAAATAGATAAATTATAGAGAATCTCTAAAATTATTTTAAAATTAAGAAATTTATTTCTAGAATTTCCATTTAATACTTTTGAATCGTGGCTGACTGAAGGTACCTGAAACCATGGAGAGTGAATCCACAGATAAGGGAGGACTAACTCCACCTCATCCAAGTGGGGTGATACATTATGTGTGTTTTGTGACTGGTTCATTGCATTTAGCATATTGTCCACAGGGTTGATCCATGTTGTAACATATATCCTAACTTCCTTCCTTTCCAAGCGTGAAAAGTATTCCATTATACATATGTACCATATTTTGCTTATTCATTCATCTGTCAGTGGGCACTGGGGTATCTTCTATATTTTAGCAATCATGAGTAATGTCACTATGGAAATAGTTGTACAAAATCTGTTCAGAAGCCTGTTTTCTAGTCTTTTGAATATATATTCAAAAATGGAATTGATGAATTGTATGATAATTCTAATTGAAATTTTTGAGGAAACACCATGCTATTTTCCCATGGCAGAAAGTAAATTAGAGTCTCTTTTCCTCCATGTTTTCTTTGCAAACATTAATTTCCATTGTTCCCTCTTCAAGTTCACTCATTTTTTCTTCTGCCTGCTCAAACACCTTTGAATACCTCTAACAAATTTTTCATTTTAGTTGTTGGAACTTCCAGTTGCAGAATTTCCTTTCAATTTTTTAACTGTCTCTTTATTGACATTTTCATTTGCATTATACATCACTTTCTTGAACTTTTCCCATCTCCCTTTAATTATTTAAGCATCTTAAAGACAATTACTTTAAGTCTTTAATAGGTTCGCATCAGATCTTTGCATAGTTTTTATTTATTTATTTATTTTTCCTTGAATGGACCATTCTTTCCCAATTTTTTTATTGATTTGCCGAATATATTTTCTTTATTCTCAACTATGTTGAATTTGAATATACTGATATGGTAAAACAAAACTGGAGTTTTGTATATTTGAATATTTTATAAATTTGAATATATTGATATGATAACTGTAAAAAAAATAAAAATCACACTTCCCCTTTTTCCAGAGCTTGCTAGTCTTTGTTTTTGGTTTATGTTTTTATTTTTTATTGTTATCCAGTTCTTCTGTTCTGAGGATCAACTTTAAATGTAAACTTAAGGTCTTCCTAGTGCTTTTCTGAACCTTCTCTTTCCTTTGGACATGAGTGACAATTTTATAATTCTTCAAAATATGCAGTGGCTTCTGAATATCCTCATCTTTCGATGTCTGGCTCCCAAAATAGGAAATAGGAAAAAAATGAAGACAGGAGAATGTGCTAGTGATTCACATCCCCTGGAAGTCACTTTAACCAGAGGAAGAGGAGCTTACAATAATGGATGAAGTTATAATAATAAAGGCCACCATATGTTTGCACCTCTAAATTTGTAAGCAGCAATCAGTGATGACAGCACAGATCCTTGATATTTAGAGGATAGTTTCCTGTTTGTTCACCCTGATTTCCATAAGCTATTTTCAAGCTGATCTATAAACATCTGAATAGCTACCTGCCACAGGTATATAGGGTGGGAGATTGGTAGCTTCTATTTTATAAGAGCTGGAATTGGCCAAAAGTTACTACATTTTGCCTGGGTTCCAAGGCTTCTTGATGGTGTGAGCCATCAATAAACTCCAGAGTGCCAAAATGATTGTATCAGATTTTTCAAGTGCAACCATTATCTACATAGAAAGAGTGATTCCTGGTGTTTTGTATTTCGACATCTTCCCAGAATTGCATTTTTTAAAAAGATAATTAACTGAAGTATTAGAGTATTTTCTGGCATAGATGGCAGATCAGAAGTCTACTTAAACATACTTTTTAATAGTCAAGATTAGGTTAAGTGCATGTTATATTAACAATGCCCAAATCTCCTAATACAAAAGGGCTCATTTTCCACACATGCAGCCTCAGTTGTGATTCCATTCAGTGTCTTCAGTAACCTAGACTGTGGGGTACTATAGCTTCATAACAGAGAAGCACAAAAAAAGATATAAAATGCCCCATTAAATACTTCAGAATGGAAGCAGAATGCACCCCACTTCCACAGAGAAGCCATAACAAAACTTATCACATAGAGAACTACAAAAGGACAGACAAATAAAATCATTATATGATAGGAAGGAGAACAGAACCAGGTATGGATGAAAGTCCTGACCACAGTATTTATCATCAGTTAAAATCTAGGGATGGGGTTGTGTCTCAGTGGTAGAGGCTGAGGTTGTGTCTTAGTTGGTAGAGTGCTCCCCTAGCATGCATGAGGCACTGGGTTCTATCCTCGGCACCATATAAAAATAAAAATAAAGATATTGTGTCCACCTAAAACTAAACAACAAATATTTTAAAAATCTGTAGTGGATTCTACGAATCATGTAAGTACTCACTGGTTGAAACTCTTTCCTAATGCGGTAATATCTTCTAGGACGTCACCCGTACTTCATCAAGTTTTGTTTTTAAAGGCCTCCAGTGACTTGGAGTTCATGGAGTCATTATTAAAGCCTTTCTTCTTTGTTAATCTTGTTGAATTAAAATCTGTTTCTTTATAATTCCTAACATTTGCTCCATCCTGTGACTGTCACTACCAAAGCTTATACTTTATTTAAAAAACAACAACAATCACCATAGAAAATAAGATAGAAATTAAGAAGACATGATTATTTTAAGGATTAAGAGTATAGAAATACTTTTCTAAAAGGTCACTTTTAAAGTCTTTTTAATATTTATGAAATATCATGATATACTTTAAGTCAATTATAGTTTTTTCTTTGTTTCATAAATAAGTTACTCTTTAGAAGATGGAGATAGAGATACCATGAGATTTAATGCCTTTCTTTTCGTTTTTTGTTGTTGTTTTGTTGTGTTTCTGTTGTTTTGTGTATGCAACACACTTATTTTGGAAAAATAAGCTTTATTCAAAAATAAGCTTTATTTAAAAATAAGCTACTAGAATAAAGCATAATAACTTAGGCAAATTTGAGGCTAAAATATTTAATTTATTAGCCAGATTAAAGTAATTTGCGTACCATGTTGTTTTGAAAAATAATAATTGTGATGATTAAAACACTTAATATTTTAGGGCTGATTTTTGGTTTTTCACTGAGAGAGTGAAATAATGATGGGAATGCTTAATATACACCTTTCACAAATAGAGAACATAAATCATTTTGTAACTGAGGGACTATTCATCTATTCAAAAGAAGAGTTGTCTTTGTTTCACATTTGATCTTTCCTACTGATTAGTAGCTGGGTTTAATTTTATCTCCCATCAGGTTCCTATTTTGTTTCTTAAACCTTTCATGCATGTTGGAGGAAAATCATTGAGCACTTCAGAAAGAATACAGAGCTCTATTTTTACTGACCTACTTATAATTCTACATAAGAAGATAAGCTACTAGGAGAGCTCATTTGAAAACATATAAAAAGATTTAATAATGACCACTGACTAAATGGAGACTCAAATAGTACCGCAGTATTACCAAAGGATTGGACAAGGAGTTCAATAATAAAAAATAATTGTTTATTTTGTCTATAATTGTTAATACAAGATAGTCACACAGCTCATCAATAAAATACATATTTTATAAACCAGTTTGAGTTTTTTCAACATCATTTGACTGCTTTATATAATTCCTTCTCTACTCCTCCTATCCCATACCCTCCCTTTAGTCAACCTACTTATTTCAAATTGTGTAATAGCACAATTACAGCACAGCTGTAATGTGCAGAGATAGTTTAGGAAGTGAGACTGAGAAAACACATTCAATCCTAGTTCGCTTATTAGTATATGAACTTCAGCAAATCATTTCAATTTTCTGAACCTCCAAAAACAAGGCTAACTGGCTTACATAGCTGATGAGAAGATGGAATCTAAGATATGTTACAAATTTGCTTCCAACATTTTAAGTACGTCTTGAGTATCAGTCCCTTCTCCTTTTGATGTCCACAGAAATAAAAGGACTACTTATGAATGGTTAAGCAGGTAGGCCTTCACTATCAGCAGCCTATACGAGGAGAATTACAAATCAAGTAAAAGCCAAATATAAAAACTGAAAAATAGAAATTTATGAATCATTGAATGTATAAATATATAAAATAAGCAGTGTTACTAGGTCATTCCCTAATAAAAATAAAAGATCTTTCTTCTATATAATTTATATCAGAGCATTCTCACAAATCATATTTAAGAATTTTTATAAACATTAAAGGTAAAAATCACCTTTGGAAAATTGACAGAAGATTTTTGAAAATGCTGAGAGTAATAGATGTGAATTAACATGCATGACAACATTTATGATGAGCATCCAGGCTACTACTAACTGCTTTGCTTTCTCAATGTGACCCATAAGGAAACCAACATATTCTTTTTCTGATACTTTTCTCCATGGATATGCATTTCTGCATAAAGAATTCTACTTTCTACCAATCCCTTCATACTGAACACTGCAGGAAAACAATCAAGTACAATAATACTTTTCATACTAACAACAATTTCTGCACCCCTCTGCTGTGACTCTAACATAGACATGCAGGATGAAAAACACTAAAACTTTTTCAGTTGAAGACAAAATTTATTTTAATCTGTTTAATTTAAATTTAAATGGTATTTCTCAACTATACAGAACTCACATCGTAACAGTAATTGTGAATGCCTCTTCTAATCTATCAATCCATGCCCAAGAACCATCACTGTGCATGAACCCTCACCCTCCTGGCTTGGTCCTCCCTGGTCACTTTACAGGCACTCTCCTTGCCCCTCTCCTTGTAGACCTCTTTCCCTCTCCCAGTACTTCCTTGTTTCCAACTTCTTCAGAACCTCCCCTATGATGCATTTTCTCTAATGTCTAGTCTTCAACACAGATTATCAGATGGAGTAGTAAAAAATATGTTTTTTAGTGAAAACCCTTGGTAAATTTTGTTGTTTTTTGTTGTTGTTGTTTTGTTTTTGATTTTTGTGAAGAAGTAGAAAAGAAAGGACAGTCTCTGCCATTGTCTTACTTTGGAAGCTTACCTAAAAAATAAAGAAACATCCTTAATATGAAAAGATGCCTCTTGCTAAATTTGAATTTCACTACCTAAGTTCCCTTAGGTATTACAAGTTTCAGGGTAAAAACTACATAGAATGCATGAGTGTGTGATGTAAAAGGAGAGAAGGGGAAGGACTAATAATCTTTCTACATATACCAAAATTGCTAATAAGGAACAATAGCAATAATCATACATATGCTGATAATATTTTATATTTCTCTGAATCCCCTAATTTTAGCTACTAAAATCTAAAATGTCCAACTTTCCCTCACTACAAATTGGAAAAGTATAACAAGCTAATTCATTTTAAAAAGAAAAATTTACTTGAAGTCTAGCCAAACCAGTGTGATCTTTCTCCATTCATTACTTCATATGAGTTTCATTCCATTTTGTGAGTAAAGTTGCCACTGATTGTGATAAATTTACCAACTCTCATTTCTCCATCTGCATATTCTAAGTTTTAAATTTTAATATAAGGGTTTTTTTTGTTTGTTTGTTTGTTTGCTTGGTACCAGGGATTGAAATCAGGGACACTCGACCACTGGGCCACATCCCCAGCCCTTTTTTGTATTTTATTTAGAGACAGGGTCTCACTGAGTTGCTAAGTGCCTTGCCATTGCTGAGGCTGGCTTTGAACTTGCGATCCTCCTGCCTCAGCCTCCCAAGTGCTGGGATTACAGGTGTGTACCACCGCACCCAGATAATTTAAGGATTTTTTGAAAACTTTCTACCCCTTGTTGAATTTCAAAGAATTTATTTCAAAAGTTTTCTGTGTAATCATTCTTATCCATTAAATTTTTATATCAGATATAAAATGATTAAAATATAACAAATTTAAAAACAAATTTTTAGACTATTGAGGCTCTAGGTTAGTTCTCAATATGCACGGCGTTACTTTTGTGATCAAGATGATGGTGTTAGGAAGATGGTTATAGGGCTCTCTTGGTGGACAAGTCAGCCTCCCCTGGAAGGCTATGAACTTTCCTCTCAGAGCTTCCCCCATCACGGGCTCCTGCATCTCCTGCTTCAATTTTGTCAATAAATTATCTTGATGCACTCCCTCCCTATTTGAATATTTTCCTGATATTACCCAACTCTATTTTTCTTTTCTGGGCTCAGAATTATCTGATATCCTTAGTAGTGAGGGCAGCTTCTACAAGATCCCATTAAAAAACTCAAAACAACTTTCTCCAGATGGACAATTCCAAATTCCTGGAGTTTCCTTCAGTTAGCAGTATTGAATTTTGGGTAGTAACCAATTTAAACGACAATTTAGTGAAGATATTTGTAGAAATTAACAGAAATATCTGTCTGGTGGTCCTAATGAGACAGCCACAACCCTTTGTAAATCTTTTACTGTATACCACTGCATTACTTATGAATAGGGATCAGCAGTGTTATCAAATACGATATGTGATTTTGCCAGTCCTGAGATGTCTTTTTAGACTCTGGGCTTGTTGCTCAGTGGAAGGTTACTAAGAGATAATAATAATAATTGGATTCTTGCAGGTGGAAAGGTTCCAGGCTTTTCTAGCCATGTAGGTAGTTCCCCAAAATTGTATAACCTAGGCTTGTGTTGTTTTTTTTTTTTTTTTTTTTTTGAGTTGCTGGGGTCTTTAGCTCCCCTGCTGACCCAGGATAGGCTCCTCCAGCCGGTGGAGAAGACTTGGGGGAACATGCCCCAGCGGAGGCGAACTCGGGAATGGCAGGGGCCTGCTGGTGGCCCATGCCAACCCTCAGGATGGAAGACAATCAAGGACGCACCAGGGAGAACTGTCAAGGCACGAACTCGGTTTATTGAGGAAGTTGGACAGTCTTATAGAGGACATGGATCAATCAGCAAAAAGAATATAGGGACACATAAGGAGCATGGGCTGATGTCATTGGCGGAGCCATTGGCCTATCCTTGGGGTGGATTCAGTTCTCATCTTACATCAGGGGAATGCCCCTTGGCCAGGCCAAGTCCCTGTATAAGGAAGTGGGAGGCAGCCAGAGTTTCTATCTGCTGGCATGTTGTTAACGTCCCCAACATCTCCCCCGTTTTGTTTTATTAATGGGAGCCCACCTTACTTGAGGATGTGCCTGTCTTAGGTTGTCCCCCTCTGGGGACCTTACCTGTCATTGACTACCACCCTAGCACTTCAGGCGGACTTACTCAAGGCCAGCAAGCCTCGGCTGGGGGTGGGGTAGAGGGTGGAGACATGGGACAGAACAGCCACCTTTGGAAAGGCTTCCCATGGATGATTTAGACCTCCACATCCTGACAAGGACCATGGCCAAGTTTATAGGGCTCCCAATAAGCATAGCTGAGGGCAGCATATTATTGGCAGACTACCATAAGCTGTACCGATTTAGACCTGCCCTTAAGGGATTGAACAAGCTTGTTGATTACACAGGGCCCAAAGGTGAACACAAGGATAATGATAACCAGGGGTCCCACAAAGGAGAAAAGGTAGGGGAGCCACCCATTTAGTCCAGTCCAAAGGAAGCTGTCTTTTTTTTTTTTTTCAGCAACAGTCTTCTCTTTTTTCCGTTTAGGTATCTATGGATAAATATGTACTTTAATTTTCCAAATGGTGCATAATGGGTTACATCAGTTTGCCAGATGGCATTGGGCCATAGGCCTCTAGGATTTACCCCAGGGGACTGGAGAGGTGGGACTTGTAAGAAGGGCATACAGGATTTACAAGTCCTTACAATCTTTTTCAGATCTTTTATGGGCACCAAGGGAAATTTATGATGTAGTCCTCTCCAATTTAGATGAGTGAGGTCATGAAGACCTTGGGCTAACTGAAGGTCTGGCTGAAATGGAGTTGTGGCTATTAATATCCCTGTTGAGGCCAAGCGATTGGCAGCCTGATTTCCCTCAGAAAAGGGACCCAGATAAATCTTGATGCCCTCGGAGATGTTGGAGAAAGATGGGCCCATTACGTCCCTTTAGTAGGGATTGTACCTGGATCATGAAGGGGGTTATAGGATTATTATCCATCCTGATATAGGACGCATTAAAGGCAGGTAATAGGTTGATCACATATAAACTATCTGAGAAGAGATTCATAGGCTCTTGGACATGGGTTAGAGCCAATGCAACAGCATATAATTCCTTGAATTGGGCAGAGCCAGTAACAGCTTCAAAGTATTGTGTCCTTTTGCCTGAGGAGGGGTGAAAAGCAACTACTGTGGACTCTTCTTTTCCCCCAACTGTAAAGACATTTACTGCCTTGGGGAGTGGGCCCACTCTAGCCTGGAAAAGGAAGTGGCCCATTTGGCTGAGCCGTAGTGGAAATCAACCTTTCTTAAGAACCCCTCTAAAGCATAGGAGACTCTATAGACATTTTACAAGGAAAATACAAAATTTGACCATAACCGTAAACAAATTAAAGTTTGGCCTGCCCTGGAGCCACTCTGGCATGCAGTAAACATGGAACAAAGAGCCTTATTTTGGGCAAGGTGAATCTCTTTATGAACCTTAGGTCAGGTGTTTTAGTTTTGAAGCTGATCTCTGTTTTACAACATTAACCTTTATATAGATTAGGCTCTCATGAACTTAAGAAATATATATTAAGAAATATATTTAACATAAAACCTTATATCTTATTGACAACAGGTCTAGTTGTAGAACACATTTTAAATAATATAAATAAATCTCTAATGTATTATCTTTATAAGCCTAAAATTGCCATACAACTCTAGTTTGGAGAACACCAACTTGATATAATACTCTTTTAGAGCTTTCACTTCAAGGCTTGTCTACCTGAAAGATATGAACACATGAACTCCACCATAATTACATTGATGTTTTTACATTAATCAAGTTTAGCTCTTAAAGAAATAACATTATAATGTTTTAAAATTATAGTTGTTCAACTATAGCTGTATAATCCTTAACTTCTTTTAGATTACTTGTTTTAAAAAAAAAAAAACCTTAATAAACATAATGTTATAGGTAAATTAATTTTTTAAGAAATTTTTGTCTTCTTACCACAGATTAAACTTTGGTTTATGTCAGTACATTAACATTTGACCTTAGGAAAATACCTTAAATATCTTTTCCTGATTGTTCTATATACTTATTTAACCAACTTTTACAGAGTTTTACATAACCCCTTTTTTGTTCATAATTTCAAATAATTCCTGTAATAATTTGAATTTAGGCAAACATTTTATCTCAATAAAAATATTGTTACTTACAGTACTCCCAATGGGAACAGCTGAATCCTTTGAGCCTCTGCATACACAGAAATCTTTTATACTCCTTTATATAGAATCACACATCTGTTAACTACTTTAAGAGAACACAATGTTTAAGCATATAGAATTATACCTGTCGGAATGTTGACCTGTTTCACTGATGACAAAGACCAATTTATGAAAACAATCAATAATGTTACCCAATGGAATTCAAGGAATTAAGAGTATTTGTTAGAAAACTGCTAAACATAGTTAACTTAACCGGGAACACTGTGTTAGTGAAATAAAAGGGTTTATTGGGGTGCCACGTGGGCAAGGGTAGGGAAAGGAAGGGAAGGGAAGGGGGGTAGGGAAGGGATGGACGGGAATAGGGACAAGCAGGAACGGAGAGCAGGAACAGAGAGCAGGACGGGGGGGGGGGGTGATTTCAGTCTGGGGCTGGCTTAAATAGAGTAGGGGCCATAAAACCCCCTTGGAGTGAGTCCTTGTCCTATAGGCCAGCAGAGGTGGGGGGGGGGGGGTAGGGGTAGTGGACAAGGGACTTGCTGGTCAGGTTTTTTTTGGTCACGCTGAGGATCCTGGGAGCTGTAGTTTTTCACAAGGTACCTGGGGAGGTGTGGCCTTCTGCCTGGGAGGTGCAGCCTTCTGCCTAGAATCCAACAGTATTTGATGGTATATTTAACAGTTAGCATTTTCACCTTGATAATTAATCAGATGTCTAACAAAGTTACTCACAAATTTACTTTTCTTACATTTACACTAGAGAAGACACACAATGAAAAGGCAGAAAAACCATAAAACACAAGACACAAGCGATATTAGACAACACTTTACTAGTTTTTGACTATCTAGAGAGACTTGTGAGTTAAGTTTCATTTTAAAGGCACCTTTATTTTACCCAATTTAAATTGAACCTTTTAAATCACATGAATTAAAGGTATTTGGATCCATTTTCTAAATTTTCATGAGCGCTCATTTTCTATTTGCCACATGACATCTGGACATAGACATCTGCACATAGACATAAACACAGAACACAACTGTGCACACATAACACAATAGCAAAGGCCTTGTAGCATTTTGCACTCCATTGTAATGTTACAGATGTTTAAAAACTCCTTCTAACACAAGTTCAGGCAAAAAGACAATTTAATGCCTGTTTTCCTTTTTTCTTTATCTGGGGCTTAGGTTTGCTTCTCCATTTGCATTTCAATGCAAGTCCTGGCTGAGGTCTGGAAGGGTGAGAAACTGCAACTGTGATCAGACCCTAAGGCACTTTTTTCTAATCTCTGGTACAATCTTTTTGTTAAACCGCCATGACCTGTTTACTCCTCGCCAAGCCGGGGACCTGTGGGGTCCATGAGGCCGGTGGCGGCTGGCGGCGGGGCTGGGGTCACGGGCCGTGGGTGGTGCGAGCCCGTCGGGCACCCGGGAAAGTCTGCAGGCCCTGGGCCCGCCTGCCAGTGGGCTGCTCCTGCACTGGCACCCGCTCTGCTGACAGAGTTTCCCGCAGCCGGGCCTGGCCAGAAGGCCTGAGACAGCGGGTCCAGTGCGCAGGAAGGGGGACAGAAGAGAAGGTGGGCCCAAGAGCCTGGGGCGCTGCTTCCATGAGGCAGGGCGAGGTTACTGGAGTGGGGGGAGGGGAAAGCCTCCCATGATGGACAACTTCATGAGTCTGCCCAGGTCCGTGGAGGTGCGCACAGCTGACAGCAGTAAGTCTGCCACCAGTGTGGACAGGAGGAATGGAAGAGAACGCAGGACCAAAGTCCCGTGGCTTTCACTGCTGCTGCCGCTGCCACCCAATGCCAGGCGTGGCAGCAGACGTGCTAGATAAGGCCAGTGCTCGGCCAGTTGGAGAGAACCGCAGGTGGTTTGTGGCAGAAGATGGCGGATCCTGGAAGGGCGGAAGTAGGGGGTGGAAGTGGAAGCAGAATTTGGCAGAACAACATGGAGGCACGCAGGCACGCACAGCGAATGCAAATGGACTGGCAACAGCAGCAACACCTCAGGGCGGCACTCTCGTCCCCCCACTTCTCCCCTCTGGCCTCCACTTGCAGGTGGTGGGGGGGGGTAGACGGCGGTGGGGAGGGCGGTGGTGACGGCTGGGGTACGCCCCCTACCACCACCGTGGGTCTGCACCGCACAACGGTGGACATCACCGCGGCATCCCACGGCTGGCTGCTAGGGCACGCATCCCGGGGCACGGTCATGTGCACGCGCCTCCTCTCTCGGTGTGATTCCCATCCCGGGAGGGACGCAGGTGGCACCAGACGGTCTGAGACATAACCCGGGCCACACCTCAGCGTAGGCAGCCAATTGACAGCGCACCTTCGGCGACCCGTCACTGGGCAAAGGCGGAACCGACTGGACGCACCGTGGAATGCACTACCCCACAAGTTCTCGGGTGGGCGGCAACGACCCGGGCTGTGGCTGGAGGCGGCTAACAGGAGGCACGGTGGGGGATGGCTGTGGCCATAGGGGACTAACGCGGGTTGGCGCGCCCATCACTGAGCCCGCCTTCCCCGACATCCTCCCTCTCTACCCCGCCAGGTGCACACAAAAACTGCAGGTTTTGGGACTGGGGTTGTGGCTCAGCGGCAGAGCACTCGCCTTGCACGTGTGCGGCCCGGGTTCGATCCTCAGCACCACGTAAACATAAATGCATTGCATTGTGTACAACTAAAATAAATAAATAAATAAATATTTAAAAAAAAAAAAAAAAAAACTGTAGGTTTCCCTGCGCAGAGGTTTCAGACCTAAGTCCAAAGGCTGAGGTTCCCAAAAAAGGGAGAGGAAGAAAGAGAGAAAAAAGCGGGAGAGAGAGAGAAAGAGAAAAAAAAACTTTGTGATAAGATCACCCCATTTTTTTATTAGGGGAGACCCCTACCTTGTAGCACTGATTAGCCCAAGGCGCAGAGAACGTTCTGTTGCAATCCCTTTTAAGCCCCGCGTTGGGCGCCACTTGTTGGGTGTTTTTTTTTTTTTTTTTTCCTTTGAGTTGCTGGGGTCTTTAGCTCCCCCGCTGACTCGGGATAGGCTCCTCTGGCCAACGGAGAAGACTGGGGGGAACACACCCCAGCGGAGGCGAACTATATTACTTAGTATGTCACATCTGATATAACTAGAATGCATTTGTTATATATTATATAACTACTGTAAGTAGTATTATAAAATCTCATACTTTAGCCTTTTTAAAGTAGTAAGAGAAGTGTTTTAGTATTCATTCAGCATATATTGATATTTTCTTACAATAGAAGGCTCTGGCTTCTCAGTTTTTCTTTTGCTAGTAATTGTATCACTGTTTATATACTTTAGATTACAAATATAATAGATGTTAGAGCATAAGTTGTATCAATATTACTGATACAGTTATACAAGCTTGATATTTTTTATTTTCTTTATAATTAAAAAATATGGCCTAAATAGCCATAAAAGAGTCAACTATCTCATAACACGTTGTAAAAAATGTGTATATCTATAGCCACATATTTTATATTTGCATATTTTTTTTCATAGGCATTTACAACATGATGTACATACTACTCAGCTTTTCCAAAACATCAGTCCCTTGTCCATGCCCTTGCACATAGTACATGCTAAATAAGAGTATGATGACCATAAACATGTGTTGAGAAATGTTGAAATAACTTCAATTTTATCTTTACTAATATCATAGTACAGACAAGCTTTGGAAGAAGCACAAGAATTTAAAATGCAGAAAAAATGCACTATTCAATTTCATTCCAAACACAAATTACATTTATTTTGACTTTGATGACTCACACACATATACACAGAAATTTCTCTGTAGGGAAATCTTACAAGGTCATTTGCTAAGGCAAGCAGACTATAAATCTCAAATAAAGTAAATATTTTAAATACTTTAAACTTAATTTAGCAATTGAGAATTTCACTGAGCAGAAATCAAATTCTTGCTAACTGGCCCTATGCCAGTGTTTGCAATTTGGTGTTGAGTTTTGAAAGCTAGTCAAGAAACTAATAGCACAGTTCATCAGAGACCATGATCTGCAAAATATTCTGCTCTAAAATAGAATTGTTGTGTGTGACTGAATCTCTGCTCAGTGACACAAATACACAGACTATACATTCTTCCCATTTGCTTTCACTGAATTTAAGCTTCTCCATGAGGTATAACCACATGACTGGCCCAACAAATGACCTCAGTTGACTTAATGCCTGTGGAATTCTGGTTATTAATCTAAGCTTAGTACAACCAAGGATATAATTTAATAACATGTAATCCAATTGAACAATTAATATATTCAGTATCATTTGCTACAAATGATCACAAAAGATTAATATTCATTAACAATTTCCATGGAAAATACAGATGCTTCTATAATGCTCTCTCTTCAAATTAACCTAAATTCTTTCTTTTTATCACTTAGATATTGGACTAATCCTTTCATAAATAATACTCATAAGACTTCAAAATATGGGAAGAGGGGATTAGTTTCTCTTTCCTGAGATATGATCTAAGCATCAACTATGAATATAAGACATGCACAGCAATGGTATTTACTTTTTGATCTTATTATGTTGCTAATGTTTATATTTCTGAACGGCACAATATTTAATTCTCTGTCAATTATTGTTCCTTACGCCTATTTCCTGTTTTTTTGTTTGTTTGCTTGTTTTGTTTTGTTTTTTTTTTTAGTTTTTGATTTTTGTTTTGTTTTGTTTTGTTTTTGGTACCAGGGATTGAACTCGGGGGCACTCGACCACCGGGTCACATCCCCAGCCCTTTTTCGTATTTTATTTAGAGACAGGGTCTCACTGAGTTGCTAAGTGCCTCGCCATTGCTGAGGCTGGCTTTGAACTCATGATCCTCCTGCCTCAGCCTCCCAAGTGCTGGGATTATGGGCGTGTGCCACTGCACCCGGCTTATTTTCTGTTATTTTTAAAGCTACTCCTTTGGCTTGAGAGTGAGTAAATATTGAGATAAAATTTATGCAATTCATCAATATCATTTATCTAAAGGTCTTTGAGTATTTTCTATTATAAATTTGTAACAAGTAATTATTTATTTTATGAATTCATTATCTGGTACGCCTTATAGACAGATGATATAGACAAATGCTTTAGACTTGGTACATTTTCCTATCATAAGAAAGAATATCACTATAAAAATGTTTACCTTAGAAATGATTTCTACATCGGGAGGCTTAGGCAGGAGGCTCGCGAATTCAAAGCTAGCCTCAGCAATGGCAAGGCACTTAGCAACTCAGTGAGACCCTGTCTCTAATAAAAAATAAAAATAAAAAAAAAAAAAAGAAAAAAGAAATGATTTCTACAATTGACCATGGACTATTGTGCATGAATTTTAACATTCATTTCTGATGTGTGGTGTGAGTAATTATGTTAGATGGTAATTATGGTAAGACAAAAAATGAGGATTTAAGTGCATTTTTCTTCATTTTTTTTTTTTCACCAGCCTCCTTCATTAAAAAACACCTGTAAACTGCATAATGATGTTAGGATATGTGGTAAGATTTACCACTGGTGGTCAATTGCTAGGTTTTTCACAATTAATAAAGCATGTCATTTCAGAGTTTTTCTTTGGTATTTAAAATTATTGTTATTTATTTTTACTGATAATATTGATTGGATGTTAGTACTTTTGATTGCTAATACTGAAAGCATTATGTAAAATGCATTCTTGTCTACTAAGATAATTACAAATCAGGTATTAATTTCAGTATTATATGTCCTTTAAAATAACTACCTTGGATTAGTTTATTTAATCTAGTATTGATTGATGTCTGCATTTTAATGGGTATTTTTATCTAGGCTTACTTATCCCAATGATATACATTTATTGCATTTATTTTGCAGATGAGGAAATGAGATTCAGAGAATGGTTTGCTTACTTAGGCAAACCTTGTCTATTTAGTGACTTAACTATGGCACTCTGCATTCCCCAGTCTTGTTGTTTTAGAATGTTGTATGTAGGGTTCAGAGCAGCGTGTCCTGAGCTAACCGTAGAAATTAGACAACAAAAAATTGTAATGGGAAAAGCCTCAGTTTTTTTTTTTCAACATAATGTGACACACTGTATTTATGTCTGTACGGATGAGTGTACATGAGATTATATAGCTTTAAAGTAACATTTTTAAATAAACATTTTATTTTGGAATCATTTTAGAATTACAGAAAACTTGCAAAGATAATACAGAGTTTCCATATGTCCTTCATCCACTTTCCTTTAATGTTAACACACATTACTTTGGTACATTTGTCAAAACTAAGAAACCAACATTGGTACATTACTACTAACTTTATTCAAAAGATAAAATGATAATATAATTAGATCTGGCAAGAAATCTCTCCAAAAATCTATCTAAATATTATTTCATACCAACTATTTTTCACAACTAACTTTGCCTTAAATAAGAAGCCTTGAGATATTGATAGATGAATGTTTGAACCCACTTGAATTAGCAAAGCACTTTAAAATTAAGCACCCCAAACTTGAAGACAAATGTAGTATTTAAATTTATGCACCATTCAATCTAGAACTTTTCAAAATTTTACAAAATTAATGTTATAAAAATCTTTTGTTATATGATGTAAATTGACTATGACTAATAAGCATCTAGTCAAAATATTGAGCCTTGATTAAAAATAAGAAAGTTCATAAATAGTAAAAAGAGAAATGACCTAAACAAAGTAGTCACATTGGAAAATCTCACTTATAAAATGTATTCATGAAAAATATAACCATTAATATTAATGTTTCATGATATTTATCCAGTGGAAAAGTTCAGGAAGTATACTAGTCTCCTCAGATTTCTCTGAGAGGCTACATTCTAAGACTCCCAGTGGAGATCTGAAATCGCAGATAGTCCTCAACCTTATATTTACTGTGTTCTGTGTTTTGCTCTATTCATCCTTATCCTTGGTCTTAACAACCTCAACATCCTTTTTCTTTCCATTTTAAATCAAGAACATTTACCTTTCAGTAATAGGAAGCACTTTCTGACTGCCCTTCAGCATAACCAAATCAGCATCATCACTATTTTTCACTTTGGGGCCATTATTTAGTAAAATAAGGGTTACTTAGACATTTCCCCACATGATCTAACCATCTCTGAAAACATGATGACAACTAAGCAGCTAGTGTACTGGTAGCATATACAGTGTGGATACAGAGGACAAAGGTATGATTCATACCCCAATGGGTCAGCTTGAGATTTCATCATTGTACTCAGAATGGCACACATTTAAAAGTTTATGAATTGTTTATTTCTGGAATTTTCCACTTAGTATATTCAGAGCATAGATGGCCATGGTAACTGAAATCATGGACAGTGAAACCAAGGATGAAAGAGGGCTGTTGTACATAAAATTGGCAATTATGTCTATTAATAAAAGTGTTAGAGAACTTGTGAACCAATAAGCAATGTTGAGCACTGCCAATGGAAATATAAAATGGTCCTTCACTTTGGAAAACAATTTAGAATTATCTTGTAAATATTCAGAGAAGCCCTATGGCAAACAATCCCCTTTCTAATTATTTGTCATGAAGAAATTCACAGGTGTTCACCAGAAAATACTTAGACTTTGTACAATAGCATTATTCATACAACAAAAGAAATGATTAAATATATTTTTGTATGTTCTTACAGTGATAAAGTAAAGTGCCATAATAAAATACTATAAAAAACAACTATAGTATTTTATGTACAACAACTTGGGAACACATTAGAGATATAGTATTAGTGAAAAAAAAATGTAGTCACTGAAGCCAATTTGTATAACAATGATACCATTTTTTTTTTTTTTGTGATTCTAATGGCCCAAATATTCCAGAGGAAAAAAAAAAAATAAAAGGAAATTTTCCTTATGTATTGGATAAGTCATCACCACAATTATTCTATTTTTTTGAAGAATTTTTAAATAAATCCTGTTATGTATTACTTATTAATACTGTGCATACTATATCCATACTATATCATGGATTACAGTATTATTCCATTATGTATATATATTAATACATTGTTATATATATAACAGACCAAAAAATAAATAAAACAATAACAAAAAAGAATGACATTTTAGATTCACATACACATAACAACTATGACTTGATATGGTTGTAATAAATCATGTTGATTGCATAAACAAGAGGCTGTAAACAGAAGATTCCTCCTATTCTTTCTTGACTTGATTCATAAACAATAGCGTTAATTATCATTTTTGGTGGTAACCAGACACTCAATTGTCTTATATAGTTTTTTGTTTGTTTGTTTGTTTCTTTTTGGACAATTTTATGGCTTAAAAACAAGTAGGCAGCCAACATTGATCATGAACTCTGACAACATTTGCCCAATAATTATGTATTCCAAATGTAAGTTTACATTTGAAGATTGATTTCAAATGCATGAGCTTTCAACTTCAGGAGAAAGTGCCATTTGAAATATATATAAAAATGCTCAGGGCCATTGTTATACCACTGCTTTCAGAGAAAGTAGGAAATAAAAAACCATTTAATGGGTATGTTCCAAAAAAATGAAAGGAGTAGTGACTCCATGGTGCTTTGGGACAGAGATGAACGCAGCCTAGAAGAAGGGAATGGAGTGAAGGTACCCAGCTTGGAATCCAGTAGGCACCATGAGAGCCACTGCCCTATGATTGGGTATAATTGAATATGATGCCTTTTGTACTACGACAGTTATTCTCTCTGGAAATTGTAAGAATGACAACATGTATTTTCAAGACAGAACACAATCAAAAGGCACCATCGGGTACAGTTAGGAACCCAACCTTTGTATCACTAAGAAAAAATAATTATTCTTGTTTCATCCTTTAAAGATATAACGTACAAAGGAAAAAAAATAAAAAATAAAATCTCAACAATGAAAACAAAAGCTCTGTAGTTTCTCTGACTTATCTTCCAAATTAGTGCTTCTGACCTTTTCTTAAAACTTTAAGAATCACAAGGAAATCAGTGGGAAGGGAATCATGTGCTGGCCAAGTAGTTAAAGGGCAGAAAAATCCAGTGATGTGAAAAGGGATTAGTGAAGGGTGGAGAAGAGGACCAGCCCCTCCCAGTTTGGGGGAGCAGGTCTGGGATTACTTATCAGGGCAGAAACCCACATATAATTAACAGCTCTGACATCAGGGGACAAGCAAATAAAAACCACCCAGTTCCTAAGGAAGTGTGGCAGAGAAACTTCTCAGGAATTTAAGGTACTGGAGAGAAGCTCTACAGAGAGTGGGTGCATTCTAATCAAAACTCCACTAGGATGGGGGATTTTAAACTATAGAAATTAACTTGCTAGAAATCTCCCAATTCTCCCTTCAGATCACTGGTTAAATGTGGTGACCTTGCTAATTGATGCTTTTGACAAGCGATATTTAGGATAAGTAATGTTTATGTAAATAGAAATGTAAAATGAAGAAAGCTCAATTACTAAGATAGTGGATATAGTTTCTAAGGCATGTTAAATTTTCAAAGATAAATAACTAATTTTACTATGTGCTTGAAATGTCATTTGCATATATGTATAAAGGTATGTATAAGGTAGGTTGGAAAAGGTTCATGCCCTTTTTAAAATTATTTTAAAATACTTACATAATTCCATTCTGTTTTCTTTTATTCAGTTGGATTTTTATCTACGTGCTTCCATTTCCTCTATGCAAAGGACTGCAAGCCAGATCTGTGTCCCGCACTTCGGCTTCCAGCAGAATGAAATCTTATAAACTCCTCTCTCTGGGATTTATCTTCTTCCCCTTGCTGCTTTTCCAGCAGGCCTGGGCTCAATTCCCACGAGAATGTGCTACCGTTGAGGCTTTAAGAAGTGGTGTGTGTTGCCCAGACCTGGCCCCTTTATCTGGGCCTGGGACTGACCCCTGTGGCTCCTCATCAGGGAGGGGTAGGTGTGAGGCAGTGACTGCAGACTCCCGACCCCACAGCCCCCAGTATCCCCATGATGGCAGAGATGATCGGGAGGGCTGGCCCCTGAGATTCTTTAATAGGACATGCCAATGCAATGGCAATTTCTCAGGACATAACTGTGGGAGTTGCCGTCCTGGGTGGAGAGGAGTGGCCTGCAACCAGAGGACTCTCACAGGTAAGTGGGAATAGGAATGGGGGTACAGTCTTGAGTGAGATTCAAGGCTCTTTCTTCATAGATTCCAAAATTATTAGAGCTAGAGAAATACCTATAAATCACATAACTCTACCTTGCTTTTCCCAATTGATCAAACTAAGGCTTAGAAAAATTAAGAAATTTGTTCAGTTTAAAGATTTGGAATTGAAGCTCAGACCTTCTGACAAATAATATTTCCTTCCCATTTGTTGAGCAACCTCCATTTGCTAGAAACTGTGCTAGACATTTTAAAGTCAGTGTACTTGTATTAATTGTTACAGATGAGATTCAGAAAGCTCTAACCACATATCTGTTACTTGGTAAACCTAGAATTCACACTGAGCTTTATTTGCTCTAATATTTCAGCTTCTTCAACTATCCCTGCTGGCTTGCAAAGAAATTTCCCACCATAATGATCAAATTCAGGTATTTTAGATGAGAAGCTGGGCCAGCAGCCTAAGGAGCATCATATAACAAAGCATTAAATAGGAACAGCCAGAGTACTTTATTGTTTTCTATGTCTCAGACACTGGACCAAAGGTTTAGAAGAACACTTATTAAGTCTTTATCATGAGCTAGACTTGGTCTAATTGCTTTTATGCATGTGCTCTTTGATCTGTACAATTCTGTAAAGTAGGTATTATTTTTATCCACATTTTACAGAAGAAAAAATGAGCTCACAAAAATATGCCCAAAGTCACAGGTTAATTAACTGGTCTTAACCACTATACAATACTACCTACTTTGTTTTTGCAAGATTTATGATGATAAAAAGTAGAAAATTCCAAGAAAAAAGATAATAATGGGCCAAAATAAGTATGTTAGGATAATAGAATCATAGAAAGCACAAGTAAAATTAGAGAAAGCTAATAGAAACCCTAAAGTAAATTGAAAAGAAAAAAGAAAAGAGAAAGCAGGAAGAGAAGGAAAATAAAAAGAAAGAAAACAGACTGAAAGGAGTTTTAGTCAGGGTATTTTTTAAGTATACAGGTTGAGCATCCTTCTCCAAAAATCCCAAACTTGAAATGCTCCAAAATCCAAAATTATTTGATCCCTGACATGATGCCACAAGTAGAAAATTACATGCCATGAAACTTTATTTTATACAATAAAATATTAAAACTATTGTCAAGCTGGGCATGGTGGCATACACCTGTAATCCCAGCAGTTCAAGAGGCTGACACAGGAGAATTGGGAGTTCAAACCCAATCATAGAAAGCACAAGTAAAATTAGAGAAAGCCAGCCTCAGCAAAAGGAAGCTGCTAAGCAACTCAGTGAGACCCTGTCTCTAAATAAAATACAAAATAGGGATGGGGATGTGGCTCAGTGGTCAAGTGCCCCTGAGTTCAATCCCTGGTACTTCCGCTCTCTCCCCTCAAAAAAAAACAAATAAACAAACAAACAATTGTCAAAAATACCTTCAGGTTATAGGATAGACATTAAAGAAATTAATTCTGTCATTCAGACATGTATCCCAAACCCAAACATTTCAAAATCCAAAGTTGAAAACATGTCTGGTTCCAATAATTTCAGATAAGGGATGCTCAACCTGTCAAATAACTGAAAACAGATTTTAACATAGATATTGTATGTATAAGCATCATTGGGTAAAGGGAATGCAATGTGTTACAGCATGATTGTGCTCCTTCTCTGCCCATCCCCTCAAGGCAGATGCTTTCATATCTGAATCTTTTATCCCTCAAGTCAGGAGAAATCTTCTGGAGTTAAGTTCAGAAGAAAAGAACCACTTTGTCCAGGCCCTTGATATGGCAAAGCGCACAACTCACCCTCGATTCGTCATCGCTACCAGGAGATCAGAAGAAATACTTGGACCAGATGGCAACACACCACAATTTGAGAACATTTCCATTTATAACTACTTTGTTTGGACACACTATTATTCAGTAAAAAAAACATTCCTGGGGGCAGGGCAGGAGAGCTTTGGTGAGGTAGATTTCTCTCATGAGGGACCAGCTTTTCTCACCTGGCACAGGTACCACCTACTGCAGCTGGAGAGAGACATGCAGGTATGCATACAACCATTTAATTTTCATGTTCTTTACAGATGAGATGCCCTGTTTGTAAGTCATTTTAATTCAATGTTTCCACAAAGGACCATAACATATAATGACAGAATAATTTCATATTATTAATCTGCCTTTAACATTGAGTTGTTTCTCCCCTAGTGAATTCTTATTAACTAAATTTGGTCTTTTGTCAAGTGACAAAGCCAATTGAGACATCTTTAGGTGTGGATTAAAGATATGGAGATATTCTACAACTCCATAATTGAAAAAAATGACTCTAGTGAAATTTGAAACAAAAAAGTCTCATTTGGCCCATCTTCTCTACCAAATGTAAGTATATGCCTCTCCTGATCTGGAAGAAGTGAGTGTATAGATACCTATTCTCCTCACTCCCCGAGTCCTGAATATGTGCCTCATCACACTAGTTGCTGACTCTTTCCAATATGATATAGAGTTTAATTAATGGCAAAAGTTTCCATTTAGATTGTTTTATTTTCATTAATAGATATATCTTCCCATACCACCAACCACTTTGAGGCTTATAGCAGAAACCTATCTAAAAACATCACATCCCTATATGAGACAATGGATATGTTCATTTCCTTAAATATGATAATCATTTTGAGTATATATATATATATGTGTGTGTGTGTGTGTGTATCAAAATATTTCAAAACATCATGTAGTATACCTTAAATATCTTAAAAGACCAAAAAAAAAAAAAAAAAAAAAAAAAAAAACCCACATCAATCAAGCATTTTTTTAATTATTTGTTTTTGATTTTGGCATAAAATGGACCTCAAGTCAGGCATAGTTATTTCATGCTTATTTTTTAAGCAAATATACTCAAAACACAAAAAAGAATCTGGTAACATAGTTTATTGTTGTTTCTTTTACCAATTGCTCTGTTTCTTGAGAAAAGTATTATAATTTTAAACTGAAATTTTAAATGATTAGATCTCAGCTAGGAAATCAATGTACTACACTTATTTTCTATGTGAAATAATAGTAATGAATTTCTCCTCCCAATTAAAAATCCAAAAATTAACCTAAAATAATATGAAAACAGAAATTATGTTTAAACTTATTGATTGATTTGCAGAATGCTTATGCTAGCATTATTTCAGGGGGAACAAAATGGTTAGAAGGGAGATAATTAAACTTCTAACATAAAAAAAAAATTTGTTTGAAAGTAGTCTATCCTTACACAGTTTGAAAGTGATTAAATGAATTCATCTGGTACTCCAAACATTATACTTTATAGCTCTGATTACAAGTTAGACAGTTAGTAGATTATGAGTAGATAAATTCATCATTTGTAATTGACTCCCGATTGTCGTGCTTTCAATTCTCATGGGCAGACCAAAATGAAAGGGCAGTTAGAAACTATCTAAAAGCCTCGATTTTGCCTAGGTAAACTTCAACCTTGATGATTTACATTTTTAAAACCCAGCAGCATTAGGCATCCAAGGAATTACAATCTAAACGTATTACACAGTTGAAATGCCACAGGAATGTTCTCTGGCTCCCAAATGTCAGTTGCTGAACTACAGTCTGATTCTTAATGATCCCTTAGAAGCTGTCAGTAATTTCGGTGAAATGCAATGATGGCTTCTAAACGAGGACTACAGACCCTTGGAGATCAATAACTGGGGGCCTAGAAAAGCTTTTGGCCTTCTAAAACACCCAAGCATAAGAAAAGTTTTCCTAGAAAGGGATTTAAAATGAAAAGGCATAAAGTACTGAGTGCTTGGGAAGTAAGAGAAAATAATGGCAATCCTGCACTTAAATTTCATCCTCTGTATGGAACTCCTCAAAGGCCAAAAGAAATGAGAAATAATTAAATATTTGTTTTATGGAAGCAAATAAAATAAACAGGTGATCTTGAACCCAGCATTTTATTTTTTTGGAGCGGGGAGGATGCTAGGGATTGAACTCAGGGGCACTCGACCACTGAGCAACATCCCCAGCCTATTTTGTATTTTATTTAGAGACAGGGTCTCACTGAGTTGCTTAGCGGCTCCCTTTTGCTAAGGCTGGCTTTAAACTCTCGATCCTCCTGTCTCAGCCTCCTGAGCTGCTGAGATTACAGGTGTGAGCCAGCAGGCCTGGCTCATTTTTTAAAATGTAAGATAAGCTATAAGAGAATATTAGGTCTTTGGTCAAAAGAACAATAGGCACAAAGATTTATTCTGCTTCTGTTTAGCATTCTTTTGTGCATGAGTCTGATGCAGAAGCCTTACTCTTGGTAGTTTAGATTCTGCAGCAGGGGTCTCTAAACAAAACACCCTTATGGCCCATGTAGATAAAGTAAATATGAAAGAGATCTTGGCCTGTTATCAATTTTCTATAGTCATTTCAATCTAATTTTCTATAGTCATTCAAATTAAATTAAAAACAGAAACAAAACAAAAAATAGGTGTTCCACAAAAGACATTTCAAGGTCAAATTTGGAACCAGACTACAATTTAATGATGTTTAAATTAAAGACAGGAAGATGGAAGAAGATGAAAATGTCAAGGAATGGATGCTATTATGGATAAATTTTGGAATAACCAATAGTAATATATTACCTGTCCAAAAAAACAAAGGAAAGAAATTTCTCTTCCCAAATTATTTACAGAAATTTCTGCATGATGATTTGAATTTTATTCTCTTTAGTGCCTACATGGCTCCTTTTAGTGAATTGCAAGCCTTGTTAACTAAGGTATTTAACTTCTCTGGGACTCTGTCACCAGTGAGACATCAACTGGTTCCTTAGTGGCTAAAGAGAGTTAATTGCAATAGACAATCAGAGAGTAAAACAAGCAAAGAGGATGAGTGTAACAGAGCCAGAGAACACTAACAGAGTTTCTGTGACCTAGGAAATGTTGCAGGAGCCTTCTTTCTCCCTTCCTTACTGGAATTTTGCAACTGGGAAGAACATTTGTGATATCTGCACTGATGACTTGATGGGATCAAGAAGCAACTTCGATTCCACGCTTGTAAGCCCCAACTCTGTCTTTTCTCAATGGCGAGTGGTCTGTGAATCCTTGGAAGATTATGACACCCTGGGGACACTCTGTAACAGTAAGTTCCAAGTGACAACTAGTCCTCAGAAATCCTTGTTAGATAAAGAGATTAAACATGCTGCCTGGAAGGCCCTTCGTTCCACTGAGGACTTCAGAATAAAAGCTACTGTCACTGTAGAGGTTCCATGTACAGATCTTTACCTGAGCACCAAGTGTATTCAAGGCCACCTCCAAGGTGATCCCAGGAAACAGATGTTACCTATTTATCTTCATATCATTTTTCTTAAATAATTCAGTCAGTATATTGATAACTTCCTTATTTTCAGCAATGTCTAGTTATATAAATTAATCCTCTTAGTATATCCAGTTCTGCTTAGTAGTCACGTGTCTTGGGTTGGGATTTCACAGAAAATATTTCCAAAGAAAATCTGAAGTATGCAAAAAGATTTGGAAATGCTCTGAGAGGAGAAAAAAGAAGAAAGGGAGGGAGGAAGGAAGGGGGGAGAAAACAGAAAAACATTTGTGTTTATTCAATAAGAATTAAAAGCCAAAGGTGATACAGTGGACACTTTTCAGAAAAGTAAGGTACCATAGAGGTGTTTTTCACCAGTGAGCCACATTGCATCTCTCCTGAGGTTAACCTGAGAGAATTCTTGACCAGTTGCCCTAGCATACTTTCTCCAGGGATCTGATATCCCTGTCACCAGCTAAGTTTCTGTAATTTGTGAATTTATTCTTGAGCTTCATTGGATGATATTACTTCTTTCTGTACTATTAACATTAGGTTTTAAATATTGAAGTCTCCTACCCAAACATTTTTCTTCTTCAGGCATTTTGGGCTATTTTGAACATTTTCTCTTCCATATAAAAACTAGAAATATGGAAATTTATATTCATAATATATTTTTCTACATATATCTTCCTTCATTAAATGTCAAATTATTTTATAAGCTTAAAAAGAGAATATTCTAATAATGTGCAAGGCACTGGAAAAAAATACTCTACAGCAACAGTTTGATCCCCAGGACTGGAAAACAAAACAAAACAACAACAATACAAAATAAAACAAACAAGCAAACAAAATATAAAAGAAGAGAAAAAATAGCCTTAAGTAGAACAGAAGGAAATAGGTGCATAATTTTCACCATTGTAAGAGTATTTAGCTGTCTATAGAAATAAAAAAATGTGATACTATATAAAATTTTCCTCTATGGAAATTTAAAAATTAGAATAAATTTGTATATTTTTTTGTCTTCCTGAGTGAATGGTTCTACCTGTGGCAAAGAAATTAACTGGAAGCACAGAATATCTTCAGATACCAAAGCTGTTATATTTGGACTTCAGAGTTTTCCATGCATTTTCCAATAATATTTATGATTGGGTGCCAAAATAAAGGACAATTCAAATAGGTATATAAAATCATAGCATAGGAGGGTAAAAGAAAATTGAAGATGTTTTGTTTTCATCACAGTTTTCCTTATCAATAGAACAAGTCTCAAAATTCAGACACATAGTTTTATGACAAATTGACAGTTATTTCCAATAAAACAAACTTTAAGATTACCCTGGTCTCAGTTCAATATATGAATACCAAATGTTTTATTTATTAGTCAAGGAAAAGAAAAAGGGAAACTAAACTTTTATTGAACACATCATATATCTCATAGTGTGTGAAATGCTTTAGTATCTTTAATCCTCACAGCAATTATTTTTTCTCTCTACTTTTGTCTTGGAAGATCCTATTCATTCTGGTGGTTTCATCAATCACCTTTTATAGGAAACCCATACATCTTATATCAGATCAATACTTCCTTAGCTATCCCATTCTTTATATTCTTCTTGCACTAAACTTGGTTGATTGGAAAAGTGACCTATTGACACCTAATATTCTTCCAGCCACTAAAATATCATCTTTGATTAATAAAATGAAAAATAGTTCTTTTTAATGCCATATTTCTCAAATCTATTTTTTTCCTTCAAATATTCAGAACTTTCCATTCATTCCTATGTGGAAATTCCACAGGAATCTGACTCATTGGATGCTAATATTTGCAATGGCAGAAATTGTTCATGTTCAAAAAAATTTAAAAATAACTGGGATAAAATTAAATACCTTAAATATTTTCTTTTTTTAATTTTTATTTATAGTAGTATGTATTGCAGTTCATACTATACATATAGAGCATCTTTTTACACAAAACAGTTTGTATACAAAGTATATTTGCAGCATTCAAGTCTCCAATCATGCATTTAGAATAATGATATCCATCTTATTCAACCACTTTTCTTTTCCCTTCCCCCCTTGCTCCCTCCCCTTCCCCTCCCTTCCCTTTGACCATTATAGTGTTCCTCTAATCCTCCTATGTACCCAACCCAACAATACTGTGAACCGGCTTCCTTATATCAGAGGAAACATTCGGTATTTGAATTTTTGAGATTGACTGATTTCACTTAGCATTATATTCTCCAACTTCATCCATTTACCTGCAATGTCATTATTTTATTCTCTTTTATTGCTGAGTAAAATTCCATTGTGTATATATACCACATTTTCTTTATCCATTCATCTACCGAGGGACATCTAGGTTGGTTCCACAACCTAGCTATTGTGAATTGTGCTGCTATAAACATTGAGGTAGCTGTGTCACTGTAATATGCTGTTTTTAAGTCCTTTGGGAACAGACCCAGGAGTGGGATGGCTGGGTCATAGGGTGGTTCCATTCCCATTTTCCCAAGAAATCTCCATATTGCTTTCCATAACGGTTGTACAATATTGCAGTCCCACCAGCAATGTATGAGTGTGCCTTTTTCCCCACATCCTCTCCAACATTTATTGTTGTTTGTGTTCTTGATAGCTGCCATTCTGACTGGAGTGAAATGAAATCTTAGAGTAGTTTTGATTTGCATTTCTCTAATTGCCAGCGATGTTGAGCATTTTTTCATGTATTTGTTGATTAATCGTGTATCTTCTTCTGAGAAGTGTCTTTTCAATTCCTTAGCCCATTTATCAATTGGATTATTTGTTTTTTTGGTGTCAAGTTTTTTGAGTTCTTTATATATTATAGAAATTAGTGCTCTATCCAATGTACATGTATTAAATATTTGTTCCCAGTTAGTTGGCTCTCTATTCACCTCACTGATTGTTTCTTTTGCTGAGAAGAAGCTTTTTAGCTTAAATTAAATATTTCATTTACTCTCAAAATTCTCTACTATAAAAATTCCACAAAGGAAAATTAGGATTTAGTACTTAGAAACTCAAGTAATCAATACATCTTTTTCCTTGGGATTTTTTGATTACTCCCTAAATAGCAATCCTCAAAACATGCTCAGATTGATAGTTTATCTAGTGATTTCTGAAAATTTTTGGTAATGATGTACCCCCAATAAATACACATACACCGTCCAGTCTCAGTATAGGTGTATTTTTTATTTATATATTATATAAACCTCATTATGCTAATTCATGAGGTAGTAATAATTATGTTAATTATAAACTATGCCATATAGAAAGTTTTATGAACAAAGTAAGTGGAATGTGAGTTGAAGTTGCAATACTCTCTTTCCCAGTCCAATTATATTCTTTGTCCCTTTACGGTACATATTTTTCTCTCTGGAGACCAGTGGGACAGACTGATGCAAAATGCTCCTAGTCAATCTCCTCTCCTCCCACCAGCCAAAGGCTTCAATTTCTTCCTAATTAATTAAATAAAACTTTCTGTTCTTGCTACTTGATGTCTTCACAATAGGGCTCTGGTCTAGCTTCCCTTTGTTCCCACAGTCCACTATGCTCCTCCATTGCCATGTACTACTGGAAGGCTCTTCTCCAAAAAAAGCATTTTTTTTTTTTTTTTTTACATCCAGCAAGAGCCTTCCCAATCAATACCACACACCAAACAATCCTTGTAAATGCCAGGCTCTGTGAAGACCAAGCAGCACACCAGTGAGCAAGAACAGAAGAGTTCTTCTGAGAAGGTTTCCGTATAAATAGAAGAAAGCAGCTTGTCCCTCATTATTTCCTCTGCCTAAAATATTTTACCTTGTAAAATTCCTCCTGCTTCTATGGAAATTCTTCTCAATCCTTCAGAGTTCTGTCTAAATCCCTTGTTTATGAAATTGTTTTGGAGCCATCTGACTGGAAAGAATTTCTCTCTCTCTCTCTCTCTCTCTCTCTCTCTCTCTCTCTCGTTCTCTTTCTCCCTCCATCCTTCCACTCTTCTTCCATCCCTTAAAGTCCCTATCATATTATCTATCCCTAGTAACACAGCTCTTTGTTTACCTATTTGTTTCTGCTCTTCAGAAACTTGAATTATTTATCACATTAATTGATGAAAAAGCTGGAAAATGCATACTGATTGAAATGTGCACTACATTACAGAGAGATTTGGGGATTTATTTAATCATTATTAGGCCTCTGAAGATTTCAAACAGATGGCATTTAGATGTGAAATTGTGTGTGTGTGTGTGTGTGTGTGTGTGTCTGAGAGAGAGAGGGAGACAGAGGGAGACAGAGGGAGACAGAGAGAGACAGAGGAGGAGAGACAGAAATATAGATTTTATTGAGGAATTTAGGGTTGGGAGATAATCTCATTAAAATCCAATTTTTCATGGAATTCTCATTTTGTAATATTCTCATGAAAAAAATAATTATGCCACTTTAACAAATACCAGGACCCATGTCCATTACTGTGATGGTTCTATGCTTCAGATGGTTTTGTGTATCATATATTTACCTTCCATACTCATGGAATAGGACATGGTAACTTACTTTCCCCCCCCCCATCTTAATGTCATTATGCATGCATTTTAAAATTTGTTTTCTACCAAGGAGAACCTATTTTTTCAGTGTTCATGATGTGTACAAAGTTTTAGAGCTGGGGGTGGTGGCACATACCTGCAATCCCAACTACTCCAGAGGCCAGACAGGAGGATCACAAGTTCAAGGCCAGTTTTAGCCTGTCACAAAAAATAAAAAGAACCCACAATGTAACTCAGTAGTAGATCTGGATACAATTCCTAGTACAACCAAACAAGCAGACAACAACAGAACATTTGGAGAGTAAGGACAAGACCTCTAGACATTCTATAAATGTTTGCCTTGTTTTTTCCCCAGGCACGGAGGGTGGGCCAATCAGGAGAAACCCAGCTGGAAATGTGGGCAGACCCATGGTGCAGCGTCTTCCTGCACCACAGGATGTCGCTCAGTGCTTGGAAGTTGGTGTATTTGACACGCCTCCTTTTTACTCCAATTCTACAAACAGTTTCCGGAACACAGTGGAAGGCAAGTAAACTAAATCAGTGCTTTGGAGAGGAAGCTGCTGGGTTCAAAATCAGGTCTCTTTGAAAAGGCTTTGAATACCATATTGATACTGTGAGTTTATATGAAATGAATACTTAGCATCATTTACTCACAATTTTATGTTCAGAAAAAGAAATTTCTCGAAGTATCGGACTATGAAATTCCATGTAATAACTATGAGGAAGCCACTGAAAATTATTTTACACTCTTAAACACCAAAAATCCATTTAAAGTCAAATTTCTAGCAGCAAGCTGGCCATATGTGTAACTATATCCAAGTCTAGCATTGGCAAATAATATTCAAGAATTTACATTTTTTTGATGTTCTTTAATAAGTCAAAATAACAATTAAAAGAAATTTCAAACAATTAGTTGACATTCTGTAAAACCCGATTTGGTCATGTTATATTTAGGTTTTATCATCCTGTAACTTTTTTAAAACATTTATTAAAAAGTCAAGTTAGTTTCTTCTGACTTTTAATTTGATTTTTTTTTTTTTTTTTTTGCTTAACAACATTTTAAAAGTATCTCAAACCTGAGAAAACTGAAATCAAAAGAAGTGAAAAGACTTTCCCAAGATATTTAGCTACTTAGTAACAACACAGATTCAAATCCAAATTTTCTAAGTCCAATGTCTAAATAATAAATTTTGATACTCTAAATCATACTTGACATATTTAAATTTTAAAGGACTATAATTACATGTAACTTTACTATAAATTTCTTACTGTTCAATTTTTCCTAAAAGATAGCATTGCACACATTATAGGATGTACCCTGCCACCCAGTCACCCAGAAAAGGAGAACAGGTCTCTCTCTTATGGTCTGAGATGCTTGATAGATAAATATGATAATTAATTCTCTCCCCTTTTATTAGCAAAAACGTATGCCATTTTTATCTACATTTAAGTGTGTTTTAATTTTAATAACTACATAAATGCAATCACTTGGAGAGATTCCCTAGATAATTACTATATATTGACTAAACTAGACTATGTAAACTAAGTATACAGATGTCTAAGAAAATATACAGATTCTTTTGTTAATGCCTAATAGAAGATAAATTATCCTGATTGCCTGGCAGCAGAAGGTATGAAAATTCATACATTTCATGTACATTATAAACAAACTTTAAATATTTCCTGTATCAAAATATAAGGGAATAAATGCATGAAAGAGGAATAAATGAATGAATGGCTGTCCCTTACAGGAGTTCTTCAGACTACTCAGACACATATAACCCCATCCCACATCATTAGCCCTTCACTTTTATTTGTGATCTGCTTGGCATTTATCTTCATCTTCTCCTTAATATCGTGAAATATTTATCAAAAATCCTTATCAATGTTTTGACAGTAGACTTTCCAGATGTTTAAAACTAGTACATAAATGGTAGGAAAGGGCTGAGACATATTAACTTCCCTACAAAAAATAACTTTCTAAAAATAAACATGCTGACAGTCATTCAAAAAGAGTTAAGGTTGGAGGACAAAAGTAACATCTGGCATTTTAAGTTCCAGGACAAACAGAGTGGTGTTCTTCCAATTGTGTCAGCAATTTTTAGTGACACCTGGAGATCTCCACTATCTTTATTTCCATGTAGAACAATGTTTGCCTTGTCAAGATAGAATTTGTATATATTTTGACTGGTATACTTGGCAGATCATTATTTTTAACCTAGAGGTTACCTTTAGAATGTCATGCCACTAGCTTAAAACTAACCTAGTTCTGGATATAACAAGCAAATGTCATCCACCATTGGAACAGAGAAGTCATGCTATTATATTAATGCAAAACTTGGCCTGAAAAACATTGGATAACTGTTTCCCAACATGATCACTGCTGTTGATTTTAAAAGTGAAATGTATGCAGTATTTTCTACTGTTCTCATCCTTACTATTAAATCTAGGTTACAGCGATCCAACAGGGAAGTATGACCCTGCTGTTCGAAGTCTTCACAACTTGGCCCATCTATTCCTGAATGGGACGGGAGGACAAACCCATTTGTCTCCGAATGACCCAATTTTTGTCCTTCTGCATACTTTCACTGATGCTGTCTTTGATGAATGGCTGAGGAGATATAATGCTGGTGAGACACTTTCATATGCTTTTCTCAGGCTCCACGAAGGGGATTGCTCTGATGACACAGTTATCAGTTAGGCTAGCACTTGACACACATAAAATACCCTTCAAAACAAGGATAAAATAGCTGCACTCTCTAGCCATTGCCAAATATTAAAAGCCACTCTGAGACTGCAGAAGCTTCTCAGGATATTTACTTTCAGATGACATTTATTCACTGGGACTAACCAGATAAAGCTTTCTCATTTTTGCTATGAAAAAATTATTACCATGACTCCCAAATTTTTCCTCCTACATTGTCCAACCAACATTCTCGTTGCTTTTTTATATGAATGGGAAAACCTAACAGAGATCTTCTTTTGTGCCCCCCCCCAAAATAAAAATTCCACAACTGATTTAATCCACAGTTCTTGAGTTTTATTACTTTATAGCTTCACATAAATTGAAATTTTGTCAAATTGAAAAGTTAATGTTGATTTTTATATTATACCTTAGGAAATCTCTTTTAAGTTCATTTCAATCAATGCATTGTTTAAAATATTATCTAATACTATATATAGATAATATTTTAAATATTATCTAATAATATTTTAAACAATATCTATATATAAATTAAAATTATGTTATAAAGACCTCATTCCTGCATCCCTACTCAGCTAAGAGACTTGTATTACTTTTTGAACCATGAAAGTGCTTCAAATAATTAAACATCCTAAGTTTCATATTTTGAAAGTGATCTACATTTTGGTTTCTGTGCTTTTTTTTCTTAAATTTTTTAAAAAAATTTTTAGTTGTTGTTGGACACAATACCTTTTTTTAATTTGTTTTTATGTGGTGCTGAGGATCAAATCCAGCACCTCACATGTGCTAAGCCAGCGCTCTACCGCTGAGCCACAACCCCAACCCGGCTTCTGTGCTTTTACTTCATCGTGCACACAAACATGGTATCTGAGGTTAATTAACTATTGATTTGTCTGTTCAGTCTCTGAACTTCATGTGTGTGCATGTGTTGGTGTGCATGGTAAAAGTCTCTACTCCAGCCTACTCAGGACCACTAATTGATGGGTTGGTTAACAGTCTATTTTATTGAAAAATTATTTAACAAACAAGCAACTTACACATAAATATTTGTTCAGTTGTCAATGAATGATGAATTCACTGATTGGGGTTCTACTTCATATTTCGTGTGTATTTATGTAAAAATCTGCAATCACAACAAAATGTCTAAAATGTGCCGTGTCAGCTTCTTCAAAGTGTAAAAAGACAGTAAGACTTTTGTGATGCAAACTGAGTACAGTTTCCCTCACCCTTTATGATTATCTTCCCACTCCCTAATCTATTCAGTCATTCACTTTTAACAAAACTTTCCAAAGTGCTCAGCTTATGTCTTATAGAAGAAACGTCATATTTTACAATCATAATTATCACTTTGTATATATCTAACTGTATCATTTTGTTATAGCAAAATAATAACAAGTAAACTGGAATTAACAAGGTAAGGAATTAACAAACCCAACTTTTGTTAAATATATACTTCTGAAAACTAAACAGCAATGTACAAGTTATATTTATCCAGCCATCCACAATGCCATGTATGTTAGTAAATTTTTCAAAGGCAATGAAGTATTTTAGGTAATCTGGTAAGTCTCTTTAAGTGGAGTTTTCTTTCAGTGGTGAAAAATTGTTCTTTTGCTTTGCATATATTGATTCAAAAATAATTACTTCACCTTCATAGCAATTGGTTCAAGTTCTCTAGACTAAAGGTCATTGATGAACCAGAAAAAATAGCCTTATCTTATTTTCCTCCTGCTCCCTTTGTTTGAGCTATATGTAGCAGAAGGTTTCTCAGTTACCTGGTAAGTAGTGGAAAGTAAAGTATCATAAGTGAAAAACAGAAAATTAGTCTACAGCATGTTTCTGAGAAAATATGGCCAAAAAATTAAAGGGTAATTGGGAAAACAATGTCATAAAACAACTATGACATGGAAAAAGAAAAATAAAAATATTAGAAGAATTTCTAAAATTCAGAGGTATTTATGAAAATAAGTCTAGGAGCAGAGAATGAAATCACTTTTTACATGTATCAAAGATTTCTATAAATATATTGAAGTTTATTTCAAATTCATACAATTATAGAATTAATTATTAAGGTCCGAATGGAACAACAATTATATTTTATAACCAAAGGAAATTACAGTTATTCACATTGCAATGCCCATTACAGATTCCTCTTAATATACATGAGGTAGTCCAACACAGAGCATCCAACTCTAATTACAATAACATTAATTTCTATTTACTAAATTGTGGGTCTATGTAACATATAATTCAATTCTTTTTTTTTCCAACTGACAATTACGAGTTAAGTTTTAAACATAGTAGCCCAAAAGTTTAGTGCATTTCTCAGAAGGCAGTTAATACTTATTTCCCAGAACAATTACTACTTCACTTCTTGAGCCATGAGAGAAATGAAGTAATCACATACATCCATATGAATCCTTTCAGAAACATTATTTGGGAGTACCTACTATTTCCTGGGCAGTATTCTAGTTTCCAGAAGTAAGATACAAAACTCAGACCTGCCTGGTCTGAAATGACCATAAATAAGTATAAATAAATATACTATATTATGTTATATTGTAAAACATATAGTGTGTTAGATTGTAAAAGACTATGTAGACAAAATTAAAACACAAGATAGGGGGTACTATGTAGATACATGAAGGAAGATCATCCCAAACAAAAAAGCTGAAAGGAGCCCAGTTTGGTTGGAGCAGAGGAAGAAATAGGGAGAGAATGGTAAGAGATACTAAGTTCAGAAGGAAAACAGGGCAGAAACTCAAGATCCTTGAGTTTAAGAGAGATGGGGAGCATTGGAAAGATTTTCACATAGAGAAGTTACATGACAATCCAGTTGCCACTACTGTTATTTTTACTATTATTCCTCCAGTGGAATTCAGTTTTTCACACAGGTGGAACTGAATTGGGTTGAGGTTGGTCAAGTCAGGATTCAGAAGAAAGATGAAATGGAAAGTTTAAAAATGTACCTGAATTATTGCCAGGTGTAGTGGCACAAGCCTATAATCCCAGAGGCTCAGGAGGCTGAGACAGGAGGATCACAAATTCAAGGCCAGCCTCAGCAACTTAGAAAGGCTTTAAGCAACTTAGTGAGACCCTGTCTCAAAATTAATAAACAAGAACAACAAGGGCCAGAGATGTAGCTCAGTGTAAAACATCCCTGGGTTCAGTCCCCAATACCAGAAAAAAAAAATTTTTTTCTGAATTATTAACCTGAATGTAACTTTAACAAATAACTACTAAAAATATACTAGAATATGATCTCCTTGAGGCAGGAAAGTTGCCTGTTTTGTTCAGTGTTAAAACAACAGTGTCTATACCAGTGCCTGTCACTATTAGGCACTCAGCACATTTTATCAAATAAATATTGAATTAGCTTTAACACATAGTGAATATAAAGTCACCAAAATATAAACACCACTGCCATGTCTGTGATCATTGTTCTTCAAACAAGATGCTAAAGTATCCTCCTGTGATTCATAGGATCACAGTAATTGTTGATGTAATACACATCTTGCAAATAGAAGATATAAAACCCGACTGGCCTTTTCACATGTTCTAGCCCTTCAAAATATATTCTCATTAGTGTCCTGCCCAAGCCCACTTTGTGACATTCCATTTGGTATTTAATCATAATCCCATATAGAGAAAAATAAAGAACAACCTTTTGCCACAAAGAACCTATCATTTCTTTTATCCCTAAAGATAGACATTCACTAATGATATAAATGCCTCATATATAAATATCTTATAATTAGAAGCAGAAGGGAGGGCATGAAGCAAATTAGATTCCAGGAACTTGATTAAAAATTTTTAAGTATTTTTTTGCTAACAGTAAAAGCCTGAATTAATATGGATTTATCTAAAAGTAAACATAAAGAAATGAAAAATATTAAACAAATTTATGGTTAAGAACAACATCTAATAAATATAAATATATCATCTCAAATTTGAAATATAGATGATGTTACAGTAAGTTATAGATCTATCTTTTAGTAAAAGCCTGAATTAATATGGATTTATCTAAAAGCAAACATAAAGAAATGAAAAATATTAAACAAATTTATGGTTAAGAACAACATCTAATAAATATAAATATATCATCTCTCAAATTTGAAATATAGATGATGTTACAGTAAGTTATAGATCTATCTTTTCTTTGACTTTTGAAAAATGTTTTATGAATTTCATTCAAATTATCTGCCATAATTTTAAAAATAAAACAACTGATGGTCATCATAGATAATAAGATACTAAAATTCCTCTGTTCATAAATATTTTATATGTGTATTAAATGATATGTTGATATGCATTCAAAGCATTTGAACTCTGTTTTATGTAATTTCCTGTTCTGCTATAGTGAAATTTTGTATTAAATCATTGTGAAATGTGAAAAACATTTTTACATTCTCTGTTAATATTGAACACCTAGAAGCATAATAATCAAACTGATATTAACTTCATATATATTAACCAGTTGTCTTTGTAATATATTAGATATATCCACATTCCCATTGGAAAATGCTCCTATTGGACATAACAGACAGTACAATATGGTACCATTCTGGCCTCCAGTTACTAACACAGAGATGTTTGTTACTGCCCCAGACAACCTGGGATATACTTATGAAGTTCAATGGCCAAGTGAGTGTTAAAAATGTATTTCTAATGTGGTATTTTCCAAAAGCAAGCTTGTTGTCTCTAAAGTAAAGTAATTACAATATTCTAAAGCATACCTTTTCATTGGATATGAAACTTTCATTTGGATTTTTGTTTGGGGATAAATACATTGAATTTAACATTTATTGAGAACTCACTCTGACCTGCTATTGAGCTGATCATGCAGTACTCTATCTCATTTAATCTTCACAAGCCATTGAGGTATTATAATTCTTGTTTCAAAAGAAACTGATGTTTAAAGAGGCTTGATTGTCAAAAGATCTCATTTCCAATAAGTGGGAAGAATGAGTTTTCAGCTTATATTTATAAATGATGGGGGGTTGAGATATTCTTAAGCTTTTCTTTGAGATTTTGAAATTTAAAATTTCCGTGTTCAATTTTAAATCTCAACAAGCATCATTTCTTCAACTTAAAACTGGAAGTGAAAATTACTGTCCAAATAGGGTAGACTACTAAAAGAAATTAGAAAGTGCCTTCCAGATTACAAATGCTGCATTAAGCAATATGTTCCATAAAAGTTAAATTTGAGGATTTCTATTAAAGTGCTTACAACAGTAATTAATTCAAAATGTCCAAGTTTCAGTGATAATATTTTAAAATATATCTTTTAACTCTCATTTTCTTTTTCAAATAGGTCGGGATTTCAGTATATCTGAGATTGTTACCATAGCAGTAATTGCTGCTTTATTACTGGTGGCAGTCATTTTTGTGGGTGCTTCTTGTCTGATTCGTGCCAGAAACAACATGGATGAAGCTAATCAGCCTCTCCTCACTGATCAGTATCAACACTATGCTGATGAATATGAAAAAATCCAGAATCCTAATCAGTCCAGGGTCTGATAACAAGCAACTTATTTTTGTGTGCATTAGTATCAGGGAAAATCCTGTTTGGAAAATAGTAGATCGAGTTATCAACTATATTTTCTTTTACTTTGTTATTTTCTTTGTTATATAGGCATATATTGGAATTAAAGCATCATTCTTCAGAGCTGAGAAGAATAATTTGGACTCTTTCCAATAGACTATAATTATGAGTTCTATTTAAAATAGTAGGCTGAACCAACTCCATAATATTTAATGGGATAGTGTGAGGATCTTTAGCATGCTTTAAAGGTTGACTATATAAGATATTTTTCTTTATATATAAAGAAAAATAAAGTTTAATATAAGATCTCTGTTTAAAATACATGAGTGGGAATTTCTACTGTTTTAAAATGCAAATGTATCTCCATTATTGATATTGGTCAAGAGATATAAAGGTAGCCACATTTATTAGTCAAAATTAATTATGTGGAGTTATAAATAAATGAGATCTTAATTAACTTCTTCAAATAAGTGTTGTCATTTGGTTTCAGCTTATATTATTTAGTCTCAGAGTTTTAGTCAGTTTTGCATTTCTGTGACCCAAAGTCCTGACAAGAACAACTTACTCAGCAAACACTTATTCTGGTTCACCTTTTCAGAGGTTCAGTTTACTGTTTGGCCAACTCCATAACTCTGGGCTTGAGATGAAGCAGACATGATGGCAAAAGGTTGTGTCAGAGAGAAGCAGCTCAGGACATGGCAACCAGAAGGCAAAGAGAGAATTCCCTCACCAGGGCAAGATATAAACTCCAAATGTATACCTTTCAGTGATCTGCTTCCTCCAGCCACACCTAACCTGCCTACCATTATCACCCAGTTAATCCATAGCAGTGTGTCAATCCACTGATTAGGTTATAGTTCTTATAATCTTATCATCTCACCTCTGAATCGTCTTGCATTATCTCACACATGAGTGTAGGGGGATACCTTATATCTAAACCATAATAATCAAGTTCAAGGCCCAAACAAAATCACAATCTTTGTCACAATTTGGAAAGATAAAAGCTTTCCTTTGCTAAGAGACAGCTGTTGTTGTCTATTCACCACTGTGTCCCCCAACCTCCAATTCAATGAAAGAGAATGGAATTCACTACCTATTCATATATTTCACCTCCTAATTCCACTTCTAGCATCTTAGAGGTCTACAAAGGAAGCATAAAAGTAGAGAACATGCTTCCTAGTATTTACAGGTAGTGTTCTATTGTGTTTCATTCAAATAGTGTTATATTATCATTTGCCAACCCTGTATTTATTTTCAAAATAAAATATTACTTATTTCATTCTCTGATCCTACCCAGTTTTCCAGTTATGTTATCCCCTGCTTTTTGTTGCTGTTGTTTGATTTTGTTTTGTTTTGTTTGTGGTGTCGGGGCTTAAACCCAGAGCCTCATGAATGCTATGTAAGCACTCTACCACTGAGTCATATTCCCAGCCCTCCCCTCTGTTCTAACTTGAAGTGCTTTTTTCTCTTTTTGTGTTCTATGAAATAATACTCCAAAATGAACTATAGACATTGATCATAAATGAACAAACATTGAAATTAAAATTGGAAAAAAGAAATACTAACTCTAGTAACCTTAACCTATAGAATATGTCTAATTTGATATTCCCAATTCAATATACAGAAACAAAATTAAAGTCACATGATTCTGATTTGTTACTAGTTTTCTTTATATTAAGCAATCTTAAGACTAGGTACATAAGATAAATAGACAAAATATATTAAAGAATCTGATATAAAAATAGGATTTTTAAAACTTTCAAATAGCATTACTCAATTGTTTTTTTTAAATACATTTGATTCATCAAAATGCTATATATTCATAGATTTTCAGAGAAATTATTGTGCACCCTAAGATTTATTTTTACATACAACAACAAAGAAACTAAACTTCCCCACTTCATAGTTTTGGAGATTTAATAATTACTCATTCCAGAAACATTAAGCATATACTAAATATCAGTGATAGTTCAAGGCACAATGGAATTTCAGAGGAGAAAATCAGGACTGTAAAATTGAGAAGGTCATATTTGACTTGAGCCTCAATGAATGCCAATGGATTTACCAAATATAAAGTAGAGAAGGGCATTTTGTTCGGAATGACAGCATGAGCAAAGGCACAGAAGTTTGAAAGAGCATGGAACATTCAAAAATATAAAGTAGGTCAGTGTGGTTAGAGCATAGATATCATGGAGGGGAACAGAAAGTTATATTGGGACTAAAACCAGGATGTCCTATATGCAATCCTAAAGAATTTGGAATTCATTATACAGAGTAGGGGGAACCGTAGAAAGAAATATGTTTTAGAAAGATAGTGGTGGCTGTGATACCCATGCATAATGTTGATGAGAAATGGTTAGAGTAGAGGCTAATAGGCTAGTTAACATGTAATAGCTTGTGGGAGAGCAGAGGAGGGCCTGTCCCAAAATATAAACGTTAATTGCAAATAACTCTAAGAGAAAGCTGCACTCATTCTCTTACAATTAATGTGAAGTGTCACTTTATTTTTCTTACATTCAAGGACTTTCATTTATTGTATTGCTCCATAATATATACAAGATATAAATGAGTTATCTTGATCTGGCAACCATTACTTTTCCTATAATAAGGTAAATTATTCATTACAAGTAATACTTATCTGTTGCCTTGGAATTTTTTTCATTGTTTTTAGTCCTCAAGTTCTCTTATAAACCATAGTATATGGCATTATTATGCACTCACTGTAAAGCAAATTTCACACCACTTTAAATTCACTCTTTCCAGTTGCATAAATACCCACTGCATGCCAATGCCACAAACTGAACTCAGCATTATGGCTTAAATGGAGTGACAAAAAAATGCCCAAATGGACCTTCCTATGCAATCTAAAATAAAAAGCGATTATGTTTGTAGCCCTGGGTTATATCCTGTCTTTATTCCCAGAAGTATATTTCAGAGCTAGTGTAAACTTACAACTCCTTGTAATTTTAAAAATTACATGTAGGAAAAAAAAAGTTTGAGGCAATTAAATAACTATTCCAAGGTTAGGTATGAGATATTTGTTCTGAATTCAATTCATGAATAGTCAATAATCCTATATATTTTTGTTCTTTGCTATATTCTGGTGAAAATTTTTATCAATTGAACAATCAACATACGATGGTGTTGGACAGAGAGCTAATGTGAAATAAGAAGGAAAACTATTTAACAATATTGACAAATATCACAACAGAGGTGAAATTTCACAAGAAAAATGCAGAATATAATAATTCAGAAGCATCACTGCAAAATTAACATGTAGAGGAAAGAAGGAACTACCACGATTCTTGACTAAATAACCAGAAGATTTTAGTAAATTTCAAATTTGCTATATAACAAATAGTACAAGGCAATAAAAAAGAAAATGTGTATGCAAATGATAAAGGGATATATTGCTTGTGTATTGTGCTTCATTAATGCATAAGCAGAAATTTGAGATGCCCAAGTTACATCTGGAATATTTATTCAACTCTAAGGCCACTTTCAGGGAAATACCAAAAATTTGGAATGTGCAACTTTATCTTAAGAGATATAATTACTAGAACAAGTGAGAAACTTGGAAGGCACCTTAAATTCTACTATTTGTCTCAATTCTCTGGTCAAATTAATTTTTTTGTTAGTATGGCCAATATTTATTGATGCCAAATGCTAAACACTAAACCCATCATCTAAGGCAATGATTCTCAGTTGGAGGATAATTTTGCCCAAGAGAACATGTGGCAAGGTTGGGAGACACTTTTGGCTGTCATAGCAAGGGTTGGAAGTTTTATTAGCATCTAATGATTAGAGGCCCAGGTTGTTGCTAACTAGCCTATAAAGTATAGGACAGCCCCTATGTCGAGAAATTATCCAGTCAAAAGATCAAAAGTGCAGAAGTTAAGAAAATCTGATGTAAGGGTACAAGGGTTAACGAGTCAAATAAAGCTGTTGGCCCCAAGAGTTTAGTATCTATTTAGAGCAACCAACAAGCATCAATACATCTATTAGGAATCCACTATTTTCACCTACAATAGGAAGTTTGAAGGATATAGAGCTGAAAGTAGGAAAGGCAGTAAAATGGAACCTCAGGGTCTCAGCACTTTCTATTTTCTCTCTTACAACCTTTAGTATATAGTTTTTTGCTTTTTTATTTATACTGTCAGGGCTATATAATAGCTGCTATATCTTTAAACATTGTATCCATTCCATCAGGAAATTTCCTGTTTTATTCAGAATGTATATCTTCCTCAAAATTTTGATTTTATCTCAAGAAAAATTTATCATATGTTAAGAGAATATAGAAAATTGAGAAATTGGTTTATTTGCTTGGGTTGATCGGTTGGTAATGGGTTAGTAGATTGGTTACTGTCCTGAATAAAATCAGAATTATAATAGTAAAACATACGGGAAAATGAATGATGTCTTCCAACCTACAAGCCTTTTCATTTAGTTGATTGTTTCCTTTGCTGTGCAGAAGCTTTTTTATTTGAGTCTCACTTGTCTATTTTCACTTTTGTTGCTTGTGCTTTTTATGTTATAGCCAGGAAATCATTGCCAAGCAAAATGTCAAGAAGCTGTATCCCTATGATTTCTTTTATGTGTTTTAACAATTTCAGGCCTTAAGCCTAACTCTTCAATCCATTAGGAGCTTCCTTTTGTGTTTTGCCTACTGTTGAGAGCCCTATTTCACTATTTTGCATGGGAATACGCAGTTTTCCTCCCATTTCTTGAAGAGACTGTTCTTCACCCATTGTGCATTCTGGCTCCGTTCTTGAAGATGAGTTAACTGGATACACATGGGTTTACTTCTGAGCTCCTTGTTCCATTGCCTGTTTGTAGGCCAGCACCATACAGTTTTGATTACTGCAGCTTAATAATATATATTCACATCAGAAAATGTGATGCTTCCACTTTTTTTTTTTTTTTCCCCTCAAGATTGCTTTGGCTATTTGGAGTCTTTTGTGGTTCTAATTGCATATCAAGATTATTGTTTCTATATTTTTGAAAAATATTTTTAACATTTTTAATTCACTTGAATCTGTTGATGGGTTTGACAGGATATGTACATTTTAGCGATATTAATTTTCTTAACTCATGACCATAGGAAATTTTTTCATCCATTTGTATCTTCAATTTCTTTCATCAATTTTTTTTAATAGTTTTCATCGTACAGAACTTTCATCTTGGTTAAATTTTTTCCTAATTAGTTTTTTTGGATGTTACTATAAATACTATTTTTTGTTATTTTTATTTTTTGGATATTTCACTGAAAGTGTACAGAAATGCCACTTATTTTTGTATATTGATTTTGTATCCTGCAATTTTACTAGATTGGTTTATTAGTTTTAACAGTTTTTTTTTTTTTTGAGGAGTATTTTCTGCAAACACAATGGTGTCTTCTGCAAACTGAAATAATTTTACTTTTTTCCTGTCCAATTGGATGACTTTATTTCCTTACCTGCTTAATTGCTCTGGCTCAGCCTTTCACTACCTCATGTAATAGAAGTGGTGTGAATGGACATCCTTGTTTTATATTGGTCTTAGAGGAAAGTGTTCACTTTTTCCCATGATTTGTGATGTTATCTATGAGCTTTTCATATACAGCCTTTATTGTGTTGTTTTGTCTACATCTGATTTGTTGAGAGTTTACATAACCACTGAGCTACATCCTTAGGCCTTTTAATTTTTTTATTTTGAGATGGTGCCTCATCTCACTAAGTTGCTGAAGCTGGACTCAAACTTGTTGTACTCCTGCCTCAGCCTCCATCTGTAGTCACTTGGACTACAGATGTGCACCACCATGCCAGGCTGACCATGTCATTTTTATTCTTCATCCTGCCAACATGTGATACCATATTGGTTGACTTGTCTGTGTTGAACCAACAATGGATGATTTATGCATCTACTTTTGTTAGGGATACCAGCCTATAGTTTTCTTTCTTTGTGGTGTCTTTCTCTGTTTTTATATCAGGGTGACACTGGTCCTATATAATTAGTTTGGAAATGCTTCTATTTTGGGGGAGAATTTAAGTACTGGTTTTAATACTTTTTTTTTTTTCTTTTTAGTAGAATTTACCAGCTAAATCATCTTGATCTGGGGTTTTCTTTTCTTTGTGGGAGATTTTTGATTTCTGCATCAATCTCTATTTGTTGTTGTTCTGTTCAGACTATTTTTTCTTGGTTCAGTCTCAGTACATTGTATGTTTCTAGCAATTTATTCAGTCCTTTTAGGATAGACAACCTGCTGGCATACAACTGTTCATAAAATTCCCTTATAATCTTTTATTCTTAATTTCTAAGCATTCATTATAGTTATTTTTGCACCTACTCATTGAAGACTGAGACACCTACACATTCCCTTTACACTCAAAATGTTCGTAAGAAGTCTTTGTTCCCAGAGAATATTAAACACCAAATGTTCTGCAATATTATCATGATATTATATACCAGAAACCATATATCACTCTTTTTCTTTGATTTGTTGGGTCTTGATACCCAGCTGTGGAAAGTAATAGTGGTATAGGATTTTTAACAATTTGGAATTTATGTGGGTTTAAACAGAATTCATTTCGTTTTTCAACATAGAGCATTTCTCAATTTTCCACTGTTGGAACTCTCTTATGAAGCAGAAGAAGTCTTAACACTGTTTAGTCTGGTTCTTACACCATCCGGATGAGAAAACATTCAATGGCAAGTGGACTTGCGCAAGGCCACAAATGAATTAAGAAGGTAATAGGCTAGAATCCAAGCGTTATGGATTGGAAATGGAGTGTCCCCCCAAATGCTCATGTGTTGAAAGCATGTTCCGCAATGTTGCAAGATTCAGAGGCAGAGCTCTGAGCAGTGACTGAATCTTGTGTGATCTGACCTCAGCACTTGTTTAAGCTGTTTGATGGATTAAAATGGATTAATCCTTTGATAGCTAAATAGACTACTGGGAGTTTGGGAAATAGGTCACTTGGGGGAGGCCTGGGAGGAGTTTAACTTATCTCAGACCCCTTGTCTTTCTGTATCTCTGCTTCCTGGCTGCTGTGAGCAGAGCATCTTTCCTCCAACATGCCCTTCTGCCACGATGTTTCTGCCTTAGAAACAGCTCATAGACTGAACCTGTGAAACCATGAGTAAAAATAAATCTTCCTCCTCTAAGTTGTCCTTGTAGGTACTTTGGTCATGGAAATAAAAAAAACTGAGAAGCACATCAATCCTATCAATTTCCAGAGAGAGTACAGCAAGCATCTCAATCATTCACTTAGAAGCCCAAGAAGTAGTGTTATTATTCCAAACCTATTGAAAAGAAATACTGTAATAATTTACTGTTATATTTACTTTTGTATTCTTCTAGAATACATTTTATTTGGCTAGAGGGAATGCAGGGTAATGTACTGATTATGAGACAAGGTGAAGATATAAAAGAAACACAAAGAAGGGGTGGTTATCCCATGAGCACAAGGATCATAATAACCTTGTTTCATCAATTTCTAGTGCAGTGAACAGAAATGTTTACCAAGGATAAGTAGACAAATTTTGCTGCTCAGAGTGCACATGGAATTAAAAAATTATCCTCATTGCTAGTATAATGTCTTTCAATGGAATACATTTTGAAAAAATGCTTATAAAATAATAATAATGGTTTGAAGATAATGATGTCATAGCCAGTGCAAAAAGAAAGGTAATAATTATGATTTTAGGGGAGGAAAGGGGATTGAGCAATCAAAATTTGTTAAAACTGATTATCCAGAGGGTAATATTTTGGGAATGCAAATGTTTCTATTGCTAGAAAAAAAAATGTTCTTTATAATCAAGAAAAATAGTTCAACAATTCTTATGGCCTGGATAACTACTGGAATTTTATTATGCTCATTTTCTATTATTTCATGCTTAAATAAGCAAATCTAATCAGTTTTTGTTTTTTTTCTAAATCAAGAAAAAAATATTCACATATATTCTGCTAGTAAATACCCATTGTAACTTAATAAATTGACTTTCTCATACACTTCAGTACGTCAATGATGTACACCTTTACTTTAGAACCTGTCTTATACTCCCTAATGATTTGTATATAAAAATTCTAAATTTAACTTTTGCAGATAAAAGGAATTCAGCCCTGGACTAGCGTTAATAATGTGTGCACTCAAAGGAAAAATGTTCCTATCTATTGCTTAGTAATGATCAAACATTTAATGTTAAGTGAAAGAGAAGAATAAAAAGGCATAGCTCCACAGAATGGAGGGGGCAGTAAAATAGTTTTGTGGATTGGATGTATTCAATTCTATCAGGTTAGGGAGATTAAATCATGTAAGTACATAAAAACTGATTCTAAGAATCAGCCATTTGTGTCAGAAAGAAAATGTTAATGCAGTGGACTATGTAGAAAGCTATAATCCACAAAATTTTCATGCTAATAGTCAAAACAACATCTTGACATAACCACAAAAAAAAAGTGATATAACTAAATGGAAAAATGAAGACAAGGGTAAGGCGAAATATATTGGTGGGCAGAGCTATGGAAAAAGCCATGTCTTCATTATCTATAGTAAAATAGCAAGCATACTATCTTTAAATATATAAGAAACGAGAAACATAAATTTAAATATACTATTTAGGAACACAGAGACAAAATCAGAAGCAATTTGAGAATCTAAAAATAATTGTCCTGGGAAGTGTGATTTATATGTGGGGAAAGTTGGGGCAGGGGATTTTTGTAATTCTTTATCAACTTTGACCTTTAAAGGGAAAATTAGAAAGAACAGTAAACCCCAATAAAGAATGATTTATTTTAAAATATATACTACAATGAGAAAGTTTATACTCAATTTTCCCCAATAGAAAATTTTTATACATAATTTTGGGAAGAGAGAACAAAAGGACAATGGATAAAATTTGTCATGACTTTCAAATGGAAACTCCACAAAAATAAGAATAGTTATTAATTTAATGAAATAACTAACATATGGAAGTACACTCTGTTTTTCTTTATCATTTAGGTTTCAAAACACTGATTTCTGGCATGTCATAAAATGGGTTTCCACATTTTTGTTTCTTTCTAGTCTTCAGATTCAGTCAGATCTTGATAATAGATCTGCTACAAATGGAATAGAATATTACCACAAGATGGCACCTTTGAACATATTTCAAAATGTTGATGATGAACATCAAATGTCTCCAACTGAAAAGAACAGTGAAGACATCTGCTCTTTATTTTCTGGTTTAAAAAAACTATGTTCATGTGATCCTTAAAAGCAGAAAAAAAATACAATTTTCATTTTGGTGCAAAAGGATTTTTACAAATCATAATGTCTAATCACTGAAATTCCCAACTAAATAATAATGACAAAAAATATTTCTTTATTGACTAAAACTTTGTGCAAATTATCTCCCTTCATCATATTCACTGATCATGAGGCCCTTCTGGGCCACAAAATGCAGAGTGAGTGGAACATCACCCAAATGGTTTCACATACAATGCATGATTAGGCCAGTACCAAAGACACTGATAACTTGTGACAAGGGTGAAAGGACTAGCCAGCTATGGGAATCACTCCATTCAGCCACTGACAATACAAATACTGAGAGCACTGGTTAGTCTTGAAGATGTACACCTAAAGCTTTAAAAAACACCTGACTTAATAAAAGACTTAAAAATATAATTCATTTTAACATACCTTGAGAAAATTTCAATTTATGGAATATTTTTGAAAGAATACAATGAACTCCCATGTACATTATACCTAAATTTACCAGTTGTCAATATTTTATACATTTGCCTCATCACTATTTCCACATGTGCCCATGCACATATTATTAATTATTTTTCTGAATAAGATTAAAAGAAAATAGCAGATATTATGACCCTTTATCCCTGTTGCAGTATGGACTTTCTAAGAACAATGACATCCTCTTTAAAAAACACAATATACAGGTCTGGAAAATTAACATAGTTACAATACTATTTTCTCATATATAATACATTTACGAATTTTCCCAACTATTGTGATAATGAATGTTAGAGTGATTAAAAAAAAAAAAAAAAAAACACTTTGAAGAAGAATTAAAATTAATATGACAAAGACATGTAGACAACATATCACTTCTTTAACTCAAGCTGATTAAAGTCAAGTAAACCTAAAGAGTAGGAGAAAGAGAGAATCTTCTATCAAATTCCCTTTAAAAAACAAAGTCAACATCTGTCTGTGATGGCAATGTTACAGAATCAACTCTGTATCCAACCAGGTCTAAACTAGCTTCCTGTCTATTCTCATTAATAATGTGTGCTTGCTTGAACAAGTTCATTACTTCTGTAAACTCACTTGTCTTATCTGTAAAATAAAGGCAGTTATTACAAAACGAGGATTTTCAGAACATTAAAAGTAATAATGCGCAGTAAGTATATTCCTCAATGCCTAGAATGGAGTGAGTGCGGGATAAATTTTAACTTCAATTTCTAGAATGACGAAAACTTAACTCTCTCCAACAATCTCCTTAAAAAATGATTTGGCAAAAATAAAATTTATGCTTCAAAGTTAACTCTCTTGGTCTGCGATTCCGTGTTACACACTGGTTTCCAACTGAACGCTCTCATCGCACTGCCATCGAGGGGCATGTCACAGCTAATTATCTGTCATCACGCCCTGTTGCATAGGCAGTACCTTGCCTGCTGCTGCTGGGACCTCAGCGCTGTCTGTTGACTCATTTGCATTGCCTCCCGAGTGTCTCCGCTGTGTATGGATCACACAGAATGAAGCCCAGGGGCCAACTGGCAGGCCCATCTGAATTGCGGAACATATCTAAGTCCCCTCCTCATTACTTAGTGAGTAATGTGGGGATGTTCGCTGGTTCACACACCCTGGCAATGTAAACGGTCATCTGCTGCCTCATCTGCTTCTCCGCGTCTGGGGTGCAGGACCAGATCGGCTGAGGAACTTTGCTAGCACTTATGCAAATAGCGATGGGAGCTCCTGGGTTTGGCAACATTCCTGTCAGAAGCCTCATTTGTGGCTGCACCGTCTGCCTCTTTTGTGCTTCCACAGCTTTGTGAGACAACCTCAAAATAGATCTCTCCCGTAGTCAAGTTGTTTTTATGTCCCTTTCCCATGAAAAGACTAAAACCCTTCCCGATCCATTTAGCGTTCCTTGTCAGTGTCTTAGTGACGGTGATGTTTCAATTTAAACTCTAAAAGAACATTCATTTAACACCAAATCAGATTATGCACATCTTGTTTTCCAAACTGAGGGAAAATGTATTTCCTTAACGGATCCCCCAATTTAGATTTAAAATACATAAATAAATTCTTACAGCATGTGTACACATAGAACAAGTCCCAAACTGTTATGCGTATATGTATAATGTCATAATTTTGTTCCAATAAAAACTTTATTCTAGCATATACACTGCGTAACACCTACTTTACAAAAAAAAAAACAAATTGTTTCTATTTTTTTAGTACCTTTTAATTACTGACTTCAGGAAGCAATGATGGAAACCACAACACAGTATTATTGAGTGACAAGAATTCAGTTTAATTTTGGTTTGAATTCTTATCTCACTAATGGATAAATTTTCTCCATATTTCCTTCTCTTTCTCTACATTGTGCTATAATCTTCCTAGGAGATACTTCTATAGAAAATAAATTCAAAGTCTGCTTAGAAAATAAGAAATAAAATAGAGCATTATAAATAAGTCCCAACCATGGGAAATTTATTTACCCAGGCTGTAAAAACTATTGGAAACTAGTGCTGCTTAAAACTGATTTCCTCTAGGTGTCAGTATAGTCCTAGAACTTAAAAACCTTAGCTTTAATGGAAAAAATAAGAGCACAGTAAAATAAATGCTTATTGCCAGATCATACTATTCATGTGTCTGTGTGTGTTATTCATGTGTGTGTGTGTGTGTGTGTGTGCATGTGTGTGTTTTTGAAAATTTTTCTTTTGAAAACTGAACCAAATTTTCAATTATGAATGTTCATCTACAGATGACAGAAAGGATTTTGTACTAGAAAAAACAAATTGAGGCTATGATATACTTCTGCAAACACACATTGTTTTCCACATCTATTTTGGCATTGTACAACCCTATCATTCACTGTTGGATATCATAACTTAGTCTGTCCTGGATAGAAACATGAATGTTTTAAAATCTCAGTAATCTTTATCTTAGATAAATCTAGATGTACTTTACAATAATTGGACTCAATTTAATGTGCCCATTGGCAAGGAGTCTTGCATTACAACTTTATCACCAACCATGTAGCTTTGTTTAATTAGACTAAGAATTTTCAAAGTAATTCAACAACATGCAAAGATTCTAATGCATGTACAGTTGATATTTATTATAACATATAATGTATTTAAACCCTAAAATCCCCATTTCTCCAGTCATAAAGAATCTTTCTCTGTTTTCTCTCCACATTAAATCTCCTCAATAGGCTATTTATTGACTGGATACCTACCAGTGATAAGACCAGGAAAGCAACTGTGACATTTCTACACCTATGGAATTTAGTGCATTTCAAAATTCATTACCGACTACTTCTTAATTTTCCTCCAAACTTTATATCCAAACTCCTAGTAAATGGAAAAAGCCAATAGATACCCACATACCTTTTATTTATTTCACTAGTTGTTAACATTTTATGACACTTCATTTTTCTAAGGAGATAGCTTTTCATGTAATTTTAATTAAACATTTATCTGGCAATAACAGAAACTATTATTCATTAAAAGCCTAGGTAATGCCAGATTTCTATGAAGTCCTCATTCCAATTCTCATATGACACCTAAAAGGTATATTATTAGCCAGGCATAGTGCTATACATCTGTAATTCCAACCTCTTGAGAGGCTAAGGCAGAAGAATCACAAGTCTGTGGCCAGGGAAATTTAGTGAGACCATTTTTCAAAACAGAAATGAAAAGGTCTGTGGATGTAGCTCAGTAGTTAAGCACTGGCCTATCATATAAGAGACCCTAGGTTAAGTCCCCAGCACTGAAATTTTTAAAAAGAAAAAAAAAAAGATATATTATGTATATGTATGTATCTCAATGCCTGCAGGTATGACTTGTAGTCTCCAGAGAAGGTTAGAAATCTGGTTCAGGCTGATATCATACACAGTAATCAGAAAGCAAAACCAAGATGATAGGATTGTTGAGATCCCCTTCACAGCTCACACTCTATAGCCAATACAATCTCTGTCCTCAAAGCACTCAAGGTAGTTCCTTGTTTCAGTCACATTAATCTGTCATCTGAGGAGGCAAACAAACTATGAAGATGGTCTGGGTAACCAATCTAGAAGGATCTGGAAGAAATCACTAGGAAATTAAAAAATATGGTTCTAATAACCTCAAAGAAAACTCCCTGTACTTCTAGAAAAGTGTAAAGTTGTCCTTCCCTAATCCAAAGAGACAGAATTTAAAAACAAAACACAACAAAGCAAAAAACTAAACTAAACTAAACCATGAAAATGATTCTTCCTACTGAATAAATGCATTGTTATTCATTTCTTAGTTTGAATGGGTGACAAATTATTGGCCTATGCTGAGCACCAAACCTTGTTTTACTCAGTGTGTTTCCATAGCTGTTGGCCTACTCAATGCATCATGTCACTCTTAGTAGGTGAAGATTAAAGTTAATTCATCAAAGTTCTCCACAGAATAAGATTAGAACTGTGCCAACTTTATTTAAGGCTTTATTTTACACTCTGTCAAAATAGAACAAAACTTTTCTTTGTTTAAATATAGTTGTTGTATTTTTGTTTGGTTTGGTTTGGTTTGGTACTGGGGACTGAACTCAGGGGCACTCAACCACTCAGCCACATCCCCAGGTCTATTTTGTATTTTTTAAATTTAGAGACAGGGTCTCACTGAGTTGCTTAGCATCTCACCCTTGCTAAGGCTGGCTTTGAATTTGTGATCCTTCTGTCTCAGCCTCCAGAGCTTCTGGGATTACAGGCATGTACCCAGCCTGTTGTGTTTTATTTATTTATTTTTTTAAGAATGTCTTAAGAGATCTCTAGAACAATCATTTTTAAAGTTTAAAGCATTGTTTTAGATTCCTGTAATATACTACTGTAACAAATTGCCACAAACCTGGTGGCTTAAAACAACACAATATATTTTCCTTCCATTCTGAAGACCACAATTCCAAAATTCATTTTTCTTGGCTGAAACTGATGTTGGTTCATTGGTCTGCTTTCATTTTATAAGGAAACTTGTGACTCATAAAGATAATCCAGGATCATTTCCTCATCACAAAACCCTTAACTTACTCATGTCTGTAGAGTCCATCTTATCCTATAAGGCAGCATTTGCAGTTTTCAGGGGCTCATTAGGACCTGGATATCTTTGGGAAGCATTTTTCAGCCTACCACAAATTGCTTCTTTGTGTGCCCATTTTGTGAAATTGACTCAGCTATTACCAGTACCGAAAAGTAAAATTCTTCACTTTATTAAACTCCCATGAATAGTTAGTTTATCCTTAGTCTTTCTTCTGGAAATGATAGAAAATAATGAAACTGACTGAAAAATACTGCTTTATCCTCATAAATCTTCAATCCAATTTCCTATTCTCCAATTACATTCCCTCTTCTCCACCTGAAATTCTTATTTTCATTTCAGCTATATTTCTATTCAAACTCTATAGTAAACATTTTGGTTTTATCATTTGACAGAGAATTTCAAATTGTTCTCTCTTAAACATAGTTTTGTTTTTCTTTTTCTTTGAATGTTCACATTACCCAAAGTGACTTCAAGATCCAATGCTGTTCCAACCCAAATACCATTAGCGTTCTTCACAAAACTATAAGAAAAAATTCTAAAATTCATTTGGAAGCATAAGAGATCCCAAATTGCCAAAGCAATCTTGAGAAAGAAGAACAAAGCCTAGAGACATCTCAATACATGATTTCAGTCATACTGCAAAGCGACAGTGACCAAGACAGCATGACACTGGCATAAAGACAAACCTATAGACCAGTAGAACAACACAGAGGTCCCATAAATAAACTTGCACCTCTAAGGCTAACTGACTCCCAATGAAGGCACCAAACACAGGCACTGGAGTAAATGGCGCTGGGAAAACTGGATATCTATATGAAGAAGATTAAAATTTGACCCTTATCTCTCATGCTACACAAAATCAACCCAAAATAAATCAAAGACCTAAAAGTCAGACCTGAAACTTTGAAACTACTAGAATAAAACATAAAGGAAACCCTTCAAGACTCCAATACAGATAATGATGTTTTGGATAAAACCCTCAAAACGTAGGAAACAAAAACCAAAAAACAAAGAGATGGGATTATATCAAATTTAAGAAGCTTCTGCGTAATTAAAGAAACAACTAACAGAATAAAAAGGCAACCTACAAATGGGAGAAAGTATTTACCAGTTATTCATCTGACAAAGGATTAATATCCAGAATATATTCGGAACTCTAAATAAAAACCAAATAATGCAATTAAAAATGGACAAATGATCAATAAAAACACTTATCGAATTGATCAAATTATGTTATGTGCATTTACAAATGTGGCATAATTACTCCAAATAGTACGTATAATTATAATACACCAAAAAGAAAGAAAAGAAACTAGAGAGAGAGAGAGAGAGAGAGAGAGAGAGAGAGACAGAGAGAAAACACACAGAGAAAAAAAGAAATGGGATGGATATATCAGACACTGGTAGGACTGAAAAGATCTTAATACAGCACTATTGAATATTGAGTATACCAGCGGGGGGAGTCTGTACTGGTCCTAAAACATTAAACAGTCCAATGAGTCAACTCCGGAGGAATTTAAAAAGCTTGCAGGAGAAGATGAAAATGAGAGAACTCACCCAGAATCACCTGGGAGGGTGATTCATTAAATTCATCGAAATGAAGATTGACAGAAAGGCCGGAACGGAGTTGGTGGCTTTTTACCACTCCCGCTCTAAGCCTTAGTAAGTGAGTGGGTAATCTGATCATGGGATATAGAAGAGACATTTCTGAGGCTCTTTGATATCAAACCTGGTACTCGTAGTCTAACTAGGGCAACTATTACACTGAAAGAATAAAATAAATGCAGAAGCTAGTGGGATTAAGATGAAAATTGAGATGACACTCAAATTTTTTAAACACCCCCCCCCCCCCCCCCCCCCCCCCCCCCCCCCCCCCCCCCCCCCCCCCCCCCCGGCGTCATATGAAGTGGTTATTTTACTTTACCTAAAATGTTCTATGGAAGTGGATATCATGTCTAACTGGGAAATATGTCCTCTACCTGGTATTGTAAAAGCAAAAATTGTTAATGAAGTGTTAATGGAAACTACTATTTGGAATGTGAAGGTCGATGGAATTATTGATCTATGAAATTGCAGAATTATAATACTTCCACAAATAATATAATTATTTAAAAAAAAACACCCCACACTTCTTGAAAGAAAATAATAATGGGAGAAAATGAAAATTCTGGTACCTGAATGGAAATTTAAATTACAGCAACTATTATGGATAACAATATGGAGGTTCTTCATAAAACTAAAAATAAAACTACCACATGGTATAACTATCCCCTTTCTGGGTCTATATCAAATGAAATTAAATTAAGATACTAAACAGATATCTGCATAGCCATTTTTATTGCAACACTATTTACAATAGGTAAGATATGAGATCAACCTAGATACCCATCCACAGATCTATGGATAAAGAAAATGTAATGTATATATACAATAGGATATTATTCAGCCATAAATGAGACTGAAATAATTGAAACACAGATGGAACTGTAGGATATCATTTTATGTGAAATAAGCCAGAGAGAGAAAGACATGTACCGATGTTCTGACTCATATGTGAAAGCTAAAAAAAGTTGACCTGAAAGTAGAGCAGTGGTTACTAAGGTTGGGAGGGGTGGGAATTGAGAGGAGGGTGGATAAAGGTAGGTTGGATTTAATTAGTAGACACTATAGGCATGTTTTAAAGTAGCACACTGAACATCAATATTAATACAAAATTAATAATTCATCTGATTAAGACAGATTAATAAAAATATTTGAAATCAAAATAGAAATTCAGAAAAGGTGGTTCTACGAGTCACAGTTTCATGCAAAAGGTTAACACAACTTCCTTTGTAAAAACATCATTCAGAGTTAAGAAATATCTGAAAGCAGCTTCAGTCTATTGTTCTTAGTGGGTTACAAACTTTCCTTAGGTGCTTCTCAACCATCATCATAGTTTTAATCACCTTCCGTATGATAGCATTTCCCAAATCTTTATTCAGTAGACCTCCTTATCCTAAATGATACACTCCAAGACCTCCAGTGGATGCCTGAAACCACTAGTAGAACTGAACCCTTCATGTATCATTTTCTCCTATGTATGCATACCTATGATAAAGCTTAATTTATAAATTAAGCAAAGTTAGTTATTAATATCAATAATAATATAATAGAAAAATTATAGCAATATACAATAATTAAATTGCCAACATCACTAACCTTGCATGCTGGAACCAATATTAAGTAAAATAAGGGCTACTGGGACACACACACACTGGAGAACCACAGTGGTTAACCTGGTAACTAAGACAAGCTACCAGGTGACTGGTGGGTGGGTAGCATGTGCAGAGTAGGTTGACCAAAGATGATTAACCTCCTGAAGAGAAAGGAGTGGAATGGTGCTGAGACTTCACCACACTACTCAGAATGTAGGCATTTAAAATGTATGGATTTCTTATTTCTGGAATTTTCATTTTAATATTTTCAGGGGAAGGTTGACCATAGTTGACTAAAACCAAAGAAAGCAAAACCCACATATAAGGAGGATAATACTAATTCGTTTGATCTTAGCCACTGTCTGAGCTTCAGTTTTACATATTAAACTGTGAGACAGATAAACCCATTTGACCAGTTCACAAGAATTTCAAATTCTACATAGTGTACACAATGGAGCTATTTATTTCGCACACACATGCGTGCAATGCCTCATCCTCTACCCCATGCCTCAGTTAACAGCACTACCATTCAGAAGTCACTCCAGCAGAAACCTGGAAATCAGATTGGATTCCTCTTTTCTCCTTGACTTGTAGTTGGCCACCTTGTCTTTATAATGAAAATACATTAGTCTGCTCATTTACCCTCCAAAATGTTTTTCAGTTCCCTTCTCTTCTCTAAGCTTTTATCACTACCCAACTAGATTTTTCCAGAGCTTACAAAAGGTGAAGACATCTTCATATGTGGAGTTTTCAGTATATTAACAAGTGAACAAAATGCCAAATCAAGTATAAAAAATATATATTGAATACCTAAATAAAGTAATGCTTTCAGTAGAGGTATAACTGTGCTAATCATAAGATAATTATAAGACATAAAAAATTCAGGCTATGCTACAGGAAATATGGATAGTATTAAAATATAAATTTAGAAATGTTCAAACTTGTCAGTATTTATCTGAGACTGATTTCAGAATTTTATTTAGAGATGATATTAGAAGTTTATATTTGAGACTTTCTGAATATGAATCCATTACCACATGGTCCTTCTGTAACCTCCCCTTGCCCTGCCCCTCCTTCATTGATAGAACCTGAAGCCTAATGCACCACAGTCTCCTTCCCTCTCTCCAATTCATCTTCTTTCTGTCAACAAACTGAATATTAAATCTTACAATGGTCAGTAAAATAAGAACCTCTTTAAGATCCCTCCTGTAATAGTCTGGTGTTAGTCTTATAGACATTTTTGTATTTTCCACTTTACAAATTTTAAGATTTAGGATTCCAACCAAGCTCCTTGTTTTTCTTTAAAAAATGATAAAAATAAAACATAATTTTCCTTCCTTCTACACAATATGGTTCAACTGTTCCCTTCGGGCTACCATCTCTGCACCTGACTGATTCTTCAGATTCCACCAGGCAAGAATCATCATCTACTCCAGGTGACCTCCCCTGAATATGCAGCAATGGTGTGATCATTTTCCAGGGTATGGTCCTCCTCTGGGACACGACCTCCTGTGTGGAGTGGTCCTCCTTTGGGGCATAGTTCTTAGCAGTTATTTGCCCAAGGAATATCCTTCGCTGCTTCCACACCAGCAGCCTGGCAATATTGTGTTCTTTGAGGATAGAAACCCAAGTCTTACTTATTTTTGTGAGATTATCTAGCACAGAGTGCAAGAAAGTGTTTGTCAAATATAAAACCCAGAGTAAACTTGTGAGGAGCTGTTGCATGACTTCCAACTTCCACCAGATGGCAATATGCTATGCTCCACAGAGAACAAATCACATTAATAGGAACCCCTCAGCAAGAAAGGCATTCAGTGTATTTGTGTATGTACACACTCATGCCTGTGTATGTACCTTGTTGAGTGAAACTCTTCTTACAGCCACCCATTAAGGCTAGCTCAAAGCACAGATGGTCAAGCTGGTATTTCCTTTATGATCTATACAGAAACAAAATGGAAACATATTAATTACTAGGCAGTTATTAGAGTCAATTTTCCTAAACAAACAAACCTAGTGCCCTTTTCATTCATACAGTCACCACCCACAGATTCTCTAAAGTGGAAGTGACCCTGAATTTCCATTCTTGAAATAATTCAAGAATATTCTCAACAGAAGTGGGAGACTGGGGCAACTTCTGGTCTGATGAGCAAAGAATTCCTGCACAGTACAATTTTAACCTTCTGACATTTTCTCCATTATGAAAATTAGATAATAATGCTTACCTTTAAACTATCATGTGAAGGATTAAACATTATGCAACTTAAAGAACCCAGCACAAAATGCTGGGAGTTGTGGTGCATGCCTGCAATCCCAGCTATTTGGAAGATTGAGGTAGGAGGATCACAAATTTGGATCCAGTCTGGGCAACTTAGTGAAACCCTGTCTCACAATTGAGAAAACAGGGCTGGTAATGTAGCTCAGTGGTAGTGCACTTGCCTAGCATGGGTCAGACCCTGGGTTCAAACTCCAGTAATATGAAGTTCTCAGCTCAGAGAAAAAAATAATTTTGATCATTATTATTAGAGAGAGTAGGATGAATCACAAAACTCAGGAATTTCATTTGGCCTTGAAGTCTAAAGAATTCAAACTTCTTGTCTTGTCTCAACAGACTCCTGGGCTGGAATCTGTTTCAACCAATTTTTTTTCATATGTAACAAGCCACCTAAGCCTCATTATTCTCAGCTATAAAATGAATCTTGTAGCAATCACTGACTTGCTTGGTTTTAGTCTTATTCTCTGCTATGTGAGGGGAATCATTGACTTCAAATAACCTAGGCTAAATGGTAAAAGCAAAGCCAGAGTAGAACCCTAGAATGTGGCAAGTCATTTGCCCAAATCTCTGTCTGTCCCAAACCAGGGCCCAAAATTAACATTTCAATTCAGAATGATGATCCCACTTAATGGGATCTTTCAAAATGGGATTGAAAACTTGAATGTAATGCATATCTTGTGACATCCCTCCCTGCAAGAAGATGCTCTTTCCTAAAAAGAGGCAAAGCTCTTTCACCTGATCTGTAAATTTACATGGCAAGCACAGCTGCACAGGTGCTGCCTGAATGTCTATGCTGCTATTTCTCTAGTTGAGTAAAAATACTTTTATTAGTGATGTTCTCGTTAATAGTTAATATTCTATTTCGGAGTTCTGCCCTTTCTAAGTAGAGATTAGGTACTTCTTTCTTAAATGTGGGGTAGTCATAGAAGAAATAAAAGAATCCTGGTGTGTGTGTTCTTTTTTAAAATAAAAACAAGACTGCCAAGAAAATTATCCTTATTTAAAATCCCTTATTAGTCACCAGTGCCCACTTGTATGTTTGCTAGTCTAACTAGCAGGCTGCCTAACACTTCTACTTTTGGAACACAAAAGCTTCAGGGAAATGAATATCTGAGCAAATGAATATGTCCCTGAAGGAGTAGTTAATTCCTAAAATTCCAAGGTTAAAGATTCCTTCTTTTGACTTAAAACCTTTGACCCCTGGTAAACAACATGCCAGGGCAGGTGACTCTTGAAGTCTTATCAGTTATTTGCATCTAAATATGAGAGATCTTATCAGAATACCTCCCCTTTAAGCAGGTCTTGGAAAGGAGACATGGAGGAAGCCTCAAGTCTCTAAAGCCTGGGCAGGAGGGGAAGAGACTGCTCTTGGTGCACTAACTCCATTATTTTATACCCTCCTCCTCACCATGCTGGAGGCACATTTTTCACATATTTATTCTGATTTTATAGATGTAATGAAACTCAGAGAGGCCAAGTAACATTCAGTAGCAGAACTTTTATTCAGATGAAAACCTCTATCTCCAAATTATATATACATCTAAAGCTCAGATTATGAGACCAAGATAAGATTGACTTTACTAATGCCACATTTCTGTGTTGGATGCGCTGCCTCTCCATATTGTCACAAGGCTGCCAGGTTGTGGATAGTTAAAGAAAAAGAACGCTTTAAGTAAGAAATCCTTATTAAAATGGCAACCCCAGCCTTACAGCTCTTATCCATATATCTAGTTCTTTCTCTCTTGTCATTCCACACATATTATTAACTTTAATTTAATGTATGTAAGAAATTTGAAGAATGTGTTTCAAATCAGTTTGCTGCCAGCAGCTATGAGTGTTCATTGAAGATACTACAAACAGCACTTTATGAACTTTTCTCCATGACCAAAATATTATTTCATTTCCTATCCCAATTGTTTTCTTCCGCCACTTAAAATTTTAAGACATGTTATACAGAATCTTAAAATGATATCATGCTGCCTTTCTGCACAAAATTAAATATAGAAGTTGAAATGACCTCTGCTAATATTCATTCCAAAATTTCACATCACAGCTTGACACAACTAATAGCATTTTGCAGAATTCATGGCTCTATCTTGGGGTTTTCAGCATTTCTGTCACTGTCTTGTTTGACAGATGGTAAAACACATTTCCACCAGTAAAAGGACAAAAGCAAATACATCAAAATTCTTTGTAAGCAAATAGTGTTTGTGCAATGCCAGGCTAGATTTCATATACTACCTTTAAAATCAGAAGCTTTGTTGAAATTCAGCAATGATACAGGGCCAGGTCAGTAATCATGATCCATGGTAAAGTTTTCTTCTATGTCTCCAAATATGGTGTGTTAAAGTGCTTTCTTCACTTGACTAATCAAAGCAATTGCTAAAAAAAAAAAAAAAAAAAAAAAAAAAAAAATCATTTTTCAAGCACAGAATTTAAAGGATGTGGCAAGGGTTTCATTTATTTTTTCAATGATTGAATTCATTCTTCATTCAACAAAAAGTATATTATAAGCCTACTGTGCATAAGGCATTATAACAAAAAGTATACTATAAGCCTACTGTGCATAAGGCATTATAAGTTTGCAAACATCTAAATACCTTGGGCCCCAGAAATTTATGATATAGGAAATCTGTATATGAAAAAAACCCTGCAGAAGAGTGATTAATAAGTAAGTATCCAAACCTTGCTGTGGTTAGAGTTCCAGCAAACTATGATAGAAGTCCAATGCCTACAAAGGCCAGCAGGTATCATAAATAAATGAAATGAACCAGGAAATATATGGTATATCTTTCTAAAAGGGCAGCTGCTGCCCAAATTAAGCTGACTGCTATCATGCTAGTGAGTATAAGAAAGGAAGATAATTATTTTTCCTTCTACCTATCTTTGGTTTATTAGCTAAGGTGCTTATAAGAAAAGACAGACTCATAACATAAAAGCAAAAAAAGCAAAATTATGATGAGAAAAATCATAAAATATTATTGAATTAGTTTCACCATAGGAGCAGTCATTTAAAAAATGGACATCTGAAGAAATAGTTCAGTTTTAGTGTTTTTTTGAAATATATATATATATATATATATATTTTTTTTTTTAGTTGCAAGTGGACACAATACCTTTATTTTATTTTTATGTGGTGCTGAGGATTGAATCCAGTGCCTCATGCATGCTGGGTGAGCACTCTATGACTGAGCCACAACCCTAGCCCAGTCTGAGTATTTTTATGCTGGGTTTGATGAAGAATGGATAGGCATAAAAAATATAATTGAACAAGCAGTGTGGGCTCAGTTAGGAAACAGCAAGGTCTATTTATTTGAATTTTTCTCAGTGTCCCTCCATTCCATTTTCTTTGGATATGTGAAGGGTACAACTTACATGAGAGTCATATGATTTGCTTTAGGCAAGAAAGGTGAGGGGAACATTAGAGAGACCTTCCTGTTCTTCCCATTTTTGAAAACTCCTTCAGCTTAAAATAGTCAAAGCCAAGGTGCCATATTTTGAAGTAACATCCTGAATACTGTCACATACCAATTCAAGATTATCAGGTTTTATAATTTTTCCAAAGGAAATTCATTTTTAATCTTTAAATCTCCCAAAATTTAATTAGTATGCCTATAGATTTTTTAATGCTGTGCAAGTTCTTTTTAACTTAAAAAAATAACATTTTTTTTTAAAAGTCAGCTTGTAAACTATACATATTTCAGAAGAAAAAGAAACCACATGTGAGCAGCATGACCTAAAAAGGCTTGATCTAAAAAGCAATATTCCAGTTATGTCTTAAAAAGGAGACAAATTTTTCAAAAGACATAAGTAAGCATTTTTAAAGGAGGCAACATTTATAAGGAAGAGAAGTAACTGGAAAATGGGTTTAGAATTCAGAGGGATTTTGTTTGTTTTTTAACACATCTTCAGAATTCTTTATGTGGAAATAAACTGAGTATCCATTGAAGGATGAGTGGATATTAAAATGATATTAATGGAACATTATTAAATCATAAAAAGACAGAAATCCTTCATTTAAAACAACATGAATAAAACTGGAAGATATTATCCTAAATTAAATATTCCAGACATAAAAAGACAAATAATGTATGATCTCACATATCTATGAAATCTTAGCAAAATTGAATTCACAGAAGCAGATGGTAGATTGGTGATTGACAAGAGCTTGGAGGGATAGATAGATGTGGAGATCACTGATCAAAAGTTTCCACTGTAGTGTGGCTCTTGTGTGTCCACTGTTAAGCCCATATATGAAAAGCTTGGTCACCAAGTTTATCCCCAGGTTGGGTGGTGGTAGAACCTTTAAGAGGTGAGGTCTAGTAGGAGGTCTTTAGGTTATTGGGTGATTGTCTTTGAAGAGGATAGTGAAACCCCAACCCTTCTTCTTCCTTTTTCGCTCCCTGGCCATGAAGTAAGTGGTTTTGCTCCACCACATCCTAACACTATGATGTGCTGCCTTGCGACAGCTCCAAAAGGAACATGGAGAAGAAAGATATATTCACATCTCTTAAAGGAAGGGGAAAAACAAAAACTGCCAACTTTGCCCAGAAAAGCTATTCTTTTTTTGAGAAAAATAAAGGCTTTCCAAGACAAATAAAACAGAGAATTCTTTATCACTAGACCAGTCTTACAAGAAATGCCTAAGAGAATCTTATACTGGGAGTGAAAGGATGACAAATACCATCATGAAAATGTACCAAAGTATAAAACTCACTAGTAGAGCAGTTACACAAAGAAGAAAGAAAAATAATTAAATCTTAATGAATGGCAAAGAAAGAAAGGAACAATGGATATACAAAACAACTAAAAACATTTTAACAAAATTGCTAAAATTACTATCATTATTCAGCAATAATAACCTTGAATGTAAACTTATTAAATTCCTCAATCAAAAGATTTAGACTGGCTGAGTAAAGTTCTTTGAAAAAGATTCAACAAAATGCTGCCTACAAGAAACTCACTTCACTGGTAAAGACACAGAAAGACTGAAAGTGAATGGACAGAAAAAAATATGCCATGCAAATAGACACCAAAAGCAAGCTGGAGTAACAGTGCTTACATCAAATAAATAGACTCTGCAAAAATTGTGTTAAAAAACCCACAAAGAATGGCACTATGTAATTATAAAGGGATCAATTCAACAAGAAAAAATAACAATTCTTTTATTAGTGCATTATAGTTGTACATAACTTTCTGGGGAAGGTGATGGCCAGCATCTCAATAAGGGGTTCTGCTTTCAAGCCTTCCTAAAATTCATAATCTCAGATAATTAATAAGTAACAAAACACAGATACTCACAAATATATTTACATAATGTGAAGCCCCTGATAGATCTAGTCCACATGGGTTCTGGAACTAGACAAAGAGAAAATGGCTCCAGTGGTTTACTTAAGGGGTACATTAAAGGCAGGAATAAGGTTTCAAGGGCAGAGTCTTGCTTTGTGGTGTCTTGCAGTCAGCAGATTGATTGACATCTTGGCAGGTCACACCCACCTCAGGTGCTATGTGGGCCACAGCAGAGCAGGATAGAGATTCACATTGTCCCTGGGTAATTGACCAGAGAAAATGTCCACTGGTTATTTCCAGACACCAGATGTCTTTATCCATGAGGCTTCCATGCACAGTGACCCACATGCAACCCATGAACGACTCATGACATAAAACATTGGGGTTTATTTTCACGTATTTATAAAAGCAAGGAATTTAATTTGCTCCAATTTAGCTCCTAGAACTTCCATTTCCCTACTCCCCTCTTCCTACTACCTGTTGCCTTTCCTATACTGATCTTCCTTTTACTTATTTATATATATTTTAAATTAATGCTTTATATTAATATAATAATGTATTATTATATTATATAATATAATAATTATATAATAGTGTATATTCATGTATGTACATAGGATAGTTTGGTCAATTTCACATTCCACTGTTCCTTGATTTTCCCACCTTTCCTCACTCCCCCTCAATCCCCTTTTCTGTTCGATTGATCTTTCTTCTATTTTCATGGGATTTCTTCCCCCCTTTTCTCCCCTTAGTTTGTTTTAACCTTTGCTTATGAAAGAATACATTCCACCCTTGACTTTCTGAGTCTAACTTATTTCATGTAGTATGATGTTCACTGGTGTATTCCCAGACACCAAATGTTCCTTCCATTTTCCAGCAAATGCCATAATTTCATTCTTCTTTATGGCTGAGTAAAATTCCATTGTATATATATACCACATTTCATTTTCCATTCATTACTGACAGTTACCTGCACCCAACACTGGAGCACACAATTATATAAAGCAAATATTGTTAGATGTAAAGGGAGAGACAGATTCCCATACAATATTAGTCAGTGACTTTGAAAACCCAATTTCTTCAATGGACAGATCACCCAAAGAAAAAATAAATAAAGAAATGTCAAAATTAAACTGTAGATATCAAAAGATCCTATGAGACATTTACTAAACATTTTATTCAACAGGTAGCTGTAGAATATACATTCTTCTAATCAAAAATAAGGAGCATTCTCTAGAACAGATGATAGGGTAGGCCACAAAATAAGTCTCAACAAATTTTTAAAAATTGACAATAGATTTACCACATGTACGTCAGATAGAGCACTAATCTCTAGAATATATAAAGAACTCAAAAATCATAACACCAAAAAAACAAATAACCCAATCAATAAATGGGCCAAGGAGCTGAACAGACACTTCTCAGAAGATATATAATCAATCAATAAATACATGAAAAAATGCTCAACCTCTCTGGCAATTAGAGAAATGCAAATCAAAACCACTCTAAGATTTCATCTCACACCAGACAGAATGGAAGCTATTAAGAACACAAACAACAATAAATTTTGGACAGGATGTGGGGAAAAAGGCACACTCATACATTGTTGGTGGGACTGCAAAATGGTGCAGCCAATATGGAAAGCAGTATGGAGATACCTTGGAAAACTTGGAATGGAACCACCTGATGACCCAGCTATCCCACTCCTTGGTCTTTACCCAAAAGACATGAAAACAGCATACTACAGGGACATAGCCACATCAATGTTTATAGCGGCACAATTCACAATAGCTAAACTGTGGAACCAACCTAGATGCCCTTCAGTAGATGAATGGATAAAGAAAATGTGGAATATACACACAATGGAATATTACTCAGCAATAAGACAGAATAAAATCATGGCATTTGCAGGAAAATGGATGGAGTTAGAGAATATAATGCTAAGTGAAGTTAGCCAATCCCCAAAAGCCAAATGCCAAATGTTTTCTCTGATATAAGGAGGCCAATTCACAGTTGGGTTGGGATGGGGAGCATAGGAGGATTAGAGGAATACTAGAATGGCCAATGGGGAGGGAGGGGAAGGGAGGGGGCAAAAGGGTGAAGGAAAAAAATATGGTAGAATGAGATGGATATCATTACCCTAAGTGCATGTATGAAGTCACGAATGGTGTGAATATACTTTGCATACAACCAGAGATTTGTAAAAAAGTGCTCTATATGTGTAATATGAAATGTAATACATTCTGCTGTCATTTATATCATCTTAGAATAAAAAATAATTAATAAAAAAATTGACAATAGAGTAGATGGAAGGGAATCAGGGGTGGGGAGCAGTGGTAAGTGATGAGTACTAAATTAGAGCAAATTATGTTCCATGCTTTTGTGATCACGTCAAAATGTATTGTAATGCTACAGACAACTAAAATAATCAATAAAAAATATTTTAAAACTGAAATCATATCATGTATCTTCTCTGACCACAGTGTAATAAAACTAAATATCAACAGAAGGAATTAAGATATTGTACAAATACATGGAAATAAAACAACATATTCTTGAACAAAAAATGGGTCAATGAAGCAAAAAAGAGAGATTTAAAAATTTTCTAAATAAATACAAATAGAAAGCAAACATACAGAAACCTATGGAACACAGCAAGAGCAGTACTAAAAGGGAAATTCATAGTAATAAACTGTTAGAAATAATCAAAGAAGAAAAAAAGAAAAGAAAATGATTGAAAGATAAATTGATTTCTAAACAACCTAACAATGCAACTCAAGGAACTAGTAAGGTAAAAATCCAAACCCAAAATTACTTGAGGGAAAGAAATAAACATCAGAGAAGAAATAAATGAAATAGAGATTAAAAAAGAAATACAATCAATTTACAAGAAGAAGTTTTGGTTTTCTGAAAAGCTAAACAAAATCAGCAAATTCTTAGGTTGACTAAAAAGCAAAGATAGAAGAGCCAAATAAATTAAATTAGAGATGAAAAAAGGAGACATTACAATTTATACCATAAAAATGTATAGGATATTTAAGGATTATTAGGAACAACATCCCAAGAAATTGGAAAATCTAGAATGGATCATAAATTTTTGGATACATACAGCTTACCAAAATTGAGTTGTGAGTATAGATCAAATGTAAACAAATGATGTAAATAATAAAGAGTAATAAAATTGAATCAGCAATAAGTCTCTTGACAAAGAAAATCCCAGGATCAAATGGATTCACTGCTGGATTTTATCAAACTCTTAAAAAAATAGTTACACGGGGACTGGGGTTGTGGCTCAGCAGCGGAGCGCTCGCCTCACACCTGTGCGGCCCGGGTTCGATCCTCAGCACCACGTAGACATAAATGCATTGCATTGTGTGCGGCTGGAGTAAGTGGATAAATATTTTTTAAAAAAGCGCATTGTGTACAACTAGGGCAAACGGATAAATATTAAAAAAATAGTTAAAATAATTCTTCTCATGCTATTCCAAAAAGTTGAAAAAGAGGAAACCCTTCCAAGCTGACTCTACAATTCCAGGCTTACCCCAATACCAAAACCAGATAAGGGCTTAACAACTACAGACCAATATCCCTGATAAAAAGAAATGCAGAAATTCTCACAAAATACTACTAGCAAAACAAATCCAACTGCACATCACAAGATTATATGCCACAATCCAGTGAAATTTATCCCAGGGATTCAAGGATGGTTCAAGATAATGCAACTCAATAAACAGAGTACACCTTATCAACAGAATGAAGGACAAAAAACTACAAAATCATCTCAATATACATGGGAAAATCATCCAATAAAATTCAACATAGTTTTGTGATTAAAACTTCTGAGCAAATTTACATAGAAGAAACATATCTCAACACCACAAAGGCTATATATGATAAAACCACAGCCAACATCATACTGAAGAGGGAGAGGCTGAAAGCATTTTCTCTAAAATGAGGAACAAGTTGGGATGTCCTTTTTACCACTCTTATTTAATATAGTATTGAAATTCTTAGCTAGCATGATGTCAAGAAAAAGAAGTAAAGTGTATTTAAATAGGAAAGGAGAAAATTAAGTTATCTCTATCAGCAGAGGATATAACTTTATATATAGAAAAACACATTCCACCCAAAAACTGTTAGAGCTAAAAAACACATTCAGTAAAGTTGCACAATACAAAATCAACATCAAAAATCAGTCAGATTTTTAAACACTAATAACCAACTTTCTGGAAAAGAAGTCAAGAAAACAATCCCAATTCAAAATAGCTACAAAAAATCGAGGAATAAACTTAGACAAGAAAGTGAAGAATCCCTATAATGAAAATTACAAAACACTGATAAAAGACATTGAAGAGGACACACACACTCAGAACTACATATCATGTTGGTGGATTTAAAGAATTAATTTTACTAGATTGTTTATACTATCCAAAGTGATTTACAGATTCAATGCAATTCTCACTAAAACACCAATGGAATTCTTAACAGGAACAACAACAACAACAAAGTCCTAAAATTTATATAGAACTGTGAAAGACTCCTAACAACCAAAGCAACCTTGGACAATAAGAACAAAATTATAGGCATCACAATACCTGACCTCAAAACATACTACAAAATTATAGTATGTCAAACATCATGGTACTGGCCTAAAAATGTGAAATTTTTTTAGACTAACCTAAAAAAGAGGGCAGTTTCTTTAATAAATGGTACTGAGAAAACTGGATATTCATATGTATAATAAAGGAACAAGACACAAATGTCTCCCCACATACAAAGATAAACTAAAATGGATCAAATATAAAAGCTGAACCTATGAAACCACTAGGAGCTAACATAGGGGAAGCACTTCAAAACATTGATACAGGAAATGATATTTTGAATTGACCCCAAAAGCACAAGCAACAAAAGCCAAAATAGACAAGTGGAATTATATCAAACTAAGAAATTTCTTCACAGCTAAGGAAACAACAAACACAGTGATGAGAACCTACAGAGTTAGAGAAAATATTTGCAAAATATTCTTCTGACAAGGGATTAATATTCAGATTCAGATCATAGAAGGAATTAAAAAAAACTCACCACAAAAAAATTTTGATCAAAATGGGCAAATGATATTCCAAACAGACATTTCTCAAAAGAAGTCATACAAATTATCATCTAGGATATGAAAAAATGTCCAATATCACTAATCATCATGAAAATACAAATCAAAATCACAATGAGGTATCATTTCACTCTGTTTGGAATGGTTATAGTCAAAAAGACAAAAATATGGAATGCAGAGAGAGGGGAACTTTTATACATTGTTGGTGGGAAAGTACATTAGTACAAACATTATAAAAAAACAGTATGGCAGTTCATCCAAAACCTGAAAAGAGCTATCATATGATCCAGCTATCACACTACTGGGTATGCACCCAAAAGAAATGAAATCAGTATATCAAAGTATATCCCAGCATATCCCAGGTTTATTGTAGCTCTATTCACAAAAGCTATGGTATGGAATCAACCAAGATACCCATTGATAAGATAAACGGATAAAGAAAATGTGATGTGCATACACCATGGACTATTATTCAGCTATAAAAAAGAGTACACTTCAGTCATTTGCAGCAATATGAATGGAACTGGAGGACACTGCATAAAGTGAAATAAACCAGGCACAGAACAAGTACCCTCATGATCTCATTCATGTGTGAAAGCTTTATTTCACTGAAGTAGAGCATAGAATGGGGTCTCTGAGGTTAGGAAAGATAGCAAGTGAGGTCTAGAAAGAAGTTGGATAACAGCAAAATATAATTATGAGAGATAAGTTCTAATGTTCTGTAGCACAGTAGGGTGACAATAGTCCACAGCAATCAATTATGTGTTTCTGAAAGAACTGGAAAAGAGGAGTTCATAGTCTTCCAACACACAAAAGAAATAATAAATGTATCAGGATATGGAAATATTAACTACTTCGATTCAATCATTGTACATTGTATACATACATGAAATTATCCCACAGTAACTATAAATGAGTACTATTATTATTATGTCAATAAAAAAGTTTTTTAAAAGCTTGTTATTATAAAAAATCTAATAAAATAATTCTTAGAAAAGTTTAAATAACTGGTAACTCACCAAGTTTTTCCTTGAAGTATTAACCATGTTGTATAGAATTAAAGAAAAAAAAAAAAAAAAACAATCAACTAACTGTAGGATTGAAGTACAAGTGATGACTGTAGAGGTGCTCACTTGGGCAGAGAATCTTTCCCTTGTTCTTAAATGTTCTCTATCCACTGCTCCCCACTCCTCCCCAAGTCACCCAACCAGCAACATTTTTCCTACCACATTCAAGTCTTCAAGCCTGTCCTGTCCCCATGCTCTCCCTAACCATTGCACATGTGTCCTTTACAGCTGGAATCAGACGGCTGTGTGTGTGTGTTTGTGTAGCTTTCCCACCAGCCTGTGAACTATTTGAAGGAAAGGACCTATAGTTTTCCAAGTCTGCAACCTGGGCCTTGCACAGAACCTAGAACAACATTGATAATGAATAACTGTGTACAGAATGGATGATTACTGATTATAGATTGCAGATAGCAAAGCAGCCATTTTATCAAAAGAGGATTCTGACCTCTTCTTTTCTGGAGGCCAATCTGTGAACATAAATATTTGGGGGCTATAAAATCTAAACTACTTCATGGTTTCCTTGTCAAGAGGAAACTTTGTCCTCTTTCTTTATTTGCCCATATTATGCCCCCACTGTGACCCTGACCTTCAAGCATAAAGGTTAGGGGTGTTGTAGCTAGCAGGGTAACACCTAAATTTCCCTTTTATATTTTTTACTTTTAAAATAAGGAACACCCTGGCAGAATCGAGTCTTTTATAGAAAAATGAGCTTTGTTTTAGAGTCACATGAATAAGGTTATAAGCTGATAATGCCTCCCAGAGATACATCCACGTTTCAATCCCCAGATCCTGTGAATATTACCTTATTTGGATAAAGAGGTTTTTTTCCAAGTGTAATTAAGGTCAGGCTCTAAATGCTATATGACAATTGTTTTTATGAGAGAATTAGGGGGAAATTAGACACAAATGCATAGAAGAGAGTCAATGTAAAGATGGGACAGAGGGTGGAGTGACATCCACAAACCAAAGGATTTCTGCGGCCACCAGAAGGTGGAGGAAGCATGGAATGGATTCTCCCCCAGACCTCACAGAGGGAGCACAGCCCCATGGACACCTCGATTTCTGGCCAGCCTTTTTCACTCTGAGAGAGAAATTTCTCTTGTTTTAAACCATCATGTTTGTGTTCGTTATAATTTGTTACATAATTCACAGGAAATAGATCTATACAGGAATGGATCTGAGTAAACAAACTACTAATTATTTGTATAAATTTCAGAAATTACTGATTGGTCTGCATTTTTCTTACTCAAAGTGTCTGCCTTTTCTCTATGCTGAACTCCTCTTTTTCTCAATGATTCCTTTCTCTACTTCCTATATTCTCTATCTCATAGTTAGCACTTCCTCTTAGTTTGTGTTACCTCATAATTTCAGCTTGCCATTGTTTCTCACATAATTGCTTCTACGCATAAAATTGTTCTTTTCATCATTTCTGTGTTAGGTACCACCTACAGCTATCAACTCATTTCATTCTTCTCCAGTTCCAAGTCCTAAAAGGGTGAAAATAATTGGCCCAGCATATTACAGGTTATTTTGGATTTTTTTATTTTGCATCAGATCCATAGCTCAGTCCTACCAGCTATAGTTTGGGTCTCGTGTTAAAATTGGCTGCCTATGGCTGGTCCTTCATCAAAGGTCCCCAAAATATGTAATTCCCCTTCCATATGACTATAAACATGATCATTTATGAGAGACACCAACCATGTTTCTTATGTCAGAAAGTCATAGTCATGCTGAAGGAAGAATGATCTAGCCAGTATCATCAGCACCTTTACTTTACCAAATCCTCACCTTTGGCTAAAGCTAAATGAAAATTTTACAGCCTTTTGTTATTATAATGAGGGTCATTTTCCTAGACCATTTCAGCAAAAATTTTGCATGTGTATCCGGAAATAATTTTGATAGTAAAATAACATTGCTTTGTTTAATCTATTCAGGGCACATTTGAATGTCCACAAAAAGAAAATGGACATGTCTGGTCAGTTTACGAATAGACTCACCTGGGTGTGCATGAACGGCTCAAAGCTGTTGTGAAGTAGTATAGCTGAACATCTATTACAAGCTATATTTAGTCATAGCTTTGCATTGTTATGCTTTCATGAGGTCATTTTGTTAGACCAGACAAGCAGCAAGCCTATCTAGGTCAGCATAGAATAGGAGGTGCTAAGGATTCTTCCTCTAAGATATGCTAAGTAAAATTGCAATCAGGATGCAGGAAATTACAAAGATACTTTTTGGGAATTTCCTGAAGGTGATTACTGAGAACCAATTATAATTCTAAAAGCAGCAGCATTTGGCATAGGAGGAGCAGAGTAACAGGATACAATGCTGTACACAAGGGCACAAGCACACTTAATAGCAGAAAATATGGGCCACAAGACAAAGACCATTGTTCCACCTTCCCAGTTCCATCTGCTCACACTCAAATGGTAATATGAAATGCATTATATATGCTTCATGTAGACAATAAAAAAGGAACAATGAAACAAGAATGGAAAATTTAAGATTATTTAGTTTAATTGCCCCCAATATTTTGATTATATTCCCAAACTTGTACACATAATCATTAGGTTTTTTTTTTTTTTTTTTTTTTTTAATCTAATCATGTTTCTTCCTGCTGTTTCATTTACTACCACTTAACTTTTTGTGTGTGTATGTGATGCTTGGGACCAAACGCAGGGCCTTGTGCATGCCAGGAAAGTGCTCTACCACTGAGCTATATTCCCTACCCACTATTTAACTTTTCAAACAATAAATATTCAAAAACCTGTAGTTGCTATGGCAAAATTATACATCAATGTAAGAATTCATGATAAGAAATTATGCCTAATCTGGTTATTCTGGTAAAATATATAGATTACTTTCATAAAAATATTATACTTCTACTTCCATTTTTATCCTGCTAAACTATAATAAAAGATCATTCAGATTGCTTTACTTTTTTTTTTCTCTATGTATGATCTGTGTGTTCCTTTAAGTACATGGTCTGGTTTTCAGGTCGAATGTTTGGTTTGATGCAGCACATTGGCAGCAAGTGTAGAGACAAGCTCTGTGTGCCCTTGTAACATCAGAATTCACAGCAGCTGGCCTGGCCTCCTGGCCTCCTCCTGAAGGAAATGAAAGCAGGCACCCATTTTCCTTGGATTGCTCTTCTAGATACCTAGGCACTTTCAAGGTTGAAACAAAAAATTGAAGATACCTCTTAAATTCCCACCAGAGCTCTCCATCTAGCATCTGCTTTTCTATCTGGGGGAAAAAAAAGGATTCCAATTCTGTCCTTAGAAGACCAACTTGGCCTGAAAATCAATTAAAATAAAAAGGGATTTTTTTTTTAACTTAGAAACTAATTTGATGAATTCCATATTTTCATAATAGAGTTAAATCAAGCAGATCAAATAGTGTTCTATCTGGGTTTTAGGATTTTTATGTTTATGCTTAAAAATGACTTAGAGTTAAATCAAGCAGATCAAATAGTGTTCTATCTGGGTTTTAGGATTTTTATGTTTATGCTTAAAAATGACTTCAGTTTTATTTTTCAGAAGAAATCCATGGATGCATTTAATGTTTCACTATTTACATACATATCATAAAATCTATTGTGCAACAGAATAGCCAATAAGAACGTCTGGGAACTATGCTTTATTACAAGACAAGTTTTGAGTTTGTTGCTATTGGCACCAGGAAACCAGTTTTATGCTGCTTGGGGAGTCTACAAGTAAAATGTGAGCTGAAGGGATGCTTTGGTGGTGACTTATGCTTCTGTGCATGTTTTATAGCTCTCGGGACAACTATTTGATTACTTGTGGGGAGCTGCACTACTTCTGCTTAACAACCATTTTTCTTGTTTGGTCATTTTCTTGTTAATATGCAGCTGGTTAAATATTTTCTAACTACCAGTAAAAAACAAACACTTGATACACTGAGATTATAACCTGGATGAATATAGGGAGGGTGGGAGTGAATGAGAAAGAGTGAACAGACTAACCCACTCATTTGACCCTCATTTGGAAGCTAGATCTTAATCATGAGAAGGGGATATCTCTGACCCCATATTGACAGGTTAGTGTCAAAATGTTCCTGAGGGAGATGGAAAGAGCACTGGACTGTAAGACAGGACATGGTGTGTTAATTCTGCCTTCTTACTATCTGTATGGTTAAATTTTGAACTTCATATTTCCTTTCCCACAATACAATTAATTATTAAAGTATTTCAAAGATTCCTTTATTTATTTATTTTTTATTTCATTTTAACTTATTTTATTTTTGTGGTACTGATGACTGAACCCAGAGGTGATCTACCACTGAGCTACATCCCCAGGTCTTTTCATTTTATTTTGAGACAAATTCTCTCTAAGTAGCCCAGGCCAGCCTCAAACTTGTGATCCTCCTGCCTCAACTCCAGAGTCACTGGAATTATAGGAATGTATCACTACACCTGGCTTAAAGATTCCTTAAATTTCTAATATTATAATTCTAAATACAGAAAATTTTATCCAACTTATTTCAAAAGTAAAATATGTTGTAAGTGTAAGTTAATTTAATTTATTTGCAGTAATTATGGAGCAGTGGCTCAGACTTTTTATGGATCAGAAAATCTCTTGTTAAAACATGAATCTCCTTTGATACCATTTTTTAGTTTTATTATATAGTAATGAAAAAACAATATTAAAATCCATTAGAAATTCAGAAATACCCTTAAGTGTTTACTAATCATAGTAGCCTCTATATCCTCTTTCTCCCTCTCTCTCTAAAGTGTCTCTGGGCAAAAAATAGAAGTGATTCAATGTGAAAGCAATTTTTAGTTTATATAAAAACTTGGATCTATTGCAATAGCTCCAAAAATAAACTCCAAAATATTTGGGGAACTACCAAAATAAAGTATGAAGAGATGAACTTGAGCATCCCCTAAATAGAAGTTAGATAGTACTCATCTAAGGGAGATATAACCCCCAAGTAGGGAACAACTTAAAAATGATGGTGAGGGAAGTCTTTCCCTAGTAATATTTTTATGCTGATATATTAAAATAGAAAGGAGAGAGAGAGAGAGAAAGAGAGAGAGAGAGAGAGAGAGAGAGAGAGAGAGAGAGAAAGAAGGAAGAAGAGAGGAAGAAAATGGAAAAAGAAACTACACAACGCTGGGGAAGATCATTGCAAAGAGGGTGTGGTCTAAAGGTAGGGTGTGCTTTCCTTGCATTGGGATCTCAGGAGTGGGATGGTTAGACTTTGAGGAGATAAAGGAGTGCTCCTTAGAGTCTTAAAATTTAGCTAGAGTGTGGATTATGGCAAAAAAAAAAAAAAAAAAAAAAAAAGAAAAAAAGAAAAACAAGACAAAGCAATGAAGATTTTAAGCAAGCTGCAGAGTGCAGTTATATTTTGAGAAAAAATTTCCTGGAATGGATTGCAATGAGGAAAAGAGTCTATGAAAAGACCAGTAAAGAGATGCGTGCAGTAATCCGCATAAAAGACAACACTGGCCTGATTACAGGGGAAGACAATAGAGATAGGAAGAAATGCAAGCATGTGAAAGCATTCAAATTAACAATACTAAATGATGAGTTGAGTACTGGGGCAAATTAGGCAACTAGAAATTATAGCTAGTTTTAAGGCTTATATTACTGGATCGTTAATACTTTTTTTCTGATATACAGAAGATTGTGGATGAGATATTAACTGAAATGGGGAGAATATATTAATTATATTATAAAAGTAATATATAATAAATATATCAATATGGTACATAATTAATATATATTATTCCAGTAAGTAGTCTGTGCAATTTGCTTTTGGAGAAATGAAAAGGAAACACTAGCTACTAATAGAATTTTACTGACTATAGTGTTTTTTCCAGATTTAAGATCATTCTAAAAGATCTGTAAGATTTCTGCTAACTCAGACTTGTCAGTCATTCAGTGAAAATGTGTTCCCACAATTTGTTGGCAGAAACTTCGACTTTAACTGACCATACTGGCCTGATTCTTGTCCTTCTACTGCCCCTTATATTCCCATTGGGGACTTATGTTTTAGTTACTCTCAACCTGTACCTTGAGGCAGCCTTCTGGAATGGGGAGTGGAAAGAGTCTGCTAATTAACTCATGACAACTTCTATCCAGCTCATGACTTCATTTCTGTTTTAATGAAATGGAGGGCAAGTAGGTGGATATAGCTGTAGGGTTGTCTGCCTCTGAAATGTGAGATGAAACTATTATTCTAAACCCAGCACTTGCTGGGAAAATACAGATAGTGTTTCTTTCTACGTTTTCATTATGAAAAATTTCAGTACACAGCAAAATTGAAAAAAAAATCACAGTGAATATCTTGTATGTCCATCATCTAGATTTTACGACAAATATAGCAAAGGTACTTTATATCTATCCTTTTTCCATTCCTCCATCCATCCATTAATTTGTTGTATTTCTAGATACATTTCTAAGTAAATTGTGGATATCAATACATTTTCTGCCAGATACTTCAGGATAAATAACATTAAATAAAATGAATATTTATCTGTTTGTATTAATAAAAATGTATATATAAGATGTATGATTTTAGGTGATCATTCACTGCATTTTGACAAATGTATACATTTGTATAATTCAAAACCTGCCAAAATATAAACTATACCATCACCCAAGAACTATTACTTATACACCTTCCCATTCAGTCTCTATTTCCACATACTCAGCGGCAACCATTATTCTGATTTTTTTTTCCATTCTAGAACTTCATATAAGTGAATTTGTGCAGTATATGCTCATTTGTATCTGTAATGAGCTGTTTTTTGACTCACACATTTTTGGTTATTACTTTCTAAGACACAAGCAGCACTTACTTAGTATTGCATCCAAAAGATTCCTCTTGGTCTTCCTCTACAAATCTCCATAGATTTAGCTTTAGCATTATAGGTATATTTTGAATTCATCTTTCACATATGGAAGATGGAAATGGTTGCATTTCTTTTTCGTTTCCAGTACAATTTGTTGAAAAGATTTTTCCTTTCCAAAGCAAGCAACTGCTTTTCCACTATGCATTGGTTATCATGAACTGCACTATTTAAAATATCTTTCTGTTCTTTTTTTTTTTTTTTTTGCCTAATTATGTGCTTATTTATTTTTAAGAGAAAGGTAAAACAAGTAGTTGTGTGTTTATGTATCCTATGAAATTTGCCTCATCTTCCCGAAGAAAGCCAGTCATAACAGACCAGTTCAATTAGGGCTCTGTTGTCATTTCCCTCTCACAAACAAAGGCTGTTCATTGCACAGATTAGGACAACAGCTCTACACACTGGGGTGAGTCAGAGACTGAGGACATGATTCAGCTTTGATTCACATGGCGCTTTCTTTAGGGCTGCTTACTAGTATAAGTCAAACCCCAAAAAACAAAGGCTAAAGGTTTTCTCTGATAAGCAGATGTTGATCCATAATGTGGGTGGGGGTTGGGAAGGATGAAAGAACTTTAAATTGTGCAGAGAGGAGTGAGAAGAGAGGGATGGGGTGTGGGGATGGGAAGGATGGTGGAATGAGATGGACATTGTAACCCTATATACATGTATGATTACACTACCAGTGTGACTCTGCACAATGTACATCCAGAGGAAAGAGTAGTTGTGCTCCATTTATGTACAATGTGTCAAAATGCATTCTAATGTCATGTATAACTAATTAGAACACATTTTGAAAATAAATAAAAAATAAAAATAAATACCTGGATGGATACCTGTCCCTGACAACAAAAATCCTTGTCCTTCACTCTGAAATACTTATTCCCAGAAAAGTCCAGCCTTTTCTCACCTCCCAGGATTTGTACATGCTATGTTATCTATTACCACAATAGGTGTCTGAGAAATTCTATCCATATCAAAGGAAATCTTTCTGGAGCTCCCATCAATGTTAAATATTAGCTCCTAGCTACCCCCATGGCACTTCGGTTATAGATTATCCTATCACCTCTTCATATTCCTCTATATTCATCCTGTACTTCTCTTTCCTCACAACACATGGCTTCCTTAACATGAATCTCTGGAAAGTATAAATGTATTCATCTTTCTTTGAACTCTTGTACATTAAAATGACCCCAACAACAACAATAGACTTGCTTGGATAAAAAAATTTTTTTTTTTAATTTTTAGGTAGTTTAAATTTTAAATCTTTTCCACTTCATCCATAATTATATTTATATTTGTATTGATGAGACTTCACAGCCTGATGTTTAGGTTTGGAAATTTTAATCATCTTCTCATATTATTGACTGGAGATAATTAAAAAAAAATCTTCCTTGAAGAAATAACAGACAATATTTGTAATTTTACCTTTTACATATTCTGAAGTTTCTTTGTATATGGAGATTGTAGTAATGATTGTAAAAGAGCATTTGAAATACATATTCTCCAAGAAGTGCATTAAATGTAGCCTACTTACTTTCCAAATTAAAACTCTTCCTAACATGCTATTTGAGGTTGTGAAACAAAGTATAATGATACATAGATGGAGTCCTAATTCCGCATTTATTAACTGTGTAAAATAATCAATAAGGGCAGCCTGGGTTATTTTACATTATTGAGACCCTGACAATAATAGTGGTTTCACTCACTGTGAGAATAATCTCGGGTCAGCCACAATCATATTTTACATTGCTGTCACATTGGCAATCAGACTGGTGGAGCAGATGACATCTGGAATACTGCCAATCATCAAGGAAAAGGAGGAAGAGGAGGGAGTAGAAACATACTCTGATTCTGAAAAGTTCTTCCTGGGAATATCACATATCACTACTATCCAAATTTCTAAGGGCCACACGTGAGTTCATCTTGTAGGAGGCTATTTGGAATAGAGTGTTTGGCTAAACTAACTACATCTCCCAAATAAATGACTTTGGGGAAAACATTTTTTTTTTCTCATTCTCAGTCTATTCATCTATAAAAGGATAATACAATAATGATAGCAACTGCTTAATAAGGTTATGTATATAGGCAGAGATCAATGTGTAAAACAACACAGTGCCTGGCATGTACTTATTTCTTAGTAAATATAGCTTAAAAAAAAAAAAAAAAAAAACCTCCGTTACTGTAACTGTCACGTAAAAGTAACTAACAGACTAATTTATATCTGTAGTGTCTGAGCCTCAGCTGGTTGATTAGAATTAGAGGTGACAGATATGGTTCTGTTGTGGACAGACATCTGAAGTCTTGGTTCTTTGCTTTGTAGAATCTGTTGGGACTGAGATACTAAAGATGACTCCTTCACACGTATGTCCTGTCTGGGATAGCCATAATTTCTGGGAGTTAGCTCTCACAAGGCTCTCACACACAGTGACACATAGAGTGTTCAAGATAGTTTGCATCTTATGTAGCAGCTGGCTTCCACTCTAAGAGACACTGTAATAGAGGGTGTTCCAAGAGGCCCAGTTAGAGGGCTTCTTATGATGCAAACTGAGGTCCAGAATATCTCTTTCACTCCACTCCACTAGTAAAGCATATCACAAAGCCATCAGTGTTTATCTCTTTACTAAAACAAAACAAGTTAGCTGAAGAGCTAGGTAAGTGTAGATAAGGGTTAACAATAATAGGTGTGTAGTGGCTTAATTATTATTTATTTTGCATCTAATGGCTAATGCGGGTGAATAATTTAATTAATTTTAATATTAATGAGGTTATTTATTTATTTCCCATTCATATATCATCTTTAGTGAATGGTGTCTCCAAATGGTTAACCCACTTTTTAATTATTATTGTTTTCAGTTTTGAGAGTATTTAAAATATGTATTCTGAATATGAATCCTTTGTCAAATACGTGATTTACAATTTTGCTTTTCCAGTTCTTTTATTCTCTTTACAAGATTTTTGTGGGGAAAAAATTGTTTTTAATATTGATGAAGTCTAATCCTCCGAGATACATTTTTTTTTTAAGGGATCAGTTCTGGTATTATAACTAAGAAAAGTTTAACTTGAGGTCACAAATATTTTCTTCAAAAGTTTGAAATTTTACATGTTAATGTTAGATCTCTCAATCATTTTAGTTACTTTTTGTATCAAACGTAAGACACTGGTTAGTTTCTGCCTTCCTGCAATGAATGTTCAAATTGTTTCAAATTCATTTATTGAGAAATTACTCATTTTTTCATTGAATTTTCCTCATATTTTTATAAAAGTCAATTGATCATATTGCTTACATTTTTGGACTCTGTTGTCTATTCCTTTCCTAATATCACACTATTTTGACACTAAAGCTTTATAGTAAGTCTTTAAATCAAATAATTTGAGTTGTCTTTGTTTTTTTCTTTTAGAAAATTGTTTTGGTCATTCTAGTTTTTTTGTTCTTGTCCATGTACATTTTAATTTAAAAATTTAAAAAAAAATTAAGTTTCTGGAATTTAATTGGTATGATTTTTCTTCAATATTTTGGTAGAATTCACCAGTGAAATCCATTTGGGATTGAAGATTTCCTTTTGGAAGATTTTAAACTAAAAATTCAATTCCTGTAATAGAGATGGATATATTCAGTTATCTACTTCTTTAGTTAATTTTAGTATTCAGTGTCTTTCAAGAAACTGATCCACTTTATCTATATTGCTGAATGTATCTTTGGAGTTATTACTGGTATTTCCTTATTAATGTAGGTAGCAATGTATGCTCATTCATTTCTGATAGTGATGATTTTTTCATTTCTCCTTTTTCACTTGGTCATTCCAGAGAGAAGTTTATCAACTTTATTGCTCACTAATAAGAAATAACTTTTGATTTCATTGATTTCTTTGCACAGTTCTTTTTAGATTTGATTTCTGATCTTATTCTTAATATTCATTCTTCTATTTTCTTTGAGTTAATATTGTGCTTCATAATCCATTTTTAAGGTGTAAATTTAGATTGTTAATTTGAGACTATTCTTCACTTTTAATATAAAGCACATAATGCTATGAATTTCCCTTTGAGTCCTTCTTTCTATTCCATTCATGTTCATATGTCACACTTACATTTTAGTTTGGATAAAAATATTTTTTAATATCTCTAAATAAATGAAAAATTTTTATAAAGAAGAATCTTCCAAATTTAATTAGTTTACATTTATTTGGGTATTGTTCAGATAATTTTAATGAATATTTATTGTCAGAGAATATACTTCAAATATACTTCAACTCTTTCGAGTTTTTTTTTTTTTTTTTTTTTTTTAGGATAGTGGACTTGGTCTACCTTGGTGAATGTTTCATGGACACTAAAATAAAAGTATATGCTGTTGTTGTGAGGGGTGTCCCATTCATGCCACTTAGATCCCACTGGCTAATGGTGTTGTTCAGTTCTTTCTTGTTTATATTTGCTTTCATTCTGACAACTGGCTTCATCCATTACTAAGAAGTTTTGAAGTCTTCACAACCATAATTGCAGATCTACTTATTTTTAATTTTAATTCCATTGGTTTTTGCCTCACTCATTTTTGAGTTTTATTATAAAATCATATACATTTAGAATTGCTAGGTCTTCTTTGTGAATCAACCTTTTAATCACTATGCAATGACCTCTTTATTCTTGACAATCTCTCTTGCTCTGAAGCCCACTTTGATATAAACGTATCTTTTCCTGCTTTCTTTAGATTGGCATTTGAATTTCTTTCCTAATTTTTTTTCTTTTTAAAAATTTGTTCTTTTTAGACATACATGACAGTAGAATATATTTTAACATATTATAAATACATGGAGTATAACTTATTCTAATTCAAATTCCAGTCTTGTGTTTGTACGTGATGTGGAGTTACACTGATCATACATTCATATATGAGCATAGGAAAGTTATGTCTGATTCATTCTACTGTCTTTCCTATTCCCTTCCCTCTCCCTTCGCTTCATTTCCCTTTGTCTAATCCAGTGAGCTTCTATTCTTCCCTCCCCACCCTCCCTTGTTGTGGGTTAGCATCTACATATCAGAATGAACATTTGACCTTTGGTTTTGGGGACTGGCTTATTTCACTTAGCATGATATTCTTCAGTTCCATCCATTTACCAGCAAATGCCATAATATCATTGTTCTTTATGGATGAGTAATATTTTGTTGTGTACATATACCATACTTTCTCTATCCATTCATCTGTTGAATGGCACCTAAGTTGGTTCTATAGCTTGGTTATTGTGAATTGAGCTGCTACAAACATTGATGGAGCTGTGTCACTATAGTGTGTTTATTTTAAATCCTTTGGATAAAAAATAAGGAGTGGGATAGCTGGGTCCAATGGTGGTTCCATTCCAAGTTTTCTAAGGAATTTCCATACTGCTTTCCATTTGCAGTCCCACCAACAATGTCTTTCTTCATCCTTTTACCTTTAACCTATTAAACTTTCTCAAATCCAATGGGGAATGTTGGTTTATTGTTGTTTTAGGAGGCTAGTTTGATTTTCTCCATGTTTAGACTCATCTTCTATGAACTGTAGTTCCAACATCAATTTACTCTTTAACATCTTTGTACATGTTTGTGGGAGAGGTAGGAAGACTGGACTTATTATCAAGATTAAGATTACATATTTTACAGACTATATTTTTTATTTCTGAAGTCACACAGACGAAATTTTTGATGGCAGAGTCAAATCATTTACATAATATGAATTAGGATGCATGCATTTACTCAGCTGGATTATTACCATATTGTAAATTTTGGTGGTTTAGGATTGGGTGTGGTGGTGTACGCCTGTAATCCCAGCAACTCAGAGACTGAGGCAGGAAGATCACAAGTTCAAAACCAGCCTCAGCAATTTAGCTAGGCTCTAAGCAACTTAGCCAAACTCTGTCTCAAAATAAAAAATAAAAGGTGCTAGGTATGTGGCTCAGTAGTTAAGGATCCCTGAGTTCAATTTCCAGTAGCAAAAAAAACTAAAGGATTACAAGTAACTAGTGGACTTCAGTCCACCATGAAGTACCACAAGCATTATATATTTAGAGAGTCATTTTCTCCACGTAACAACTACTTTACGCAGGCTAAAACATAATCAGTGAATTCAGGAAAATCAGTGAACAGAGGAAAATAGTCAACAAACCCCATAGCAGAATTTTAGGAGAAGTATAGAGGCTCCCTCCTTCTAAACACAAACAATTTTCATAAATTTTCTGGAAACTTTTTATTATATGCTTTTATTAAAAAGTTAAATGCATTGCAGTCTTCCTTTTGTGTCTAGAAGATTACTGGTGAAGCACTCTTCCACATTCAAAGATGAAATGAATAAACTGGTTTCTGAGGCATTTTTCCACTCCAAACTGGTTTCTGTACCTGGATCCTTGAACAACTGCAGGGGTCACTGATAAGCTTCAAAGGTAATGAATATTTTGATATTTTAGGCAAGTTTTTGTAAAAACAAAATTAAAGTTCATATATGCCCCCCTTTAAATTTTTAATTATTTACGTATTTTATAATGCATGGTCCCTAGAATCAATTCTGTGTCAACAGAGATCTGAAGAACACCAAGGACTTCCTGCCAAGAGACAACGTGGGAAGGAAGCATGAGCACAGGCACTTGGACCTTATGTATTTTCATGGCTCCAACTGTCCAGATGGCTTTTGAAAGGCTCCTTTCCTAGGCCTTTGCTTTCTCTTCTGGAAGTCCTAAAGTCTTGCCATGGTGAGATCCCTAACCTGGCCTTTCAAACTCACTTTTGCCAATGCTGCCAACTTCTTGCTCACTGTTTTCTTTAACCCTACCATACTAGCAAAACACCACAGTAACCATCGTGTTCTTTACTTCAACTTCAATTCTGCACTGAGGTCATTAGAAAACTTGCTCAAACTTTTGTACTCATTAGGTAACATTTTCATTTTACAATAAGCTTGCCAGGTTACTTCCTTATTTTAAAGAATGAGTCCTAATTTTGGATTTTCTAGCAGGCCAACACATAAGAAGAGGGGCTGATATTAAGCAGAGGCACCCTGAACATAAATAATCACCTACCTCTTCTGCTAGTGCAAAGGATCAAAGGTGAGAAGAATTTATTTTTCTTTGATTTGGGGTAGGGGGATTTCAGATTGTTTGAGAAAGCTAATTTGTATAGTTCACTATCCATAACATTCTGAGCTTGAAAATATTTATAAAATCAAATGAAGAAGTAAGTGACAGAAAATTATTTTCTTAAAATACATCTCTTATTGCCAGCATAGCTGCACACACCTGTAATCCCAGAGGCTCTGGAGGCTGAGACAGGAGGATCGCAAATTCAAAGCCAGCCTCAGCAACATAGAGAGGCCATAAGCAACTTAGAAAGACCCTATCTCAAAAAATAAAAGGGGCTGGGGATGCGGTTCAATCCCTTATACCAAAAAATAAAAAAAATAAAAAAAAAAACCTCTGATTTACCTACTAAAAAAGAGTATATTAAGCTCATCAAACACGTGCACAGCAATAACATAATGGTAATTTATAATGATTCCTAAAACACTTTCTACTCAGCAATCACAGGGCTAGTCCAACAAGTACAGAGAAAATATACATTTTTACCCAAAAATAGCTACTACAACCAATTACATATGAATGTAGAAAAGGATTTCACAAAGTGTTTTATGTAGAAAAATAATCTCATAAAAGTTTCTAGGAAAAAAGAATTCCATGGCTATATAAATTTAGAAAAAGCTGTAAGTAAACTCTGTCCCCTCTTGGAGACTCAAAATGACTTGACCATATAAAAAGCTTAGAGTTACACTATAGTAAAAAAATTCAACTTTTTTTTTGGGGGGGTGCAAAACTTTGCCCAAACTGTTTGGACTACTGGACTCTCCGTCCTTTTCACTGAATGCTCTATTAATATTGTGAACCTGTATCCCCCATGACATATTTTAGAAAACATTTTGGTAGATTCTTGTCTACTGGGAAGGATATATTCTGAAGATTTTATAAATCCTCAAATTCGGGAATATCAATGTAGCATTTTTTTCATAAAATAAACAAATTTTGATCCTTGTTGGAACAGGCCCTGAAATACCTTGCTGAATTGTTTTCCCTGTTCATGTGAGGAGTACATGGTAGATTCATTCACCTTATAAATCCTAATCATCTTCACTGAATTAGGCACTAAATTCTTCATTTACTCTAAACTACTTTGACTGCTTTATTTTTCCTTTTTTCTTATTATTAGGATTAGCAGAGGATAGATCCTTCCTATCTGCCCCACCTTTTCTCTCTCTCTCTCTCTGACACACACACACACACACACACACACACACACACACAGTGTTGGCGGTTTTGTTTTGATTTTTCTTCTCTGAGGTAAGTAAATTGTTGTTGTCTGTAGCGATTGCCGCTTGGAGCAGCTACCTTGCGGGAGAAAATTCAGAGGCAGGATGGAAACGAAAAAGTTCTTTTATTTCTCTCTCTCCAGCTCTAGTAACCTCTGACACCACACACACTCCTACAAGAAGCCACCACACACACATACACAATGGCGTTCACTCTGCATGTTCTCTCTCGGTCTAAGTCTCTGGAGCCCCAGCAAAAATGGCACCGACCCAATTCACCTCTCAGCTTAAGTCTCTCCAGATCCCGGGACAAGTCCCGCGATATTCTGGGCCAAGTCCCACGAGATCCTGGAAGGCAGCAATGTCCGGGTATCTCTATGTAGCCAAAACGCAATCTCTGCCATCTCCCCAATGAGGGTTCCCGCAGTAAATCATGGTTTTAGCTCTGGATATACCATAAGGAGGAATATGTAAGTAAGTCTATATAATCATCCCTACTTTTTAACCCCTAATGACCTACCAATGAACCAGGAATTGGGGAAAATATGGGTGTCATACTTGAAAGGTTTTCTTTAAGCAGAACTGGGTGGATTCTAGGTGACCTCTGGCAAGCTACTTTCTCTTTGATATGTGCTGTCCTCATCTGCTGAATGGAATTATAATAGTTTAAAGATTAACTGAAGTAAGATATGCAAAGTTACTCACACCTAGTAATCAAAAATCAGGAGTAATCATATAGGGAAAAGCGTCATGTCTAAAACACCATTTAGATGTGTCATTAAAAACTTCACGTGTGCTAAATGATCTAGACATCAAAGCTAAAAGCATGTTTGATGTTATCAACAAGTTCAGATTTATGTCACATTAAAGATTCCATAAACATCTATTGTGACACTTTTTTCCAGCCCTAAGAAGATAATATTATCTGACCCAAATTTTGGAAGCAAATGGAGAATAACCTCCCCATGCCAGCATTTTCTTCAGAGTATAGGCAAATAGGAGGCTTATTTTACATACCTCTTCGTATCTTCTCTTTCTTCAGAAATTAACAATCTTTTCATTGAAAAGAAACCTGGATTCCAACTTTCTATCTATTCCTATTTAGGTCACCCAAGAGTATTATTATAGTATATAAATGAATATAAAATTTAATAACTGTTAGAATGAAGAGCTGAAATCTATAGCAATGACTGACAGAGACAAAAACATTGGTCATACATACATACCTATTTTCCCAGGTACAAGTTAGTCTTTTTGTTCTCCCTCATATCCTCTATTTGGCCTCTCAAATACTCTCTATTTGGGCTGAAACAACACCAATGTGAATAAAATGTGATAGTGGAAAAACTTCCTGTTTAATCCTCTTTTGTTTACCTTCCTGGTCTTGTGGCAGCAAGATGGCATAGAATCTCTATGATGCAGTGTGTCCCAAATGACAGAAATACAATACTTAATATATTTTAATCACATTCTATCTCAAACATGCGTGTGTGTGCGCGCGCGCACACACACACACACACACACACACACACACATACACACACACACTCAGAGAAAGAGAAGGGAGACAAATGGAACCCATAGTACAGTAATGGTTCTCTTTGTGACTGAAATCAAACAAAACACAAACAATGACTGGATTACTATGACAACGGAGTCCATGACATGGTTTCTGGGAACCTTTGGCAGCTGTCCTTAATTTAAAGTGTTTGTTTTGCTACCTTATATCATGTTAGCAGTGTGAGGGCCTCAAAATGTGTGCCTTGGCCACTTACAGAAGTTCCACTCATTCTGTGTGCTCCTAAGCATTTGAAAATAAGTTCACAGCAAACAAGTAATGCTCAGGGCTGAGCCACTTCACAAACCTCTGGCAGAAAGAATCTAGAAGGCCTTCACACTTGTGCTTTGGGCTATGGAAAAACAGAAATAGTAAATCTGTGCTAGTCATCCTTTTAAAAATTAATTGCTACAGAATTTCACATTTCATATGGCAATGGTCAAGTTGTATGTGCTATTATCTTTTCCTTCATAGAAAAAAAAAATTAATATGAAAGAACAGATTACACAAGGTTGTTAGGCAAAATTAATTTAACTCTGCAAGCAAACTTCTGGTACAGGTATTATTATCTTTGTAGTATAGATGGTGAGAATTGGATTCAGAGAGTTTAAACAACTTGTTCCAAAGTCAAATGAGAGCCTAGATTAAAGCACAGGTGGTCTGAAATCTAATTTGATTCTTCCCTTGCGAGCCTCTCTAAGCTTTCCTGCATTCAGGATTCAGAAAATGATGTTTAGGGAACACCTTTGCCTAAGAAATATTTAATGAGGACAAATAGTATCACTTGAAATAGTGCTATTGCCAGTAGCTTCCACCAAGTCTAATATTGAAGGTAAAGAAAAAGTCAGTGAATGCTTTTGAAGGCTGATAGTTGCATTTAAAAAGCAAATACTAATCTCTCCAAGACATCTTCAAAGAATCTTAATGGAAAATGGGAAGGTGTAAGAATCATGATGCAGTGAGAAATCTAAACTTACTAAAAAATCCTTGACAGATTATTTTATCTACTTATGTACAGTTTTTCCCAACTGTAAAATCAATATTTTACAACTTGGGTGAGTTTAAAAAAAATGAGTAACTCAATAGGGTTACACTTAAGTTCAAAATATTATTGCCTGCAAGTTTAATGCAAATACACAACCAACTGACAGTCCTTTACTGCCAAAGTCAGTTCTAGATGGTGTGATTAAAAAAAAAAATAAAATATATATATATATATATATATATGACCTGTGAGTCACAATGGAGGAGAATACCAGGAAGTTAGTAAGACAAAATTTACAGACATAAAGAAATAAAATGCACTAGAAGACAATATAGAATTCAATTATATGAAACATCTTCCCCCCACCTACTATTATTGTTAGCTATATTTTTCCCAATGAATAATTAACTGCATTTACTCTGCAAAATCATCTCTGGATTTTCTAGCTTACAGCTTTCTCCCTTGATCACTTTGTATCTGAGCCACATCTTTGTCAATTAGCATATATATCTTTGAATTTTTTTTATTTTAAATATACAGCCTACTTCCTCAACAAGATCATAAGTCTCTTGATCAGGAACCATGTATTATTCCTTCTTAGATCTTCAAAGCCAGATGCTTTGTTTTGCAGGGTGGATGTCTTATTTACATTTTCCCTCAGTTATCATAAAAGTGAAATGTGAACTCAGAGAATGGAGCAACCTCGAGGCCCACACTCCTATGAAGCTGTGTGTTGCAGGTACACCAAATTCATTTATGCATTCCTAAAGCAAAAGAATTATGTCTTTTCTCAGGTTTTATCTCTTGTTTTTTGTTCTGGCATGATACATGATACATAGCCGATATGACAATGTTAAGCAAAGGATGGACAGTAGAAAGGGAGGGAGAAATCATGGGAGGGAAGAATGAATTGAAGTTTTGGTTATATTTTTTTACATTTTTGGTACTGGAGATTTAATCCAGAGGCATTTTACCACTGAGCTATATCCTAAACCCTTTTATTTTTATTTTTTTAAATTTTGAGACAGGGTCTCACTAAGCTGCTTAGGGCCTCACTGAGTGCTGGCCTTGAACTTTCGATCTTTCTCAGTCTCCTGAGTTACTGGGATTATAGGCATGTGTCACTGCACCCATCTGAACCTTGGTTTTAAGGAATGAACTGGAATATGAGAAAAAGCAGAAATTCTAGGCAAGAGGGACATTATGAGCAAGGCAGAATTTTTTTTATATTGGCAGTGTGTGTGACACTGTGTAGACCATTCTAAGTGTAATGAGAAACCCACTTTATGATGCCATGGGACTTTATGTTCATGCTTTGAAGGACATACTGTGAAAGTCAGAAGGAATCTTTTAGAATTGAGGCGAGAGGCAGTGGAACTATTACAGATTCTGAAGACAACAAAAAGTATATTTAGGAAAACTGCATTGGAATGGCATCTTGTAAGACAGATGAGAAAGGAAACTTTCAAGAAGAAAAATCAATTAAGATTCGAATGTAATCCTGAGGTGATGAACTTAATCTACAACGGAGTCCACAAAATAGAAATTGTTTTACAAAGAAAAAATCAGCAAGATTTGGTGATTTATTGAATACAAAGGTAAGAGATAGAGACATAACAAATATTCTCAGAACTCTAATGGTGAGGGAGGTTATACTGGTGCCATAAATTAAGGATGTATGTTGTTTTGAGGAAAGTGACAAATTTAATTTTGGACATGATTTTACATAGTACTTAGTAATTCAAAGGAAGCTATACTATGATTTTTTAATAAAGGAATATAAAGAATAAAGAGCTAGGAAACTAGGTGTGGCATGGGGTAGTAGAAAGAACTTCCCATCAGAGACAAAATCAACAAGGCAGCCAGTTTAGTGCAGAGCGTGGGGTACTTACTATATTAAATTATTATTGTCATTAAGTCACCTAACATCATCTTCATGTTTCTTAAAGTATTAAAAAGGAACATCAATTTCTGCTATGATTACCACATTATAAGGATAAAATAAAATGATTATCAGAATTTAAGGAAACTGTCAAATCTTACGTAAGTTATAAAGCAGAAATCTCATATCCACTTTCAAAAAATTGCAACATGGTTGGAAGTGCAACTCAGTGGTAGAGTATGGGCCCTGGGTTTGATCTCTAGCACCAGGAAGGGAAAAAAAAAGATAGCAAAACTGTGGAGAGCACAGAACTTATTTTGTAGGATTGGTTGAGGTTTCTTCCGTCAACCAAAAAACTCTGTTCTTCTGAGTGTAAAAGAAGACCAAGGCATTGTCTAGCCATTTCACAAATTTGTTCTACAGAGTTCAGCAAACACGTGAACACAGACCCTGAGTAGGTAGAAGGTAGACAAAGTAGCACTGGGTGACAAGGATCCATGGCACTCTGAGTTATGGTAGATCCATGAAGAGTTGGAACCAGGTAAAAGGAAGGGATTGGATCCCTGGGGATGTTGATTAAGTGAGGAGAGAAAGCATTCAATAATTAAAAAGCACATGAACTCTGGATTGTGTTTATCTTTGTTGAAGTTAACTAAGTCACTACTTGTAACATGGGCACAATAAGAGGACCTACCTTCTGTGGTTGTTGTGAAGATATGAGGAGATAGAGAGTAAATAATATATTCCAGCTAACATTTTTTAAAGAAAACAATGTTAAATCCACTTTGATCACTATGAAGACACCACTCATTTCTGGTTGAAGTTATTAAATACAAGAAATATTCTAAAAGATCCATAGCTAAAGAGAACAGGGGAAGGATTCTTAACATTAATACTTACAGCTTGAAATTTTTATATATTATTTCTTTATCTTCATAATAGGAGCAGAATAAAATAAAATACAATTGTAAATGAAACTGGAAACAATTTTTAATGGAAAACTCATTGGAAGCAGAAGGAAAAGGCAGGATGGGTCTTTGGTATTGGACTTGTGGGAATTGAATGAAAGTGTGAAATATGACTTCATCTGATTCCTTTCTGCATCTTCTGTTTTCATACATCTATCACTATTCAAAAGTGAATGTTTAAATAATGTGTGATTGTTAGTCAAATATGGTTTGGCCTTTATATACTATTTTATCCGAAGTTCACTTACATAATTAGGAATGGTGCTATAATACAAAGCAAGGGTTTTATATTACACCAGGAAACTTTAAGTTCTATGAAATAGAGGCCACATTCCAGCAAACTAGCAAATCTTTTTTTTTTTTTTTTAAATCCCTATTCATACACAATTCAGAATGATGTAATGCCAGGTTATATATCAACTAAACTATTCTTTTAATGAATCTCTGACCCAAATGCTTGTTGAATCTGTCTGGAATTTATAAGTTGATAGCATGCTAAAGAAATGAATAAACTCTAGCTTACAACTCATATCCCACAGAAGAACCAAAATCATTCCATTGAAGATGCTTACATCTTCCTTATCTAGCTTTTTTTTTGTTTTTTTAATTTTTTTTTTGAGATAATACACATGCTATAATAACACCTCAGATCATTCTGATCATATCTTCTCAATTGACCCCTTAAATACCAATATTGACTCACAAGCCTAAACCAAACATGAAGTGCTTTCTGGTAGGGCCTGAGGAAATTTAAATAGCTATTAGCATGTTCTTAAACTTCGAAGTGCTTGAACTGCCAAAGGCAAAGGTTATTACAAAACTGAGGCTCAGTCCACAAAATCTGCTACAGTACATGGGCTGGGTACAAGAAAATCATAAAGAGACAGAAGGAGTTAGAAGTGCACTTGCAGCAGCCTTTCATCTTCAGGAATGGCAGAGTGCCTTGGATCCCTCTATAAATTTGCCATGCCCTTGGCATTTGCCACATCAAACTGGCAAGAAACATTCTCCCTGGCCTAAAGGTCACAAATCCTTCTACCCTGCCCTGATTATTGCACAAACTTTCATACAGTACCCTTTCATGAATGCTTTGCTCCCCCACCTACACATTTCCTCTAGAACCAGCACCTTGTGAAACAAATAATTAATTTCCACTTCTTTTCAGATCAGAGCACTACCAAGCAGATGACTCAGTCTGAAATATGGGCCCAGTGCTAGATGAGGGTCTCTTAGCTCATGAACTCAAAGGTGGAGAATTGGAATAGCTTTGTAGAACATTCTAATATCCCTTAATGAAAATGGGTCTTCTATGAATGCTCTTACCACCTTCTTGCTCCCCATCTGCATCTATTATACTTTGGAATGCTACCTTGCTTGTCATATGAATTCTGAAAAATGATTAAAAAAATAACATGTTTTTGACTTCTCAAAAAACATATCTTCAGGGTTGAGAGTGTAATCCAGTAGTAGAGTGCTTGCCTAGCATGTACTGGGTTTAATCCCCAGCACCACAAAGAGAGAGAGAGAGAGAGAGAGAGAGAGAGAAAATTTCATATAATGTTCAATAGTAGAATCTGTTAACTGTTCTGAAAGAGGCCTAATGTCCCTGTGTAGGTAATAAAAGCAACCTGTGTTTGGAAGTAAAATAATTTGGGACAAATCCTACCTTCCTTACTTGATAAGCCAGTGTAATGCTAGGTAAGTTATTTTACCTCTTGGAGCTTCAAGTTTATCTGATCAAAGGAGGATTAATAACATTTGTTTTTCTGGGTTGTTATGAAGATTAAAAGGTACAAAACATGTAGGAATCTCTAATAAAATAATACTCAGTACATAGTAGCTCCCTTTTAGCACAGTTTCAGTTTCTCCCATTTTTTTTAATCAGTAATTTTTGATTATCTGATTTAAAGTGTTTTCCTATTTCAAAAAGTTTCTTGAACTGGGTGTAGTGATGCACACCTATAATCCTAGCAGCTTGGGAGGCTCAGGCAGGAGGATCGCAAGTTCAAAGCCAGCCTCAGCAGTTTAGGGAGGCCCAGAGCAAGTTAGTGAGACCCTGCCTCAAAATAAAAAATCAAAAGGGCTGGGGATGTTTCTCAGTAGTTAAGCACCCCCAGGTTCAATCTCCAGTACCAAAAAAAAAAAAAAAAAAAAAAAAGGTTATTTTATCAAATGGATATAATGATCAGTAACTATGTGGATATTTTGAGAATGTACATATAGTACTTACCGTTTATATTAGATACATATACTCAATATGTCCCATTATAGTCACAAAAGTATTCTCATTGAATCACACCTACTTCTGAAAGAAAATCAGATAAGTATACACACAGGCACTCAACACACAGCAAAGCTAGCTAATGGCTTAAGAAAGCTACTTTTCAACTTTAGAATAATGCTTTTCAGTTTTAGGCTAGGATCTACAATTCTAATATAGAAAGTTCTCAAATTTTACTCCAAAATATTGTCAGTTAATTCACATGTGTCTTTACATTGAATCACTGTGTTCATTTAAAATGGAAAAATGCATAAAAACTTTTATTCCTCATTTTCCTCCTCCCAAGACTTCTGAAAATAGGTTTTACCTGTCTTTTAAATCCTACAGAACCAAGGATAAAGAGAAGCTAGAAGCCTAGAAAAATAGGCAACAATTGAGATATTCATAAGACATTGGTGGAAATGGGCATTGATCATGAAGACAGGACATTGGGCTGTAAACTCTATGGCATGTGCCACATTCATAGATCAAATGCATAGTGAAAAATAGTTCTCGCTAGATTTCTTAGACCCATCCCCTTGGGAGTGTTCAGCATTGCTCTTCTCTGCCCTCAATGGGGTAACAATTCCAATCACTCAGCTTGTGTGTTGTATTTTTTAAAACTCAATACTGCAATAAAATCTGTCAAGTCTTTTTGGAAATTAAATGTATAGGATACGCTCTAAGGACATAAAATAGGATATTTCTATTGGATTTTTATGTTTATTTGAATAGTCATACTATGTATTGCAGAAGCTCAACTCAAATACAAATTTAGACATCATCAATGTATTTGATGAAGGACATCAAAAGTGTATTATATAAATTATGTCGTGACCATGGCACTGGACTTAGTTTTCTAGCTTATAAAAGCATACTTTCAAAAACAAATAAAGCTAATATGACGATTGCAAATAATAAGGTAAACTAATTTGTCATTTTTATTCTCTTGTTTTTGTGGTACTGGGGATTGAACCCAAGATCTCACACATACTAAGCTACACCTCAGTCATAGTCTGTCATTTTTAATACATTTTCATGATTAGGAATAAAGTTTGTCATCCATTCTGTCCTGTAGTTTTAAACTTTATAGTTTATCTCTGTATGTCTCCCATATGGGAAAGTATCAGGAAAAGGAAAGATTCCAGTTCTTCTGCATTATTCACAGCCTTATGTGTAAAGCATACCTCCAAGACCCAGTATTATTTCATAATGTAATGGGTTGAAATGTGTCCATCATAATGGTTTGAAGTCCTAACCTTATGGTATCTCAGAATGTGATTTTATTTGGGAATGATGTCATTGTAATTATAACTTGCTATAGTAAAACCTACTGGAGTAGGGTGGGCCCTTAATTCAATATGGCATCCTAATAAGGAGACACAGATTTGGACATAGATGCAGAGGGAATAGAGCTTTGTGAAGACAGAGGCAGTGACTGGAGTTACACTGCCACAAGACAGGGAATGCCTTGGCCTATGAGAATCTGGAACATGCAAGGAAGGAACTTCACCTAGAGGCTTTGAAGGTGAAATGGGACTGCCAACGCCTTGATTTTCGATTTCTGCCCTTTGGAACTATAAGACAATGAATTACTATTGGTTTAAACCACTCAGTTTGTGATACTTTGTTATGGCAACCCAAGGAAACTAACACACACAATTTCACAAGTCTCCTAATCTTCCTGCCTTCTGAATTTAGGACTCCTTTCCCCAATTTTGGTTTTGTTTGACCCTCAGACTTAAAACTGCGTTTACTTTTTCTGGCTTTCAGGTTTTCTTTCTTTTCCTAGTCATAATTAATAATCGTCTTCCAATGACTTTTATGAAATAGAGGTATGTGGGATCCAGTCCAAATTAGTTTGAAGGAAATAACTGTTACTTGTTTAGCAATTTTGCAAACCTACTGCTAATCACAACCATATTTTTAAAATTATATTGTACAAGCCTTAAATCAGGTAAACTAAAAGGTAATAAATCATCCAAATTCATTATTGCTTTCTAATTATTTGACTATATTTTACTACTCTATGTTCTTGAGCATTTATTTACATCAATGATTTATTAGTATTAGTTTATTTACATCCATTTTATCCGTATGATGAAAGCACTATGGAATGTTATACTACTGCCCATCTTTTCCCAATTCACATTGGCAGCTCCACATCAGCCTTGGTGTAAATATTTGCATAATAAAAATTGTCAAAGCTACAAATCAATTGTTTTTATATTTTCAGGAAGCAAATTGTAAACATTTACCAATATGGCATTGAAATAGACTATAAAGTTCATTCTATAACCAAATTGGGGTGGCTAGAGAAGACCTGGCCAAGATTAACTGAAGAGATCTCTTTATGGGCTCTACATTGAAATTTTCAGTAGGAATTCAGAGCTCTTGAAAATAAGACAAAGCAAATAAACTACTCTATTACAAATAACGATGGCAGAGAGATTTGACAAGGATTGTGAAAAGGGGATAAGGGAGACTTAGATGCTGGTGACCTACTTTTAGTATTGTCTACTAAATCTCTCAGGGAAGTGGTTAGCTCTGATTATAAATATTAATTAGATTTCAATGAGAGCACTATTCAAAGGCTCTGTGCTTCTTAGGCAGGTATATTTTGGATGCATAGAAGATAGATAGCCAGCAATAGATGTGGTATACTTATGTACAACTTGCTCACACTGGTGATAAACCAGATGATATCACTAAGTAAAATAGACCAAAGCAACTACAAAACCATAGGTGAATCAAATGACCCTATAAACAGGGCAGATAAAACCACAGTAGTGCTGGCTGATATGCAATTCCACCATATAAGGGAAAGGTCAACATTCTTTCCCTTTACTATGACATCTTCCTTGTTACACCTATAAGCTGAACAGTAATATTTATAGGAACAGCAGTTCTGCTCCTTTAAAAAAATTTTTAAGAATGGAATACCCATTAAATGGTTACTTCTAAAAATTCTTAAGGGTAATTTGAGGCAGTTGGCTGCTTGATATTCTTCTTCACTGTGGGGAGTGGAGTCTCAGGTTAGAGACTGTGCCCTAGTCCTTGAACTCTGTGCCAGCAATAGCTAGGAATGCTGCAGACTTTCAACCAGTGCCAGAGAGAAGGGGTAAGGCCTTTCTTCTTTTAACCACAATGCCAGCAGCAGATTAAGGAGTGGTGTTACCCACACTACACCAAGTCTCACTGAGTCTACTTTTGCTGTAAGTCCTGTGTTGCATACCCGGAAGTGTTCTAAGTGTGGAATGTGCGAAGCATGCATCACCTCAGTCTGTTGTGACTGAGGCATTCTTTTAAAACCTGTCATCTGAGTCCAACAATGTCACTATTTAATTAACCATTGGGTTTTATATATATACATACAAAATAAGGAAGAGGCTCCCTTTCCTTCTCTGTGAACACAATCCAACTGGATAATAAACAGTCTCTTAAAGTTCTCCACAGTTTACCACTCATATTTAGATAGCTATTGCATTTTAAATAAGAAAACAGGCAAATCTAGCTCATACTTAAGGCAGTCTCGATAGGAAACTTACAATAAAGTATTAAAAATTGTATTATAAATACAATGTACATTGGCTACTTTTACCATTTTACTTTTCAATATATTAGGCCTAGGGAAATTTGGGGTGTTACTGATGGATGTGAGAGGTAGGAATAGCTAGGGAGTGCTGCTAAGAGGGCTCAAAAGGTTTTCCTCTCTACCTTTACCTGTTCTTCCTATGTCCCCTTTTCTACTTGTTGCTGACCTCATTCCTAGCCCAGTTTTCATCCTGGACCCATTGCTACAGGATCTTGTCAACTAGTTTCTAGTTTCTCAAATCAAGACGTGTAATTAACATAGCAGGCCAACTACCATTGGTACAGACTGTTACACGTTTTCTCATAGATGAATCCAGTAAACAAACAAACAAAAAATCTGTTCAAGACCAAAAGGTAAAAGAACCTTGCTTTCAAATATTTGGGGTAAGAAATGTCCTCAGATTAAATAAAACAGTAAGGACAGAGTTAACACAGATGAATTATAGGTCTAGTGAAAGTTCTGTGATTCTAATATGTACTAAAAATTAGCTAAACTGGCATTCAAAATATCTCTATTTTAAACTAGAATATAATGAAGCATTAAAGAGAAATTTTTAAATGCTTAACATAATTAAGATTTTAAGTTTATGCCACTTCCATATTTCATTAGATCAAAATGTTACTTTACATATATACCACACTTCTACTATTTGGAGTTTTTTTTCTGTTGACTTTCTTGAAAAGGAAGAAAAAATCTTTCATTTTTGAGTCATCTTTAGCATCAAATACTAACTGTAGTGTCTGTGACTGGTAGCAAAAGTGGTATTCATTATTTTATGTTAATGATGATTTAACAAAAAAAATTTTATTGACTAAGTTCAAGCTAAATATTGTATCTGTAAGCTGTTTTTCTTTATGTTGAGTTTCATAAGGGTTTCATAATTAAGAAAAAGAAACTGCTCTTGACTGAAATGCAAGTCCTCCATAATTACATATCACACTACAATTCTTATGCAATGAGCTGTGGTTTTCCAAATATAGGACAAAACATGTAGTTTTATCAGTGAGCTGAGATTTAGTCGTGTTCTCCTTTGATTCCATAAATGGTGGTTCTAACTTTGAAATGGGCCACCTAACTTATAACTATTTTCTTCATTTCTTTTTAAGAGAAAGAAGTAACATACAAATTTCTGGCATGTTGACAAGAGAATTCAGCAACTCTCTCCTTGCCATGATCTATTTCATGCAGAACCTCTTTTTAGAAGGTTTCCTAGATGAGATGTGACTAAATCCAAACCCAGGGATGCATCTACCAATGTTCTTACCAGTGTAACATCTGAGTGATGTCTCTAGAAATGGAGGTCTAGAGGAACCAAGAACACAAATATTTGTCCCAGAAATAAGGGGCCTAAACTTTGTAATATTTCAATAAAAAAAGAAGATTTGTATTTTAATAGATTGAAAATAGTATCTTCCACTAAGATCATTGTCATAAACTCAACATTGAATCAGTTTTATTTTGTTTATAATAATTTACTTAATAGAAGTATCTTTAAATTTGGCACAATTCTCCTCTAAGTAGTTGAAAAATTACAGAAGACGACTTTTTTATGCTTGCTAAGCTCAATATGTTTTTCTTCCATAATTATAGTAAAAGTATCTCAGCAACAGCCCCCCCCCCCCTTTAAAATTCCACTGCTATCTCAGTGGAATTATTCTGGATATTTAATTTTTCACTTCAGTTTCAGTGATACCCTATAATTTTAGTAAGAAAATTATTTTGGATTGTACATTTTTCTTTGAACTTTTGATTAAATCTTTTCATTTTTCTGATTAGAGTAAATTGGTTAGGAAAGGCTTATAAAGTTAAATAATGTTTGATTTTAGGAAGCTGGGGATAGGAAGTAACACCAAAGTTCTTCTGCCTGTAATATTTAAAAATTATTTTAAAGGTTGTAGCTACCAGAAGATTTGGCCAGGAAAACGGAATACCTAATTCCCTAATACGGGTTCTCCCAAGTACAGCAGAAAATGTTGAAACTCTGCTCCTAGCAGGGAGGTTGCGAAATTTTGTTGCTCTTCTAATCTGTGATATACGGTACAAGGGTTGGCCCTGGTTTGGTCCACCTGCCAGTGGAGTTTAAAGTTTCGAGGCTCAGAGGAACACAATGACTTGGATCAAACAGCCTAAATGAGAAGAGGGCATTTCTGCAGCATCCAGGGAGCCGGCAAAGTCCTGCTAAACCAACTATCTCCTTTTTAACACGTTCATGCTGCGGAAAGAAACAACCGATCGACTTCCTCTTTGAATGACCAGAGATTATTTCTGACAATCCAGGATATCCCGAGAGCTAGGAGACATATGGCTGGAAAATGAAACGATCCAGGAGCGTGGCCACATCTTTATTTTTTGTCGCGTGGGGCCAGATGGGCACTCATTGAACGGAGCAGGGATGCGAACGGACAGTTTCATAATGTGAAATTTTTCCCTATAAAGCTAAACCAGATTTCGTTTCCTTCTCATTTCTTTTGGTCTCTAGTACCTGCTTTTCCTCCCTCTCTGCAATATCAATTAACTCAACTCTGCAGTAGGGTGGCCTGAAAGGAGGAGAATGAGGCGATCTCGATAACGTTAGGAAGTGTCGGAAGAGTCGCAGAGCCAGGGAACTGCGGCTGCGACCCGCCGCGCGTCCAGTGCGGATTTCGGGGTTAGCACTGCCTTGGCGGTCATGGAGTGGACCGTGCCCTAGGTCCACGGAGAATAGAGACCCGGTCGCCGAGAGGAGTTCACTGATCTTGTGGCTGGCTTGGAGGCCGTGGCTGGCTCTCATCCGTTGCATTTTAGCACCATTATCACCGTTCTCGAGAAGTCATGGAAGAGGGCCCGCTGCCAGACCTCAGAGACATTGAGCTAAAGCTGGGACGCAAAGTACCCGAGAGCCTAGTGCGCTCGCTCCGCGGGGAGGAGCCGGTTCCCGGGAAAAGGGACAGAGACCCCTGCGGGGGGAGCTGCGGCGGCGGCGGCGGCTGCTGCAGTAGCAGCAGCAGCTGCTGCAGCTTCCCTCCCTCCTTAACGTCCTCCTCTTCGTCTTCCCCAACCTCTGGCTCCCCACGACGTAGCCACTCCAGCGCCCTGGAAAGGCTGGAAACCAAGCTTCACCTCCTCAGGCAAGAGATGGTGAGTGCGATGCTCCGGTCGTGGGGTGCGGGCCCGGGTGGAAAGATAGGGTGATCAGAGAATGGGGCCAGAGAGAGGCCGTCAAGGGCTGCCGAGCACAGTACCGGGAGCGTGGGAAGTGCGGGGTTCAGAAGCACGCAGGGGGCGAGCATCCGGAGGCAGCTACTGGGAAGCTTGTTTACCATGGACTTTGCTCGCTCATGGTTTGCTACAACAGCAGTCTGGTCTACTCTGTGTACTTTCTGATAGCGCCGATTCACAACGCCCAGCTCTGACTATGTAGCTGCCAGCCCAGCTTCTCGGGCACCAGCCAACACAAGGTTTGCAGTCACTGCATCCGTTTTGGGCCTACAATGTGCCTTTACACTTTCAGAGAGGTTCAAAAGGTGGCTCAGTCCAACGCACTTACTGCAAAAAAAATGCTTCCCGGTTTGCCGAGAGGTGGCGTGGCGGGGGTCCTTGCAACCTTCCTTGTAGCTTACTCTTCCACCAGTACCGCTCCGCCTCCACCCCCACCCCCGCCCTTCTTAATGCAGCTGCAGCTGTTTCAAGGCCACTGTGGAGCATATTCTCCACAGCTGGTTCTTTAAACAGTGGCCCACTCGTCCTTGATGTGCTTATGAATAGATTGTTTCACTGTTTTGATCCAGGAAAGCAGGTGATCACCCGGCCCTGGGATTTGCTAATGACCACCTCCAACCCTTCTTCCTCAACCCTCAATCTGCAATTGTTTTCTCCGCTGTTTGCAAACGTTGGCCTAAGAATAGGACAATGGGACAAGTATAAGGTCTGAGAATGCTTGTTATTCCGGATGTACTTTGACTAAAACATTTATTTACTTGCTTTGAGCTCTTGGGCGAGTCTCTATACCTCAGTTTATTTTTAACAGTGATGAACTGATTGAAGGAAATGCTCTTACTAAATCTTCTGAAGGAAATGACCAAGAATCAACAGCATTTTCTAGCAGCTTGCAGAGGACAAAGGTTTCAACAGTGGGCTTGTGTCACCCAGGGGATGGTGAGAAGGATTTCCAACAAAAATGATCTGGTCTTTGGGCGATTTGCATTTGAAAAGTTTTCCTAGCTCCTCTTTCTGTAGTAGAAAACCCCAGGAAGGATTAAATTCCAAGCATAAAGCAATCTTGGCAAATATGTTATTGCAAAAAGTCAGTCTTCAAAAGTCATGTCCTATGTTAGAACACTAAAAAGTCTCTCTGAAAACCTCTCACTAGATCTTTAAGGCTGGTCAACTTAAGGACTTTAGTTTTTAAAGTCTCAAGTATCCATTATCTTCCTACTTGGAATGTTCAACATATTGAAAATGAATATTCATGTGACTATATGTACATTTATTTATAGTTACATTTACATGTGAATATATGTACTACATATTTGTATACCATGCACTGCAAGGACATTTATTACTATATTTACGTTTCACTGCCTAAATACACACACATACACAAGTCATAAGTATTAGTCATTCAGTTAGTATTTATTAAACATTTACTATATCCTGACAATTAACTGCATGCTGAAAATGCAAAATGAAAATGTCAAGGAGCTTGTCTATTAAGGACTCTCATTTATTATTTATTATTTGTAGTATGCCAAAACAAGTATGTTGAAGAATTATATAGGATAAAGGCAAAAATCTTGTTATTTTCGACTAAGGATATCTTCTAGACATATTTTTCTTAATTACAATTTCAAAGTAGATAAAAATCTATTTCCTCAAACCAGATCTGGCATGTATAATATGGTATATTAATAATTTTTTTTAAAAAAGCAAATAGAAAAAGTAACAAATTGCTAAGTTTACATTATATTTTGTATGTGAAGCTTCATTTTCTATAGACTTGGAAGAATTATTGCCAAAACAGATGTTTTTTGTGATAACACTCTTACAAAGTTCTTCATTTAGAAATTTCACAAACTATGCAAGTTTAGAAAGAAGGGATTGATAAAGGTATATTTCTTTGCCAAAAAGACCATTCCATCCTTTTAGCATCTATGGATGCTAAACATCTCAACTTCATTACAATTGTAAAACAACATTTATTTTTACAAAGAGTTGGAAGTTTTGTTATAGACGCTAAACAGATGTAGTTCTGCAGTTCTTCCTATCTTCTCCTAACATCCCCCAGTAGAGAAGTTAAAGAACTAGACTTGGCTACAACATCTTAATCATTTCTATGTTCTTTTCTCTGCTATTCCATGGATATTATGTTAACGTCCTCAGTATTATGTGTGACCCCATCCATATCTTATTCTCAGAATATTGACTTGTTGACACATTTTTTCTTCTGGATACTGTGGAATTATTAGGCTTTGGGCCTGCCCTCAGAACTCTTTCCTAAAAAACACCTTAGCTATGTGCAAACCTTCCCAGAGGTGCCCAGGAATTATGACTTTCTTCTTTTCCTATCAAAATGGATGTGTACACCAATGACATGGTACAACATACACTTGCAGCAAGTTTCTCACAACACTTAAGGTTCTTTATATACACATGATTTTATCATTATATCTCTCACCTCCTTTTATATTTTTATGGATAATTTCCCTAATTCTTGTGTATAATGTTACAGTCACTGTTGTTAAAGATCTGTGAGATGAGCTGTAAAGCAAACGACTTGACAAAGAGTTTGAAGAAGGATGAGAAACTATTCTATGGTGAAACTTCTTAATGCTGAACCACTTATTGACAACACAAATAGTGTGATAAGTACTAGAAGGTATAGGATGAAAAAACAACGGAAAAGAAAATTTGCAACCATATATATGATACAGTAGGCCAATTCAAGGTAACTTCCAGTATTCTTTTGGGAGGGAACAAGTATTCCAAATACAAAGTGTTTTTATTTAAATTTAGAGATAAGGGAATTTGACAATACATTAAACAAAGGCAGAGACATACATAGGAAATTTATTATGAAATTAAAAATAGGATTGGGCCTCTTACACAAAGTCTGACCAATAATATTTGTTTACTACTGTTCAGTTCACTTTTTTGTCTGTCATATCAGTAGAGCATAAGGAAACTAGGAAAGAGGAGGTATTTTCACCCACATTTTTTGAAGGAGATCATTGTGTTCTAGAGAGTGGTTGAGGAAGCAGGCCAAGGTCACACAGCTAATAAGAGAACAGAACCAGAATTTGAACTCATATCATCTGACTCCATACTATGATTTTTCCCCATGGCAGTGTATATTCCAATTATTTCTCTTCAAAATAAAGTATGACTCTTTTAAATCTGTAGTATCTCAAAATCCAATGAAGTGTGAAGGGACTCACCAAAACAAGCCCTCAGAATGTGTGGCAGGGTTTGTTTTATATTTGGATTCACTCAATACTCAATAATAGTTATTAAGCTCCTACTGTGTGTGTCAAGGCTGCCTCTGACCTAGGGATGTAGAACAAAATTGTGAGGTCCTATGTTTGGAGTTTTCATTCCATTGAATATGCAAAGACTTATTTTGAAAAATCTTCTGAAGAATGCGATTTAATATTGATTATTAAATATTACTGTTTTTAAAATCTTACAATACCCAAAATCTTTTCCAATAAGTGTAAATACTCTCTATCAAAATCTCTTTCAGTGTGTTATAATAAATTTTATATCTTCTTTTGCAAGATAGTCAAAAGGTTTCAATGCTATTTCAATATGTCTATGTCATACTCCTAGTTTGAGAGTGAAATTACTTTCATCAGTTTACTCTAGAGGAAGTTTTGAAATGAATAAGATTATGAAGGCAACTACTAAAATATGGAAAATTAAAGTCAGGAGTTTAATATACCCTGCCAAATTTATCTTTCTAGACAATGACTATGAAAAAAAATCTACCTATTGATGCCACATTCTAGATTCTAATCTTCTATTATGTAGAGGTGGTTTATCAATCTTAAAATACTACAGTGCCATTATGAAAATTGGTTAAAAGGTACTGTGTCCTGATATCCTTATTTTGGCAATATTTGTTCAGTAGTTAAATAAGAGTAATGAATAAGAAATCTGAAACTAGTTACTTATCTTTTCTTACAGTTAACGTAGTCAAGTTCCTCACCTTATCACTCACCTGTTTTAATACAGTTCCCTAAGTGACACTCAGGACAAGATAAACACACACATATATGCAGAAAAATAAACAAATTATAATAGGAAAACATAAATATAAATGTTAAAATTCCTGAAAATGGTATATTTTTACTTTGGTTTTATTGACATTTTATATTACTGATGTTTTCCCCTTGTTTTAAAGATCTTGTTCACTTTTATAATAAAAAGGAGAAATGAAAATACTTTTTAAATTCCCTAAAACTTTTTTTTATTATAAAATTAATTTCACATTGCTTTGGGCATACTTCAAAGTAGGCTAGGAGATTTTTATCCTTTAGATACCCTGAGGTAGAAGCTGGAAAGTGGAAGTTATCTTCCTTGATGAGTTCCCAAGATAACCAAAGTGATACTATGGGAATATAATTTAGCCAGAGAAAGGTTACAAACCAACATGTCAGCAGGTGCTGAAGCCAAAGCAGACATCAGATATAAGTGTTGAGCAAAACAGATATAACTGAGGAGATATCTTACAGGAAAAGTGTCTTGTGCAAGAATTAAAAGTGATAGCAACTATGCAAAGTAAGGGCTTCATATTAATGATAAAGACATCAAGGAAATGAGAAAGCTGATTCCTGATGGTGGCTTTTTCTGCCATTTTGCCCACAGAATGTTAATACACATACTTAATTGAATAAATATATCTTGTTTAAACATATTTCCTTAATCAGTGGATCCCAGATTAACAGCAGAGCAAATAAATGCAGTAATGTCACTTTATTAGGAACCCAGACATAATTTAGACTTATACATAACTCAGAAACATTGAACTTTCAAAAAGCCACAGTTCTGTCCTGTACCTGGGAATGTATATTGGAATGATTGATGCACACATGAAAAACATTTTCTGACAGAAAAAATCTTATCTACTCTTCAGGTGACACAGCCACAGCCATACTGCCCTGTTCAAGAGGGACAGGACAAGAGTATTTAGGACATTCTTTTTTTTTTTTTTTTTTTTTTTTTTGGTAGTTGTTGTATATATAACAATAGCATGTATTACAATTCATATTACATATATAGAGCACCTTTTTACATAACACTGTTTGAATACAAAGTATATTCATACTATTCATGTCTTCAAATCATGCATTTAGGATACTGATATCTATCTCATTTTACCATCTTCTTTTTTTTCTTCCTTCCCTTCATACCCCCTTGCTCTCTCCTTTCTCCTCCCTCCCCATTGACCTTTCTAGTGTTCCTGTAATCCTCCTACATTCACCAACCCAACCCCACTGTGAATCAGCCTACTTATATCAGAGAAAACATTAGGCATTTGGATTTGGGGGATTGGCTAACTTCACTTAGCATTATGTTCTCTAACTTCATCCATTTACCTGTGAATGCCATGATTTTATTCTATTTAATTGCTGAGTAATATTCCATTGTGTATATATACCACATTTTCTTTATCCACTCATCTACTGAGGGGCAGCTAGGTTGGTTCCACAACCTAGCTATTGTGAATTGAGCTGCTATAAACATTGATGTGGCTGTGTCCCTGTAGTATGCTGCTTTTAATTCCATTGGGAATAGACCTAGGAGTGGGATGGCTGGGTCATAAGGTGGATCCATTCCCAGTTTTCCAAGGAATCTCCATACTGCTTTCCATAATAGCTGCACCATTTTGCAGTCCCACCAGCAATGTATGAGTGTGCCTTTTTTCCCACGTCCTCTCCAACATTTATTATTGTTTGTGTTCTTGATAGCTGCCATTCTGACTGGAGTGAAATGAAATCTTAGAGTTGTTTTGATTTGCATTTCTCTAATCGCTAGAGGTGTTGAACATTTCTTCATGTATTTGTTGATTGATTGTATATCTTCTTCTGAGAAGTGAAAATCTTCTTCTGAGAAGTGACTTTTCAGTTTCTCGGCCCATTTATTGATTGGGTTATTTGTTTTTTTGATGGTAAGATTTTTGAGTTCTTTATATATTCTAGAGATTAGTGCTCTATCTGATGTGCATGTAGTTAAAAATTTGTTCCCAATTAGTTGGTTCTCTATTCACCTCATTGATTGTCTGTTTTGCTGAGAAGAAGCTTTTTAGTTTGAATCTATCCCACTTATTGATTCTTGATATTAATTCTTGTGCGACAGGAGTCTTATTAAAGAACTTGGGGCCTAAACCAACATGTTGGAGATTAGAGCTTACTTTTTCTTCTATTAGGTGTATTGTCTCTGGTCTAATTCCTAGGTCCTTGTTCTACTTTGAGTTAAATTTTGTGCATGGTGAGAGATAAAGGTTTAATTTCGTTTTGCTACATATAGATTTCCAGTTTTCCCAGGACCATTTGTTGAAGAGGCTATCTTTTCTTCAATGTACATTTTTGGCACCTTTGTCTAATATAAGATAACTGAAATTATATGCATTAGTATCTGTGTCCTCTATACTGTACGATTGGTTGACCAGCCTACTTTGGTGCCAATACCATGCTATTTTTGTTACTCTTGCTCTATAATATAATTTAAGGTCTGTATAGTAATGCCAACTGCTTTACTTTTCTTGCTAAGGATTGCTTTAGCTATTCTGGGTCTCTTATTTTTCCAGATGAATTTCATGACTGCTTTTTCTATTTCTATGAGAAATGTCATTGGGATTTTGATTGGAATTGCCTTAAATCTGTATAGCGCTTTTGGTAGTATGGTCATTTTGACAATATTAATTCTGCCTATCCAAGAACAGGGTAGGTCTTTCCATCTTCTAAGGTCTTCTACAATTTCTTTCTTTAGGGTTCTGTAGTTTTCGTTATAGAGGTCTTTCACCTCTTTTGTTAAGTAGATTCCCCTGTATTTTTTTTTTTTTTTTTCTATTGTAAATGGGGTAGTTTTCGTCATTTCCCTTTCAGAGGGTTTGTCACTGATGTACATAAATGCTTTTGACTTATGGGTATTGATTTTGTAACCTGCTATATTGCCAAATTTATTTACTAGTTGTAAAAGTTTTCTGGTGGAATTTTTTGGATCTTCTAGGTATATTATCATATCATCAGCAATAGTGCTAATTTGAGTTCTTCTTTTCCTATCTGGATTTCTTTAATTTCTTTCATTTAATTGCTCTGGCCAGGGTTTCAAGTACTATGTTAAATAACAGTGGTGAAAGGAGGCATCTCTGTCTTGTTCCTATTTTTAGAGGAAATGATTTCAATTTTTCTCCATTCAAGATGATGTTAGCCTGGGGCTTCGCATAAATAACTTTTATAATGTTGAGATATGTTCCTGTTATCCCTAGTTTTTCTATTGTTTTAAACATAAAGCAGTGTTGTATTTTTTTGAATGCTTTTCCTGCATCTATTGAGATGATCATATGGTATTTTTCTTAAAGTCTATTGATGTGATGTATTACGTTTATTGATTTCCATATGTTGAACCAACCTTGCATCCCTGGTATAAACCCTACTTGATCATGGTGCACTATCTTTTTGATATGTTTCTGTATTCAATTTGCCAGAATTTTGTTGAGAATTTTTGCATCTGTATTCATTACAGATATTGGCCTGAAGTTTTCTCTTTTGGCTGTGTCTTTGCCTGGCTTTGGAATTATTGTAATATTGGCCTCATAGAAAGAATCTGGAAGAGCTCCCTCTTTTTCTATTTCCTGAAATAAGTTGAAGAGTATTGGTATTAGTTCTTCTTTGAAGGTCTTGTAGAACTCGGCTGTGAACCCATCTGGTCCTGGGCTTTTTTTGGTAGGTAGCTTTTTGATGGCGTCTTCTATTTCCTCACTTGAAACTGATCTGTTTAAATTGTGTATAGCTTCCAGATCTAGTTTGGGCAATTCATATGACTCTAGAAATCTGTCAATGCCTTTGATATTTTCTATTTTATTAGAGTAGAAGTTTTCAAAGTAATTTCTAATTATCTTCTGTATTTCTGAGGTGTTTGTCATAATATTTCCTTTTTCATCACAGATGCTAGTAATTTGATTTTTTTCTCTCCTTTTTTTCGTTAGCATCGCTAAGGGACTGTCAATTTTATTTATTTTTTCAAAAAAACAAATTTTGGTTTTATCAATTCTTTGAATTGTTTCTTTAGTCTCAATTTCATTAATTTCATCTCTGATTTTAATTATTTCCTGTCTTCTACTGCTCTTAACATTGATCTGTTCTTCTTTTTCTAGAGCTTTGAGGTGTGATGTTAAGTCATTTATTTGTTGGTGTAGGACATTCTATTATCTAAACACTTTCCTGTTGAAACCTTAAAACTCGATTAGTTTACCATTGTGTGTGTATTATCCTATTAAAGCCTTGTAATACTCTTTTAACTAGGTGTAATGTTCACAACAATTTTATAGATGAACCTTGAAGTTTATTGAAGTTAATGCTTAAGATAGTAAGGGGATGAGCCAGATTGAGGTTGAGCTCTGAGCTTTAACCAAGCCCATACTATATCACTTTTCAGCTTTCTATGTGTTTTAGAATACCTCAGCACTCATGTTGACACTCAAAATTAAATGTATGTATCTGTTCCTTTTCTAGAATTTCAAAACATTTAACATGTTATAATGTATGGTATTTAGTATATACTCTTTACTGTCAACTGCACATTGGTTTTAATTTTTAGTTTTAAGAAACACTTCCTGGATAATATAGCTTGCTTTTATATTAATTAATAATGATTAATTATCTCATTGTAATTAAAATTGTATGTTTTATCCTTTGGGTATTATAAATTAGGACAACTGAAGTGAGATAGAATTAAGTCTTCTCATTTTCCATATAATTAGTGAACAGAATGAGATTGTTGCTATATTAATGCAAGGTTTTAACACCAGTGTCCAAAATAGTGAGATACATCTGGTATGACTCAGTGATTGCCAGGGAAGGCTAGTGTGTTAACTTTTTTTGTGATGTTTTGGGCAAAACGAATTTACCTAAACTTGTCTATGTCAACTTATTTGCCAACCAAACAAAGCTTAAGAACAAAACTGAGAGGAAGTTGGCCCCTCTCCAGGCAATAAAGTTCAGTTTTCAAAGTTGCTCTATTGAGAGAACCACCTGGAATTCCCTGGCTGAGAATTTAATCATAAATAGCTGCTATTAGCTTTTTATTTATAAGTGCAAAGTTAACTTTGTTTCTAGGTTTTTTTCTTAACTTCATAAATTTTTTAAATTATTATTCAAATGATACACACTGTTGCTAAAACATAAACAGTATGGAAGGATCTTAAGCGGAAAGTAAGCTTCCTACATCCCCTTTTCCAAGTTCTGTTCCCTACAGATGACTACTAAATAATTCTTTATGAATTCATATAAACATATGCAAACAGTTTGTTCTATAATAATATAGAACATCTATAATTATAGCCATAGAAATATATATGTATATATATATGTATATATATGTATATATATATACACACACACATATATGTACTTATATATAGTTTGTAAATATATATATATGTACTTATATATAGTTTGTAAATTAAGACTGTTAGAAACACTTGATTCAGCTATTTTTCTATGTTCAACAGTACTTGCCATTGATTCTTTTATTTTTATTACATATAATACACACACATACTTTGCTTCAAATCACAACTTAGAATACTATGACTCTGAATAGATTATTGGCATGTATATATTATTTTTGCAGCACATACTACATCTGAGTCAATAAATTTGGTATGGAACATCCCTCCACAGAAGTAGCACCTCAAGTGACTAGTGCCAAAGTAGGAATTGGCCACTTCTACCCTTTCTGCAAATTGCTTAATAACCAATTGATGGCTCAGGATTTTTAGCCATTCTGGCTTTAGTGGTTAAAACCAGTAATGGAAGGTCCAACATTTGAAGGCAAAGAAGTTGAAAAGTAAGCTCAGATATTTACAAACCATTCTACAGTCTCTTCATAGGAACTTATGAAAGCCTTGTGTTTCTTGCTAGAAATAATTAAATAGAAAATATTACATAAATATCAAATGAGTTTTTAGAGAGAAAATTAGAACTTAACTGAGATTTTCAAAAATTATTAGAAATGAATAGCACTACAGAAAAAGCCCCTTTTGAGGATTTTACAGAAATCATGGACAAGAATCTGAAACCATACTCTAGTCTTTTACCATTTTAAAATGTAATGATAAAATCATATTACTAAGAAATAATGCACAAGGATCCACCTAGTATAGCTTAATTATATCATGCAGATCTGTGATTTTAGCCACACCATTAAACTTAATGAGTTGGTGGCTGACTAAATACTATGCATTGACAAAAATCCTTTTGCTGTTAAAGCACATTATTGTTTTACAGATTTTTATAAGTCTCTGGGGCTAAAGATTTCCACAGAGTAAAAGTCTGACAGAATTCTAAAAGTATGGCTTCATTTGTCCCTTCCCTCTTGTGTCAAATTTTAGGTTATATATTCCAACTTGGTTATTAATATTGCTCACTATCTTTTCCTCCCACAGTATAATCACCTCAGGGGCAGAAGCTGTGACTAGCCAACACTTGTACCTCTTTAACACCTGGACATTTAGTTAGGGATTAAATACTTGTATAATGTGTGAATTGAAGTCCACCTTAATGCTGCTTCCCACTTTTGGTTTGAAATACACTAGCAATATTTCCTTTTTTGGAGCAGAAGAAAGAACCCAAAGCCTCCTTTGCCTCCCACCAGCCAAGCCCAGTCACTTGGAACTTAGTTTCTTGATGAAAGAAAGCCTCATACATCTTTCAGCTGTCTGTTATTGTGATAATTGAATTTAAAAACAAAATAACTTTTCTGCCTATATTGAAATGGTGCAGTAGATTTTCCTCTTGGTTGTAGGACCTACTCTACCATCAGATTGTGCCAATCTCAGGGACCACTGCTCCTAGCAGTGTTGCAGAGTGTGGAAATGAAAGTTAGTTGTTTTTCTTCACCCATAAGTGCACCAAGAGTATGCACACATTAGGTTTTGCCACCCTCTTTTCCTATTCTGGGATGAGATTTTGAGTTTTCAGGGCAAAAACAAGAATTTTTAAAAGAACCAGATTTCTAGTACTATGTACTATAAATATTGATACGTGGTATAATCTACATGATTTTAGCTGAAAATAATCATTCAATTTTACAGCCTAAGTTAGTACCTGTGGAGCACAAGGATGTGAATTCTCTGTCCTTAGCATAGCCCTCAGAATAAAGTTGGGAATTTACAGGTGCATTGTGAGGTGGACCAGTTATATCTGAGGTGTTTGAAGCACTCAGCAAACTTGTGGTAAGCAATACATATGCAATGTCCAGATAGATAAGCTGAATGAATAAAATAAGAAAGACTATTTCTTGAATTCTCATTCATTATAGATTCTAAAAATTGGTAAGAGTTTCATTGAATTAATCCATTTGTGTGGTGTGTGTGTGTGTGTGTGTGTGTGTGCACACGCTTGAATTTGGGACCAGATTAGAAAGATTAAAAATGTCTATCAAATTTCCTACTAGTGACTTACATCACTTTTTCCTACTAGTGTTTTTCCTCTAGTGTTGCAACTGAACAATCAGCTGTATCTGTATGTGTTTACTTCTGGATATTTTTCTTTGTCTCTACATGAACTTTTAAAATACTCACTTTCCCAAAGGTATTACCAGTCTTTCCACCTTCCAAGAAACTCCACTATATGAGATTTTGCTGCTTTTAATCTCATCATGCACTGGAGAAATTTCAAATCTGTGGCAGAGATTTAAAAAATAGTTTGGATTTAAAGAATTTTAGTCTTTACATAAATGTTCAAAACTTGGACCCCAAATCATTATATGACGCTTACCCAGATTTCTCTAGGTTTTACATTTACCTTTCTTGTGTTCTCCCTTTCTACTCTACACACACACACACACACACACACACTCTTTCTTAAACATTCTTCAACTTTCTTAAAAGTTGAAGACATGGTTTCACTTTGCCTCTAGATACCTCAGTAAGCATTTCCCTGCCCCCAAAAAGAATAATTATGGGTCACACAAAAATGCTGTCTTTCTTCCCTTTTATGTACATTATTACACAATGTCACAACTAATGACTTACATCACTTTTTCCTACTGAGTTCAGACCTATGCTGAAAATGTTTTTCAAAAGGGCACTACCAGTGGTCATTTCGCAGCCACTTGTGGCCAGTGTTCACCTAGATAACCCAAGTAAGTCCACCTGAAGCATAGTAGGGGCAATGAGAAATACATGTCCTCAATTTTTCACCTTCTTCCTGGCTTAATGCCAGAAATTATGTCCTCACCAAGTTATCTTCTCATTTGGAGCTTCTGATTTATATGGAAGTAAGAAATAATAACTAAAAGTTTTTTGTTTGTTTGTTTGTTTTTGGTACCAGGGACATGAACTCATGGGCACTTGACTACTGGGCCACATCCCCAGCCCTTTTTTGTATTTTATTAGAGACAGGGTCTCACTGAGTTGCTAAGTGCCTTGCCACTGCTGAGGCTGGCTTTGAACTCGCGATCCTCCTGCCTCAGCCTCTCAAGTGCTAGGATTACAGGCGTGCGCCACTACGCCTGAACTAAAAGGTTTTTGTTCCATACATGGTATTCAGCAAACATAATTCAAATACTAGAAGAAGCACTATTGCTTTGTAATATTTAAGCAGAGCAAATATTCTGAGAGTCCATTTTATTAGATGAAGAAAAAAGAAAGAGAACTCAGAAAAAAGTAAGAATTTGTTGACATTTTTATCTCAAAAAGATTTCTCCTTCAGCCGGGCGCGGTGGCGCACGCCTGTAATCCCAGCACTTTGGGAGGCTGAGGCAGGAGGATCGCGAGTTCAAAGCCAGCCTCAGCAATGGCGAGGCACTTAGCAACTCAGTGAGACCCTGTCTCTAAATAAAATACAAAAAAGGGCTGGGGATGTGGCCCAGAGGTCGAGTGCCCCTGAGTTCAATCCCCGGTACCACAAAAAAAAAAAAAAAAAAAAGATTTCTCCTTGAGTCATTATTTTGCATTGTATACGCACTTGCATTTATAACTTCTTTTCTCAGTCCTGAAATCATAAGATTGCAATAATCATACAATGAATACAGCATTAATCTCACTACAATGTTTGCAGCATATATTTGATAAAATCAAGTTTTAGCCCTATATAGATGGCTTAATAACAGACTTTTGCCTGATATAGTATTCTGTATAGTAGTTGCTAGGCCAGGGAATGAATGAATCAAGCTATACCATCACTATTGCCATAAGTTATGCCAAATTTATTTCGTAAATTCAAACAAATTACTTTGGTGATTATATTTAACAATAAAATCTATACATTGGATTAACTCTTAAAAACTACTCACTTAATTTTTCTCTAATCTGGTTAAAATTAATGTTTGCCAGGAAATGTGGTCCTGACAACCATAAGAAATGAAATAAAATTTTTAACTTTTATATTTCTGCTTCTTAACTTTGAGTTTACTATTTCAATTTTAGAACTTGCCTTTGTGTTTGCTTTGAAATGCAGTGCTTGTTCCAATTATTCCTTGTTTGGACATTTCTAAAAATTAGTTTGAAAATGATGGACTAAATATGTGAGAGGAAAGTCAGAATAAGTAAGAGATTTATGATCCTTATATGTGTGTTTTTGCCAATGGGATAAAATGAATTAGAATATGACAAGGAACATTTTTGCAGATACTGAATTTATACTTACTAACCCCTATTTCATATAGTCTTAATAGGGATTAAACTTATGAACTTATAAGTGGATCTTGACATTTCCCCCACTGTTTTATTCCCCTTTCTCCAATTATCATCCTTCAGTAGCCTGGGATATTGTGAAATTATTGCCATATCTACCAATATGCACCCTGCTTCAGAGTAAGCTCACACTATAGGAAAATAATATTTTGATTATTCACCACTGTGCTTAATATAAAAAAGGACTCTTTTTTTAAATTGTTTTAATTTATTTTTTAAAATTCAAAGTTGTTGTATTTATAACAGTAGCATGTATTACAATTCATAATACACATATAGAGCATCTTTTTACATAACACTGTATACAAAGTATATTCATACTATTCAAGTCTTCAATCATGCATTTAGGATAATGATATCCATCTTATTCCATCTTATTCTACCACCTTCTTGGTTTTTTTTTTCCCCTCCAAACCCCTTTCTCCCTTCCTTTCCCTCTTTCCCTTTTGGCCTTTCTAGTGTTCCTCTAATCCTCCTATGTACCCCGAACCAAAAAAGGACTCTTAACTGTCCATATCGATACAATGTAGGTTATCACTTAGTCAAATTAATTCTGAACAGTATCTCTTTTTGTTGTACAGTTAGAGGTATATCCTGTATTTCCTACTAGGCAATTTTTGGACTTGTTTGTTTACTCAGTGGCCATGTTTTTGGTTTTTTTTAATTGTTCTCCTTTCCAACAATGCTATAATTTACATTTATAAGTAGAATTATAAGAGAATAGTTTCATGAAGGTGGGAAATTTATTCATGAAGCAATTGGCTATTTCCCCTCTAAGTAAAGTTGAAATTTTATGTGGATTCAGACATGCTAAGATCAAAAAATCTGAGAAGATTTAATGACTATTGTGTACTATATTAAAGACACAGTGAAAAACCTGCGCCAAGGATATTCTTTGTAGTGATAGTACAAAGAAATCTCTTCAGTGAATAACAGCTTTACCTAGAACCAGACATGGAAAATGAATGTGCCTTGAAGGGTGTGACAGAACAAACCATTTTTATTTATTTAATTAATAAAATGAATTCAGAATATGGTCCTGATAGTCAATAAATCAAGAGTAAGACTGAACCCACAAATAGTTGCAGCTTTCTGTATTAGCTGTTCTTAAATAATCATAGCTCAACCATCTTGCTTCATTGGTATTAATAAGCAAGTGGTTGAAATGATTAAAGTCTGTAACACTCTTTTATTAAAAACCACTAAGCATTAATTAAGTCTCTTAGGAGCAATAATCAAATGCTCATGTTGCTGAACTGGAAATGGAGACACAGAGGTTGAGTGATCTCACAGTTGATAAAGATGAGGCCAGCTTTCCCACCTCCCAAACTGGTTGTTCCAGGTGTCATGGAGCAGCCAATATAAATAGAGGAAATGATTTCAATTTATACTTTAATTCCAAAAGTTCAGGCATCATTACTGGGTATGCTCAGTAGTTTCATAACAATAAGTGTTGGTTCATTTTTGTTTGCATTCATTCTTAAGGCAAATTGATTCTATTTGGATTTCACCCAATTCTTCAGGAGGAATGTACTATTACTTTGGTTAAAAACATCATTGAGCTGGTTTTGTGTCAATAAATCAAATAACTTAAAAAACTTATCCTCTACATGAAAATTTCCCAATGCTCTTTTGTAAACAGAATTTGGAGCTACTCAAGTGCACTGATTCTTCTGAGAACAAACAAAACGATTTAAGGATATGCTGAGAATGTCCATTTGGTTCATACACTTGGGAATGAGTCTAACAGGAATCTATGTGCTGTCTCTATGACCTTCCATGTATAATTAATTTTGTCCCAGCCAACTATCTTGTTCATTCCAATTAATCACTTATGATGCAAATCTATAGTAAATATACATATTTCTAAATCCTCACTTCTTGTTGGGCTTCAGGGACAGATGGAAATTCTCAGCTGCACACCATTTAACTGTATAATTATCTACCCTGGACATTGTTCACCATCTCTGCTTCTAGAAATGTTTCTATAATAGGCGTCAAATGAATCCAACACATATTTTTTAAGCATCAACAATATCCCACTCCTATGATAAGCCCCAGAAGGAATACAAATAAAGTTGAAGACATGGATTTTAAGGTACTTGCAAATCAGTTGGGTAGGTAAAGACATGAGGTTACAACTAAAGCAATTTAACCTCTACAGTATTGAAAATTCCAATCTCATAATCCCATCATCTGTCATAAAATGTAACTTTGTAAAAGATTAATTAATTCTTAATCATTTAAGTAACTCCATGCCAGGAAGCTAGTCATTTGTGTACTGACCTGAGCCTCAGCTCAGACTTGCCCTGTGTACTTCTTTCTCATTTGTAGCTACTGTTCCTTTTGCCTGGGTCTTTCTTCCTTTCCCACCCCCTGTCTTCCACACTTTACTTATCCTTATTATCCTTCAGATCAAACCACTGATTCCCTTTTATTTACCTTTGGTTGTATATTTGTTTATTTTGTTTTTACTTTTTTTTATATCTATCCATAGCTAGAGGGATAGCTACTGGGGTAGCTAGAACCATATCCCATTTATTTTATCTCTAGGATTTAATACAGTATAGAGCTCAGTACTGGAGGAATAAATTAATAGTAAATGGACTGATTAATTTTCTAGGTTAGCTCTTTGAGAAAGTGATAAGAGTTAAGATTAACAGCAGAAGTGATTAAAGAGAAGGGTAAGCTACTTAGATAGCTTGAGCAAATTCTGGGGTGATAGGTATAGGCATGGACTGTCTAGGAAACCTTAACAAGAATGACTGAGATACATAGGGTAGTTGTGTTATTATTAATCAAAACAAAATTAAAAAGTCAAAATAATTACAGTCAGTAGAGAATACTAAATGCCAAGTTAAGAAGTTCAAATATGATGATTTAATAGTCAACAAGGACCAATTGCAATCCTTATTTTAGGGAATTTATGTTATTAAAGTTGGTTTGCTATAGCATGCTTATTCTTTTTATTTTTCTTTTCTCGTAGCTCTGTTCTTGAGAACCAAACAATTTCCATGTGTTTTATATTATAGGATCCTTAAAGGATGTTGTACTTTTGAACTAGAAATAAACAAGAAAACACACTGTTGATTACTGAGGAATGAAAATATGCAGTAAAACAAAAAATGACAAAAATATTTTTGGAACAAGAATAGAAAGAGTAAAAATATTCATCTTGTATAAGATATAAATATTTCAAAAAATCTGTTTTTTCCCTGATATAATTTCCATATTAAACAGATTTTATGATTTCATATTATGATCTTGATAAATTAAAGTTGGTTTTATTACCATTGAAGTTTTCTAAACAAAAAAAAATGACATTTATCCATAATGTCACATTTATATAATTCTCTATGTTTATGATAGTTTGATTTATTTTGGCATTAAAGATCTTTTCTGATTAAAATATTTGCAAAAGTTCATAAAATATTAAGGGAGCATGATTATAGTGCCCAGAGGCCATTATCATCAACATTTATTTTATTCAAGATTTTTTTCTGTAAAATTTTCTTTTGCATTGTTGGAGTTACAATTTGTAACTTAGATATTATTCTGTGTACATCCTACTTCTCTGTAGGATGTACAGATGAACAAGATAGTTGGCTGGGACAAAATTAATTATACATGGAAGGTCATAAAACTTTTCCTATGTGATTTTCCTAAATTTAATTTGTGTTATCTAAAGAGTATTCTATTGTATGTGCATGTACTTAATATTGGAAGCTTAACTTGTTTGTTTTATTTTGCTGTGGTGAATATCTATTCTACGTTTCAGGTTTATTTTCATTATGATTCCTAGGTTAAGGAATAAATGCCATTTTTTTTCTAATTTTACAATATGATTTTCCAATTTGGTATTTACATTTCTTTTGTCAGACTATGTACGCTGCCTGTCGTGGCCAGCCACAAACGCCACGGGAGGAAAACTCTCGGAGGCAGAGTAAAGCTATTACTACTTTTACTTCTACCTTCTTAGAGAGAGCTTAGAGAGAGAAAGAAAGATTTTTCTTCTTCTTAGAAAGAGCTTAGAGAGAAAGATTAGAGATGGCATTTTCTTCTTCTTCTTAGAGCTTAGAGAGAAAGAGAGTTTGAAAGAGAGAGATTTCTTCTTTAGAGAGAGAGAGAGAGCTTAGCTTTTAGAGCTTCTTTCTTCTTTCTTCCTCGGGAGCCTCTGCCTGACTCTGACCAGGAATTACTTCTTCTATCTGGTTTCTCTTCTGTAACCGCTCTGCCTACGTTCTGGCCGCTCTGATTCTTTTCTTCTTCTCCGACCCGAACTCTTCTTTCGACCGAGCGACTGCATGACTGACTGAATGAATTCATTCTTCTCCTGACTCCGACCACTTTCACCCGGTTATATACCTTTAGCTTTGCAGGTGCCTCACGTGCATTTACAGGTGCGTCACATACATACTTATTATCAGGTGGAACTTATGGCTTCCAGCTGACCGCAATAGCCCTTCCTAATTGGGGCTCCTTCAATTCTAGTCATTTTTTAAAAGTGCATGAATGAATGCTGAGTTCTTGCAGGTGGTGAGCATGCAGGCTTCAGAGTCAGGTGGCGTAGGACTGAATCCCTGTCCCATCACTTTCAAGTAGTGCAGCTCTCTCTGAGTGGTAGTCTAAAGATAATGATTTAGGGATTTTATTAAGATTAGGTGAAAGTAAGTAAGGTATTTGTTCTAATGTCTTGCATTAAGGTTTTGTTATAGGCTATCTATTATTGATTATTCTATTGCTATTATTATTATTAGAGTTCTTTACTGTCACTATGAAAGTCAACTTGAATAAGTTAAAACTGTCCATGTGGGATTGCAAGACGAAAACAATAAGAAGAAATTCAAGAGTGTACTACTCAACAATAAAAACCTCCACTACCTCTGAAATGCATGACTACCAGAACTCTTCTCATTTCTGCCATCAACCAGAGGGCTTTACTTATGAGAACAATGCTTATTTTCCAGAATTAAGTGCACCAACTCCAGCTGCTCCTTACCCTACTCCCTGAGAATTGAACTCTGATAATTGCAAAGTCAGACTAGAAAGATGCTACTGCTATTAGTAAAGAGTAGCAATGGGACTCACTTTCCGGCTACTTTATAAAAGCAGCACACACAAAATGTTAGGAAAAATGAATGTCAAGTTTTAGTTGCTTGCAAAAATTGTGTTCCTGAACCAAAGGATATACACTGGAGAAGGAAATATGCTGTTTTACTATTTTCCAAGGGGTACAATACAGATTACCGTTTTGAACTTCAACCATGAGGGTTTTGATTAGTATAAAATCATCTAAAATTCTATTGATGCCAAAGTTTGAGATTTTATTGTTGTGACTTTGACCTTTTTTTGTTATAATTTAGGAAAAGGTTTTGGGTTTTATTTGAATTCAGCAAATTATTTAATTATTTTATTTGTGTAAGTTGTATATTTGCCTTACAAGGGAGAAATCAAATTAACCCAACAGAGCCTTATTTAGAAAATTCATAATTATGACAGTTATATCCAATAGTATGAATATACGTTTTGCTTTCATTTTTGTCTTATGAATGTATGCATTGTATTTATGGTATGACCTCCAAATGATAATGGAATATTCCTTAAGAATGAGTATGAATTTAGATTCTAGTTCTGTGATCCAGCATCCTATCTGAAGATATCTCTGCAGTGTTTTTTAGATAGTGAGTCAAAGTTTTAACATAAGCATCATTCTTATTTCTAATTGATAATCAAAGGAACATGTAATTATAATATAAAATGGTAAATGTTCCATAGGTGAAATTTTCAGTGCAGCATTAGGATAAGGCATCATACGAGCAAGAATAGTAAAACTTGGTATTAGAAACCTGGTGTCTAGACATGTCCTAATGAATTCATCATGTACCATCTGCTCCAATAATTCTTGCCACCAGCAGCCATATTTTGCCAGTGATATTATGGGATTTTACCTATAGTTCTTTTGGCTTTTGTTTATGAGTTTTTCTACCTGGGTATGGAAAACACAATGACATGAACCATACTTCCAAGCTGGAAGTCCCATATTTTAATAAGACACTTAAAAACTGTGGGAAAATTAGGACCCAATTAAATCTTCATTGCCTACATTGTTTTCTTTGCCATCCTTTGCACCTTTCTTGATGGGAATTGAGGAAAGTGGACCAGGCTATTCCCAGTAGCTTTTCAGAAATGTGGTGATCCATCTGTTGCCATATGTCAGACATCTGCTTTTATCATCCTCATTTGTGGTCCTTCAAAGCTAGAAGTGATGAATTAACATTGAATATATGCTAATTTGTAGTGCTAGAACTGCTATTTGCAAACCATTTAATTTGGCAGCAGTAATTTTCAGATGTAAGTAATATTAGAGGATAGAACAGAAATCAAAAATGTATTTGTATTCCCACTCACTATTTTTGAATCAGTTTATAACTTCTAGAAATTGTGACATCTTCGTGATTTTATTTTCTTATCAGTAAAACATGAGGAGTGATCCTTGCTTGTAAATTACTCACTGAATTTACATCAAAGTGAATATGATATCAAATATAATAGGGTAGAATCATATATGAATGCTCACGCAGGTCAACACTTGGCCCTGCTATAGATTGTTTCTTTCTTGAAAAAGATAATAATTTTTATCTAGTACTAAATTGTCAACTGCAAGTGTTGAAGGAATATTAAAAGTTATTATCACACTGGTCATCCTATAGTAAAAACATCATCAATTGTTTTAGCATTATGTAAATATTGGTGAATTGGAACCAGAAGGTTGAGGTATTTGTCCAATTTCTAGCACTAAGCGATGATACAATTTTGGCAAGTCATCAATCTTGGTTTTACATATGTTTCATAAAATGTGGTAATCTAACTCCATCATTAACTATGGCTGCTTTTACAATGAGAAATCTGCAGTTTTTATTTCTATCTTTAGGCTATGTTTTCATTGTTGAATGGCAATAATCACTTTTGAATTTATCAACTTGGTTGTTCCATGTATACAATTAATTATTTAGAGCAATATAATATCAATGATGTATTAGATTTAAATATCATCTTTTAAAATTGAAATTGAATTACTTAAGTAACATGTATTGGGCAAATTTTCTATGCTAAAATATGAATATCTACATAACATTTTTGAACAAGAGAAAAACCAGATTTTTTTTCAATGGAAACAAAAGCCAGTCAGTTTAAATGACCTGCACTTAATTGCAGTAAATTCCAATCTTTTTGAATGTCACATTTAAAAAATGTATGCTATTCTACTTTTTATCATACACATTTAAGTTGTACAACATGATGTTCTGATATACATAATGAAATGGTTACTACAGTCTTTCAAATTAACATATCTATCATCTTATATGGTTACCTTTGAAATTTTTTGTATGTGTGTAATAAAAGTACCTAAAATCTATTCTTAATAAATTCTTGGTATACCATGCAATTTTAATTATGTAGTCCTCACACAGTACATTAGATTGAAGACTTATTCATGCTAAACTTTGTGCCCTGTAACCTGGGTTATAGCATTTTAAAAGTAAAGGACATAGCTAAATTTTATTCAGCATGGTTGGACCCATTTCTATGCTACCTACCTACATTTTCTCGTGGAGTTCTCTCAAGTACATTATATGCACCATTTTGTATATTAGTAAAGAAAATGTTAAATAACATATTCAACTGACAAAAATCAAAGAGCTAATTAATAGAAGAATAACATTTTAACCCCAGTCTGTAGAGGTCAAAAAAATTTTAAATAGAATACCAAGATGTCTGGGATACTATTTTATTATGCTGTATACATTTAAAGACCAAATATGCTGAATCAAAAAGCAGGGAAAATCAATTACTCTTTGTTTAAATTAAATTTAGAGAAATTATTTTGATAAGTTCTTTCTGTAAATAGTATAATGCATGCTTGAGCAATAATCTGTCAAGATCATCTGGATATTTGATATTTTAGTAATTTCCACAATGGTATGGTAGTCTCTCTTGCCAAGCTCAAACAGGGGCTTCCACCTCCTATTTTAATTTTTACTGGGCATAAGATAAATTGTGATTCCTAAGTTGTAAAAGCAACTAAAAATATTTAGGGTTTTTTTCATAGTGATAAAGATGAAAATTTTCATCTTTTGTAAAAAGAAGTATTTTTTTCCTGTGAGTTGCATAAATAGAAAATGTGGTCTCTTAGTTATAATAATGTTAATATAATTCCCATGGTCCCATTCATCCAAGAACATCTAAACACTCCTTGAGCTCTAACTAATTGAGTATAGCTGCATCTCTTTGAAGTAGCATAGCATCAGGATATTATTTTAACTGTGGTGAAGTATATTAAGAAACTTGTTCATACAGATTTGTAAATTAGCAATTACTGGTGGTATAGTTTATGAATCCATACCACGATTTTTTATTGGAGTTCTGGTTCATTTTTTTTTCTTACATAAAACATGTTTCTAAAATAATCTTTCATTTTTTTAAAGTTTTTCCTAGATCAATTTCACTAAACTGTTATAAGGATATGATTTAAAGAGGAAACTTTGACTTAAGAACATCTTAAAATAATTTAAAACATAAAGCATGTTTAGGAATTAAAACTGGGATTAATGAGTTTTATTGCATTTGAAAATAAGGTGACAAACTTCTTTTGTGTTCATTTAAAAAGGGGGGAGAGGGCATAAACAGACTTCAGAGAAGTTTCAGAATGTCTCCAAACAGGGAAAGCAGCTCAAAATCCAAGAGGAAGAACATGAGAATTTTAAGAACAGTAAGACTAAGTTTATGGGGAGGAAATGGGAGATCAGAATAAGAATTTGGAGTCAGGCCCGCTGGGCCTTTTTGTGTCATATACTTGAAAAGCACTTTGCCCTCATTTTTGCTTCTGATTAGAAATGGAAAAGAGTCTTAATTCACATATAAAAATTAGCTCTTTAATTTTTTTTTCTTTAATTTCTAGCCCAATTTCTTCTAAGTGTGAATATGTCACTCTGGATTCAAAGGGATGAAATAATACAATTTAAGCAAACTCCATACTAGAAAATTTAACAACATTCCAGAAAAGAGACTTAGATGATAAAGGTGGACTGTGTCAATCTAAGCTTTACTCCTTAGCTAATTTCCCTCTACAACTAAATTATTTTTTCTGTAACATTCTTTGCTCTTGTTAGTAGTATATTTTTAACTACACGAAAGAGCCTAAAATGCTAATAAAACTCCCAGGGAACTTTTTTAAGGGCAGCTCAGTCAGTAGCCTGCAACACAGCAATGAGTTAAAGCTCTGATCAAAAGCTTCTGTTGAGGATAAAGTGGTGAACTTTCCCATGCAAAGAACTGTCACAGCATTTCCCAGGGTTGTTGTGCTTGCTCAACATTTCAGACCTTTCATGACATGCCTCAAAATTACCTTTCCACCTTCACTTTTCACTCCATGCTAAATCCCTGGCCCTTTCTGTTGGCTTGCAAACTTATAAGCACAAAATGAACTTTGACATCTCTGGGGCTTTGCTTTTTTACTTCATTTGAAACTGAAATTATAATGCCTTTCTTGGCATGGACTCCCTGCACCCATCTCATGACACATGACTTCTTTTCCCAAAATGAATCCGTACTTACTCTCTGCTGCAGTGTTGTACACTGTATGTACCTGTTCTTCTTCTTTCAGCATACTTGTATTGCTCTCCCATGTACCATATTGGAAATTAGGATTATTGGGTAGGATAGAGTCACTGCTTTGGACTTCATGCTTACCATCTCTTTGTCACTTGGTTTTGGATTCAGTTGTCACCAATAGGTCTGTTATAGCTTGAAAAGTTCGCTATCTAGAAAAACCCTTGCTCATGTATAAACCCTTTCTACCAATCCCATCATCTTCCAGAATCAGACTCTGAGATCATTCCATCAATGTTTACCTTTAGGGCACATGAATGAACCTTCACTTTTCTTTACAAACTATGCACTATTTATGCACTTCCAATGTGCTGCAATTAGGGAGAAAAGGCATTGTAGAACTCAAAATAATTTTAAAGATTATCTCCAACATTCTCATCTGACAGGAAAATGGAAGCGTGAGAAAATTAGGAAACTTATCATAAGTCACATGTTAAGTTACTGGTACAAACAAAAATAACACACCAAACTTCAGGTTTCCGTGCCATTCCCACTAAACTATCCCACAAATGGGTATTTGGGTCATGAAGTATCACAGGAGTAAATACATTACAAAAATTATCATTCCTGTTTTAAATTTATTTGCATATTATTTCTGCTGCAAATGGATAATTGTAGATATAAACATGATAAATTGCATTACATTCAAAGGAGTACCATCTCTCACATGGCCTGGTAAAATTATCTGCATTCGTTAGAGTGAAATTCTAGAATATTAAGTTGGAAAAAAGAATATAATATTTTAAACACAGTTATTTCAATGAATGCAACTTAATTTAAAATTAACATAATAATTGTTCAGAGAAACCACATACAAAAGTACAGTTTAAACACTTTAATTTCTAAAAGACAAGATAGAGGTATATAAATATAGTCATTGATACTCTGAGGTGCTAGAGGTACACTAAGCTATTGTTAGAAATAAAATATAAAGCCCATTAAGGAAAATTATTGGCACTGAATCATCATGATACTTAATACCTAGTGTGTTCTGAGTCACAGTGCAATGTTGTAAAATAGCATACTTTTTCTGGCATACTGGCATAAGATTTCTAAAATCCTTGAAATCTCCAAAGTAGCAAATGCCTTTTTATATGCTAGTGAGTTGACTGGGGCTAGCAGCCCCCAGGTGGCTTCAGTGTGGGGACAGGTCACTGTGAAAATAGTATTGCATGATTAGAGGCTAGGGATTTACATATTTATTCATATATGTGGATATATATCTTCAAACCCTAACCCTAAACCTAAACCTATTTCTAAATTTAGTCCTATCTCTACCACTACCCCTAAATAGAAAACTCTTTACATATAAATCATAACTGTTCATGGTTTACATGCATCCCTATATATTTTGAGATATATATTTAAAATTCACATAAAATTTATATATATACATACATATATATATGCATATATATAGAGAGAGACAGAGAGATATGTGTGTGTGTATGTGTGTGTGTGTGTGTGTGTGTGTGTGTGTGTGTATTATACATGTTCATTTCTACAGGCATACCCTATGTTTAGTACAAATTATAACAATCCCCCTTAACATAAATCTATCCATATATGAAAGTTTGGGGAAGGTTAAGGGTTGAAGGTAAAGTTGGCCAGTGATTTAACCAGCCATTCCTATGTAATGACCTCCATGAAAACCCCAAAGAACAGAGAGGAAAGAGTTTCCCTACAGCTGGATCTGTAGAGGTTCCTGGAGGGTGGCACACCTATGAGAGGGTATGGAAGTTCTTGCCCTTCCTGCATGCTTCTTAGTGTACCCTTTGAAGTATTTTTTATAATAACTGGTAAATATAAGTGAAGTGTTTTCCTAAATTCTTTGAGCTGCTCTAGCAAATCAATCAAAATCCAAGAGGGGGTAGAAAGAATCTTGATTTATAGCTTATTGGTCAGAAGTACAAATAATACAACCCGGATCTTGGCATAGAAGCGAGGGACAGTCTTGTGTGACTGAGCCCTTAACCTGCAGGATCTGATGCTGTCCTTAGGAAGATAATATCTGAATTGAATTGAATTAGGCATCTGAGCCAATGTCGGCTGCAGAATACTTGCTTGGTGTGTGGAGAAACCCCCATCCCACACATCTGGTCACAGAAGTATTCTGTAATGGTTGTTGAGTAAGAGAAGCATTTTAGCTTTGTTTTCTTTCTATTCTCAGAAACAGATAATCAGAGACATAAATTCATCAGAAATAAAGAGTAAGTCCATTCCTTCCTCATGGAATTCACCGTGGTTCCCACTGAAAAGATAAAACTTATTGAGTCATCCTCGAAGTATTAAATTCAGTGTATTACTTTGTCTTAGGCAATCAGGGTGACTTTTTAATGAATAAAATATAGGAAAAAAAATAAATAAAGCTTAACGAGGAGCTGAAGACCTCGGGACAGATGTTTATCACAGCAGAGTCACATTTTTTAGTTCCTTGGTATCGGATACCTTGTCTATACTGTACTAAGCCCATCTCCATTTGTGTCAGTTCTAAGATTTCTGTCTGCAGTTCTATTTTTTGATTCTATGGAAGTATGTTTTACAAAAAACAGGTTCAAAGCATGACATACAAATATAAAACAAGATTATGCTAAAGATTTATTTAACTCACTGGAATAGACATCAGAATGGAAAGGGTGACTAAAGGAAGAAATAGAGAAGCAGAGGTCAAATAAATAGCCCATTAGGGAAAGCACACTGAGTTCAATTAATCATGGAGTCTTGTCTATTTTATTTTTTTCATGTTTAATGCCAACAAGGTTGGGACCTGGACAACCCTCTACCTAGATCCAGCTTGTTTGTTTTGTAAATACTTTTATTGGAACACAAGCATACCCATTCATTGACTGTAATTGCTATATGGCTACTATCTAGCAATCTTCATCTAAGGCAATTGCCCAAGGGATTTAGAGGAGAACTCAAAGATAATTTGTATGTAAAAGACATCAAAAAAAATTTTTCCCATGAATTTAGGGTCCTACTTTGGAAGGCAAAGTTAAAAATACTATCTGAGTAGATTTAGGTATTTGACTATAATACTATCGTATTTGCCTAAAAACACTGAAGAATTATATTAGTTATAGCCCCTCCCCCCTTTTTTAAACAACCAAGGACATGCCAAAGTCAGCACAAAGCTCAGAAAATTATTTTGTGGGTTAGATAAGAAATCTCTGCTACCTGGCCAGATTATACAGAAGAATAATCTTTATTTTCCTTGTTAAAAGCAAAATTAAATTATAACAATTTTTCATTCTAACAGCAGGAAAAAAATAGTTCTTGTTTTGTGTTAATATGTTTAGCAGTAATATATTTGTAAGTACCTTTAAAATTTACCTTTTTAATTAATTCATCAAAGCTAAGAAAATGTACCAGCATTTTACACATTAAGCGCTTCTTTTCAGAATCATTACTTGTAGATATTCCAATATGAAGCAAACATGAAAGCAAATATAAAGCAGCATAAAGCAAATATAAAGTTTTTGGGGTTCCTGTGTTGTTGTTTTTTTGTATTACTCAGTTTTCCCTATCAGTTCAATTTGTTTGTTATTATCTTCTCTCACATTTTGGAACTAACAAACTTTTTTTTTTTTTTTTTTTTTTTTTGGTACCGGGGATTGAACTCAGGGGCACTCGACCACTGGGTCACATCCCCAGCCCTTTTTTTGTATTTTATTAGAGACAGGGTCTCACTGAGTTGCTAAGTGCCTCGATATTGCTGAGGCTGGCTTTGAACTCGCGATCCTCCTGCCTCAGCCTCCCAAAGTGCTGGGATTACAGGCGTGCACCACCACGCCCGGCTCTAACAAACATTTTTAACTGAGAAGAAAAACACTCTCCTCTTTGGCAAACAAAACTACATTTTAGTTATAATTCTTTACAATGTTTACTCCTACCCAGTCTCAACCACTCACATAAGCCATGATTTGCAATCAAATATAGTAATCTTTCAGAGAGAAATGGGAGAGTGATCACAGCAGGTCACACAGCAGCATTTCAGATACTAACAGCCAACAATATAGCTTTCCTACCTTTGTAGGTGGCAAAATGAATATGTTCACTAAAATGACTTTGATTTTAATTTTAATACATAAAAGTATACCCTTTATTATCTATTATCTATTAAAATAAAAAGCAAAGATCTCTATCATAATTTGTAACCAGTGTTTCAATATTTTCTCTTCTTTAGGAATTATGCAGTATTCATATATTTTTATTTGTTTGCTTGATTTACTATCACTCTAAGATCTAAAATTAATAAATACCTTATCAATTATATTTAAGCTAGTGGTATAGAACAAATTGAAGTTGAATGAAAAAGATTCAGAAGTGTAATACAATAGAGTGTATAATTGCATATTTTCTTAACTTACACATTAAATGGAAGAAAGATTAGTTTATCTCATCAGTAAACCAATTTAAGAAATTTTTTGAAGATTAACTAGTTTCTTATTAAAATATAAATTCAAATCTCAAAATATTATCCCATGTATTTATTCTCCATATTAAAAAAACAAGGAAGTAACATTTAGCTATGTATAAACTAAAATTATCAAACTAATATATGTCTACATTGTCACCTTGATTCTTTAGGAAAATGCTTCTGAGCTATTATTTTGTTAGAATTTTTCCCTATAGAAAGACAGAATATTTCCCCATAGAAAGAGTTCAGTTTATTTTCTCATAATTCTAGGAATATTAAATTTTTGCAAGTTTCTATTAGCCTTTATAACTAAAAAAATTTACTTTAACTTAAGAGATATTGTAATTGATTTTTTGGAAGTTGAAAATGTTTCATGTTCCTATTAATGAGTGGTAAAAGGTTTTTCTCAATTAAACACACAGTCACCTCAGGATTTGAAACTTCAATTCTGTAACCTCAGGTACTAGAAAGAACAGACTCAAAGGGTTATTCTCCTATGCAATGGAAACAAAATATTTTCTTCATGGATGGATTTGAGCAGACAAATAGACACACAAGCAAACAATAGAGAAACAGAAAATGGCTTGTTACTTTTCTCATAACAGAGGATAAATTTTCATCATCCTATATAAATCAGCAAGTGATCACATCATGAAACCAGATGGCTAATTACAGTCACTCCAAATGGGAAATCATTTGAAGATTATGTGACCTTTACTAGCCTCAATTCTCAGTACCCACTAGTCCCTGGAATTGACTGTTTTACACATAATGTTTTATACATGGGGAATCTTTTGACTATATAATCGAGACCAGCATAGTGATCCACTATCTAGTTGTAAATATGGACATTTCCTAGACAATGAGGTAAACAAAAGAAACTACAAGACCAAGATCTGAAACAACAAAACAAACAAACCAGAACACTGAACCAGAAGAAGAAAACCAACAGTCAGAAAGATAAAGTTCTATTGCAGTTCATGTTTCATTCCAGAAGCTTCTTAGGTAATGCTGTTGAGCCAGATACAGTAGATGACCACACTGTGCTTATTAAGAGCAACCTGCAAATATGTCAAAGTGTAAAGTCACCAACCTGACTCTCATACAAATATAGAGAGAACATGGGCTGGGGTTGTAGCTCAGTGGTAGAGCGCCTGCCTAGCATGTGTGAGGCACTGGGTTCAATTCTCAGCACCATATATAAATATACAAATTAAATAAAGATCCATTGACAATTAAAATAGAATTTTAAAAAAAGATTGATTGAGCTCATTTGATGAGAAAACCAGTAATGAGTTACAGCTGGTTCAAAGAGAATTAGAGGAACAGGGTATATGTTATTGTGGGAAAGTCATATGAAATCAGTTTCCTACTTTAGGGACAAAGGTGTCAAATGTCACTGCACAATAAAACTAACTTTTGAGATTGTCTATTTTCACTAGACCAAAGCCACTTGCCTTTCTTCGAGACACAAATCTACAACTTATAACATAATTTATAAGTCTCAGGAAAGTCAGTAGTGAAAGCAGGTCACACAAAAGCATATCCCCAAAGACAATTAAATAAGGCTTTGATGGGGCTCTTAGGGTGTGCTTCAGCTATTGCTGGGGAGACATTCAAACTTCACTTCATTTCCAAATGTGGGATACGTTTTTTTTAAAAAAAAAAAAAAATTATGTTGTTAAGCTTTTAAAAGTCTATAGATATTCTCAAGGAATTTGGGGTATAAATGGATTGTACTAATATATATATTTTTTTAATTTTTGTTGGAGGTCTAGAAGAAAATAAAAAGGTACTGTGATTTCCATTTCTGGATTGTAAAGTTCTTTAGTTGGAGTGACAATCAATGTTGTCTCTGTGTTCTACCAGCATCCCAAAGAATATCATGTGTGTACATTCTCTCAGTAGTACTAACAGCCTTTCTCTGCTTCTCAGTTAGTTCTTTTGCCACTATTCAACCCTATTTTCCTACTTCTATGAACAACTAAAGTCCAGAATTGAGATTGAAAAGGATAACTGATTAACGCTAAACTGAGAGATTATAGGTTAGGTTTGGAAGAGACTGGCTGTTTCTCCTAATCTAGGAATATAAAGACCATTTCTAGGCTGTGCAACTGGAGAGACTAAGAATATGTAGCTAAATTAACTTCATTGTAGTTCTAGCTTTGCCACTTTAATGCTACAAGAACTTGAACAAGTATACCTTACTTCTCTGAGTGTCCTTTTCCTTCAGTTGCATAAAGAGATCGCTGTGTCTTTGTATCTATAGTGTATTTCTTGTAGACAATATGTAGTTAGGTTTTGTTTGTTTTTTCAGTCTCAATCTGTTAATTGCTATTTTGGGACTGTTCACATTTAATGTAACATTTGGTATAGTTGGTATATATATCATATAAGTAACAGTTTTCTAATTGTTTCCTTTGTTCATTCTTATTTTTCTTTCCCTCTGCTCCCTATCCTTTTTTTTTGTCTTGCAGTTTTGTAATTGAAATAGGGCATTTTATGAGATTCTACTTTCTCTATGCATAGACTATCAATTGTACTTCTTTTTTAAAATATTAAAAAAAATTAGTGGCTGCCCTGGAATTTTCAATATACATTTTCAACCAATCTGTCTGCTTTCAAATATCATGCCACATCATGGTAGTACAAGTACTATGTTCTAGAGTAGTCCTGATTCTTCCTTTGAGTTGCTTACAAAAATCACTGTCATCCATTTCATTTATGTATGAGCTAACACTAAATAAATTGTGGATGTGGTGTTGGTGGTTATCTAGAACTGTTATCTGTTAGATCATTTAAATATAAAAAATAATTTATTTTATGTTCATTTATTCCTCCTCTAGTACTCCTGCATTCTTTATGTAGAACTAAATTGGCCTATACAATTTTCCTTCTCTTTGAAGGACTTTAAGTCTGCTGGCAACAGATTCCTTCAAATTTTGTTTGTCTCAGAAAGGCTTTATTTATTCTTTAATATTTTTAATTGTGGAAAAAATGTATATGACATAATAGTTTAACCACTTTTAAGTATTCAGTTTTAAGGACAGTCCTGTTGCTATGCAGCTACCACCACTGTCTATATCTAGAATCTTTTTTATCTTTTTTTATCTTTTCCTTTACTTTGAGTTATAATTATGTTGCATACAGAATTCCCACTGATTCTTTTTTCCTTCAGGACTTTAAATATTTTACTCTGCATTGTTCTTGTTTACTTGGTTTCTGAAGAAAAGTCCAGTTTATTGCTTATCCTTGTTCTATAGGTAAGGTGTTTCCTTCTCTGGCTTTTTTCAATATTTTCTCTCCTTATTTGATTTTATACAGTTTGAAGAAGGAACTGAGATAGGCCATTAGTGTGAGGTTTTGTGTTTATGTATCTGAGCATTAAGTTCTGTTCATTGTTTGCTATTATTTGTAGGGGGTCAGTGAGTAAATTTTTCTCTGGTATCCTTGTTTTTGTCTACTCTATTTTCATTGGGTTCTCTTAGACACCCTTTAAGTAGAGTCAGAGGCCTGAAGCTCTTTAGCTGTAACTCCCTGTTATTACACAGTAGCCTTGCTGATATTGTAGTAGGATGTAGATGAAAGACAAATGCTCTATAATCTGAGGGTAAGTCCAGTCTTCCAGTGAGCTGAGCTGAGTATTTCTTTCTCATAGGTTGGCTAAGCTTTAGTGATCACCCCCCACTATGTTAAGATCTGATAAAATAATTTCCCTTAGGGATAGGCCTGGTTAAGGAAAAGAGAGAGTGGTCAGAGTGTATTTCAGAGCTTCCTTCCCTCTATCAGAAACACAGGGGATAATAAGAACCTGATACGGCTCCTGGAGGTAAAACTCATGCAAGTGAGGAGGTCCACCCGAGACTGTCCGCTGAGAGTTTCTAACTCACATGTCCACACAGAGTCTCCAGCAATTCATCAATTGCAGTTTAAAGTTCCTACTGACATTGGATCTAGCTGACCTTCTGCTTCTGGGCTTCTGTTTCCAGTAAGCTGTGATTCTGTGTATTGACCTATATTCTAGGGCCACAATTTGTCTTGTGACCTCAATTCTCTGATTATCCTTAGAATAGTTGTTGAATATCCAGTTTGTTCAGCTTTCTTCTCCTTGGCAAATTAACAACTTCTAAGCTCTTTACATGTCAGATTGGAATAACAATGAAAATAATAATCAGCTTTATCATAGCTTTTTTGTGATGATGACATTTATTAGATAAATTGATATTTAAGGCAACAAGTTATGTGGTTACTAGGAAGCATTTGATTAATGGCAGATACTTTTATTAGTATTCTCAAAGCCATTTTTAAAAGGTGAGACTGACTAAATCACTAGACTAGAAAGTCAATGTGTTATAAGTATTGAAATATAAGTGTATTTTTATTTTTTTATTGGCTGTTCTTCATATCTCTGGTCCCAGCTAGGCAGAGTTAGATCACTGTTCCCAGCTAGACACTCTCCCATCTGGAGAGTCCTACCCAAGATTGCCAAATGAAAATATGTAGTCAGTATTTAGGTAGCATATGAAAAATAAGAAAAAATTCATCCTCAGCTTTGTAAAATAAATCATTTCAAATATTCGCAAATCATCAGCAGGTAAAAATGAGGGATTGCAATAAAATGGCAATTGTTCAGTTTTATTTCCTAGGTAAAAGAACTATTCTACAGAAAAATCTTTCCAAAGAAAATGAATTAATATATGAAAAAATATCTGGCTAATAGGAAAGAGCTCAATACTTACAACTCCTATACCCCTCCAAAGCTCTTCTCCTTTTGCCTCTACTGAAGGCCAAGTTAGAGTACAGTTTCGAATTAAAAGGGGAATTCTGATAAACAAGATTACAATTTGATAAAGTTGTAAATATTGAAATCATTCATATCAGTATGTTCATCTCTTTGTGTCTTCTAAACTCTTCAAGTTGTATCTGAATATTATTATCTAAGTGATCTAAGTGTAGCTTAGCTTCTCTGTATGTTTGCTACTTTTTATGACCCGCATGCACGTTATAAGTAGTTTTGTAAATGAAATCCATTGAAAGCATTATCTGTGTCTGTCACCAATTACCAAACATATCATCTGTCATTTCTCCTTCAATGTAAGAAACCACCTTCTCTAAAGGAGAAGAAAGGTTGTCCCCTGGGAAATGCACTGGCCGCTTTGATGCAACCTTCACTTCCCTGAATACTCATTGTTTCCGTCAGTAAATATGTAACTACTTACTCTTTTCATGACTTGTTTTCAAACTGCAAAGTAATGTATCAGAAGAGCAGAATTCCATAGACACAGTGATTTAGCATCCACCACTCCAAATTACCCACAAGTAGAAAGATCTCCAGGCCTTCACAAAATAAAATGTGGCCTGTATAATATCAGCATTGGTATATTAATTATTCATGCTATGATATAAGTAACCTCAAAGTTAGCAACTCCAAATCACATATGTATTATTTCCTAGGCTCTGTGGGTCAGAAGTCTGTGCACAGATTAACTTGTGTCCCTGGCTCAGGGTTTTTCACAAGACTGCCATCGAAGTCTCGGTTGGTGCCTGAAAGCCCAATTCCGGGAAGATCCACTTTATGTTCACTTACGTGCCCAGTTGCAGATGATGGGTCCTTTTCCTTGCTAGTTTTTGACTAGTGATCACAGTTCCTTATCATGTGAATCTCACCATGGGCCAGTTCACAGCATGGAGGATGGCTTCTGTCGGAGAAAGCCAGACAGTGTTGTGCCCCAGACAGAAGCCACAATCTAGTAACGTGTTTCAGAAGTGGTACCCCATCATTTTTGCCCTATTCTGTTCTTTGGAAATAGTCAGGAGGCTCATTCTACACATAATTGAGAGGTTCTTAAAGTCTGCTTATCTGATTAATATCTATTGGGAACTTGTTAGAAATACAAAATGATGAAACTATTGAACTAAATTGGTATTTTATCCAGATGTCTAGGTGAACTGTCTACACAGTCAAGATTAGAGGAGGTTCCTGCTCTAAGAGCAGGACCTGTGTTGAAGCGTTCGCTTCCTCACTTACTTTTGCTTACTTGTTGGTTACTTTTTAATAAGTACAAAGATGAATTGTCCTTGCAATTCAGTTCTCCCCTACTCAGGAACTAGAAAAAAATGTAAGGATACTGAAGTACAACTGTGCTATGAATAGCAGATTCAAAATAGAATCGGGGAAATAAGAAAGAAATTGGGGACCTAAAAACTGTGCCAAACAACTAATGACAGCATCAAGAAATTATGGAAAGAGAAGATTCACCATCTAAAATGGGGTACTACAACCTTATTTCCCTTAAACACATTGTTGAATAACTCTGCTTTATAAAGCATATTATTTACAATGGTACCCCTTACTACCTGGATCATGGTTCTGTTTACCAAGGTAAAGAAGTGCACAGCATTATTTTAGAAATATATCCATCAAAAATTATCACAACATGAAAATGTAAATGCTTATCTAAGTGATTTTCAGATTTTGTACCTTGATTATTTCTTTTCCCAATATATTTCATGTCTCAATGATACAGAAATAATTTAATCTGTATTCAGTACTTGACATTTTTCATAAAAGACATTAATAATTTCACTTTAAGTATTTTTCATTTACCTCAAATTATATCCAGTTGAAGAAATAAAATTATATTCTGATTCTAATCATATATAGAAAAATAAAAATGCTAAAGGATAAATTGAACATCTCTAATCTACATATCACAAGATGCAATAGATTAAGTACTTTTTCAGTGGTGTACTAAAGCCAATACCTACAGGGATGTGTGAGCTGTTTATTATATTTTCAGGAGTTTTCTGAACTAGTGTTAATTAAAGTCATTATTAAAACTTAAGGTACACATATAAATCTACAAATAAATGTTACATTTGAAACAAAGGCAGTATGTCCCCAAAATTAATAGTTATCTAATATTTTACTAATTTTCACTATTTATTATTTTCTTGAAGTTATTTAAAGTATCTAATATATTTGAAGAGTATCTATTATATCTTGAAATTATTTAAAGTATCTATTATATCTGCTGAGGTACTGAGCATCTTATCAACTCCATGTTTAGTAGCATCACATTGGGACCTTGAGATTGGCCATGAGGAAATATTTACACCCCAGGAATTATAAAAGCTATAAATAAGGACTTGAGTTTTATTTTGTTGATTCTAAATTTAAGAAAATGATGGAGAAAATATTAACATTACAGCAGATTAAACTTGAAAAGTATGGCATGCCCCTAGTTGTTGCTCTGCTAATTTGGGGGAGGGGGGAGATGAAATATTCTCCAGGAATTCCAAAACCATTATCCAATTCAGTAAAGAAGTTTCTCATATCATTGATGAACTGATAACGTTCTGACATAACTAATCCTGAGGCTAAAACAGGTTTCTGTTTAATGGATATAATTTGCACTAAGTGAGAAATAGCTTAACAGCAAATCACATATCAGATTTAAGGATTTAAAAATTATTGAAAAAAGAGTTAGTGAATTGTGACCAACTGTATTTGTGAAATCCTATTTGAACTGCAATCATAGGTTGTTATGCTTGGAAGAGTTTGGTAAGAATGAACAACAGCATACTCTGAGAATTAATTGATTGTGTAAAATTTATAATAAAAAGTTATTTTATGTTTTATTATTTTTATAAAGTATGCTATAAACCTTTTATATTGGCACAATTTACATTACATTTATGTATATGGTATAGTTTGGAGCTTAAATGGTCATCAGAGGACCATGTGTTAAAGATTTGGTCCCCAGCCTGTGATGCTGTTGGGATATGGTAGACCCTTTAAGAGGTGGGCCTAGTAATAGGAAGTTAGGTCATTGGGGTGGGCCCTTGAAGGGACTATTGAGACCTTGACTCCTTCTCTCCGTCTTTGCATCCCCAGTGGCCTGGAAATGAACAAGCTTTCTCTGCCACACTCTCATGCTATTATGTACTATGTTACCATGGGCCCAGAGTGACTGGGTCCAAGCAACCATGGACTACAACCTCTGAAAGCACAAACCAAAATAAATTTCTGCCTGTATAAGTTGATTTTATCAGGTACTTTGTCACAATGACAGAAAGCTGACTAGCACAGTATATAAATGTATCTGCACGCATGTATATATTTTTTTTCTTAGCGAGCTGGATGTTGAACAATTATCAGCACACCACCCTACATCCTTCCTTTACAATGTAAACATGGCCGCTACAGATCACAGAGGAGCACATTACCATTCCTAGTCTTCCATATGAAAATACTACTTTTAGTTTTAAATTGGAAAAAATAAATATGCAGAATATTTATGGTAAATTTGTAGAAACTCACTTCTCTAGTTGATGTTCCATGTGTATTAGCTTCTCTGCTATAAACTTGGGGAGTCTGTGTTTTTGTTAAATCTTCTGAATAATCACAGTTCAGGTGATTTGCAGTCTGTTGCCTTAGCCACAATTAAACTTTGCACATGCATGTTAAAAGCACTCAGGGAAATAACTTTTCCTTTATTAGAATATGGAAAAAAAGAATCAACATCACAGGACTGTAGATATCAAACTGATCTAGAACCTGATGGAATAAGACTGAAAATCTGCATGTGCTCCTTTAGTAAATGGAAGACATACCAGGAGGAGCTGTACAGGTCTCATGAGCAGGCATGCTGACAGGGATTTATGTTTGAGATTCAGAGGAGTCACATGTCCCCCCTTTCAAATAAGCCAGATATAGCTTTCTATGTGATCAAAACAACATCCATCAGTCAGCTGTGTTGATGACAGTGTTTTTATGTGTGCAATTTAGTCTTTCGGGAAATTACTCTTCTATATGGTTTCTGGAAATGAGTGAACTGCTTTAGTTATTATTCTGTTTCACCTATAAACAACACAAATGGAAGAAGACAAAGCTGATGGGTATAAAACCAGAAGGCTCCATCGTCCAATTAAAAAGAAATTTTGCTGTAAATTTTGAACCAACTGAAAAAGGGAAAGAAAGTGCTGAAGTAACAGCCTTGACTTCTCCGTGGCTGCAGGCTTTTCTCCTGAAGATTCCAGATGAAAAGCAATCGGTAGAAACAAATGTTGTACAGTGGCTTTTCGGACTGCAAAAAGGTGATAATACCTGTGGGTCTTCTGAGGAAACAGCTAGAGGAGTACTTTATAAAATTAATATTTATATTATTACTATTAATAAAGTTGCCAGAAATTTTAAGAATGGGTAGGCAGAAAATCTTCTATCATCATCAAATTGAGAATGTGGTAAATTTGGAGAAAGAGAAAATTTGGACAGGAGGAGTTTATGCAAGGGAACTTGCAAATAAACTGGGATAAGCTGTTGGAAAAATGTTCTAGCTCCTTTTTACAAGAGCTCTAAATTCATACAGATGCTTTAGGTTTTAAATATATATAAAGTAAGAGTGATTAGACAAGTTGGAAATGCATATGCCTAGAAAAGAAGCCTTGCAAGAATTAAACTCTTTCCCCAAAACAAATCAGAGAAAAATGCTGATTGGTTTCTCCCAGTTAGAATCTAGGGTTAGAGTGTCACATTAAAAGTCAAGTCTGTTTCCTTTTCTTCATGAACTTGATTATGGGCTTGCAAAAAAAGTCTTTCTTCCTTCTAATTCACATTATAACTATCAGGACATTTGAGATTTATATCATGGATATTGTGAATTTTTACAGTAGGAATGCATAACTGGGAGATGTCTTGCTTTTATCTCTTTAGTTGACATTCATAAATAAAGGATAAAAATAGTGGGGGAGGACTTTAGGAGAGTTGTGATTACAAAGTGCTACCCAAGCTTCCCATCTGACAAGATAGAATGAAAAACATCCCTATATGGAATATTCGCTTAGCAGCTCATGTGTACACTTCAGTTAATTTATGGACATATTAAACATGATATGCATGTTTGTCTTGGAACAAAAACATGACTTTTACTGAAGCCCAAATGGTGAGAGCACATATTATTATTAAAATTACCACATATTTTGATAAGGTCAATAAAGTGCAAAAAGAGCTCAAACTTCTGGTGTTAGGAATTTTTATCAGCAGCATTTTTTGTTGAATCTCTTGACCGGCAAAATTGATTTTTCTGTCTCTTCTATAATCTACATAACTTTTGTAGCTGAAACAATTTAGTAATTAAATAACCCCAGGAAAAGCAAAGAATCAAATGTCAGAATGGGTGGAAATCCTGGGATTATCTCATCTGCAGAAACTCTTTATCAAATAACAGTTGAAATGCAACCTCATTACGAAATGCAGACGGTAGTATAAAAGAACTCTTGAGTTGAATTCAGTTTTCACTGGGAAAAATTTGTCTTTGTTCACAGAACTGCCTTACCACGCAGCTTTTATTGAACCCTGTGGTTCACTGGAACTCAGAATAAGACCATTATTTTTCCTTATGTGTTAGGAAACTTAAGTTCTATACCCAGAGCCACTTTGCCCAAAGGTCACAGGTAGATCATGTCAGAGGTGAATTGGAGACTTGTACAACATTCCTCATTCAACACCACATAAGAAGTCAACTTAATAGCAGTTCCTTGATTTGTTGAAAGTTTGACCACATTCTTTCTTGGATTCCATCGTGCCAATTCATAACCTTTGCATTCTGTCAGTATTAAAAATGGCAATTTGAAAAAAAAAAAAAAAAAAACAGATCTAGAAAAGTTTACTAATAGGAATATTTGATTTTTCAAGATCTCTTATTTAAAATTCTACTATAGACCCAGTTCACCACTTACCTAAAAGTGACATGAAATTTTAGCATACTCCCTAAAATACAAATAGCTATTATTCCACAATCTTAAAGCATGAGAAATTCAGGATAAAGATGAACCACATTGCAGAAACCATAAGGAGGGGAACACAAGCATTTTGGGGGGTGGCAGAGTACTTGCCCTGTTTGCATGTTCCCTTTGTTCCATTCGTTTCACCAGATGTTTACAGAACACCTGCACTGTGCTCAGTTATCACCTCTAAGCAAACAGAATAATGTTTGGAGTGTGACTCACACCTTGAAGTCCACTTCCTTTTAGCAATATTATCTTGTATTCTGTAAATTTTAGCTAGGAAGAATCTTGCTCCAATCAATCAGTGCCTAAATCTTGAAATGAATAGAAATAAGACCACATATTGGGAACACTTCAATACTGAAATGTTCTTTCCTGAATTACCACTTTCCTTCCTCTCAAGTCACATATCACTGACCCACAGCAAAACTCCCGGTTCCTGTCAGTTGTTCCAGTCTGAAGCAAAGCTGGTTGTTTAGTGGCTGGACAGATTGTGATAGAGTACTGACTATGTGGCAGGTACTCTTTCAGTCCTGACTCAGAGTTGTGAGTAGAACAGACCAAGTATTCCACAACTCCATGCTTATGGGAGTGGTTAGAAAAGAACAAACACATGAAAAGCAGGATGATTTTAATTAGTCATAAACATTATGAAGGAAACAGAAGACACAGAAATATAAAACTTGGCTTGGGGATTGAACACCATGATTCATCAGGAACAGATTCTCCAAGGAGGTAGCATTTAAGCTCAGATCCTGAAAAAGGTTCCAACTCTCAATATCCTCAGAGTAAAGTCATGAGACCCCAGCTGAAAGAACTACCAGGTTTCATGCTGCCAGGGCAATGCTACTCTGTTCTTAATTGATGGCCAGACTTCCTAAAGATTGAAATGAGTAACACTGAGGAAAGGTGGGGCAGCTACTGGAGACAGAAGCAACATTGTGACTTAGTTCTTTGGTGGATTGCTCATGCTTTCATCAGTAGCATAACCACACCTTAGTTCTTGGAGAATGCAGAGTGCAAGCTAGGGCACCCTGAGCCTGGAGCTCCAGTACCAGACCAGGCGTGTGAACCAGCACACCTAGCGCTCCCACGCAGGGAAGCTGTTTACTCTTTTCGGAGGACACAGGGTTAGACACAGTTAAATCCATAATCATTATCAGCCAGATCAACCTGTTCTAACTGAACTACTTTCATCATTTTTTTTTTCCTCAATAATAATTCAACAGCCTGTGAATGTTTTGCCTTCAGAAGCAAAAGATTTTCTTATTTAAATAAATCATTTCATGGTCAAAGGAAGCTTTTGTTGCTTCATAGCCTTACTCCCCTTCTATTCTTATTGCTTGATAAAATTTTTAAAAAGTATTCGATGCAGCCACTGTGTAAGTAAAACAAAAATTGCTTATAGAAAATTTATTCTAAGTACATTTTAACCGCAACAGTGACAAGGTTGCTGGGAACATATATTTATAACTATATTAATAAATGAACTTTCACAGATGCTAAAATTTTGACTATTTCTAAAAGTCAATCAATGCTTAGAATTGTTTCAGGCTGGGCATGGTGACTCACGCCTGTAACCCAGTGACTCTAGAGCTAAGGTAAGAGGATCACAAGTTTGAGACCATTCTCAGCAACTTAACAAGATCCTCAGCAACTTAGTGAGACATGTCTCAAAATGAAAAATATAAAAAGGGCTGGGGATGTAGCTCAGTGCTAAAGCATCCCTGAGTTCAATCTCCAGTACAAAACAAAAAAAAACAAAAAAATATGGAGTTTCACGTAAGACATGGCTTCTTTCTTTGGGGAAAGTTGAAAAGGAACAGTAATTGGTACCACTATAAGACTGTACAAAATAAAGCTTCATTTTAAATTATAAACCATACAGACTATAGAGATAAAATGGGCCAGCAGTATAGGCTAGAGTCAGCAAAGAGTGCTTGATGAAAGAAATAGAACTAGGAGAACATGAAGAATTTGAAAGAATGAAAGTGAAGTTTTTCAAGTGAGGGGAAGATCAGGGTACATGCCCAAAGCAGAGCTTTGGGTTGAAGCACTTTCATGAACAGGGTGGAGATGTGGGTATATGCAGCTGTGGTCCATTAGGGAGCCATTGGGAAATGGTCAGATTGCTATTGCACCATGCCTATGACGGGCACAACAAGGTGCATCAAGTACAGATGCCTGCTGAACGATTTTGTAAGAGTTTAACTGATATCGACCTTCTGCACTCCTCAATCTACCCAGGCACATTGTTGGTCATTTGTAAATATTTGTAATATTTGTAACTTGAATAGTGTCACAATGGCTCATGGGGTATGTGAGTGAATTTGGACATAAAGACTGCCAAAAGCCTCCTTCTCCAATGTAAAGTCATTGCAAGGTCATTGAGACACCATCAAAAACAGAAGAACATCAAGACTTACTAAGTTCACATCCTTCTCTTCATGAACATTTCAGATAGAAATAAATTTCCCTGTACTCTCTTGTCAATTTATTCTTTATGCTTTCCTCAGAGAAGATGAGGAATTCATTAAAGTCGATTTCATAACCCATAAAATTTATTTTTTCTTAAAGTGTACTTTATTCATCTTGAATTTATACTTGCATTTTTGTGTCTCTGAAACCTGTAACCTTACATCTATTGAAGTCATTAGTGAAATTTCATTTCTATTGAGGTTTGTTTGTCAAGTTCATAGAAGCCAAAGTTCACCTTCAGTTATGGATTAAATCTTCACCAGGAAATATTTTCATATGAATGCATACCTTGGAATACAATGGACTCCTTTTTCTATTCTGGCTTGAGTCATTCAAGAGAGTGCCTTTGATAATTCTAGAAACCCACAAATCTGAATTAGTCCTGGATCATAAAGAGAGAATTGGCATGGCCTAGCCTTTTGGGCTAATACCCCAAGTAAAGTAACAAGAATCCATGTTCAAACCATAATGAATATGAGTGGAACTTCTAGTGGCCAACCCAGTCCAGGCATGCAGATCTTTATAGGATCCACGTCTATCCAGTTCCAACAGGAACAAGGGCAATCATGAGAGTTCTCTTCCCTAAGCCACTACATCATTGATGTTTCAAAAAAGGTTCTCATTAAATTCTGGGGCACAGGAAAACATCCTGCTTTCTGGCTGTGGAAACAGATTTCTCTGAAATATTTTAGAATTGGTAAAAGGACTACACACTTAGATGGCTCTGAGGTGAATTCTAGGTCATTTTCATCTTCAAATTTTGATTAGAGTGCCCCTGACAGATCTAAACCAAATACTCAGATCTGCAAAAATACTTATCTTGAAAGTTGTCTCATCCTAGTGCATCAGCACCCTTTTCAATTCAGGGAATACTAGATCAGTTTACTTCTTGTTAAAAGTGAGAGTAATATTCCACATTGCTTGAGCCAATGTAGTCAGAAGGTGTGTAGCCTTTCTTGTACTCTTAAGTCTTTTCTGTAGATTTCAGTTTCTTCATCTGTAAAATAATAAAAGTAGTAAGGCTTGTTGTACAGTGTTATTAGATTTTGCTAATTAATGTTGAACTTTTAAAATGATGCCTAGCACAGTATAACTCAATAAGTAGAAGTCCTGTGATGCTGATGAGATGTATTAATTTCTACACCTTCCCCCTTTTTGCTACCCCTTAGTAGGGATACGCATTCCCATCTAAACTTGGATAAACTATTAACCTGACAAGAGAGAATACATTTCTCAGCAGAGAATTTGAAATTCAATATACTATTTTCTGGTAGCTTGGTTAGGGTCAGGAATACAGAGGGAATTTTATTGACCCTTTTGGAACCTGATACACCTGGCAGGAAGCAAGTTCTTTGATTATGACTCCTACTATTGGTCAGCAATTTCCAAAGAGATTCTGAGATCAAGTATACTTATACTTTATTCTGTGGATTTAAAATTGTAGACTGTAGCAGACAGTATCCACATGAATTTGGAGTTTGTTAAGAATGTAGAATAACTGGCATGCCTTTCCTGTTTCCCTCTTCCACGTAGGTTAACCTCAGAGCCACAGACGTCAGGCTCATGCGCCAGTTGCTTGTCATCAATGAGAGCATCGAGTCCATCAAGTGGATGATGGAGGAGAAAGCCACCATCACCAGCCGAGGCAGCAGTCTCAGTGGCAGTCTGTGCAGCCTTTTGGAAAGTCAAAGCACCTCCTTACGCGGCAGCTACAACAGCCTGCAGGATGGCAGTGATGGGCTAGATGGCATCTCTATAGGAAGCTACCTGGACACTTTGGCTGATGATGTCCCAGGCCATCAGACTCCTTCAGACTTGGACCAGTTCAGTGACGGCTCCATCATAGAGGACTCACAAGCCCTGCACAAGCCTCCTAAATCGGATTCTGACTACTACTGCTTTGGCTAATGACCCAGTTTTTGCATGGGACTGGTGTGCAATTAACTTGTATGTATCCTTCTTCTCTGCTGCTATATTTTTGGTGTGATTTTGTAAAATAAGACAACCTTTTAAAAGAAGCTTATTTTTAAACTGCTTAATGATATTTCTGTTGCTCCTAATATTTCTCATCTAGACTGATTTATTTTTCTCTGTTACATCTCTATTTTTATTTATTAAAGTGATTTTTCTCCCTTCTTTTAGAGTAGCACAAACAAAGTAGGGGGAAAAGAATAAGCAATAATCATGTTTTTGCTTTTGTTTTCAGAGCAAGGGGTCAGGGATTACAAGGAAAACTTTGCTAAATTTTACAATAAACCAAAGTATAAAAATTGTTAATTTTGTTGCTGTGTCCTTAAATGATTCAAGATTTTATCTACCAGAAGATACTGAGTCTATTACTATTTGTACATTAGGTTGCACAAACTCCTTGAACAAAATCAAGTGTGCAATTGAATTGGCACACTTCCACATGCCATCATTGGAAAGCCCCTAAGTGTATGCAATCTGATCACCTCACCCTTGTGTTGATACTACACATTAGGATTTTGTCATTAGTCATTTTAACTCATATCTTAGACTTATTTGTTTGACGATATGTATTATTACCTCGAATTTTGAGGAATATTGAGATCAGCTATGATGGTAATTAAAGGCAAATGTGCCTTTTAAAAGAAGCTTATTTTTAAACTGCTTAATGATATTTCTGTTGCTCCTAATATTTCTCATCTAGACTGATTTATTTATTTATTTATGTGCCTTCCATTTAAATTTATTTTGAGATTTTGTTCACACTTTCTTATGTGCACTTTGCAATCCTAATGGGATGTCTAAACATATATGTATACCTACAGATGGATGGATAGATAGCCACACAGATAACAGATATCATAGGAAATCAGCCTCTTGATCTATTTATAAAGTCCAATTATGATATTTTTTTCATCCTGGGATAAATAGTCTCTTAATTTTCTGAAACAACTGGCAATATTATAACTTACTTATTTATATAACTTACTTATGCCGGAAGTGAAAAATTTACTTTTGATTTGATATTTTAATCCTCTATAAATTTTTATCTTGATGATTCCTAGTGAGACAATTTAATTAAAATTTCAAACTGTTCTTTGTTATGATTTATATTTCCACACTAAACCTTTACAATATGAATCAAAAAGTTTTCTCACTTGTAAATGGGAAGTTTCCTGTTATCCTATACTCATTGCACACCTGCCAACTTACCATTTGTTTCCAAGACATATATTATTCGAGTTCCAATTAAGCCCTATCAGTGCACGTATTTTTCATTAGTTTTTCCCCTAAATTCCTAGGTATGATCCTCATTGCTATAATCCCATAATGTCAGGATTGTCACTATTCTAAGTTTAAGGCAACTGTGGCACAGAGAAGGTAAGTCACTGTATTAAATATTCCAGTAAATGTCCAAACTTGAATTTGAACTTGGGTCTGTTTTATTCCTATCACTGATACTCAATAACCTCTTTGCTAATTATTCACTTAAAATAATAAAACGTGATTCAGAAAATAAATTTAAACCCATGATTTAAAAATGTAACAAATACTTTCTAAGTGGTAGTATCTATGTTTTCCAGTACTGAATCTACCAAGCTCTTTCTTGAAATCACATAAACCAAATCACTGTTATACCTTGTAATGAATCAGGGAGGGAGCAACACAACAATGCTTTCTAATATAATCCTTTCTTTCTGCATACTTTTATTTTCAACTCAGTAAAGGGTGTTTGGCTGGTTATTTTGTTTGATTTTAATCTGGAATCAAACCAAGAAGTTTTTAGCACAGATTGTTTATCAGATTAAAATTCAAGAGCACACATTGTGACCCAACAGAAAAAAACATCCTCAGAACCAAGACCGATGAATTTCAAACAGAAGGTAGTGAAATATGTAACCATATGTCTACAGCACAGCAAGAAAAAAAAAAAAAAAACCTTCACAAGAGGAAAGTGGGCAGACAGCAATTCAAGAGGAAACGAGTGAATTCTAACCCCTTTAAGACCCAACATTTGGCTACAAAAAGCTATGTAAAAGACAATTTCTGCTCAGATCATAGATTCAGATTGTGAATTCAGTATGAAGATTTTTTTAAAAATATATTTTTCCTTTCCAACCTGTTTCCCTGATATTTGTCCATACCTTCTATAAATTGATCCTATGTAGAAAGGAAATTTTAAAAAATTATAAGTAATATGTGGAAGAAATGTATAGAATAGTTTTCATTTACACATTATATTTTAAGAAAACTGTAATAGACATTGACAGAATATCTGAGAATTACTTTTGGCTCCATTATTAGTAAGAGTTTTAATGTTTATATGCTTTATATTTATTCCAACTTGTTTTGCAAAAGATAGCAAATATTGATTGTATATACCAATAATGTTTTCACAGTTGATTTTACTAAGAGGAGGGGAATATGCTATTAGACAAGACTAATTACTAAAATATTAATTGGTCTGAAGACAATGAATGCAAAGAAGTGCCTCAATTAAAATTGAAACTGAAGTTTAAAACTCAAGAATCCACACAACTAATCTCGTACCTGAAGTACTTTATGTTTCACCTCTGTCAGCCCTGTGAGAAAACAGGATAAAAAGTTAAAACAAAGGTGTTGTGCCAACTCTTCTGCCTGCACTGAGTTATGTATTTCCAGAGAAAATGGAATGTGCCTGAGTTACATTAATCTATTTTATGGTCTTGTTAGTCTTCCATTGCAAAAAAAATAATTGAATGTAAGGAATTCAGACAACTTAAAGCGAATACGTTTCTCTTTGGCATTTTACAAATTAAGGAGCTCTAGATCACCAACCAAATTAGAAGCCTTCACTTCAAGGAAATCCTCCTGTTTATCCTACCAGTCAGACTCAAATTACAAAGTAAAAATTTTTAAGCATTAGTCAAGTTTAGAAATGCAATGAAGAGTCCTTGCTGTTAGATACATGATAAAGGCACTTGGGTCACCATGAAGAATTTTAGGCATTTGCTTCCCCAACTCATCAAAACACAATCAAACCACCTCCATGATGCCAAAACAAATTGTTATTTCAAGGTCCTCATCTTACTAACATCTCAGCAGCAGTTGGCACATTTCATGGTGCCTTTTTGGAAGAATGTCTTCACTTGGTTTCCAGGGACATCACTTCCTCTTGGATCCCCTCATTTTCCACTGCCTGCTTGCTCACAGACTTCTTTGCTATTTCTCTTCTTCATTTTCTCAACCTCCACAAGCAAGAGTGCTCCAGGGCTCCATTCCCTTCCAAAACTTTCCCCCAAAGTCCAAGAAATTAATCTAATTACAGAGTTCTAAATGATGTCTATATGCTAAGATTTCTGAATGTTTTATCTTGTGTCCCTGTCTTTCTTCTAACTCTAGTCTCCCATGTCTACCTTTCCTCAGAGCACCTCTACTTGATATCTGATAAGCACCTCACTCTAAACATTTCCAAAACTGTGAGCAATCTTACTCAGTTTTGTTAAGTGATACTGACTCCTCTCATTGAATTCTCAGCCTGTTTTATTCAGCTTTCATTGCTGTGACCAAAATACCTGACAAGAACAACATAGAGGAGGAAAAGTTTATTTTGGCTCATGGTTTCAGAGGTTCAGTCCATGCTCAGCTCACTCCATAGCTCTGGGCCCAAGATGAGGCAAAACATCATGGTGGAATTGCATGGTAAAAGAAAGCAACTCAGGACATGGCAATCAGGAAGGAGAGAGAGAGAGAGAGAGAGAGAGAGAGAGAGAACGCTCAACTTACCAGGAACAAAATATAAACTGAAAGGCTCACCCCCAGTTATCTTCTTCCTGCAGCCACACCCTACCTACCTATAGTTACTAGCCAGTTAATCCATATCAGTGGATTGATCCACTTATTGGGTTACAACTTTTATAATCTAATCATTTCACCTCTGAACCTTCTTGCATTGTCACACATGTGAGCTTTTGGGGGACATCACATACAGAAACCATAACACAACCCAAATCCTTAAAGTCACTCTTATTCTCTTTCCCTCAAATGGCATCCAACTCTGCTCTCCACTTCAGAAGTAGATCCAGATTGCAACAAATTCTCACCACAACCTCTACTGTCACTCTAACATATCTCCCTGGGACTACTGCAATAGCCCTATCTTGTTTCTTTCCTTCCATCCTGATCTTGCCACAGTCAGTGCTTAACATAGCAGAGTAATTTTACAAGATACAATTCATGTTTTGTAAGATTCTATCTCAACCCTGTAATGGATTTCCATATCTCTTGGATTCTAATCCAAATTTTTACTATGTACTACAAAATCCTGGGCCATCTGTCATCCTTGTGCCTATCTGGCCTCATCTGGCATCATTTCTCTCTCTCTTTTTTTTTTTTTTGTAAAGCCTCATTTGCATCCCTATTATCTCTTTAAAATCTAAAATCCAGTCCACTATGGTAGTGCATGCTTATAATCTTAGCAACTCAGGGGGCTGATGCAGGAGGATCACAAATCTGAGGGCAGGCTAGGAAACTTAGTAAGACCAGTCTCAAAATAAAAAATGAATAGATTAATTAAAAGTCCTAGGAATGTAACTAAGTGGTAACTAAGTGCCCCTGGGAAAAGTCCCCAGTAACACAAATAAACAAGCAAACAAAAAGCCTTCTCTCAAAATGCCTATTCCAACCTCAGGATGTTTGCACTTCTCGTTTCTTCTTTCTGTAATGTTCTTCTGCTCCATGTTGGTGAACCTTGATTCACAGTCCTTGTGGTCTGCAATCAAATGGCAGCTTGCCTGAGAAGACTTCTTCCATAATAAGCTGATACTCCCTATTCTCTTTACTCTGGTTTATTTTTCCTCATACCCCTTACTGTCATTTAAGGTATATTGTGTGTGTTGTCTGCTTCTTTATACTAGAATCCAATGCAAACAAGTTAATTTTGCTCACTTCCATCACCTCCCATCGCCTAGAATAACATCTGTCACATAATAGGTACAGATAAATATTTTTGACAGGAGCAATTTTTGAACATTTGCTGAGTGCCTTCTAGGCACATTTGACTGTGCCATGTTGTGGTGATGCACAGATGCGGAAGATATAAATCCCACCTTCAAGGAGCTCATTTGTTCAGTGTGTTTCTCTGGTAGGAAAAATATGTCCCTCACTTCCACCCTGGAGCTGCCCATGTCCTAATCAGTGCCCTGTGAATATGTTATCCTATATGGCAAAAGGGACTTTGAAGATGTGGTTAATTGTTGCCGCCTGAAGCGATGGCCGCTTGGAGCAACGAAGCCGCGGGAAGAAGTTCAGAGGCGAACTGGAAACAAACAGCTTTTTATTCTGATAACTTTTCTCTCTGGCTCTAACAATGACTAACACACACCACACACCACCAAAAAATGGTGCTGACCTGATCAGCAATCTCGGATCAAGTCACTAGAGATCCCGGGCCAAGTCCCGTGAGACTATGGAAGGCGGCAATGCCCAAATCTCCATGGCCCATAGTCAACTGCAATTTAAGCCATCTCCCCAAACAGGGCTCCTACAGTTAATGACTTTGGAATGAAGACCCTGGATTATCTGAGTGAGGCTTATAACTGAAAGGAAGGACTGTCAGAGAGAAAGAGAGAGGAGAGAGAGAGAGAGAGAGAGAGAGAGAGAGAGAGAGAGAGATTGGGAGAAAGGTGTTGAAAATGTTTTAGTTAGCTCTTATGCCACTGTCTCCAAAAGATCAATTTTAAAGGAGGAAAATTTTTATTTTCTGCTCAGTTTCAGAGGTCTCAGTCCATAGATGGCTGACACCATTGCTCTGGGCCCCAGGTGAGGCAGAACATCAATGCCAAAGGACATGACAAAGGAAGCCAACTCAGGATATGACAATCAGAAATCAGAGAGAGCTCTGCTCACAAAAAACAATATATATATATATATATATATATATATTATATATCATATTTTGTTTGTAATTTATATATAAGGCATACCCGAGTGGCCTACCTCCTCCTGCTCATAGTTACCACCCAGTTATTCCATTCAAGTAAATGAATGCATTGACTAGATTAAGGATCTCATAACCCAATCATTTCATTTCATCTTGCATTGTCTCACACGTGAGCTTCTGGGGGGACACCTCATATCTAAACCATAACAATTGCTATACTGCTGGCTGTGAGGCCAGAAGAGGTCATGAACCAAGGAAATCACAGCAGGGTACAAATTCTATTTCTGAGCATGAATGTTATTAACTAGTATATAAATCTTATATGATTTCTATATAATCCCAGTTATGTTTGTTTAAATTTTTAGTTGATGGAGTCCATTAAACACTAACTAACACTCAAATATTCTCGCCTATCATTGTGTAGCATGCTTAAGCCATAGCCTGGGTGAGCTAAACCAGAGCCAGTACTGGAAACTCATCTACCTGTATTTGACTGCTAGTTAAATTCCAAACATTGCCCAAAGTTGGCTCGCCTTCAAGTCTTAACATCATGTGCAGGACCTGTTTATCTAATGTGGGAGGGAGAATTGTCAGAGGCTGTGTTATTTCATTCTTTACTAACAAGAGATCTTGTACCAGTAGGGAACTGTATGCATTCTTAATGTTTCTAGATTGTACTCAGAACAATTTACTATCATTATTTTTACATCAGCCAAATCCACCTATAAATCAAACACATCTGTAACTATCAACTCTGCATTTCTTCCCTCACACAAAGGAGTCAGAAGATCCCTAACTCCTTTGTGGCTGATACATTCCAGCTCTTCATTTGCCCTTTCCTCAAAACATTCTCCTTGAGATTTTAATGGAAGATTTTAGGCAAAATTGTAGCAAGGACTCCCTAAAACAACCTCATTTTTTCCATCATAAAATATAGACAGTTGATTATGCACAATTTGCTAGACCCTCAAAAATCAGAGGTTTTAAAGAATTTTGAGATTATTTGATGTTGAATTGGCAGAGACTGAAAGAACATGTGAAATAATATCTCTTTTGGTAAATAAAGAAAATAAGACATTTGGGGGCAACTAGTACCATGTGATGGACAGTGTGACCAAATAATCCTTCTAATCTGATCCACACTTGCAGCATAGTGAATGGTTCAAGGTGTCTTAATGCAAAATCAACAAGCAAAAATAATTAATTCCATTTGAAATTCAAATGACGCAATGTAAAAAAGAGAAAGACGCTTGAGGAGAGAAATGGTATAGTCAACATCATCAACATACAATTAATCAGTGCTATAAAGTATAAAGGCTCTGATTAAGAGTATCACTATTCTGACAATTACTAGATGGTGAACTTGGAATAAGTAACTTTATTTCTTTGCATCTTTGCTTTCTTATTTGTAAATAGGCATAATGAAAGCTGCCTCAGAATTGTCAGAGATTTGATTAATATTTGAAAGTGCTCAGAATATATCTTAGCACACAGAAATGCATGGCTAATGAAGTTGCTGCATGATTATAATAAATTATTAAGTAAATTTGTTTTATATATTAAAAAAGAAGAAATTAAGACTGGTTCATCTTAGTGCATACAGCTTAAGTATGTACATGATAGCATAACAATCTGATCATTATTTCCAACACTCCTCTTATGACAACCTCCTCTACAGAAGAATAGAAATTAGTTCCACTCATGGTTTCCCTCATAGCTAGCCAGGACCATGAGATAAAATTTTGACCACCAAGCTGTAAACAGAAATCTGACAGAGACTTCTGGAAAACCTTTTGCTGACTTTGAGCTGCTTATTTCCTGTGGCAGTTGTAAAACTCTTAAAGGAAAAGGTATTAAAAGTGCAACTTAGGGCTGGGGTTGTGGCTCAGTGGTACAGCGCTAGCCTAGCACTTGCGCAGCCCGGGTTCGATCCTCAGCACCACATAAACATAAATGTGTTTCATTGTGTATAACTAAAGCAAATAAATAAATATTTTAGAAAAAAAGTGCAACTTATATTTCAAGACTATTAACACACAGTGCTAGCAAATTAATTTAAAAAACTAAACACACTTGTTTTTATTCTGTCCTTAGGATCTCCATAATACAGCTAATATATGAGTTTTTTTTTTTTTTCTTAAAGCCAAACATCTTTTCACCTTTATAGTACATACTTTAGAATAGCAGGTCTTCAGAATGGTAAGAAGACACTAAATTCAAATTCTGTTTTCTCAAATTTCGTTTCTAGAAACCATCCAAAGTGCATAAAGAATCATTTAGACATTAAGACTTTCCAAAGTATTGCTAATTTGTTATTTCAAATTTCATTTGGAGTTATGTTTTAAGAAATAGAAAAAAATATTGGTAGACTGTGTCACTTTTTCTTTTTAGATCTTTTTACAGATATTACACCAAATAAATATGATGACTTACTTTTATTGATTTATTATAGGTGGAAAAACAAAGTCAATATAAATAAGAATGGAGTTTAAAATGTAGCTCTACTTGACTACCTTTTCCTACTAGTTTTGTCAAAGCAATCAGTGAGGTAAATGATAGTGACAAAATAATGATTTCAAATCAAAATAATGATTTTTAGTCATGTATCAAGAGATTTATCTTAATTCAGTAGAACTTTACCAAATGCTCGATGGGAATTCTATCATGACTTTACCCTACTCCCAAATTTTTGTAACTCATAGGATTTTGGAATATTAAAATCCTGCTGTATTTTACTGGCTTGGTTCTAGGCCTAAAGATTTGCCAGCAATTAGGATGAAGGGCTTTATCAAATTGATGATGAGTGGCTCCCATTAGAGTCAATGGGAGGCCCAATGCAAATGCCTCCTATGAAAATGGCTGAGATCTCAAGAGCTGCACTTCAAGGTGGCTGATTAATTAGGAAATGTTAAAACCCTGAGCATTACGGTTTGGATATGACGTGTCCCCTCAAAGCTCCTATGTTAATGCAGCAATATTCAGAAGTAAAATGATTAAATTATGAGAACTATAACCCATCTTATTTTGAATGGACTGAATAGTGACTACAGGCAGATCTGGGGTGGCTAAAGGAGGTGGGTTACTGCGGGGTAGATTCCCCCTACTGCACCCTTTGGCCATGATGTGCTGCCTCACCTTGGGCCAAGAGCAACAGAGTTGTTTATGGACTGAGACTTCTGAAACTGTGAGCTCCAAATAAACTGATTCTTAAAGTTTTTCTTGTCAGGTTTTTGCTCACAGAGATGTAAAGCTAACTGAACACTAAGCCTCTCAGAAAATTTGCAAAGTTAACAAGTTGGGTTTATTAAATGCTATTTTGAAAGAATGAAAATATCACAGTAAAAAATGTCATTCTTTTTATATTTGAGGTTCCTATATTGATGAGAAACATATATGAACTTGCAGACCGAGAAGGTCTAAAGAATTTACTTTTGAGGTTTTGCTCTGGAATTGAAAACAGAAAAAAATAAATGATATATTTTCACCACAAGATTGTATTTTAGGAGTGCTACAGAGAAATCTGAATTACTAATAGCTGAAGTTAGTGTGATTTGGTAGTTTGGAATTATTAAAAATTTTTAAAGTAAGCAATTAAGTTTTAAATAAATGCTGCAATCCATTATTTCTTTCAGTGAGGCAAATACCTCTACATTCTTACATTCTTGCAGAAATTTGTCTTGCTAATTATGAAAATCTGTCCTGGCTCATATTTCACAGATTCATTTTTTTAAAAAAGAACTATAAAACATATTTTTATGTAAAATATTCCTTTGGTCATAGTTATTGTATAGTTCAGTATTCTAACATCCTTCATTTGAGGACTTTCTATTGCAGAATTATCTCCTTTCCTTGGAACTCAAACCTACAACTTTATCTTGTCCAATATCAGCATTGTATGTAACAGTACTCCCCCATCACAGTGAGAGGGTCAAAAATACCAGATATGCCAAAAGACCTAAAAGATGAAACAGAATATAAATTAAAAAAAAAATTATTGGTAACAGAAGCCAATAATAAAGACAATGCAAAGTCTCAAATCCTGTTCAACAGGCATAGACCAGAGACCAGGAAGACAATTAAAAGAAACTACACTGAAAAATAAATCAGGGTACAAAGCTAAGAATATGTAACCTTGATAAATGAACCCAGGGGAAAATGTTGGGCTCCAATGGAGAAAAAGTATAAACTCTGATCCACCACCCACAGCCGCAGGCTGTTCTAAAAGCCATCAGAGGCATGGTTCATAAGCAGGTCAAGCTGGATTAAGGAGCCAGGGAAAGGCAAATGTCTACTGATCCTTCTAGAAACATTCCATCTCCCTGTTCTCTGAACATACTTTTGCATGTTTTGTATTGTTATTGACAATACTTTACCCATGTCTTTGTTATTCCTTCTCCATACTCAAGAATATTTTTCTCTATTTTCTATCCACATCAATCCATTTTGTCTTTGAAGTTATGTTTTCTCAGGTACCACTCAAATTCTTTCTATACCAAAGTACCCATTGATCCGACCACATATTTTGGTACCTAATATATGCCATAGTCATTTGAAACATCCCATTCACAATAAGAAAAATTACATAAAATATTGAAGAAGAATTACCAAGAAATAAATTTGTCCTACTATAATCTTTTCAAAATATGTAATATAAATTTAAAAAAGATATGTAATCATGTACAAATTTTTCATTAATTTATATTTAATAAAACAAGAAGATAAAATAGACTATTGTGGAAGAAAATAGCAAACAGAAGAATCCATTATTAATTTCATCTTGTTGGAGAACCCAAATAGTGAAAGAATCTATTCAGAAAAGGAAAAATAAAAGAAAAAAATTCCATGCCAGTTAACAGACCCTTTCAAATCAATAAAATTTTTTTTTTTAAAAAATGTGTTGCTGATGAAAAAGAGATCTCTAGAAAAGAATAGATAAAATTATATAGAGACATTTAGTATTTATAATACATGTACCATATAACAATAGAAAAAATAGTTATTTAATGAATTCCATTGAGATAAGAAGTAAGGAATTTGGAAAAAAAAAATATTTTTTTACCTACAACTGACACTACAAACCAAAAAAAAACAAAAAAACATGATTTGTATCAGCGCTAATTTAAAAAATAACCATGAGCAAACCAGAGAAGACAATTTATTTAATTTTAAATAACCTGAGATTTAAAAAACCAAAAATTAAAACAATGAAAAATTTTGTATGTAAAAGTTAAAACTGTAGAATGTAGGGAAAAAAATTCAGCAAATGGAATAATATAAAGAAGACAATTGGAAAGAATATTATCAACACACAAATAAATAAATGAATAAACAAAAGGAACAAAGGAGTAAAAGAGGAGCTCAATTAATAAATCACCATATGACAGTAACCTTGATATTAAGTAATGACCAAAGTAAGTTCTACTTTTGCTTATTATATTCCCCAACTCTCAAAACTTATTTCTATACATGAATTACTGATGCCCTAATATATTTTATTCATTACAATTAGAAAATATCTAAATTTACAAGTTTTGAGAACAAAAACTCAGAGAAATAATCCAAGTGAGGAGAAAGTCATAAGTAGAAAGATGTTTACCATGAAATTAAATTAGTATAATAGAAATAATCAAAATATCTAGTAATAGGGAGAATGTTAATTAGCTGTTATATGTACTATAATAAATTCTGCTAATATAAGTATCAATAATAGTAATTATGAAGTTTACATAGTAAGGTAAAAATATTTTTGGTGAAATGCAGAGTGACATATATTAACATTTTTATGCAGAATGACTATAATTAGGTCATTTGTGAAAAAGGTACATTTGTGTGCTTTGCTACCATATGCATATTGTGACGTTTTCCCCATTTGTATTATGAAACACTATATTATTACACTTACATATTGAATTAAAGAAAAGTTTAAACACAGTGTCCATCTTTTCATAGTCGTTTTGACATGTGTAATTTAACTTTATTTTTACAGATTAGAAGGATTGAACTTTAGATTGTCTAGTTTTGAAAAATGTCCAACTGACCTTATTTTAAGTGTGAGATTCAATGAGAATTTTTAGAATCATAGTCAACCATAATGGTTTAAATCTGAAGATTCCATTACAAGGTAAATGATCATCTGCATTTCTTCTGCAAACCTGTTGTCTCATGGATCAATTTTTAAATTTATCTTCCAAGGCTATAGGACAAGTCAACAAATAGCATTCTTGAACTGCAAAATCCTCCACAAATATTAGAGAACCATCTTCTTTACTTATGATATGGTTTTGCAGCCCTCCACAGAAAGTAGCTCCATAGGGAAGCTCCTATTAATTATTTATGATTGTCTGGTGATGGTAATGTTTATTCATGATTCATCTGAAAGACTTTCACATGAAATATTCTACAGAGCCAAACTACTGTGAAACTATCATAGGTCCAGAAAAGCTAGATTAGAGAGTAATTTATTATTGAAACTTAGCTTGATGTGTTTGGGTTGCAGGCTCTGAGCTTGGTGCTAAAAAATATCTGATTTCTACCCATAAAAATACTTTAAAAAATCCTGTCTAAGCCCAGGTGATGGCACATGTTTATAATCCCAATGACTTGGGAAGTCAGGAGGATCACAGTTTGAAGATCAACTGGGCAATTTAGTGAGACGTTATCTCAAAATAAAATGTACTGGGGAAGTAGCTTAGTGGTAGAACACCCCTGGGTTCAATCCCAAAAACCACTCATGCACACACATTCATACATAAGAGACCTATCCCAAAGCTACCAGGAAAAATGATTAAATTTTTTAACCCAGTGTTGAATACATTGTAGATACTAGGTAAGTGTATATTATATGTCTATTACTAGAAAAACTCTCAGAAAGTCTTTCAATGGTATGTGGTTATTTTCCAATCAAATTTTAATTTGATTTTGTATAACTTGATTTTGGAATAATGCTTTTTATTTATCAGACTTGCAAAATTACTTTTTGAATTGTGCATTGTTTCTGCATAGCTCTACTTTGTTTCATAACTAAACTTGGAGTAAAATGTCTTTCATTGCACTCATTTGACAATGTCTATGCTCAAGTTTCATGGATGCTTTCTTCTCTTAGCTTAATTTAGCAAATTAACTGCTACTACATTTAGGCTCAGATTTAATCTGAATCAAATACTCATAAAAGAAGTAAAAAACATTTTAATTCCAAGAGTTCAGCAGAATTGCTTGAATCTCTGAAGAGAAAAAATGATTATATACAAATACAAGAGCCTGAGGAAGTTGATCTATGTGTAGTTTTATGAATTAGAATAGTACATTTTATAAGCTTTCTGAAAAAACACAATATGCAACTAATATATTCTGCATCTATAGTTATCTTTTAGAAGGGAAATGAGAAAATATGTGAAGAGGAGAAAAAACTTCTATGAAGCAAATCTCATCTTTCAAAGGGTCATTTACCTAATAAACGAATTTGTGATGTGCGCTGAAGTGGATACTTTGGAGTTAAAAAGATAAAGGCTGAATCTGGTTTTAAATAGTTCATTGTCTCATAAGCAAGTACAGTGGCAAAGAATATTGACTGTGGTAGAAATAACAATAATGAAAAAAAAATAAAACAAGTTACTTGTTTTTCTGTCCATTTTCTAAGGAGTATCATTTGTAAGCAAAACTTAATTACGTGGTTACTGTTTTACTAAGAAAATTCATGGCTACACTTTCAGAATTGGTGAGCCCAAAGAGACATTGACCAACTTTGAGGCTAAAATACAAATGCCTGGGGGAATATTTAAGAACTGGAAATAAATTTAGAGGAATGGGAGCAATAACCAAAGGGAAGCAACAGAAGAAAATAGCCAAATTGGAGTGTACTATAGAAATGTGGAGAAAGAGATAAAGAAGTAATAAGAAAGAATGGATGGTTAATTGGTTAAAAAAAAGAAGAGGAAGAAATATAAGTTAGATTATTAGGAAGTACTCTTCAGTGTGAGGCCTTTTCTATCATATTATGAATCCTTCAGTAAGGATGAAATTTGGTCCTCAATTATTTTTTTAAAGGATTTATGTGTCTTTTCAGAGGCATCTATATAGAAGATGGGGACTAAAGTCAGCTGAGGAGTTCAAGATGATCCACAACATTTGATTGAATGCTGTGTTTGAGATATTACTGGAAGAGAGAGGAAAGAATTGTGAACTCTGTGAATGGGTGAGTGGAGAAAGTAAAGACTTCACATATGCAGTTTTTGAACAAAAACAAAAAAGAGATATTGAGAAAAGAGAAAATACAATCAAAGACAAGCTGAAGAGTTTTTAGTTTAACAATATCCGATAAAATTGGGGAAATTGGACATTATAAGGCAATCATGGGATGTGATAGGAATTGAACAACATGACCTAAATTTTAGTGCCTGCAAAAGCAGAAACCATTCTGTTCTAACCAAGCTTCTAGATCTTACTTCTGTGTTTGGGGAAATATATGAGGGATAAAACAGCAAGTTAAGTTACATAAAATTGCAATCATCCAAAACCATAAGGGTATTTTACAGGACAAATGACTGTTTTTTTCCAAATAAGGGAATGGTCAAGGGAGAAAGGATCAATCAAAGAAAGAATTAAAAGGATTTTAGAAATCACATTCAAATAAAATATGTGGATTTTGTTGTAGTTAAATTGAAACAAATCAACTGAAAATACAAAAAAGCTTTGAGAAAATTAAGGATATTGCAATATATATCGTGGGCACTAGATAATATTAAAGAATTAATATTAATTATTTTTGGTGTAAACATAGATATACTTTAAAATTTTCTTATTAGAAGCATTCTGAAGTACTTATGGGTAAAAAAGCATGATTCAAATTTACTTTAAAAAACAGTTAAAAATGAATATGAAAAAAACCCACCAATGTTGATAGTTTCTACAAATTGGATAATGAGTATACAAATGCTTATTGTATTGTTTTTAAATTTGTGTAATAAAAAGAGAAATAAAGAAAAAGAATAAAACTTTTCCTGCTTATTTTTAGATCTCTAACAATTACAATTCTAGAAATTCCATGTGTTTCTTTTTATAGTTTCCATTTAGTTTTCTGTCTTTTTAATTCACTGTAAACATATTATTCTTTAGATTCTAGAAAATGAAATGAATAACTTATTTAAAAGCCTTATTTGATAATTCAAATATTTGAGTTATCACAAAGTTGTTTTCTATTATTTGTTCTTTATCTTAAAAATAGTTCATTTTCTAGTTTTTTGTATGTTGAATAATTTTGGATTTAAACACTGAGTTTAGTTAATGTTAAGCTGTAAAATTTTTAGATTCAGTTCTATTCTTCTTAAGAATACCAATTTTATTAATCAATACTGCTGGATACAAAAAGTAAGCTTTATCCTTTGGGCTACTCAAATATCACTTCAGTGTTTTATTCTTAGCCAGATTTTGTCCCATTCCTGGTTCAGACAAAGAAGTGGGCAAAATTTTACACAGCATTTGGGATTCCTTCTCCCTCCATCCTAGGATTCCAACTCTCTTATTAGTCACTACAGTTGCCTTAAACTCTGTACTCTTGTTTCTTGAACTTGAAATTCTGCTGATTACTTATTAGCATTTTAGTTGCCTAATAAACATTTTCTTACTACACATTTAGACCAAATGCCATTTAAAAAAGCAAAATCCCCATTACCATTTCTTTCTTCCAAAAGTCGATTTACCTCAAAATTCTGCCTATTTTTATTTACATTCCAATGCTTCATGTCACTTTAAACATTTTTCTTCAAAATGTATTAATATCCGTGACAAGTTTGGGTGTGGTTGGTACATTATTCTGCATACTACGAAAACACACATATATGCACACAATTATTTAAGGGTGAAAAAAAATCAAATAGGAAAGAGATAAGAATGTTGAAAGGGATAAAAATGAACACTAGGGGCTGGGGTTATGGCTCAGCAGTAGAGCACTGGCCTAGCACATGCGTGGCCTGGGTTCCATCCTCAGCACCACATAAAAATAAATGGCATTGTGTACAACTAAAACAAATAAATAAATATTAAAAAAAGAAGGCAGAAAAAAACAAAATGAATAAAAAGATCATTGTAGTGGTGAATAACAGATGTGAGGGAAAAAGTATATAAAATATTAAAATATTTCTTATTTGTTACAAATAAGATACAGTATAATGATACAGTGAGTCAATATTCTAGTGTTAGTAAATAAATGCATGGATTGCCAGGTCAAGAAGCAATAGAGTGGTTGAAAATAAATTTGATAAAATCAGAGTGCAAAAGGCTTCATGTAGCTTACTGATTCTTATAGAGAAAAAAGGAAAGGCCCAAACAAAGGGAAAAAATATCAACATAACAACTAGAGTTCATTGGGAGAAGATTTGCAGAAGCCAAAAATGTTTTGTAATAAATTTCCCTTAAATATAAATAGAGTGAAATTTATATCCAAATGTTAATTGGTAAGTTTTTGTAAATAACCCAACAGTTATTGCAACGTGATCTATGTGTGTTTTTTTTTTTTTAAACACAAACAAATTTAAAAAATGATCCTCTAAGGCATTGAACCTGTCTCTCAACACTAAGCCTTGGAATAAATTGTCATATTTTAGAAAGAAAAGTTTGACCTTTCAAAAAATAAAACCTATACTGAAATATTACAAACATGATTATTTTAAAATAGTTTGGGATTTTCTACAGCAACAGTGGCCTACAAATATCCTCCCCCCCAAATAAACAGACATTCCACAAGTGGCTAGGGGAAAAAATGGAGATTAATATTGCCCTTATTAACCTCTCCTCAAAATAATTTTTAACAAATAGCTTTGAAATAATTTAAAAATAACTGGTTTATACCTAAAAGGAAATAACTTTTAAAACAGGTTGTAGATACACAGGGTATATTATATGAAGGACATGATTACAAGTGGAGTATGGGACTATAAATTTGGTACAACATGCATTGCTGCTGATGCTTCTTGTACCTTTGCTAAGCATATGGCATGGATCAGTTCTAAGTCCATTCTCTATTAAAAATATAATAATTTAATATCTACCATTATTGAACACTAATTATGTATTAGAAACCACGGGACACAAATTGCATTTACTAGCCGGGCACGGTGGCGCACACCTGTAATCCCAGCACTTTGGGAGGCTGAGGCAGGAGGATCAAGAGTTCAAAGCCAGCCTCAGCAATGGTGAGGCACTTAGCAACTCAGTGAGACCCTGTCTCTAATAAAAAATACAAAAAAGGGCTGGGGATGTGGCCCAGTGGTCGAGTGCCCCTGAGTTCAATCCCTGGTACCAAGAAAAAAAAAAAAAAAACTGCATTTACTTAATTATTGTCATAATTAATGCATGTTAGATGTCATTGCCTCAGTATATAGGTCAGGAAATTTTCAGAGGGAAAAATGTACAATAATATGTAACTAAGATGATACAACCAGTAAGCAACAGAGCTGGCAAAAGGTATCAGTTCAGTTTAGCATGACAGCCTCTATGTCTTTACATTGTATTGTACTCAACACCAGCATATAGTACTCCTCTTATACTGCCTGATAACACTAGCTTGAAGTGGCCATCAAGAACATAATTCTGCTGGGCATAGTGACACATGCCTATAATCCCAGGGACTTGAGAGGCTGAGGTAGGAGAATCACAAGTTCAAGGCCAGCCTCAACAACTTAACAAGGCCATGTCTTAAAATTAAAAATATTTAAAAGGTTAGGAATGTAGCTCAGTGGTAAAGTGTCACTGAACCCAGTCTCTAGTAACAAACAAAATAAAACACAAATTCAGCCTCAGGGTCCAGGATTATTGTTGCCATCCAAAGCAGCACATTACCTTCAACCATCTAAACTGCCACTTGGCTAGCTGTGGGAGCATCTGCAAAATTAACATGACATACGATTACTTATCTATTAGTGTGTTTTAGTTAGTTTTTTCATTGCTGTGACTAAAGGACCTGACTAGAACAACCGTAGGGGAGGAAAAGTTTATTTGAGGACTCACGGTTTCAGGGGTCTTCGTTCATAGAAGGACAGCTCCATTCCTCTGGGCTTGAGGTGAGGCAGATCAACACAGCAGAAGAGTATGGCAGAGGGAAGCAGCTCACAAGATAATCAGAAAGCAGACAGACTCTGCAGCGTTCTAGTTACAAAATATATACCCCATAGCCACGCCCCCCAATGAACTACTTCCTCCAGCCACACATCACCTGCCTCCAGTTACTGCTCAATTAATTCCATCAGAGATTAATTCACTGATCAGGTTAAGGCTATAACCCAATCATTTCTCTTCAAAACCTTCTTGCATTGTCTCACAAGTGAGCTTTTGGGGGACACCTCACATCTAAACCATAACAAAGTGGGCTATGGAAGCAAGGCTGATAAAACTAACTCACAATTTAAGTGCTAAAAAGATGGCTGTTTAAATAAAATATATGGCAAGAAATGTATATTCATCCTACTATTATGGAAAGAGAAGTATCTGAGGTAACAGCCTTCCTTAAAGTTAGGCTCTTTATAAGCAAAGCTGATTCTGAATATTTTCATCTTAATAAAGTTGGTGCTGGCTCTTCAAAGTAAAATGGCACCTGACTGCAGAGCTCCTGCTGTAAAGTTCTTGGGTGTCTGTCTTTCCAATCCTAGTGACTCATGCTTTAGACTACAGAGTCTAATATTTTTTTTTTAAATTCAATGCTCACTTTATTAAAAAAAAGCTCCCATACTAAGTGTACAGCCTAATTGGCTTCAACAAATATCTACACCTGTGTGACTACCACCCCTCTCAACACAGAAATCATTTCCATCTCCCCTAAAAGTTTCCTCATTTTCCTTTGCTGTCAATCCCACTTCCATCACCAGATGTGGATTACAGAGATTGAACATCTTTTTATGTCTTTCAAAGGACAAAAATTGACAATTCTGAAAAACGCTTAATTTCTTAATTTTTCACTTCTTTTGGTTTGGCTTTTTGAGTTTCATCTCTTTTCTCTAGGTCAATATTAAGATTTTCTTTTATATTTTCTTCTATTCTTTCTTCTTTATCCATAACGTTTTCTGTGTTTTATAGTTTTAGTTTTTTAATTCAAGTCTGTCTATTTTAAATTATTTTGTATGTGGTGAGAGATTAGAGCTAGGCCTATTTTTTTTTCACAAGAACATTCAAATTTCACCACTGTTTTTTGAATAAACTTCCTTTCTTCATTGAGTTACTTTGACAACTATTGAGAATCATTTCACCACATATTTATGAGTCTATTATTTTAGGATATATATTATGTCTCATTGATCTATGTTTTTCATTCATCATTATGTCACTTTCTTGAATAAGTAATAAACTGTAATAAGTAATAAGCTTTGATATCAGGCAGCATAATTTCTATTTTATTAGTTTTTACTGGCGCTTTAAATCATTCATGCTTCTTTTTTTTGGTCCATTTTTTTTCTTTTTTTAAATTTATTTTTAAATTTTAATTTGTTATATATGACAACAGAATGCATTATGATTCATATTACACATATAAAGCACAAATTTTCATATGTCTGGTTGTAGACAAAGTAGAGTCACATAATTCATGTCTTCATATATGTACTAAGGGTAATGATGACCATTGCACTACACTATCTTTCCTATCCCCCACACCCCCCTCCCTTCCTCTACCTCCACTTTTCCCCTTTGCCCTACCTAGAATTCATCTAATCCTCCTATTCTTGCCTTCCACTCACCTCAGCGCATTATGAATCAGCATCCTTAAATCAGAGAAAACATTCCGCATTTGTTTTTTTGGGGATTGGTTAACTTCACTTAGCATGATATTCTCCAACTCCATTCATTTACCTGCAAATGCCATAATTTTATTCTCTTTTAATGCTGAGTAATATTTATTGTATATATATAAAACACAGTTTCTTTATCCATTCATCTACTGAAGGGCATCTAGGTTGGTTCTACAGTTTAGCTATTGTGAATTGTGCTGCTATAAACATTGATATGACTGTGTCCCTGTAGTATGCTGATTTTGAAGTACTTTGGGTGTAGACAGGGAAGTGGGATAGCTGGGTCAAATGGTGATTCCATTCCAAGTTTTCTAAGGAAGCTCCATACTACTTTCCATATTGGCTTCACCAGTTTGCAGCAATGTGTGATTGTGTCTTTCCTCCATATCCTTGCCAACACTTATTGTTGTTTGTATTCTTGATTACTGCCATTCTGACTGGTGTGAGGTGAAATCTTAGAGTAGTTTTGATTTGCATTTCTATAATTGCTAGAGATGTTCAACATTTTTTTCATGCATTTGTTGATTGATTGCATATCTTCTTCTGAGAAGTGTCTGTTCAGTTCCATGGCCCATTTATTGATTGGGTTTTTTTTTTTTTTTGGTGTTAAGATTTTTTTTGTATTCTTTATATATCCTAGAGATTGGTGCTCTATCTGACCTGCATGCAGTAAAAATTTGTTCCCAAATTGTAGGCTCTCTCTTTACTTCACTAATTGTTTCTGTTGCTGAGAAGAAGATTTCTATTTTGAATCCATCCCATATATTGATTCTTGATATTAATTCTTGTGTTATAGGAGTCTTATTAAGGAAGTTGGGGTCTAATCCAACATGATGGAGATTTGGGTCTGCTTTTTCTTCTAAAAGGCACAGTGTCTCTGGTCTAATTCCTAGGTCCTTGATCCACTTTGAGTTGAGTTTTGTGCATGGTGAGAGAGAGGGGTTTAACTTCATTTTGTTGCATATGGATTTCCAGTTTTCCCCCAGCACCATTTGTTGAAGAAGTTATCTTTTCTCCAATGTACATTTTTGGCACCTTTGTCTAATATGAGATAACTGTAGTTATGTGGGTTAGTCTCTGTATGCTCTATTCTGTACCATTGGTCTACAAGTCTATTTTGGTGCCAATACTATTCTGTTTTTGTTACTATTGCTCTGTAGTGTAATTTAAGGTCAGGCAGAATGATGCCACTTGCTTCACTCTTCTTGCTAAGGATTGCTTTAGCTATTCTGGGTCTCTTATTTTTCCACATGAATTTCAGGACTGCTTTTCTATTATTTTCCAGATTGTATACTTTGTCTGATGTTCTTTCTTCCAAGTGATCTAGTCTGTTGGTGATGCTTTCTATTGAGATTTTTATTTGGTTTATTGTTTCCTTCATTTCAAGGGTTTCTGACTCTTTTTTTTTTTTTTTTTTTTTCCAGAATCTCTCTTTCTTGAAGTAATCTTTCGCTACCTGCATTTGCTCCCTTATCTCTTTGTTGGTGTGATCAATGGTTGCCTCATTCAGGTCATTCTTTAATTTATTCCACCTATATAACCAATTCAAAACCTAGATAACAAGTAAAAAGCTTGATAGCACCTCTGGACTTTCTTGCATTCATTTGAGGATTGTTCATGTTTTTGTCTAGATGATGGTTAAACTTGCTTAGACTCTAACCATAACTATATCTTTCCTGATTTATAAGGTTGCTACTTATCTGCTTCAATTTCTTTTTTTTTAATTTCATTTTTTTAGTTGCAGATGGATCTAAACCTTTATTTTATTTATTTTAATGTGGTATTGAGGATTGAACCCAGTGCCTCACATATGCTAGGCAAGCACTCTACCACTGAGCCACTATTAGTTTGTTTTTTCACTTTGTTTCTTGGTGGTGACTCCTAGGTATGCTCAATTTAGAACTTATTCAAGGATTTCGGAAAAGTTTAGGTAAACATCCACTTACTCTATGGGAAATCTTCCCCACATTTTTAGCATCTCAGCCAACCTTAGCTTCTGTGTTTTGACATTCCAATTTAGCATGGCTTAACATTTTGCCACTTGACCTGTACTTGGTCTAAGGAATGCAATCAATGAAATGAGTAGAAACAAACAAATGAAATCTAATTTGATGCAGCAATGTCTTTCAGAATCAGGTTTTCCTCTGGTTCCCAGTATTTTTTTTTTTTTTTCCCTGGAGGAGGAAGGGGATCCCCTGGCTGATCTCCTACACTAAATAGGTGTGCAGTCAGCTAACACTTTGTGTGGAAATTATATACCAATTTGGAGTCTCACATCTTAGTTCCCTTGTTTTCCTGGATTCCCTTTTCAATTCACTAACTGATCTTGCAGTATTGAACTGTGTTCTTTACTACAATGAGCCAAAACAGAAATGTTCTTCCGTTTTTGCCATGTGCTATATAAACTGAATGTTTGAGTTCTCCCAAAACTCATATCTTGAAATCTAATCTCCAATGTAGTGGTTTTTGAAGGTGAGACCTTCGGGTTGTGAGCAGGTCATGAAGGCAGAACTCCTCTGCCTACCCTGAGCATGTGAGGTTACAATGAAGAGATAGCTATCTGTGAACCAGGAAAAAGTCTCTCACTAGATTCCTAATCTCTGGGCACAATGATTTTGAACTTCCTGCATTCCAGAACTAGGAAATATATTTTTTTTGTTTATACATTAACCAATCTATATAAGTTTGTGATAGCAGCCGAATGGAGTAAGACACCATGGGGATAGAGGAGTATTTATGGATTAGAAAATCATACACTCAATTTACTCCTTTTGAATTTTAGGTTTTTATGAATGTTGAGCATATTCAACATTAAATAGTCTCATTTAATATTCATTTAGATAGTATTTTTTAATATTTTGTCCATATTTTATCATTGTTGAGAGAACTTGTTTAAACAAGTCTCTTCACTACCATTGCCAGAATTTGTCTAATCCAGAACTCTCAACATAAGATACAAAGAGGGTTCATGTCTTGGCTTAGAAGGTGGTAGATTCATGAATTTTTTTTAATTAGTACAAAATTGTGTATTGATATGTATAGTTGCTCTATCGTAGGGAGAAGGATCATTGCTTTCTTCTCATTTTCACCAGGTTTATAACACACAGAAAGATTAAGAACCACTGTTTACATAAAACTTAGAGTTTAGCTATGCCTTTAAATTTCCTTATAACTTTGTTATTAAAGTAGATCTCATCTTAGTTATTCCATTATAGATAAGAGGAGTTGATTTAGTATTATTTTTAGTTAACCAATATTATTAAAATTTAAATCAAAAGGGACAGGGAAAGAGCATACTTTCTCTGAAGGTAGCAAAACCTCCTTTTCTTTCCCTGATGATCTGAATGCCAGAACATGTATGCTATTACTCATCTGTGTTCCAAGTATGGGGTATGGAGAAAAAAAAAGACACAGAAATTTGGATTCTTCGCCCCAGTTTTCTCCCATGTTCCAGGAAATGGACAGGATTGTGTGAGCCTCCATTACATTCAGTACGACAGAGTGGAAATAAAATCCAAGCTGTGCTTGCTGACTTCTGCATTCAAGTGCATTATGCTTAATTTGATTCACCAGAATGGAATGGAGCAGATTTAATGTTTCACTCCAAGATTATACATAAACATTCATTTTAATCTCCTTAACAAAACTCTTCCATCCACTGTAAAACTCAATAGATTGAGCCCAGGTTTGTAAGTTTATACAGACAGTTCAAATTGAATCTATATTTTTAGTCATTGTATTTCAAGAAGTTTGCTTAATTAAAAGCAAGGAAACAAATGTGTTGGTTTTTAATTTTCAACCTGTGTGGACCTCTACTGTAAATTTTGAAGCTGGAGCTGTTTTGTCCATCATATCATGCCAGGTGACTTCTGTTCATTTACCTCCTTCATAATTTGAAACACCTACTCTGCAATAACAGATATTCTTCATTCTAGTGTAGTGATTGAGAAATAAGAGAAAAGGACAGATGACCAAGTAAAATGTGATCATTGCATCTTACATCCTGTGTTAGTGGCAAGCACATGAATATATGGGATCACATTAATGAGATAGTTAAGGATATTAAGGACAGCATGTAGTGGAGATATGGCCCCCTCAGATGATCCTTATGTAATTAGAAATAGATGATGAGGCACTTATTCTTGCATTATTAAGAGTTGCTGATAGAACTTGTTAGAATGAATGTCAAATATTGGTTAGAATCTAAAGTAAAAGTGGTAGGAAATGAGGTTGAAGAGTATGGGAAACAATTACAAGAAGTCTGGCGGGCTAAAAGGGGTCCATGGTCATTATGAATTTTAGATGTGGAAATGATAAATAGTAAAACAATTTTAGTTTCATCTTCCACACAATTTCAAAGTTGACTTACACATTGAAGAGAAGAGGATAATGCAATCTGTAGCTGGAAATGTTATGCCAACAAATTTATGGACTATGTTAAAGACAGCATTTGAGCAATTAAAGAGTTAATTCATATTTCACAAGCCACTCTTGGACAGATTTTCTTACATTTACAAAGTGGTTCAAATATATATAATATTCTTATTTCCATGACTCCAATTCACTCTAATTCTTGTCCTCATATGAACTTTATTATATTGAAGTGCACTGTTTGCCAGTAAAGAACCTAGAGGTTGCCTGGAGAAAAAGAGAAGATTAGAGAAACCAAAGTTTCCACTGGGATAAAATTAATGTTAAGATAATGATTTCTACTGTTTTTATTCTTATTAATAGTAGTAGTAGTAGTAGTAGTAGTAGTAGTTCTAATTAGTTATACATGACAGCAGAATGCATTTTAACTCAATGTACAAAAGTGGAGCACAGCTTTTCATTTCTCTGGTTGTACGCAATGCAAAGTCATACTATTCCTGCAATCATACATGTGCATAGGGTAATAATGTCCATCTCATTCCAACATCCTTCCCAGCCCCATATCCCTTCACCTCCCCTCTGCCCAATCCAAAGTTCCTTCATTCTTTCCTTGCCCCCCCCCCCCATCCCATTATGGATCAGCATCCACATATCAGAGAAAACATTTGGCCTTTAATTTTGGGGATTGGCTTATTTTTGCTTAGCATTATATTCTCCAACTCCATCCACTTACCTGCAAATGCCATGATTTTATTATCTTTTAATGCTGAGTAATATTCCATTGTGTGTATATACCACAGTTTCTTTACCCATTCATCTGTTAAAGGGCACCTAGATTGGTTCCATAGTTTAGCTATTGTGAATTGAGTTGCTATAAAGATTGGTGTGGCTGCATCACTGTAGTATGCTGATTTTAAGTTCTTTGGGTATAAACCAAGAAGTGGGGTAGCTGGGTCAAATGGTTGTTCTATTCCAAGTTTTCTGAGGAATCTCCATACTGATTTCCAGAGTGATTGCACCAATTTGAGTCTCACTAGCAATGTATGAGTGTGTTTTTTTTCCCCACAACCTTGCCAACACTTATTGTTATTTGTATTCTTGCTAACTGCCATTCTGACTGGCATGAGATGAAATCTTAGTTTTGATTTGCATTTCTCTAATTGCTATAGATGTTGAACATTTTTTCATATATTTGTTGATTGATTGTATATATCTTCTGTGAGGTTTCTGCTCAATTCTTTAGCCCATTTATTCATTGGGTTATTTGGTTTTTTTTTTTTTGGTTGTTGTTTGTTTTTGTTTTTTTTTTTTTGTTGTTGTTGTTGTTTTTGTTTTGGGGGGGGGGGTTAGCTTTTTGAGTTCTTTGTATATCCTAGAGGTTACTGCTCTATATGACGTGCCTGTGGTAAAGATTTTCCCCTATTCTGTAAGCTCTCTCTTCACATTATTCATTGTTTCCTTTGCTGAAAAGAAGCTTTTTAGTTTGAATCTATCCTATTTATCGATTCTTGATTTTATTTCTTGTGCTTTAGGAGTCTTGTTAAGGAAGTCAGGTCCTAAGCCAACATGATGAAAATTTGGGCTTACTTTTCCTTTTATTAGGCACAGGGTCTCTGGTCTAATTCCTAGGTCTTTGATCCACTTTGGGAAGAGTGAGAAATAGGGGTTTAATTTCATTTTCCTGCATATGGATTTCCAGTTCCTTGCACCATTTGTTGAAGAGGCTATCATTTCTCCAATGTATGTTTTTGGCCCCTTTGTCTAGTATAAGACTGTATTTATGTGGGTTTGCCTCTGTGTCTTCTATTCTGTACCATTGGTCTACCAGTCTATTGTGGTGGCAATGCCATGCCATTTTTATTACCATAGCTTTTTAGTATAGTTTAAGGTTTGGTATTGTAATGCCTCCTGCTTCACTCTTCTTGCTAAGGATTACTTTGGCTATTCTAGGTCTCTTATGTTTCCAAATGAATTTTTTGATGCCTTTTTCTGTTTCTATGACGAATGTCATTGGTGTTCTAATTGGAATTGTATTAAATCTGTATAACACTTTTGGTGATTTGGTCATTTTGACAATATTAATTCTGCCTATCCAAGAATATGGGAGATGGTTCTATCTTCTAAGGTCTTCTTTAATTTCTTTCTTTAGTGTTCTGTAGTTTTCATTGTAGAGATCTTTCACCTCTTTTGTCAAATTGATTCCCATGACTTCTTCTCTTTTACCCAGCTAGAAAGCATATCTGCAGTCTCTGATCATCTACCTTCCAAGAACTCCAGGAAACCCTTGTGGTAATCAAATTATACCCCCAACAGAAAACAGTGATGCCAGTTGTGTGGAGAAAGGAAGGTCTCTAGATTAAAAACTGGATGTCCCATTCATTCTAAAAAATCCCTTCCAAGAAGCCTAAAGAAAAAATATGAAACTTTGTTATAATTAACTTACGTTTCTAAGAAAATAGTATTCATAATGTTTTGGTTAAAATATTTTTTAAAAATTCCCATTTTTTAAAACAGTAAAATAAAACTTGAGTTATTACGAAATATTGTGTTCTCTCTCTCTCTCTCACTTTCACTACACACACACACACACACACACACACACACACACACACACATGCTGTACTTGTATTCCTTTGCTTTAATAAGCCAAAGACAGAACGAGAGATTGAAACAGAAAATAAAGTAGGGCAGGCTTTAATTGGGAAACAAAATCATAAGATAAATGAACTCCTCCTGTGTAAGTGGTACACAGAACTTAAGAGTCAGTATGGTTGTATTACCCACTTTGCCTTATTGGGAGCAGACTTGGCACTTTGAAAATCATTGACTTGTTGCTTCTTTCCACAAATTCCACAACTTCACAGGCTAATGATACTTGCAATTGAATTGCAGTGCCATTCCTCATCTTTAATTTTCATGTATTTCCAACCTTGGGTTCCAATCACCAAGGGAAGTACATAAGAACTACAGTCACCATCAACCTCAGAAGCCTGTTGTAGGATGCTATGAGAGAAAAATAGATTTGGGAAGAATGTTGTCAGATGGTAAAAAGGGCAAAAAAGACTCTGTTTTAACGTTAATTTATAAGCATTTGTTCTTTTCCATTTCTTTCTGCATTATTTTTGCATGGTGTGTGTGTGTGTGTGTGTGTGTATACCAATCCTTACCAAAGATTTTCCCTTGGGGATATTACTGAAGTGAAGTATGTTAAATTGTTTAACAATTTTCATACATATTTATCCTGATGAAATTCCTTCTCACCAAGCTGATTAAATTATTGAATAACTAACATTAATGATCAATCTAATGTCTTTACCTTCCATCAAAAAAATTGATGGTGCTAAAATGTTAAAGACAGTGTGCCAATGTTTTGGTTAAAGTTTTACATAGAGTGAGGTGGCTCCTAGAAACCAATAAGAAGAAAGGATTATCTCCTTCTTCAATTATGTAAGAGAGAACATGTGGATAAATAATTATGATGTAAACTTCTTTTAGTCCTAAAGTCCCTTCCAAAATCATTTTCTACTCAAAACAAACAGCAGTCAATGTAAATGTGCCCAACAATTTTATAGTAGTCATTCACCTTTTTTAAATGAAGAGTCTTTAATATTTATACCCTTTGGCCAGAGAATTCCAGTAAGTGAATATCTGTAGAAATAACCTAATGTGAGGAAAACTATGTTTCAGAAATATTTATTAGAATACAATTTATAATGGAAAGAAATTTGGAATAATCAAAAAGCCTTACAAGAGCTACAACTATATATACTTTGCCACAAACTAGAATAATGTAACTGAAATTATTTTATGACAACATTTTAAAATATGGTACAAATATTAGCTCATAGAGTTAAATAAAAAGTTAAATCTAAATAGGTAATGTGCTCACCCACATATGTACCAAGATACTGATATTATAATGTTCAAAATAGCCTCAAACTGCAAAGAACCCAACTGTCCATGCACAGTAGAATAGATAAATTGCAGAATAATCAAAGAAATCTTTACAAAATATAAAAAGCTATAGCTAAAATTTAAAAAGAGATGAAACATACTGTTACATTGAGCAAAAGAAGTTCCAAAATTCATGTAGTGAGATTCAAGGATATAAATTTAAATGACAAACAGTGTTCCATAGAAAGGCATGAATAGGTGGTAAAATCCAAATGAATCAATAAAAGTCAATAAAAGGAAGGATGTAATTTTTACAAGTTCATGACAGTGATTATCTCTAAAAAAAAAAAAAAAAAAATGGGCATGATCAAGATTGTACAGATCACACAACTTTCTTCTAAAAAGTGGATAATATCTTATATTTTGACCTGGCTGGCAGTTACAAGAATGATCTTTTAAGTTAACTGTAAACTAAACTTAGACTTGAAAAAAATACAGAATTCACATAAATAAAGATGGGATGGAAGAAATTACTAAAGGTATGAAACAGCATGACCAATGGAGGGAAAATGTAGAGAAACAAAATAGACAGGGTTTGGCTGCATTGATGAGTGTTTTAAGGAAAATAAAGGGAAATTAAATTATAACATGACAGCCTAGCAAGACCCTGCACACTAAACCAGTTGGTTGTAACAGTAGGAGATAGGTAATGGCTTTATGACTAATTGATTCACATGGCTGGATCCTTTTCTTCTATTACCCTACAAATTAAGTATCTTCCCAATACTCTTACACTGGGACATAGAATAGGCAGGGTTGAAACAGTCATCAATTTCCTCTTTCCTGAGGGGAATTTAAGTTCAATTCCAACACAATGAGTTTTAAATCTGCCAACTCCTATTTGTCCTGCTCTCTGAGACTGAACTATTTCTTAGGTTTATATACTCATATACGTGTGTGTGTTTTGGTTAGTTCCTAGTTCAGGGAAAGTTCCAACATGGTTGAACCTTTCAGATTAGAACTACTACATAATTTATATTTGCTGTTTTCCATCTGCCTAATGGGGATAACATGATCACACTTGGAATTTAAATGTAGCTAGTCTTTTCACGGTCTATTGGCTTATCTCCCTGATAGGACACTCTTATGTACTATGCCTGCTCTCTAGTTAATGTCTGCCTGGTGCTCTTCCTCAATATACCTGGCTCTAAGAAGTGTGGATAAATTCCCTGATCTACTTAGATCTTCATTTCTATCTTTCAGAATAAAAATACTTATTCAACTAATAACAATATGGGTGAGAATTAACTGCTCCATATTTAAAGAAATTGACATTACCATATAACTTTGCCATTTTTATGTCAAAATGTTAAAATTATTATTCCAGGAAATGAGAGAAGAATTAAGTAAGGATATAGTGCAATTATCAAGTATAGAACAATTTTTTAAATTAAAAAGTCTATCATTCTCAGGAGAAATGAAATCATACTTTTTTAGATCTTTAACATAAATACTCTTCAAAATATACTTTTGCAGTGAAACTCCTTGATAAGAAATGAGGCAAACCCAAGGATTATTTCTAATGACCCTATACTATACTTCCATTCATAAGTGGAGATGATTTAGAGACAGTATTTTCTTTTTGCTTAAGGGTGAAAATCCCTTTGTTTCCAAATAATTTATTTTGCATAATATTTTCCCAGTAAAACAATCATAAAAGAGGGTGGTGCAAAGCAATTAAAATAGCTTTGGTTACAAATTCTCCCTTTAGAGACTATGATTTATAGTGATACATCTGTTTTCACAAATAGTGATTATAATAACATTGCATTACCAAATGATTTTCTATGTAAATATTTGTCTCAACCCAACTTATCCTGAGTTACTCTCACTGAAGCTGCTCTCAGAGTGCGCTATTGAGAAACCAGTTTTTTATGTCCCTGTTCTCCAGTTCCTTTACTATTGATTGAGCCAGTCTGCAAGCCAAGGGATTGCTCAGATTGCATTTTTGGTGCCCCAAATGTTGCATATTATTAAGAACAATGCTTTCTCTCTGGCCATTTCCTATGAAAAATTATGAATCAATTCCAATTTTTCAATGAGAATACAAAAAATATCAATCTGTTCATACTTACATGTTACAATTAATCAATATCATTTAACTGTGAATGACTGACAGTTACTCTAACTAGCTCAAGTTAGAGGGAGAAATATAAGGAATTCAGGCACTCCTGTGAGAAAGAAAAGCCATCAGGAACTTTTGTGGAATTCTTTCAACTTCCTTACTTTCTGTACAACTCCAGGTGAAGATTGGCTTTGATGCTCCGTTCACCTGAGAGAATATGACCACCACATGTTTCTGAGTTCTTAAGTTGAAGTTCTAAGTAGAATTACATTTACTACTTCTTAGTCTTTACTCTCAATTTTCATTAGATGGGAAAGAGCTAGCTCCAATCCAACCTTGGTGTTCATGTCTCGTCATTACCTGAGGTCAGAACAAACATGGCGGCTAAAAAGCAACCCCTTTAGAAAGGGATAGAAAAGGGCTCTGTGAGAAGGTCAAATACCTTAACTGTGTCTACTACAAGATATCTCCCCCATGACTGGCCTTCTTGTTTCTTGAAATTCATCTCTTCATTCTTATCACTACCTCCCTCTCCAATTTGATTTGAGGTCTAAATTCTGAGAAGTGGTGTTCGATACTACATAGACATTTTGTGATAATTAAATTCTTTTAAAGAAAACACAAAAGTCTTTCTGATCTATTTTGTGATTCAATTCCCTCAGGTAACTTTGGCAGGTACAATATGTAGCTATTCAAGGATGCTGCTTCAATTCTCACCCACAGTCTCACTAAGCAGGTAGACAATTTGAAGCAAAAGCCAGGAATGTATGTTACAAGGAAGAAACTGTGTGAATCTTAGGAAAAACAATGTGCAATTCATTCTTCTTATTAATGAGCCATTTCCCCTTCAGGCAAAATTATTTCACCAACATATGATAATGAAGGGTTTCAGTCAGAACTTCTTGACAAATTGGACATGTTGTTGGACAGATGCCACTATTTTAGAAACAAACACAAGACTTTTTCAGCAGAGGTTTCTCACAAAGCAACCTGGAGAGGGAACACACAATTCCATCAGTTCCAAATTATCTGATGTGAAATTTTAGAGGCTTTCCTTATGGTACCAAAAAGACAAGGAAGCAGTTAGGCAATAAAGGAAAACTAAGGTTACAAAGAAGAACACAGTCAAAAAAAAAAAAAAAAAGAATTTAATTAATAGCAAGAGATACTGGCAAGACATACACTAAAGAAAATGGGAGTTAGAAATATTATCCTCTGACTCTCTTCGTTTTTCTGATTTTTATAAAATCCATAGCTCAGATGCAGAAGGTTCAGAAAGATGAAGTCATACAGTTGGTATAGCAAAGTAGTCCTGGTGAAAAACTCTCAGTTTTGTATGCATTGTTTAAAAAGAACTCAGACACAATTAACAAAACAGAACTATTCTCATGGCATTAAAATTCTATCCAAAAATTCTATAAATTTCTATAAATTTAAGAGAATTGTCTTGTTACAATTGCAAAATTATAATAAAACACTTTTCAGGAAATTATTTTCTTATGACATCATTTGGGAAAATGGGCAGTTAATGACAGTAGCACACAAAGGAAAATCAAAAATATCTGCTTGAAACTATACCAATAAGATAATAAAGGGTACAGAACTTTAACCCTTTTAAAGAGAGACAAAAAGAGAAAAGAAGAAAAAGAAGCAGACAGAGAGCAGTGAGAATCTTACATTATTGCTTTGAGAAGTCCCACAACCAATATAAATTTGGCTGATTCTCCCTTTACTCTGCCCCATTTTATAAGATTTTTATGGCTTAAATCACTTTAGGGAAGGAAGTGCAATAAAAGAGCTGTGTGATTTTCTAAATACACGAGCTCTAGTAATTCCTAGGAGATCTTAGCCAGGATTTTGGAATAGAGAACACGATGACATATTTTGTGGAAAACATCCACTCGTGAGAGTCCATGTACTGTTTTGGTTATTAAAACCAGCAGGCACATTGTACTGAACAGCATCAAGGTGCTAAACCATAAATGAGCAGTGGTTAGAATGTTTCCTGGCAATTATGCGAACTCAAATAAGGTACCTGATTCATTAAATGTTACCTGCATCTTTCATCCTAAAATTCTACCATTCTAAGTATTGTTTCAGCTCTTAGGACTTAAAACTTCACTCCAAGGACAATGTTAGAATTTTTTAATAGGATAAGGAAGCTATTTCCCTCTCTCCTAATAGCCTCACTCTAGAACAACTTACAGAACTAACTTAGATCCACCCTGGCACAGAGAACTAATTCTTGGTAAAATGAGAGGTTTGAACAAAAACAGTTTATCTTCCTTTTATGTGGTGTTATTACTGCTGGGAAGCAACATTGAATCCAATCTTCCCTAACTCTGAAAAACATTCTGCCACAAAAATTGCATTATCTTCCTACCTGACCTGAATTTTTAAAAACTAGACTCCTTACTCAGGTAATGTCACTATTCTGGTGCAAATGAACTGTCCAATTTTTCTCATAGGTAAATTATTTTGCAGATGGCTAATGGTTTTCGGAGGACTTTCTATTTGTGGCAAATTATTTCTGCACTGGATTACAACTTCTTTGTGAGTGGAGATTATATCTCATATTTGTGTGCCTCCAGCTTCTAGCACAACACTTAGCACAGTAAGAGCTCAACAAATATTGAAGGAACAAATGGACTTCATATGAAGCATTATAGGAAAAAGGAGACCCTCTTGCTTTGCCCTTTAATCGTGATGCCATTTTAAAAAGGTGAATTTCAATTTAGATTGAGTTTTCACTTTTTCTATTTCAGCCACAGACAAAATCACAAGAAAAGAGCATATTTAACAAAGGTACTTGATGCCAAAATCATGAGAGTATAAATCTGGGCTAAATAGGAAGTATTGACAAAGCATTCAAAACCAAACTTGATTATTGTGAAAATAAAGTAATAATGGAGGGGAAATAATCGTTCTAACAAACAATTCAGAAATATTTCAAGAAATCAGAGCATATCAATTAAATGCAATATTAAACATCCATAAAAATGTTAATTTTAATGTCTTTAAAGCATGATGTATCAAATACTTCATGGAGCATTTCAGATCCTGTTGATTATTAATCTTGCCATTTTCTTGTTTTAGATCTGCTACAAAGACCAGTGTTGCTTGAGTTCTAACTGATTAACTTAAGCTCAAACTAACAGAGTTTGGTTACATGTTCCATATTAAGCCTTCTCCTTCTGCCCAAGGCTTCCTGGGTGACACTGATGTACAGCTTACCACAAAAACTTCTCACATTCACACAATTTAATACCCTGTGGGGCAAAATACAGACCTGCAGGACAGAGTACCTAGTGGATATAGTCTTTCCTTTTTCTTCCCCATGATTGACAGTCCTACGATACAGATCACAAACATTCCATATCTAATTGATAATAAAACTTTATATTGGTTCTCTCTTCTTTCCTATTTCATTTCACCTTTTCCCTCTCCCTAGAATTGAACTCCTTAATGCAATAATAGGACATAAGAATTTACTTCAAGCTCTGTTATTGGAAGAAATCAGGAAGACATTTGCAATGGTTCTACAAAGACAATATTCAGGCCAGGGTTTGGGGGCTATATGTCCAGTTGTCCAAGAGCAGCAAGCGTTTTGGCTTCATATGGTGGTGACAGCACTAAACTTTCAAGCTCTTTCTTCAGAAATAAATTACTTACCTATAATTCTTCAGAAATAAATTACTTACCTATTGCCAATTCTCTCATAGCCTGAAGAGTGAGTCTTTGATCATCTTCACATTTGACTGAAAACAAAACTGGTACCTTAACTTGATGTTATCCTACTTTTATGACTTGGTGGCAGGAGGTGGCAAAAATACCGCATGCTCTAACAAGGTCCCTATATGTCCAAGGACTACAAATAAGCTCCATGGGTCCCAAGCTACCTGCCACATTAGTGAAGCTTTCTGGATCCAGTTGCCATGGCCTTGGAGGCAGATAATGTGATTGTAGCCTGAACCTCATACCAGGAATAAAAAGAAAAGCATTTGCACATTTTGGATTTTGGAGACAGCATACAGTATATTTGTTCTGAAATCCATTTTTCTGGAGACTAAAAAACTGCTAATTTTGGTGGTAGGGAGGGTACTAGGAATTGAACCCAGGAGTACTCTACTACTGAGCTATATCCCCAGCCCTTTTTATTTTTAGACAGGGCTTCTCTAAGATTCTGTGGCTAGCCTCAAACTTGCGATCCTCCTGCCTCAGCCTTTTGAGTTGCTAGGATTACGGTGTGTACCCCTGCACTAGGCTAAGTCTACTAATTTTGAATTGTTTTTAGAATAAAAGAGGAATCTGTAGCTGGTTCAGATTGCCATGGTATATGTTGTCCTGCCACTTGGACAATAGACTAATTAATCCAATAATGCTAAAGGTGTCCATGGAAACAAGGATGATGTGTGAAGTCTCTGGCAAGCTCCAATAGTGTAGACGCCCTAGATTTTGCAGCCAGATTATTCCTTCTTGGACAAAGACTACTTTGTGTTTGATAACTGGCTCCCAGAGTACCTGGGTCCTTATAGAGTCTAAGTGAGTAAGAATGGCTTATGAAGTGACTGTGCAACTGGATCTTCCCATCATGAATAAAATTATCAGATGTGAGTCATAATGCAGGGCAGCAGAGTAAAATTCTGCTTAATGATACAAATTATATTTGAGAATTTGGGTCTGGGTAGTTTCAGAAAGTATGCGTAACAGGTGATGGAACTCCCATGTAAAATACTATTGCACTGATATCCTAATCCCAGCTCACCCCTACGCCCATATAGAGATTTATCGCACTTCACAGACAGAAACCAAATGAATCTGACCTTGCTTCACAGATGGTTAACACAATGTGTTCATGTTGAAAAACAGATTGCTGCCATGTGGAAGCCCACTGAAAGTGGTGGGAAAAGGTGAGATGGCCTAAGAAACTGTAGTGAGCTATGAGCCACATTGGATTATCCATTGTGTATGAAGCAGGGAGTGGTCTGAGGCCCAATCATACAGAGATTTCTGGGCAGTGAGAGATGTTTTGGCTGGTTAATAAAGAGTCAGCAAGAAAAAAAAAAAGATTAGAAAATTAGGTACCAGAAAATACAGAGGAACTCTAGGAGATCTGGCTAGTGCAAGGGGTTTACTATTTCAGACACAGAGCATTTCAGGTTCTCAGTCACAACTGACTCTTGTCTCACTGGCCACTGTGGTACTAGGTATGTGAGATCTGACCCACTATACACTGAGGCAACCCAACAGCTTCATGCCTATATTGTGCCCCTCTCATTTTCTGCCTGAAACTTCCCTATAGATGCCAAATTTTGAGACACAGACTCCACTAAGCCCCATTTTGTACCTATGCATGCACAATGTGGAAGTATAGGAAAATTCATTCCTGTGGTTAATTGTCTAGCAGGTAATGAAGTCAACATATAAATGTTCTTCCTTTAGTCCCACATATCAAATGTCCTAAAACAAAGTTTATAAAGTTTTTCATAGGATGTACCCTAAGTAGTCTGTGCTCTTACTACCAGCCAGCTTGATATTATATCTCTGCATAAGCTTTTCCCCTCCTTGTTTTTCTTTCTTTGCTCTCCTTGTCTGTTCCCTTTGTGACAGTCCAAAATAAATCCTGGGATCTGCTTTCTGAGAAACCCATGATAAGGCACATGGGAAAACCATCATGATATCAAGTTCTGTGACAAAAACAGGGTACACAATTATCTGTTAGAATGATTCTAGTTTGGGCTGGGCACAATCATGCACATTTGTAATCTCAGAGGCTCAGGAGGCTGAGGCAGGAGGATCACAAGTTCAAAGCCAACTCCAGCAAAAACAAGGTGCTAAGCAACTCAGTGAGACCCTGTCTCTGAATAAAATTCAAAATAGGGCTGGGGGTGTGGCTCAATGGTTGAGTGCCCCTGAGTTCAACCCCCTTCCCCCCCAAAAAAATGAATGTTTCTAGTTTGGGAAACTTGATGTAAAGAAAAAAATACTAAGAATAATGCAATATATTAAACATTAAAGCACTAATGAGAATTATTACTGGGGAACAGGATTAAATATGGTTCTTTTTTCACTTAAATATGTACTTTGAAAACTTGAAAAGAAAAATTCTATGGAAAAAATGATGGCATGTTTCTATAATAGAAAAGGGTCCTGAGGCATAGTCATGGTTCTGTACAAAGCAAACAAACTGTTGTCGAAGTCAAGTGAATCAATAAAAACAAAGACAATCCGAGGTCAAAACAAACCAGGAGATAAGGCCAAGAGACAAAGGAAGTAATTAGTTTGGTCCTGAATAGTTCATAGTGGCAGTCTTATTTGAGGAATGGTAGTCTTTTTTGATATGTTATCCATTGTACAAAACCAACTATCTGAGTGAACATCTAACAGAGTTATGTTGTGATGAATACCTCTGAGTGTAAGTAAGGTATGCTTATGTAGGCAAAGCATTTGGAAACATCCAGAATTCTTGGTCTCTGGAGTTGATTTCATTGAAGAAATTATGACATAAGTATAAATAAATGAAAACTATTATAGTAATATTTGTCACCAGATTATATCTTAGGAAAGGAACTGTATTTCAAAAAATGAGTCGAGGGGCTAGGGATCAATTGGATCAGATGATAGGACCAGTTGAAAGGATCAGTTGATAGATATATCAGTAGGGATCACATGAATAAGGCCCTGGGTTCAATCCCCAGCATAATAATAATAATAATAATGTCGATGAAGATTTGGAAATAAAAGACCTCCAAGGAAGAAGATGCAGATGAAGCTGTTCTTATTGGGCATGAAAACAAGGGATTTGGTGGCTGCTTAGAGACAGGAGTGGTATATGAAAGATTAGGTGGCAGACAAAAGATGAGAATGTGCAAGGAGCGAGATGGATGAAGAAAGGGCGTACAAGATGATTTCCTCCATTAAAACTACACATCTTTTGTCAAGTTTATGGAACCTTGGAATGTTCCATAAGACTCACAGGACAACGAAGAGGAGCGAAGTTCTGGAAGCAGCTCAGCTTTTTTGCAAAACACTGATGATACTCAGTAAAGTGGAAGCATAGAAGCAGAGAGAACAGAGATCAGCAGAGATGAAAAGGGGACTATTGAGTGCTGCAGAAAGTAGTGCTGGGATGGGGGACAAGTACACCCAGGCCCCTGAGCTCACTGACATAGTGGGTGGGTGGGGGGGGCGGTTGCAAGACATATGATAAAAGATGTCATATAAGCCAATGTAAATTTGGAGCACATGGAGGTCAGGGTGAAGAATGTCAGCAGGGAGCAACAGGAGGAAACTAGGTCAGAGAGAAGATACACTCTCTGGGTGACATCCTCCTTATGCTGCCTATCACCCCTGCCAGATTGTAAAGTATAGCCAAAAATTACAGTGGCCCTCCTGGAAGAATTTCCTGCAGCAATCTATTAAAAAATAAAATTAAATTAGACAAATACAAATAAGATTAAGCACATCATTATAACTTGGAAGTTTGTTCAAAGAAAGTAGTTCTAAATTTAAATAACAAACACTTGGTGAAATGGGTGCTAAGGTTACCCACAGTCAGAAAACCACAAAATCTTTGTATTTCCATTTTTCACTTTCAGTGAGTGATCTTAACACAGGAGATGTAAATAATCATGAAGGAAGAAAAGAGACAAGGTGGTGTTTGTCAGACAAAGAGGAAATGGGGGTAGAGAGAAGAAAGGATAAAATTAAAGAAGGAAAGGTTCAGTCTTTTGGATGCATGTCTGTGTTTTGAGTCCCCACATTTAGAGATATTCCAACTCTGGGTTATGCCCTGCTGTCATGTCAGGATCTTGAAGATTTTTTTTTTTTTTAATATATTAACAAAGGGCCCATAATTTCATTTTATAGTGGGTACTATAAAAAGCTAAGGAAGAAAAGATAAAATGGAAAGAAAAAAAGAACAAAAATGGTTTTGCTCTAGTTAAAATTAAAGAAACTGGTAAGTGAAAAGAGTAGATGTTCAGTGAATATGATAAAATATTGATTCAGGTAGTTTGGGGAAATATTGGGCAATGCAAGTATTTGGTGCTATTTCATGTCATTAACTAGTGCTCCATGAAGCTTACCAGCAACATCCTCTACCAAGGCATAGAGAAAAGCTGAACAAATATGCAAATATGATGAGGGGGTATTGTGATTTAGATATGAGGTATCTCCAAAAAGCTCATGTGTGAGACAATGCAAGAAGGCTTAGACGTGATACGATTAGATTATGAGAGTTGGAACCTAATTGGTGGATTAATTCACTGATATGGATTAACTGGGTGGTAACTATAAGCAGGTAGGGTGTGGCTAGATAAAGTAGGCTACCGAGGGTGTGACTTTGGGGTTTATATTTTGTCCCTAACTAGTGGGACAAAATACAAAATATTTTGTCTCTGCTTTTTGGTTGCCATATCCTGAACTGCTTTCCTCCACCATGTCCTTCTGCCATGATGTTCTGCCTCACTTTGGACCCACAGTTATGGAGTCCACCATTTATGGACTAAGACTTCTGTAACCATTAGCCACAACAAACTTTCACTCTTCTAAGTTTGTTGGGGAATTTTTGGCAACAGCAACAAAAAGTCAACTAAAATCGGGGATAAACGTCAACACTCAAGTTGGAAAAGTATACAACAATGTGCAAGCACTGGGAAATAGCTCATGCCTGGACCCAAAAGCTGAGAGCTGGGGCACCTATAGGACATTGGAATCAGCTTCCTAGAGGAGTACAGGGGAGGACAGAGCTAGACAGTAAACAGAAATACCTTGGTACAACATAATGCTGATAAATTAAAATGCCAACTTGAAATGAGTCTACCTCACACAAATTTTCCTTGCAAATGAAATTATCCAATAGCATTTTCTTTATCCAGGCACTGCACTAGACTTTGAGGATTTAGTGGTGACCCAGATAGACCATGGTGTTAGTCATAAGAGAACTTACTGCCTAGCAAGCTTGCATACCAAGGAGCCATATTATTAAAATTGTGCTTTGAAGAAAATGTAATATGTTGTGAGAATTTATGCATTGGAAGCCCAATCTAGTATGAGAGAGGAGTTGATAGTGTTCCTGGAAGTAGCATTTGAAATTTACATAATTAGGGATCAGCCATGCATGGGGTAAAGGAACTTAAGGAAACATTTCAGGTGGATAGCCTCTATAGACCTATGGAAAATTAAAAGAGGCCTAACATCCCCAGAGAAGAGAATTTTGCTTTTCTTCTGTTCCCTAATGTACCCTACAACATAGGACAGTGCCTGGCATATAGAAGATGTTCAATAAATATTCATTTGATAAATGGACATATTTGCATTCTAGGATATGACCATATCATGGAAAGCCCTGGGCCAAAGGGAACATGATGAAAAGAACCCCTCGAAGAATAAGCAAATTGTAGCAAATGACACTTAGTTGTGAAAATAAAACAGGAAATTGTAGAAAACACCACTAATCGAGGTCTGAAAAAACTGAACCACTTCTCTTCCAAATCTCTAGACTTGGAGTCCATTAACTTTTCACAGGCTATATACATAAGGAAGTCCACAATTTAAAAATGTATGCCACCTTTATGTATGCTATGCAACTATTAAGTAATGGGTCATTCTTCATAGTAAACCAGCTCAACCTTGATAATTCCATATACCTTTGAGTAAACTTTAGCCAGTGTTGATTATGAGTTGTTAAGGCTTGGGTACGAATGCTTCTCCTTTGTTTTCTTTCAGTCTAAGAGAGTCTGACCACTGACCAAGACAGAGTTTTTATTGCATAATTCTTAAATTACATTGCTGGGTTGTTTGACTTGGCCAGAAATTTAAATCCTAACACAAACTCTGTGGTGAGTGATTCAGTACTCACCCCCTCCCTTTCTCTTCTATGATTCCATTGTCCCTACTAAAGAGTTGCCACACCCACAGAGTCAATTTTCTGAGTGACTTCAGTCTTTGCAGTAGAAAGAGAAAGAAAATTGGAACCTTACTGAAATGGTTGTTTGTTCTTTCAGACTTTGTAATCATCTAAATGAGAATTTCCTGTTTTAACCATCTAATCTAGTTGTTTTTAAGTGAACACTATATAATTTAAAATACTTATTTTGTTAATTAGTACTCTTTGCCTTTCACATTAAATAAATTGTATTTACCAGTATATAATACTAGTATTGTGATCTATATACAAAAAAAAAATCACAATGTCTTTTAACAGTTTCCTTACTTGTACAACTTCTAGTATATGTAATAGCATGTAGACCAACAACTCCTGAGCTCCATTTTTTAATAATTTTAAATTCATTTTTAATGTGCCTGGCACACATACATTTCCTATCTACAGACTATTTTCTTAACAAACGACATATGTATATAGTTTATTAATATATATGTTGCTAGGTACAGAGTAAATGTTCAATAAATATTGGTTATTAATTTATTCTTTAATCTTGCTACATTTAATAATAGCTTATAAGGGAAGTATCATTATCTCACCCTAAAAATGATGATGGGGCTCAGCGGAGGTGAAGTGTGAAGGCAGTTGCCGAAAGTGCCTAGCTAGTATGTGGCTGGATTCAGTTGCGTCCTTTCATGTAACCACTTTTCACTGCACACAGGATTTCATAATAGTCTTGGAGTGGATTTATTGACTTGTCAAAAATATATTCACTGGGCCGGGCGCGGTGGCGCACACCTGTAATCCCAGCACTTTGGGAGGCTGAGGCAGGAGGATCACGAGTTCAAAGCCAGCTTCAGCAATGGCGAGGCACTTAGCAACTCAGTGAGACCCTGTCTCTAAATAAAAATACAAAAAAGGTGTGGGGATGTGACCCAGTGGTCAAGTGCCCCTGAGTTCAATCCTCGGTACCACAAAAAAATATATATATTATATATATATATTCACTGAACATACAGAAACTTAAATCCAGTTCAAAAATGTGGCGCAATGTAGAGTCCATGTAGAGACAAGAATATTGATGAACACAATCCAGAGACTGCTTTAAAGCATCAGAAATTCAATCTTTCATTAGGTTCAATATCCCACATGCTAGCTCTTCCCAAGGTTCTGTACTGACTCTGGGGAATCAGCTGAAGGTAAATCAGAAGTGCTACCTATGCTCATGAAGCTAAGAGACCAACTGTAAACATACCCAAGACAAACAAACAGGTAAAATATATGCAAACTGTGACAAATACTATGGACAAAGAAAGCAAACAGGCTTCTGAGATAGAAACTTGGTTACAATTTTAATTGTTCAAGAAGCATTTCCCACGGTTTTCCTATTCACATTTAAAAATATAACTAATATGTAGATTGTCCCTTGTGTTAAGGATATTTTAAAAATTATTTTAAAAAATTCATTAAGGGGTTGAGGGTGTTACTCAGTAGTAGAATGCACAAGGCCCTGGGTACAATCCTCAGGGGGATATAGACATTAATATAATATGTCATTGTAGACTGGTTAAAAAACAAAAAATCATATTTTTTTAGGAGACTCAGAAAAAAATCATAAAATGTAACATGACAAAAACTCAGCAATATTTCAACAAGTCCTCTAATGAAAAGCATTTACAGAAATACCTGGAGCAATGGTTCTCAAACTTTACCTTGTGTTTCAATCACCTGGAAAGCTAATTAAAACACCAATTGCTGGGACCATCCCTTTCCTCTAGTTTCCTGTTCAGTAGTCCAGGGTGGGACTCAGGAAGTTATATATCTAGCAACTTCCCAGATGATGCTGATGTTGCTGGTTCAGGACTATTCTTGAGAACTACTGCCCCATACTCTTACTTGTAAAATAATGGAATTATTTACTTTGTAAAGTAATTATCAAAATAAAAATTCCCAGCTGGGAGCAGTGGCATATACCTTTAATCCCAGTGGCTTGGAAGGCTGAGGCAGGAGGATTGAAAGTTCAAGGCCAGCCTCAGCAATTTAGTGAGGTACTAAGCAACTTATTGAGACCGTGTCTCAAAAAAAAAAAAAAAAAAAAAAAAAAAAAAAAAAAAACAAAGAATTGGGGATGTGGCTCAGTAATTAAACACCCTGAGTTCAATCCCTGGTATCAATAAATAAACAAATATTCCCCTATTTTATCACTCCTAAACCTCTGTAAGTAATGGTAAATAGGTAAGAATGTTTGATATCATGTGACCACAATAGCAAATATAATAAAATTATGTGATATTTTATCAGTGGAGGATAGATAAATTGTTCAAAAAAATCATATCATAAGCCATATGTAACTATCTATTAAGTATCTCCAGTAGCATGGCATGGTTTTGAGAGGAAAATGTCAAATGACAAAATGAAAACATTTGTGGATATGTTGAAAACCTATGAAATAATGCAACACAATTCAACACATTTAACGTAATAAAAAACTGTAAAATTAGAGCTAAAGGATTACCATTAACTTCTGAATAGTGATATAATTGGAAGATAGGAGGGAAGCTCAGAGTACCCATCTGAAATCCCAATACAGTTGGTTTTAAGTTTCAACTTATTTTCCAGCTCACCAGACGTGCATGTTAGCAGAGTCCAGTGGTATAAATAAATTCATTAGGAGTAGTGAAAGTGGGCATCCTTGTCTTATTCCTATTTTTAGAGGAAATGCTTTTGGTTTTTCTTCATTCAGAATAATGATAGCCTTGGGTTTGTTCTATATAACCTTTATAATGTTGAAGTAAATTCTTTCTATTCCTAGTTTTTCTAGTCTTTTAAACATGAATGGGTGCTGTACTTTATCAAATTATTTTTCTGCATTTATTGAGATAATCATGTGATTCTCGTGATTTTTGTGGTGAATTAATTACATTTATTGATTTCCATATTTTGAAACAACCTTGCACCTGCATGATGGAACCCTTTTGATCATGATGTAATATCTTTTTAATGTATTTTTGTATGCAGTTTGCCAATATTTTATTAAGAATTTTTGTATACATGTTCACCAAGGATATTGATCTGAAGTTTTCTTTCACTGATTTGTCTTTGGTTTTGGTATCAGGGTGATTCACTCATATTCAACATAGTCCTTGAAACTCTAGCCAGAACAATCAGGCAAGAGAAGGAAATTAAAGGGATACTAATAGGAAAATGACATAAAAAATTATGTTTGCTGACAACATGATCCTATATTTATAAGACCCAAAAAATTTCACCAAAAGACTTTTACAGCTCATAAATAAATTCAGTAAAGTAGCAGGAAACAAGATTAATATTTATCAATCTGTTGCTATAGTCCAATGATGAATCTGCTGAAAAAAGAAATTAGGAAAACTACCCTATTCACCATAGCCTCAAAAAAATTATATAAAATACTTGGGAATCAATCCAACAAAAGACACGAAGAACTTCTACAATGAAAAGTATAGAATACTGAAGAAATTGAAGAAGAACTTAGAAGATGTAAAGACCTTCCGTGTTCTTGGAAAGACAGAAATAATATTGTCAAAATGGCCATACTATCAAAAACACTGTACAGATTCAATTCCCATCAAAATTCCAATGATGCTTTTCACAGAAATATAAAAGGCACTTAAAAAGTTCATGTGGAAAAATAAGAGACCCAGAACAGTCAAAGTAATCCTTAGTGAAAAAACTGAAGCAGGAGGCATTACAATACTGAACCTCAAATTGTACTACAAAGCTATTGTAACAAAAACAGCATGGTACTGGCACCAAAACAGGCAAAAAAACAATGGACTAGAATAGAAGACACAAAGACAAACCCACATAAATGCAGTCATCTCTTAATAGACAAAGGTGCCAAAAACATACATTTGAGAAAAGAGTCTTTTTTTTAACAAATAGTGCTGGGAAAACTGGAAATCCATATGTAGTAGAATAAAATTTAAATCCTATCTCTCATTTGCATGAAACTCAAAAGTGAATCAAAGACCTAGGGATTAGATTAGAAACCCTGCAACTTCTAGAAGAAAATGTAGACCCAACACTCTAACATGTTGGCTCAGGAATTGGCTTCCTTAACAAGACTCCTAAAGCAGAAGAAGTAAAATAAAAAATCAATAAGTGTGATGGCATCAAAATTAAAAAGCTTCTTCACAGCAAAGGAAATAATTAAAAGCATGAAGAGAGAGCCAAGAGAATGGGAGAAAATCTTTGCCATTTGCTTGTAAGATAGAGCATTAATATTCACGATATACAAAGAATTCAAAAAGCTTAGCACCAAAATAATAATAATGATAATAATAATAATAATAATAATAATCATCATCATCATCATCATCATCCAAACAATAAATGGGCAAAGGAACTAAACAGACACTTCTCAAAAGAAGAAATACAAATGACTGATATATGAACAAAGGTTCCACTTCTCTAGCAATTAGAGAAACACAAATTAAAACTACACTGTGATTCCATCTCACTCCAGTCAGAATGGCAATTATTAAGAATACAAGTAACAACAAATGTTGGCAAGGATGTAGGGAAAAAGGTACACTCATGCATTGCTGGTGAGACTGCAAATTGTTGCAGTATGGAGATTCCTCAAAAAACTTGGAATAGAACCACCATATGACCCAGCCATCCCACTCCTCAGTATATATCTAAAGATATAAAATCATCATACTACAGTGACACAGGCACATCAATGTTTTCAGCAGCCAAGCTATGAAACCAATCTAAGTGCCCTTCAACAGATGAATGGATGAAGAAAATGCGGTATGTATATACATAATAGAGTATTACTCAGTTAAAAAGAAGAATGACTTTATGGTATTTGCTGGTAAATGGATGGATCTGGAAACTATCATGCTAAAGTGAAATAAGCCAGTCCCAGAAAACCAAAGGTTGAATGTTCTCTCTGTAGAAGCTAATCCAAATTAGGGGAGAGGGCATTAAAGAAGAATAAAAGATCAGTGGAGAAGACAAAGGGGAATGAATGGAAGGAAGTGGGAATGGAATAAGGAAAGACAGTGGAATAAATCTGATCTCTAACATTCCTCTGTACATATATAACAGTGAATCTCACCATCATGTGTAATACAAGAAACTAATTTTAAAATAACCTATAAGTACAAATAAAATGATCAGTAGAGTACAGGGAAGGGAAAAGGGGGAGGGAAAAGGGGAGAGAAAGTGGAAGTACGGGGGACTGAATTAGAACAAATTATATTTCAGTGCTTTTACAATTATGTCAAAATGAATCCTATTGTCATGTAAAACTTTTATTTATAAAATTAAAATTTTACAAATTAATAAAAAAAGAAAAACCATGTAACCCAGAGGGCATAAAAATTATTTATTTTTCTTCTTTTTATGGTAATTCAATATACTTTTTAAAAAAAAATCTCAGCTCTTTTCTCTTAAAAAAATGTTTTGGGAAGCCGGGCATGGTGGCGCATGCCTGTAATCCCAGCACTTGGGAGGCTGAGGCAGGAGGATCACGAGTTCAAAGCCAGACTCAGCAATGGCTTAGCAACTCAGTGAGACCCTGTCTCTAATAAAATACAAAAAAAAAAAAAAAAAAAAAAAAGGGCTGGGGATGTGGTCCAGTGGTCCAGTGCCCCTGAGTTCAATCCCCGGTACCAAAAAAAAAAAAAAAAAAAAAAAAAGTTTTGGGAAAATTTGATGAAGTAGAATCTTACCATAACCACAAATGTTGGCAATTTGCCTTGATAAAAATTGTTACCATATTATGATAAACTTCTGGTAGTCATGTTAATCAAATGGCAAGAAAATGTCATTCCCTTAAAGGAAATATTTGGTTTCAGCAGCCTGTAAATCTGCATTAACTTACTCTTAAGTCACTGGTTCAAACTGAAACCCAGTACCTGGTTCATAAAAATCAACTGCAGATAAATCAGCTCTAGTCGCAGTCCCTTGGCTGTTTTCTGGTAAGAGACACAGTTAATATTAAAATACTCAATAGCACCTGCTTAGCATGTTTGCCTTCATGCACAGATTCCAGGTTCTTTGTAAGTTTGCCAAGTATCTTCAAATGAGTCCCCTGGGAAAATGACCTATCAGTAATTTTTTCTGCATTTTCTCAGGCTGATAGCAGAGCAGTTCTTTGATCATGCTGAGGGTTGCACTTCTTAGTTTTCTGAGTACAGAGAAACCTTATGCTTGTGCAGCTAAGCAGAGCTTTGTGCCAGCACTGGATATTTTTTATGTCCCACATAAAGCAAAAAGCTGAAGCTATGATCTGCAGGTTGGATGAATAGAAAGTGTCTCAATGCTTTAAAATTAAGCTGGGCTATTTTCAGTTTTATCTTTTGAAATGACAGTAATTTGCTCTTTTCTATTATTTTTCTCAACTAAATTTTCTTCTTTTCCTACCCAGTCCCTCCTCTTGTACTGTACCCCAAACTTATGCAAAATTATAGTGTTTTTCACAGAGGAAGATTTTGCTTCTACAAGCTAAAGTTAAATTGAATACTATATAAGTAATCATTTTCAATATACTGAAGTAAAAGTCATTTTTCTTTTTCTTTGTGTTGTGAAGAGGTGAGAGAAAAAAATGTTATTTAGAAATGTCATGCCTTAAGATGGTGGAAAACAATGAGAGGAATGGGTTTCACATCAGGAAATCCAGGGAGGAAAAATCCCTTCCTCTGGGGTAGTGTTAGGTTTCTTTTTCCAGAGAGGGCAAAAGTTCCACTAATTAAGATGAAAGCAAAACCCAGATGCCTGTGACATGTATTTTTCCTCTAGGTTGAAGAACAAATCTGTCAAATTAACTAATTTTTCTTTTTGTTTACATTTAATTTTCAGATTGATTTCTATTTTCAGTGTCTTTGCTTTTAAAAGTAATGTCAATTTAAAAACAAATGTTTAATGATTTGAGGCTTGTTCATTACAACATTGAAAACTGGTTTCCTTACCTGTGAAATGTGGCTCTTCTTATTGTAGAGAATAATTATACAGGTCAACATTTGAGAAAAAGAACCTGTGGTGGAGAGGAAAATCCAAATGTTCGCAGGAGGTTAGGAAGTGAATTGTGATTGTCAAGACAAGAGGAAGGTGGGCTCTGGGGGATTTGAGATGAGTAAGTACACCCACAAAAACATTTCATTTCTAAAAAAATAAAATAAAAATGTTGTGTGCCAGGCGAACACATGACTTTGGTAGTTTCCAAATAATGTTTTGCAACCCCCATAGTAATGAAAGAATGGACTCTGCTTGGAGACAGTCTAATAGCTAGAATTTATTCCAAAGTACAGGCTTTACCTGGTTCTTAAGTAATTTGGGAAGTTACTTAATTTAAGTCTTGATTTCCCCACTTGATGACATTGTAACACAATGTTTCCACATAGAAACATAATGATAATGATAGTTTATCCCTCCCATGGCACTTGTAAGACTCCAACCATATCATGAACACAAACATGCTTTCTGCAAACTGACATGTCCCCCTCCTCCACAGATATTATCTGTTGTCACCACCTCTGAGAGAGCTTTATGTACATTCATGTTCTATGCAGATGTCAGGGGTTTTACTGTATCTATCTCTGTAAGAGTTAAATATTCAATTGTTTTACTGTGTCTAACTATATAATATTTAAATATTAAATTACAAACATCAAGTCAAATAAAAATCAGGTAAAGTAATGATTCCATAGTGGAGCTGGGAGAAATTATTTTAACTGACCATTGTTTTCCATTCACATAAATGCTTTCATGTCTGGATTCTTGTGCACATGTTATTTTGAACGTTCTCAACAACAACAACAAAAAATGTATCCTATTCTGGCACAAAAAAATCTCAAAATGATAATGGAAATATTCACATGTATTACTTTGCATCAAAATATAACTTGTAACTCATTGGCCATTTGCACATTTTATATCATGTGGTTTTTTAAAATTTTTAATAAGAATTGAACTAGATATAAATTAGAATTTTTTTTTTAGAGAGGAAGGAAGAAAATACGGCTGAATCTCAAAAATTAGAATTACAGTGCTCCCTTTTTCTCATGAAATATACCCTAAACACAGACATATACAAGAATATATAATTTGAAAAATAAAAATAAAGCAAACACTCCTAGAGCTATCATCCATTTTAAAAATATATATATAGTTGGCTGGGGTTGTAGCTCAGCAGTAGAGCGCTCGCCTAGCACGTACGCGGCCCGGGTTCGATCCTTAGCACCACGTAAAAATGAAGGCATTGTGTACAACTAAATATAAATAAAAAAAATATTTAAATGTATATATGTGTATATATATACACACATATTATAAGTTAGCATCTTAGAAACCTTCTGTGAGCCTCTAGCAACTGAATTGACTTACTGACCCAGAAATAACCATAATCCTACCTAATGGCAATCTTGCTTTCCTTAAGAATTTCACCTCCTATGCATGTATTTTTAAAATTAAAATGGTATCATATTATCTATATTCTGTATCTTTCTTTCACTCAAACTTATGCTGATAGAATTTTTTCATGTTGCCAGATAGCTATAATTTGTTTTCATGGCAGCACAGTATTATAATGTATGTTCATACATGATTTGTTTATCAAATCTATATTAGATGAAAGTTTGGATTTTTTTTTTTTCATTTAGGGCTTTTATATCAAAGTGGCTTTAAAAATTCTTGCTGAAGTTTTCTGGTGAGTAAGAATTTCTACAAAGTAAGATCAACAGTGGAGTTCCAGTTTTATAAGGGATTCACTTCTTCAAATAAGCTGGGAAGGTCAAACTGTTTACAAATTGGTTCTATCAATTGTCTCTTCACCCTGATGATAATAATTCCTGTTGCTGCACATCCTCACCACTATTTAATATGGTGAAGGTGTTCGTCAAGATCTCCATTACTGTAACAAATATCTGTGATCATAAACTTATTAAGAGAAAAAGTTTACATGGCTTACAGTTTTGAAGGTTTCAGTCCCTATAAGTTAGCCTCTTGAATTTGGACCAGTAGCAAGACAATGTGTAGTAAGACCTCTCACCTCATGGCCAGAGAACAAAAGACAGAGAGGAAAAGATGGGGTCCCACAATTCTCATTAGATGTTTGCCCCCAATTACCTCAACACCTCTCACTAAGCAATTTTATATGTGGTCATAATAATTTTCTCCCATTCTATAACCTGTATTCAGTTTTGCTTATGGTATCTTCTAGTGAAGGGAAGTTCTCAATTTTAATATAGTTGAAATTTATTAGTCTTCCCTTTAAAACTATGTTTCCTGTGTTTTTGTTCAAGAAATCCTGAAGTTATAAAAATACCCTATATCATTGTCTAAAATATTGTTAATTTTTAAAAAATAACAAAAACACTATTTTCACATTCAGAAGTGAAAATCACCTGAAATCAATATTTTATAAGGTTAGTTATCCAATTATATTTTTTCTCATATTTAATTGCCCTAATTCCACTTATTGAAAAGTCTAGATTTTTTCCATTGATTACAGTATCTCCTTGGAAATATCCCAAATGCCTTTTCTTCTTTTTCTTTGCAAATAATTTTGACTGGATTCAATTTTCTGTTCATTTGACACTTACATTTCCCTGCACTAATATCACATTGTCCTTATTACCAGAACTTGTAAAATCCACTTATGTCAAGGACAGGTTTACCCAACTTGTGCTTCAAGAATATTTTGATGTTTTGGATACTTTGCAGTTCCATAAATTTTCATTGGTTTTGTCAAATTTCATTAAAAGGGAAAGTAATTGAAATTTTAAATGTATAGACTTTTGGAGGGAAATTAACAGTTACATATTGAGTCTTCCAACCCACGAATATGAAATATGTCTGTTTATTTAGTTTTTTTAAAAAAAAACTTATTAGAGTCATATAAGTCTTTCCTCAAAAGTTTGGAAAGCTTTTTCTAGATTTATTCTTAGTTACTTTATGTTTATCTGCTATTATAAATGGTCTTTATAAAAGAAAGTTCTCATTTTTCACTCTTCATTATAGTATATTAGAAATGCAATAAATTATTATATATTAACCTTTGTATCTATGCCCTTATTGAACTATTTTTGGATATATTCTTTTCAATATATTCTTTTGGATATACAATGTACAATCTGAAATTAATGAATTTTATTTCTTCTTTTCCAATTTTAATTTTTTTATTTGTTTCCCTTTCCTTACAGAATTGGCTTAAATCTCCAGTACAAACATTGGGTGGAAATAGTGAAAAAAAAAAAAAAAAAAAAAAAAAAAAAAGCCTCTTTGTCTTTTTCAGAGCTTAAAGAGAAAGGTTGTAGTTACTTACTATTAAATATCCTGTTTATGTATGAATGGAAGCTGAATTGTATATAAAAGGTTTTTGAATGAACTTATATCTATATGATATTTTATTTTTATATTCAGCATGTTCAGATTCACTTCCTAATTGTAAACAAGTCTACATTTTTGGAAAATACAGTTTATTCATATTTTATTTAGCCTTCTTGCACTTATGTTCCTGGACAAGATTGACTTGAACTTTTCCCTACTCATCTCCCCTGTATTTAATTTGGTATTAGTGTTTGGTTTCACCCAATGAAATCATAGGGAGGAATATACTTTTTTTTTCCATATTCTCAAATATTAAAGTTATTTATTAACATGTAGTAGAGCACTGGAACAGAAATTATGCCCTGAGATCCACAAACCTCATTTCTTTTTTCTTGTAGCACACAGCTAGGCTACATTACCCTGCTTACTCACAGTTTTCTGAGGACATATGACTAAGTTGTGGTGAATGTAATGTAGTCCACATATCTCAGAAAACTGTTATGAGGGTAAATGATACATGAACGTGCTTTGCATAATAACTATTCACATCCAAGACTTTTTTTGGAGGTCATTTAGTATACATAAATGGGGAGGGAGGGAGGATGATTAATGTGTACAGGAGTGCAATTGGCTAGAAGGAGTGATTGTGTGTGTGTGTGTGTGTGTGTGTGTGTGTGTGTGTGTTTAGGATGGGGGTAGATATCCATCCTGGGGATTGAACCCAGGGCCTTACATATGCTAGGAAAGTGCTCTACCACTCTACCACTGAGCTACATCCCTAGCCCTAAGGAAGAATGCCTTTAAAAAAAAAAAAAAAAAAAAAAAACAGGGATTGAACCCTGGTTTAATCGTCTTTATAACCACTGAGCCACATCCCCAGCCCTTTTGATTTTTAATTTTGAGACAGGATCTTGCTAAATTGATGAAGTTGGTTTTGAACTTGTGATCTTCCTGCCTTGGCATCTAGAGTTGCTGGAATTACAGATATGCACCACCACACCTGGCAGGAATGACTTTTAATGTTCTGTAGCACAGTAGGCACTTATGGTTGACAACAATTTGTCATATATTTCAAAGTAGCTAGTAGAGAGAATTTTCAATGTTCCTCACAAAGAAATTATAAATATTTGAGGTGATAGTTATGCCAATTATACTGATCTGATGACTTCATATTATATAAACTATTGAATATCATACTGTACCCTAGAAATAGATGTAATTATGATGTAGAGTTTTAAATATATATATAATATGCATATATATATCTTAAATTTATACAAACAATAACAACAAAAACTTGAAATTTTTATTGGAGGATAATAATATAAACATTTTATGTATACTAAATGACCTGGAAAAATCAAGCCATATTTGATAGTTGTTCAATAAATATAAAATACTACTGTCATTTAATATAATAATGTTATGATAATACTACTGCTGCACTTTTCAAAAATGTTAAGCTCTACGTATTTCATGTGAAAAATTAACACAAGTACATACGTCCAGTATCCAAGGGTGAAATTAAAGAAATGTGACTATAATCCTGGGGATTAAAAAACTAGTCTAGACAGCTATCATACACATATTCCAAATATTTTACCTGAAATTGAGTGATATGGACAAAAATATGGTTATGGGAGAGTCCTTAGAACTTCAGAGCACTTTGTTGCATTTTTCTTCAGGCACAAAAATGGGCAAAACCAATAAAAAACCTCAGTGTCAGCCTTTGTACTATTCTTCAAAGGGCTCATGTCTTCCCTGCTAGAAGACAGAAATCTGGGAGACTTCTGGATCTAACAAACACTGAAAAGTTTCCAACTTTAGGAAGTGTCACCTGCTCTGTTTCATCCAAGGCTACGTCTGAGTAGGAACTATGATGCTCTCTCAATGAGGTATGTTCTCCTGATCAGTGAAATCAGCTTAATTTGAACCCCAAAGCCAGTCTTTGAAGAGAAAAATGGGTTACAAAAGCAATAAATATGGTAATATCCTTACATGAATCCCAGATATCATTAGCACAATCTCTTCTAACCCCATAATCCACAACCCAGCTGGTAAGATCTTTGGATAAGGGATAAGTTGAGTCTCTACTAGGTTATAAAATATAAGCATGAGGTAAAATAAGAAGAAAGAAGATAGGTCTGATTAATCAGATTGGGTGGGGAAGGGTGATACTTATTGACATGTAAGTTATGTGGATATGGCAGACAGGGAGACAGTATGGACATTAGTAAGGAACACTATGTTTAAAATAGTGTGTAAATATTCTATTCCACCGCATTTTATGTGAGTTGGCATGAAATAATATTTCTTCACTCCTAAAATAGGGTTATTAGTAGGCTTGAGTACCTTAATGTATCACAGAAACATCAATGAGATAAAGGACAAATTTATAAATTAGAAAGGGGCAGATAAATTAGGAAACAAAGAAGGATTATATGAGAGCTAAAACCACCAGGACAAAGAAACTGCTTGGCAACAAACTGCTTTGTGGGACTACTAGTTTAAGAAAGATTTATAAACATAAAAATGTAAGTAAATATTATAATAGACAGTTTTAGGGAGAAAAAGTAATAAAATTGGTTATTTTATGGCAGCTGTACAGGACCAATGTACTCTAATTTCTGGGGCCAAAATCAATATTCTTTTCAATGTGACCTATCCCAAATGGACTCCAATCTGATAATGCAGGGAAATGCTGATATTGATGTGCCTTGGTAATTTACTTAATGCTAAAAATAAAAATCCCAATTGTCCTCATCATTGATGAACATATTGCCTGCAGTATAACTCAAGAGCTAAAGCTCTCTACTGTTGTATTTACCTCTTGATTATAGGCCTCTTTCAGTATTTTGGGCATAAAGTTGGCAAACTTTCATTCATTTTAGAAACATATATAGGTAATTGTGGAGAATCTGTTTATGGGTAGGATAAAACCAGAAACTAGCTACTAACAACAACAACAACAAAAATAATATAGAAATATATGAAGTTCACTGTTAAAGGTAAATATATAGGCCAATACAGAATACTAGAGTACTGAAATTTTGGTGCAAAAATCACTTTTAATTCTTGTATAGAAGTTAACAGAAATTGCTTTTAATGCAAATGGATTAAGCTCTACAATCAAAGGACAGAAAGAAAAAAAAAACAAAGACAGTTTATCAGAGGACAGAAAGAAAAAAAAAAAAAAAAACAAAGACAGAGCAACTGGATAATTAAAAATAGAGCACAGTGGCGCATGCCTGTAATCCCAGCACTTAGGAGGCTGAGGCAGGAGGATCATGAGTTGAAAGCCAGCCTCAGCAATGGCGAGGCACTTAGCAACTCAGTGAGACCCTGTCTCTAATAAAATACAAAAAAGGACTGGGGATGGGGCCCAGTGGTCCAGTGCCCCTGAGTTCAATTCCCAGTACCAAATAAATAAATAAATAAATAAATAAAAATAAAAAATAGAGCAAGATATCACTATATGCTGTCTACAAAGACTCAGTCAGACTCAATATCATTCATATGTTGAAAGTGAAAGAATGGGGGGACATATTCCATTCAAATAATAATCATAAAGTAGCAGGAGTGGCCATGCTAGTTTCAGATAAAATAGACTTTGAGTCACAAACAGTCAGAAGAGACAATGAAGAATATTATGTAATGATAAAAAGGGTCAATTCACCAGGAGGTGTCACAATTATAAATATATATGTACCCAACATGAAAACACCTAAATATATGGAGTAAGCATTGACAGAACTGAATAGAAAAATAGAAAGTAATATGAAACTATTAAATTTCAGTACCTCTACTTTAAATGAAGGATAGAACATCCAGAGAGAAAGTTAAAAAGGAAAGAAAGCACTTGAACAACACCATAGATCAACAGATTTTAAAAACAGAACATTCAACAGCAGCAGAATATTAATTCTTTGTAAGCATACATGGAATATTTTCCAGTGCAGATCACATTAGGTCACAGAATAAGTCTTAACAAATTTAAGAATTAAATCATATCAGATATATTTTTCTAACACACTACAAAGAAACTACAAATCACTAGTGGAAGGAACACTGGAAAACTCACAAATGTGGACAATAAAAAACACACTCTTGGGCAACCAATGGGTCAAAGAAGACACGAAATATAAGTAAAAATATATCTTCAGATAAATGAAAATGAAACACAATAACCAAAATTGACAAGATGCAGCAAAAGCAGTACTAATAGGGAAATTTATAGCAATAAACACATTAAAAAAGAAAAAAAAAAAGAAGGGCAGGGGATACAGCTCAGTTGTAGAGACTTACCTAGCATGTATGAGACCTTGGGTTCAATCCCCAACACTGAAAAAAAGAAGAAGGAGAAGGAGAAAAAGGAGAAGGATGAGGAAAAAGGATGATGATGATGATGACATTGAGGAGGAAGAGGAGGAGGAGGAGGAGGAGGAGGAGGAGGAGAAGAAGAAGAAGAAGAAGAAGAAGAAGAAGAAGAAGAAGAAGAAGAACTATTCAAATGAACAATGCTGCTCTATCCTCTAGGAACTAGAAAAAGTAAAATAAACTAAGTCCAAAGATAGGAGAAGAAAGAAATAAAAATTAGAGCAGAAATAAATGAAATAGAATATAGAAAAACAATAGAAAAAAATAAAAAAAAATAATAGTTGGATCCGGGCTTGGTGGCGCATGCCTGTAATCCCAGCACTTAGGAGGCTGAGGCAGGAGGATCGCGAGTTCAAAGCCAGCCTCAGCAATGGCGAGGCACTTAGCAACTCAGTGAGACCCTGTCTCTAATAAAATACAAAAAAGGGCTGGGGATGTGACCCAGTGGTCCAGTGCCCCTGAGTTCAATTCCCAGTACCAAAAAAAAAAAAAAAAAAAATAAAAAAAATAAAAAATAGAGCAAGATATCACTATATGCTGTCTACAAAGACTCAGTCAGACTCAATATCATTCATATGTTGAAAGTGAAAGAATGGGGGGACATATTCCATTCAAATAATAATCATAAAGTAGCAGGAGTGGCCATGCTAGTTTCAGATAAAATAGACTTTGAGTCACAAACAGTCAGAAGAGACAATGAAGAATATTATGTAATGATAAAAAGGGTCAATTCACCAGGAGGTGTCACAATTATAAATATATATGTACCCAACATGAAAACACCTAAATATATGGAGTAAGCATTGACAGAACTGAATAGAAAAATAGAAAGTAATATGAAACTATTAAATTTCAGTACCTCTACTTTAAATGAAGGATAGAACATCCAGAGAGAAAGTTAAAAAGGAAAGAAAGCACTTGAACAACACCATAGATCAACAGATTTTAAAAACAGAACATTCAACAGCAGCAGAATATTAATTCTTTGTAAGCATACATGGAATATTTTCCAGTGCAGATCACATTAGGTCACAGAATAAGTCTTAACAAATTTAAGAATTAAATCATATCAGATATATTTTTCTAACACACTACAAAGAAACTACAAATCACTAGTGGAAGGAACACTGGAAAACTCACAAATGTGGACAATAAAAAACACACTCTTGGGCAACCAATGGGTCAAAGAAGACACGAAATATAAGTAAAAAATATATCTTCAGATAAATGAAAATGAAACACAATAACCAAAATTGACAAGATGCAGCAAAAGCAGTACTAATAGGGAAATTTATAGCAATAAACACATTAAAAAAGAAAAAAAAAAAAAGAAGGGCAGGGGATACAGCTCAGTTGTAGAGACTTACCTAGCATGTATGAGACCTTGGGTTCAATCCCCAACACTGAAAAAAAGAAGAAGGAGAAGGAGAAAAAGGAGAAGGATGAGGAAAAAGGATGATGATGATGATGACATTGAGGAGGAAGAGGAGGAGGAGGAGGAGGAGGAGGAGGAGAAGAAGAAGAAGAAGAAGAAGAAGAAGAAGAAGAAGAAGAAGAACTATTCAAATGAACAATGCTGCTCTATCCTCTAGGAACTAGAAAAAGTAAAATAAACTAAGTCCAAAGATAGGAGAAGAAAGAAATAAAAATTAGAGCAGAAATAAATGAAATAGAATATAGAAAAACAATAGAAAAAAATAAAAAAAAATAATAGTTGGATCCGGGCTTGGTGGCGCACGCCTGTAATCCCAGCACTTTGGGAGGCTGAGGCAGGAGGATCGCGAGTTCAAAGCCAGCCTCAGCAATGGCGAGGCACTTAGCAACTCAGTGAGACCCTGTCTCTAAATAAAATACAAAAAAGGGCTGGGGATGTGACCCAGTGGTCGAGTGCCCCTGAGTTCAATCCCCAGTACCACAAAAAAAAAAAAAAAAAAAAAAAAAATAGTTGGTTATTTGAAAAAAATTAACAAACTTGATGAAACTTCAGAAAGACAAAGAAAAAAGATAGAATTCTGAAATGAAAGCGAGAAGGCATCACAGTTGATACCACATAAATAAAAACAAGTATAAAACTACAATGAAAAATTATCCACCAAATTGAATAAGTTGGAACAAATTGATAAATTCCCAGAAAAATGCCAAGTACAACAATGAATCATAGAGAAATAGAAAGTCTGAACAGATCTATAATCTAAACTAAAAAGACTGAATCAGTACTTAAAATTTTTCCAATAAAGAAAAACTTAGCCAGATGGCTTCACTGTTGAATTTTTAACAAGCATTTTAAAGAGGAATTGATGACAATCTTTCCCAAACCTTTCCAAGAAACTGAATATGTAGAACTGCTTCCAAATTCATTTTAGGAGGACATCACACTGATAAAAAAGTTGAAAAAGAAGAAGAAATAGAAAAAAGAAAAGGTACTCTTAGGAGGAAAAAAGACAACTATAGGCCAATATCCCTGATAAGGATAGATTAAAAAATCCTCAATAAAATAATGACAAACCAAATTCAATAACATATTAAAAGGATTTACACACAATGACCAAGTAGGATTTATTCCTGTGATGCAAGTGTCATCAAACCTATGCAAATCAATCAACCACATTAACATAACAAAAATAAAAATACATGATCATCTCAATGGATGCAGAAAAAGCGTTGACAAAACTCAATTTTTTTTCATGATAAAAACTAAGAATAGAAGAGCACCTCAACAAAACAGAACCCATATATGAAAAGCCAACAATTAATATCATTCTTAACAATGAAAAATTGTTATCTTTTTGTCTAAGATCAGGAACAAGGTAAGGATGTCTACTCTTACCATTTTCATTCAACATAGTAGTTGAAGTCCTAGCCAGAGCAATTATGCAAGGGGGAAAAAAACATTTAAATTAGACAGGAAAAGGCAAAACTATTTCTGTTCACATATGACATGATGCTATAAGTAAAATAAAACAAAACTTAAAAGTTCCACACACAGAAAAAAAATGAATTCAAGGAAGCTGTAGGATACAGAATCAGCAACCAAATTCTGTTGCCTTTCTATTCCACTACAAAAATATAATAATTTAAAAGGAAATTTAAAAAACAATCCCTCTTATAATCGCAACAAAAAAAGAATAAAATAGGAACTTAACCAAGAAGATGGAACTCTGTACTCTGAACACTATAAATCATTGATAAAAGAAAGAGGACACAAGTAAATTGGAAGACACTCATGTTCATGAACTGGGAGACTTATTACTGTTTAAAAAAAAATCTATACTCCCAAAAGCAATTACAAATTCAGGGCAATATCCAAATGTCAGTTTTCACAGGAATCTTAAAAAATAATTCTGAATTGCCAAAATGATCCCAAAAAAGAACACAGGTGGAAGTCTATTGTTTTTCTTATTTCAAAATATTTCATAAAACTATAGTAATCAAACCATTATGAAACTGGTACAAAGACAATGGAAGAGAATATGGAGCCCAGAAATAAACTTATACACAAAGGTCAACTGATCTCCCACAAAGGTAACAAGGATACACAAAGGGTTGGAGGATAGTCTCTTCAACACCGTGTTCAGAAAACTGCATATCCAAATGCAAAAGTCAGAATAATCGCAATATGCTCCTTGAAAGCATACAAAATAAAAAATAAATATTTTAACATGCAAGCATAAGGATTGTGTATTAGGATCCACCTGAAAAAGAATGAAATTGGACCTTTATCTTACAACCACAAAAATCTACTCAAACTGGATTTGATCTTAAATATAAGACCCAAAACTTAATAAAAGAAATTCTAGAAGAAAATAGGGAAACATTCATTTATTGATTTTGGCAATGATTACCTGCATATGACATCAAAAGCACAGCAACAGAAACAAAAATAGTCTTGTGAAACTACATTAAATTGAAAACATTTTTCACACAAGAAAGAAAAAAACAACAGCTAAAAAGTTAACCTACAGAATGGGAGAATATTTATAATACATTATCTAATAAGGGTTAAATATCCAAAATATGTAAGGAACCTCAATGATAAGGAAGCAAACAACCTGTATTTTTTTTTTTAAGTGGGTAAAAAAAAAAAATGTGTATTTCTTCAAAGGAGACATACAAATGGCCAAGAGATATATATGAAAAGAAGCTTAACATCATCAAGGAAATGCAAAACAAAACCACAAAGAGACCACACCACATCTGTTAGGATGGCTATTATGAGAGAGACAGAGATAGAAAGAAAAGGGAAGAAAGGAGGGCAGGCAGACGAGAAACTGGAAGCCCTGTGTAATGTGGGTGGGAAAATATCACAGTGCAAATTTTCTGAAAAAGAGATTGTAGTTTCTTTTAAAAAAATTAACTATCATAGGATATAGAAATCCCACTCTGGGTATTTATTGAAAAGAATTAGAAATGGGGTCTTGAAGAATTATTTGATATCCATGTTCATTGCATTATTATTCACGATAGCCAAAAAGTCGAAAGAAGTCAAGTGCTCACCTCGGGATAAATGGATAAATAAAATGGACCTTTCTCCAGTAGAATTTTGTTGAGCCTTTAAAAAGAAGGAAATTCTTCTGTATGACACAACATGGATGAGGCTTGATGGCATTATGTTAAATTAAATGGAAAAGCCATAAAAGGAAAACTACTTACGAGGGATCTAAAGTAGTCACAAGCATTGAAGCAGAGAGTAGACTAGTGATTGCCAGGAACTGAGCTGAGTGAGAAATGGGGAGGACAATTGGTTTAAAAAAAAAAAAAAAATCAGCCATGCAAGATGGAGAAATTCTAGAGATCTACTTTTCACAATATGCATATAGTTAACAGTACTGTGCAGAACATTCAACACTTTTTAGAGGGTAGAATTTATATTATGTGTTTTTTTTACCACAATAAGAAATGTATTTATATACTGATGGTGCTCCTCCCATTCTTACTTCCCAAGGTAATATCTCCTTCCTTTGCATGTCTCATTACTATTTTTCCTTCATTTTATAAATATTGATTGCTCTGAGTATATTGTGTCTATTTCCCATATTACCTTCCACAGTGCTTTGAGCATAGAAAACACTCAATAAGTACTTGTTGAATAAATAATTTTTTTTGCATAAGTAAAGAATAATTATTCTATTAACATTTCCCCAAGTGATACATGCTAGTTAATATATAATATTTACTTCAAAGGCTTATTTTTTGTAACTTTGAAGCTGTTCACCGGTAATTCAAAGAAGGTAGCATTTTTATTGATAAAAATAGAAAATACTTAATGGACAATGTTGGTTTTCATTCATTTATGCACTAGATATACTGAGGATCTGCTGGGTGTCATAAGGATGAAGACAGGCTCAAAGTCTAAAGAGTATCCCTATCACATATAATGAAATAACAGCAAAAAAGAAGCCAGGTGCTGCACACCTATGATTCCAGTGGCTCGAGAGGTCGAGGCAGGAGAATCAGGAGTTCAAAGCTAGCCTGAACAATTTAGTGAGGTACTAAACAACTCAGTGAAACCCTGTGTCTAAATAAGATACAAAAAATAGGGCTGGGGATGTGGCTCAATGGTTGAGTGCCCACACGAGTTCAATCCCTAGTACCAAAAAAAAAAGCAAAAAAAGAATCAATACAAATGTTCATAGTAATAGCAAGATTAGGGCAACTAGAGACTGTAAATAGCCTAGGAGGTGGCCCAAGACTTTATATCTAAATTGAATTTTAAAGAACAATATACTCATGACGTAAGAGAAGGGCATTCTAGGCAGAGCAAACAATGGGTACAAAGCACCCCTCCCAAAAAAAAAAAAATAATAAAAAACATAGTAAGGCCTGGTTAATTAGGGAATTTGCTGAAAGTTCAGAAAACATGATGTATAGAACATCAGTAGAAGAGTAACAGAGACTATGGTGTGGTCAAATGGCAAAGGACCTTAAGATCCAGCTACAGGAATTTAGTGGGAAAAAGATGCACTAGGACTTCTGTCAGAACTACTCCCATGTTATCTCCAATCCCAGCTATACATTAGGCCAATGACAACAACAAACGATCATTAGTAGGTATGCTGTCTGGATCAATATGTGTGACAATATAATACCCTTTTGTTAACTTCCAAGAAATGTACTTGATCTTCCCAAGCAGAAGTAATCTCTCCCTTTTTTGTGTATTTCCTAACACTCTTTACTGTCTTACAATATTTGTCCCTTTGACTGTGTATTCTGGACATAGATGAATTGTACTGTTTCACCCACTACTTGCTTTATCTACAATAAAGTTTGGGTTCATTGAATGGCATAGAATGGACCTGAACTAAATCATTATTTCTCATAAATTCTACAATCTTTTGTACTTGTTGTATAAATGTAGTCATAGACAAGATACATTTCACAATCTAGTTAACTTACATTTAAAAGAAAAGAATAAGAAATAACCTAACAAGAATTAGGTTACTGATACCTAATTCTTTGTTTTCTTAGACTTGTGTCAGCAGAAATATGAAGCCTGGTAAGCTGCCTATTTTCAGCCTTTGTGAGCCCTGTTTATTCACCAAACTTTAGTGAACATTGGCCCATTTGTGTTCTTTTGCAGTCCATGTGTTTTGGCACCATTTACCTACAAAAGATATTCCCTACTATTAAAAAAATCTGTTTACAGATATTTTTGAAGACATGAAAAAAGAAGATACATCTCCTCTAATAAATTTTATGGTTGAGCAAGCTTTTGGATACCGATAATAAGGACAAGAAATGGAATGAAATTGTGATTTGACACTCTTAATGTGTGTGAAGAATCAATGACTCTCAGTTTTTAAGGTTGAAAAGCTAATGGAAATCCGTGCCACCAGATCAAGACACAGGCTATAGCAATATACGAAGTTTGTAGGTGAAGGTAATGAGCACAACATTGGTGGTAACACGCATGAAAGAAGAAAATCAGCAAGAAAGGAAGGGAGGGAGGAAAAGAGAAAGGAAAGGAAGGAATGAAAATGTGTCTGTGTTAACTCACTGAACTCTACCACTAACTCATCTTCTCCAAACCCTAGATGGAACACCTATTTGAAAGGTAAGTGTTGCAATGCTAATCTGAAAAATGAAACTCAATTTAGGGGGAAGCATATAACACTTTATAATTTACACCATCCTCCAGGTTGAAATATAAAGTATAATGTATCCTACCCCATAGCCAGAGGATAAACCAGCTTGGGTTACCAGTGCATTATTTGACTGCCCTCATCAGAAATATAAACCATCTCCACAAGTTTAAAATAAAACAGGAGAGGCCTGATCATTTGACTCAAACAAAAGCACCTTCAGTGAAAGGGCTATCTTTCCTCCTGATGTGATCCTAACTCCTGTCAAGTCCAGCTGGAGGCTGCACCTAGAAGGATTATGCTTGAGTTGTTTGAAGCTGCCCTTTTCTCTTACTTATGCTCACTTATCTATCATCTTGTTTTTATTGAAGCAATGTGATAGAAGTTGCATAGAACCCACAAATGGTATCTAGGCATGGAAAAATTCTGCAGTACCACCTTCTGACAAGTTCTGAAAGGTAATAGTTTTGTGGGATTTGGCTGATTCTTGATAATATTAAAGTTTCCACAGACAAAAAGAAACAGATAAATCCAAGGGATTTTTACAGCTTTTATTTTGCCTTTATGTAAAAACACAAATGAAAAAGTATATATTAAGATCCTCTAACAAAACTGTGGGGATCATTTTTTTTTTTCTGAGATGGCTACACATCTGAAAAAAATAAAAAATGAATTTTGAAACTTTTATTCTTTATCATAATGTTGCCATCACTTGTTTTCTTCCTTATTAATATGTTATACTCCACCTATCCTGTGATCCAATCAAGAATAAATCTACTCCAGGCAAACCATATGTCCTTATCTAATAATGCAAGCAAGTATAAAGGTTAAGACAAGACTCTAACAATGCAAGTATAAAAGATTAAGAGAAGACTCCCACTAAAAAATAAGGATATTTAAAAAAATAATGAACCTAGTGAAAGATTATTTTTCACAATTTAAGTTTGCTTTAAATATTTTTCTTTTGGGTTCACTGTGAGCACTTGAGATTTCAAGATAAGAAGTATTCCCCTTTGCAAGGTGTTTAATAAGACAAATACATTTACTATTTTAGAAACATATGTAGATAAGATATACACTAACAAAGTTAAGTAAATTGTAAGATTCAATGAAAGTAGATGACTTGGTTTGTTACAGTGATAATTGTTTCTCACCTTTCTTTTCTAATTAATTAATTTTATTATATTTCATGATTGTGTTGGAAAGAATTATTTTAAACACAAATGTATACTCACATACATATGATATAATGTATATAGATATATATTAATGTAAACATAAATCATTATAAATGTAAAAAAAACTTACATGGAAGAAAAGACTTAAAAATAAACCTAAAAATAATATCCTGCTTCATCTACAACTTTTGATATATAAGATTCTCAGGCCAAGTACAAACTTCAGAGGAAGTTTTGCTTTGTATAGTGAAGCTGAGAAAGGCAGTTGGAGAATTCTGAAAATGACTCAGATTGTACATCCTCTGTGGTCTTTCCTAAGTTTTGCTTAAAAAAAATAAAAGAAAGAAAGAAAAGAAAATAAATAAGTCAAATGCTATTTATTTGGCCTTTTTATATGTTTACTGGGTTCCCACCACTTTGACACAAAAATAACAACTCAATTTCAATCAGCTCTATTAACAGGACTCCTCACTGGAGCGCCACACTGCTTGTAAGGAGTTGAGTCACTCCATTTTTCCCAGTCTCCACTCTGGTCCTATAATTTGGAGTTGTGCAAAAAGTCTATTGCAGTATTGCCAGCTGCAGAGGGGCTTGTGGAATTCAATATGGAAATGAGAGCAGGGCTGGAGTGGGAACTTGCAGAGTTTATACAATGTCGTCCCACCCTTTCCCTGTGGAATAGAAATTGTTGGCAAAGCAGACATCCTCTCATAGTCAGAATAATCTCAGCTTTCTCCCTGGAAAATATACAAAAGAGAAAAGGACATTCTAACATGCAACCATAAGGAATGTGTATTAGAATCCTGTTCAAAGGGACACAGTCTGTATCTTAAATCAGGGCTACTAACTGCCTCCTACGTCTGTCAGAACTAGTATTTAGAAAATCTTTCTCTTCATTTTTGTTCAATATTTAAAAGCCTATGACATTCACTACACTATATTAAGTAGCCAGTGAAAAGCAAAGTTGAATGGAATGTTTCAGTTATCCAGCATATTCATCCTCAGAAAATAAACAATCCAAACAATTCAAGTAAAAAATTCCATTACCACTCTTTTTCCCCCTCATTAACAAGTTTATTTTGACAGTATTATTTGAACAGTTATTGTTTCAGGTTCAAAATATATCAAAATATCACTGTAACAAGTGATACTTTTACTATGAAGAAATCTGTTTTCTTGTGTTGTCAAACCCAATTTGGAGTTATTTTAATGAATGACATACCTTTACATCCTTTCTATTGGCAGACCAAACAAGTTCCATCACCTCAAATGGTGTGCCAAGTAAGGTGAGAAATACTACTGAGGATTCACAAACCCATAAAAGATTCATTAATGGCTCTTTCATGAGAACTTGCCTATTACAGCTACATTTGTCCCTTTCAAATGCTCCTATTCAAGCAAGTCTGAAAGGAATGTTGAGAAAATTTTCCTTGGATGATCATTTGATATTTGTATTCTATCAACTGAAGAGTATGACACAATTTTGGCATTAAGATCTAAGTATTACTGCTGAGTTCTGTGCTCTGTGATGATAATAAATTCCATTGCATAAAAACGAAGCTAAATTGTGCATTTTGTGCTAGTTACACGGAAAGCTCATATGAGCCATTCAATAATGTAGGACTTGTTGAATGCAGCTTTCTTCAGGAATGGGGACATTGTGATGAAAAAAGGATCTGACACCCTAAGTCGATCACTGAAACGATCTGGTTCATTCAGGAGAAAAGAGAGTTTCACTGCCCTGTGTCTACTATGAGCTCTCTCCTCTGACAGTATCTCTTTTGCCATCTTACCTAATGTAACAAACCCTGGCAGATGACTCCAGGACACAGCCTATACAAGGAAATATTATGAAATATATAGAATTAAGACATATTACACAGTATGTTTTATGTTACTGATTTGCTCATCTTTTCCTCTCTTATACACATCCTTCACCCAAAGTATACTCCTTATAAATTCAATGCAATACTCTGCTACTAGAAACTTCCAAGGACAACACATTGCCTCTGAGACAAGTACAAACCCATTGCAGGGCACATAAGCCCAGTTATTACCTGGCTGCTACTCATCTTCTCATTTTATACTTTCTAATCTTTCAGTGCTTACCAGGATGAATCATGTACACTGCTGTCCATGGGGTTTCCTCTGCTTGCAGTCTTACAAATCTTGACCTTGTTGACTTATACTTAAAGACTTAGCTTATAGACTTATCTCCTCCAGATGCTTCCCATGAACCCTGACCTCTTCACACTGAACCATTGGTTCTTTGTGGTGATCCCATAGCACCCCCTGCTGTCTTGCATTGTAGAATGTGTTATAGCAAGTTGAGTTGTCTTCCCTCTAAAGGAACTGAGGCTGTGAACTCCTTAAGATCAAAGACAAATGTGTTGACCAACGTTTTATTCATCTCTCTGCTGCACTTCCTATTCTGCCTCCACCTTACAGGAGGGAAAGGGGTTAAAAAAAAAGAGGCAGAGAAAAACAAGTAATTCTAGAGTAGAACAACTTGCTCAAAATAAAATAAAACAAGCCCCATTACATGACATTATCTGAGTGTGTCTTTGTTGTTTGCAACCTGAAAGAACAGAATGAGCACAACACTTAAAACTGTTGGTGGATTGGTTCCTGGTGAGTTCTGCTTCATAACATGCCATGTTTCCTCTGTCAATAATTTTTTCTCCCCTGGAAGGCCTTTTTCAGCTCTCTGTATGCATTCACACAACTCTTTAAGCCTGAGTAGGATCCCATTGCCTCTATGAAGCCTTCTCCAATGACTACAGGAAACAATATATATATATTTTTTTTTTTGGTACCGGGGATTGAACTCAGTGGCACTTGACCACTGGGCCACATCCCCAGCCCTTTTTTGTATTTTATTAGAGACAGGGTCTCACTGAGTTGCTAAGTGCCTCGCCATTGCTGAGGCTGGCTTTGAACTCGCGATCCTCCTGCCTCAGCCTCCCAAAGTGCTGGGATTACAGGCGTGCGCCACCGCGCCCGGCTGAAACAATATTTTTATCATGTCTGAAACCCTAGAATACTGACTCAATCTTACCATTCATAAATATTTTAGCACTTTCTTTCCTTCATGTTTATTTAATCTCAAACAGCACTGTCTGATTAAAAACATTGATAATTGAGTTTGTGGTTAACCCTTTAATATCCATATTTGGTATTGACGAGGAATGAAATTAAACCAATTGAAATTTTTCTTATTTTTTTCTAATTTCCCCTTCAGTTAAAATTTCATAGATCTATGGAGAACAATTAGAAAAATTCAAATGTTTAAGTTTGGTTATACCTGAATGTATTTAAGATTTCTTATTTTAAAAAGAAAAACTGGATTCAAGTGTCTGAGAGTAGATAAAGGAGTTGTTTCTAGGTCATAGAACACTTACTTCCCCTAAAATGATAGACATGTTTTGTTCAAATTGACCACAAATTCTCTATATAATATTGAACAAATATATTTTCTCTTTGGATTCTAATTTCCTCCTATAAAATGAAGTGCTAGATGATAAGAGAATTTTTTTTTCCAAACTTAAGTCCTTAATGTGAGTAAACTACTAATTTCTTGATTCAATTGGTACTTAAAGAAGGTTACTAAATGGTTAAATTACTAACCACTGAATTCATGGAAGTAATATGGGTTTCAGTTCTGTCCCTATAAGTATCATCATTTCTTTTTGTAAATGGGTCAATTCTTCTTGCTTCTATACAATGCCAATGGCCCCACTTTCACAGTAGAATATTTCTTTCATATCCACATAAAAACATAATTTTTGCTTTTTTGCCAAGTGTATCCTGCATCATTTATTGTCCCCTCTTTGTCTTTCTCATCTGCATACAGGCACACTATAATATCTTCCATTTACATGCCTAAAAGGTGCTCCATGATTCCATCTAACCTATCTAGCAACTACCTCTTTTCCCTGATTCCCTTTATGGGTACAACTCAAAAGATTTATATACCTTCAATTTCTCTATTTTTCTCCTATTTCCCTTCTAACTCCTCTCAAGCAGGACTTTTCCATCACATTCATTAGAAGCAGCTCCTGTTTGAAGTCACAAATGATTCCCATTGCAGCCAATCCAATGGCCAACTTTCTGTCCTCACCTAGTTAGACTTATCAGCAAATAAAATGTTAAGATGCTTTATTTACTGTTTACCAGAATATCATCTCCTTTTTCCTCTTCTGGATCACTGTTTCAAATATTCATTTTAAAATAAAATAAAAATATAGAAAAATCACAAAACATAAATGTATAGTGAATTATACCAAGGCTAACACCCTGTTAGCCATGTAAAGAAACAGACTTTTGCAGCCATCCTGAAGTCCCACTATATGTTCCACGTCCTCTCAAAACCCCATCTGTTGTTCTATCTAAAAGCAGCCATGCTTTGGCTTATATATGACTTTTTCACATTGGTTTTATCATCCAAGTCTGAGCTACCTCCTTAGTCTGAACCACTTTATACTTGATGTGTTTTTAATTATCTTTGAATGAAGGTTTCTATACAATCCCTTTCTTTCAATTACAATTTATCCCATTCCTCCCTTTCCTCTATTCCTTCCTATCTCCTACTGACATTGTCAATGACCCAGTTGATCAGATATTTTCTCTATAATTCACATCAAATCACAAAGTTGTGTTTTTTCAACCTTCAAAATATAACCCAAGTCTAACCACTTCTCCTCCCTTCCCCTTTCTTCCTGGAATCTAAGCCACTGCCACCTCTGACCTAAATGATTATAGTCTCTTACAAGCAGTTTTCCTGGCCTGTACACTTTTGTGACTACTACAATCTGCTTTAAAATTAGCATGCAGAATAATCTATTTTTCTCTTGTATTTGTCTTCCAAGTTTTGAAATAATCAAAATATTACAAAAATAAAAATATGTCTTAAATAAGCAGTACAACTACTAAATTAAGAAATGAGGGCTATGAGGGCTAAGTGTGTGGTTCAGTGCTAGAGCACTTTCCTACCATGTACGAGGCCCTCAGTTTGATCCCTAGTACAAAAAAAAAAAAAAAAGTTAACGTAAATTTATTACAACTATTTAATCACTACGATTCATTCAAAGTTCTTGTCAATTGTCTGAAGGTTCATTTTTATTTTCAATAAAAATTCAGTTCAGAATCATTTATTGCTCTTCATTGTCGAATCTCTTTATTTTCTTTTATTCAAAATAATTTACTAGTCTTTTCTTAGCTGTTGCAACTTTGATATGTTTGAAGACTGCAGATTATTTTTTGAATTACTAAATTTTACTGTTTGGAGCAGCTTTAGGCTGATAGCAAAAATGAGCAGAAATTAAGGTAATTCCCCAAAACTCCCTGCCCCACACATGCATGAACTCCTCTATACATCAACACTGCCCATCAGGGTGGTATATTAGGTAAAAGGAGGAACCTACACTGACACATCCTTATCATCCCAAATCCATGCAATACAGTAGAGTTCACTTTTGATGTTTTGTATTCCATCGGTTTTGATAAATGTGTAATATCATGTACCAACCATTGTAGTAACAAAGAGAATAGTTTCACTGCCCTAAAAATTCCCTATGCTCTGCCTATTTATCTCCTAACACCAGCAGCCATTTGATTTCCTGCCTCCACAGTTTTGTCTTTCCAGAATGTTGCATAGTTGGAATGTTATAGTAGTAGCCTTTCCACAATGGTTCCTTTCACCTTGTGCTATGAATTTATGTTTTTTCCAGGTTTTGTCTTGACTTGATAGCTCATTTCTTTTTATCTCCGAATAATATTCCTTTGTCTGCATACACTACAATTGTATGTGTCCTTTCACCAGCTGAAGACCATTTTGGTCACTTTGACATCTTGGTCACTTCAACATCTTGGTCTTAGGAATTATGAATAGAGTTGTATTTTGTCTGATTCTATTTTCTTTCCTTTCTTAGAACACCAATTATGTTTCTTTTTTTAAAAAAAAAAAAATTAAGCGATTGCCCTAGAGTTGGCAATGTGCATTTACAACTAATGCAAGTCTGCTTTCGAGTAGTACTCTAATGCTTCGGGCAGCACAAGTACTTTATAAAAACAAAATATTCCTAATAGTAGATGCTCCATAACTACTTGCTGAATAAACATATGCTTGAATGATTTTGCTTGTTCTAGGAGTGAGTTTGGTTTTAAATATGTAAAGTTGGACTCTTTACATATTTAAAACCAATTGACTTCTTTATTATTGAGAAATAACATTTGTACATATTTATGTGATACATTATGGTAATTCAAACGCATGTATACAATGTATAATGATTAAATCATGGTAATCTATATTTCCATGTCTTCCATGTTTACAATTCAGAACAGAAGAGAATGTGCCATATTTTATTGAAAGCCTATTTAAAATTATTTTAAATTCTTGGCATGATATACTACATAAAAAGACAAGCACAATTTGAGGCAGTGCTATAAAACTGGCACTAAGACCAATAATTTAAAATTCATATTTTAAATATGAGATTTAATAGAGGAGACTACTTTCAGAAAAGATTTATTCTTGGACTCATCTTTTCACATTCAAAATGTTCGAGAAAAAGTGCACACTTTAGTAAAGTGGTTTTCATCCCAGATCACACTACTAATAAAGAAATTTAAATTCTATATGTAAGGTTTGTTTTATTGTTCATCAGAAATTCCTTCAGGAAAAATAGGTTGTTATTTCTTGAGTATGTAGCAACTTCAACAGGTTGCTTGTCATGAATCTGGATTCCTTAGAAAGTAGGAAGAATGAATACTCTTTGCTTGAGAGTTTCCAGTATAATTTTTTCTCTTTGATTCTAGCTCATTTATAATTTTCTAGTGGTATTAGGTGACATTTCCAGGATCTAAGCTTCCTCACATAAAATTGAAATATATTTCATTCCAGCTGAAATCTGGAAGAAGGGACTTTCCCTAAGTCACTGCTCTTCACTTCTGTGATACATGTTTGCCACTTTCCAAGGAAGGCTAGTTTAGTGGGTGATGCTTCTGTTTAGCTAGTTGCCTGCCTGGGTATGTTAGAGAGTTCTTGCAGAAATACAATTGGTTAGTGTTATACAAAGAACAAGCTCCTAAAAAGGTGCTTGTTTATTATTTTCTGTCTGACCTTGAGTTGGTCAAACTTGTCCCTATTACTTTGAGCAAGTTCAAAAATTTGTTCTTACAGACACAGAACTTCTATTATTTTAATTGAACCATAATGCTGCCTGACTTTGTTATGATGCAGCTGAAGGATCCAGTAATGGAAATACATGGTTCCTTTAGTTTCAAGACATAAGGCTCAGCGAAAAAGACATTTGCAATTATTTCCATCTTACAGGAAATTTAACTTTTGATTTTGTGTCAAGCTCCAGCACGTATGTCAACTCACCTCTTTGTGAAGAATTATTTTTTCAATAGGACTGTGTTCACTAAGTGGCCTCAGGGAGCACAGTGGAAGATTTCACTGATGAACTTAAGTGACAATGGGCTTGGAGAAAATGCCTGGGGTTCCATCCTCTCTCAGGGTCCCATGCACTGACTTGATTAATCTGGACTCTTTACATATTTAAAACCAATTGACTTCTTTATTATTGAGAAATAACATTTGTACATCTTTATGTGATACATTATGGTAATTCAAACACATGTATACAATGTATAGTGATTAAATCATGGTAATCTATATTTCCATGTCTATATTTCCATAAATCATTTTTCTGTTTTAATGATTTCTTTGTCTTCTTTAGTCATTTTGAAATATGTCATCAATTATTTTAACCGGTAGTTACCATGCTGCACTAAAGAAGAACAAGAAGTACTTCTTCTACCTCTAACTTCATTTTGGTGTCCTTTTATAAACTTCTTCCCACCCACTCCCACCTGCCCCTCCCAGTCTCTAGTGACCACTATTCAATTCCTTCTTCTACAAGGATGACATAAATTACTGAGAATATGTGGTGTTTGTCTTTTTACATCTGGTTAATTTCACCTAACATAATGATATCCAGTTCCATTCATGCTTCTGTAAATGACAGAATTCATTCTTTTAGTGGCTGAATAGTATTCCATTGTTATTTTTTAGATCTATAATGTTCCCAACAGCTGGTGCGTTAGAAGCACATTTCCCAATGTAGCAAGGTTCAGAGGTAGGGTTTTTAGGCAATAATTGGATTATGAGGACACTGACTTCATCAAGGGATTAAGTCATTTGATCAGTGGACTAATTCATTTGATAGATTAATCTACTGATAGCTGAATGGACTACTGGGAGGAGAGAACAAGTTGGGGAATTAGGTCATAAGTGGCATGCCCTGGAAGTGTTTTTTCTTATCCTTTTATTCACTGAAGAGCATTAGAGTTGATTCCATATTTTAGCTGTTGTACTTCTGCAGTAAACATGGGAGTACAACTTTTTTTTTTTTTTTTTGCTATACTGATTTAATTTCCTTTGTATATATACTCAGTAATGAAATTGTTGAATTTTATGGGAGTTCTATGAGGAACCTCCATACTGTTCTCCATATTGGCTGTAGTAATTTACCTTGACACAAACACTATACAAGGTTCTCTTCTCTCCATATCCTTTCCAGCATTGTTATTTTTTGGTCTTGTTGGTGATAACCATTTTAACAGGGGTGAAATGATATCTCATTGTCATTTTGATTTGCATTTTTCTGATGGTTAATGAAATTGAGCATTTTTCATGTATTTGTTGGCCATTTGTATGTCCTCCTTTGAGAAGAATCTGTTGATTTCTTAATGCAATTTTTAGCTGGATTGTTCCTTTGAGTATTCAGCTTTTTGAGTTTCTTATATATTCTGAATATCAATTACTTTTTGATGAATAGTTTGCAGTATTTCCCCCCATTCTGTAACTTGCTTTTAAATTTCTGTTGGTTTTTCCATGAGCTACTCATAAGCTCCTTAGTTTTGTATAATTCCATTTGTCTATTTTTTACTTTTGTTGCCTGTACATTTGAGGTTCTATCTAACAAACCACTAAAAACACCTTGTTTCCTCTAGTTTTTTGTAGTAATTTTATATTTTCATATATAACATTTAGGTCTTTGGCCTACTTGGAGTTTTTTTGTTTTTGTTTTTGTTTTTGTTTTTGTTTTTGTTTTGGTATACAATGAAAGAGAGGGATCTGGTTTCATCCTTCCACATGTCTAACTTCTCCAGCACCATTTACTGAAGAGACTGTGGAAGACAGTAGAGTTCTAAGGGCCAAGAGGTCTTTGGCCTTTTAGTCAAGAGGTATCTGAGAGTGGAGTAGGAAAGGAGGTGAAGGCTGGAAGAGAGGTAGTGTCTCTACTCCCATTTTGTAGTAGGACATCTTGTGGTTTGAAAGAAACCCCTATCTGGCAGAGATTTGTCATTTCTGATTTTGCATTAACAGCTCATCTGGTACAGAAATCATTTAGATGGATTCCACTTTCTTAATCTTCAAATATCATTCTTTACTTTCTTATAGAAATCCACCATGGTCTGTCTGTTATTTTGTTTAGGATACACTCTTGAGTTGGTCAAGTGTGTCTTTTCTGTCCTCAATTTTCCAAGTGTTTTCTTTTCTTTGGACATTCCCAGTTCTTCTCTAAGCTCTCAGGCACTTCAGTAATTTATTTGTCCAGGATAAACTTCAGGTTATCTCTGGGTGTGGATGAATGAGGTATGAATAAACCAGAAAAGTTTTTTAGCTAAGATGATAGAATTAATGCTGGTCAGATTCCAAATGTCTGCCAGTAAATGGGTGAGACTTTTGCCACAGTCATGACTCATCTTTTACACATGCAAATATTTAAAGTACAGGTGGCACTTTCAGGATTCACAGCCAAAGACAGATCTCCCAAGTTTCCAACAGGCAGACCTCATTGTACTTAATGATTTAAGAATGCTCACTTGTTTGGTCAGTTTGCTAGTTTGATGCAGAATTAACATTCTGCATACCCAAAATTAAAGACTAAATACATCTTAGAGATAACCAGTACAAAATGATGTCAAACAGACTTGGGTAGATTTCAGCTCTGTCACTAATGAGATTTTTTTACAATAAGCAAATCTAATTTAGCACTTTTAATTTAACTTAGGCCTCATTTTTCTCTTTTGTAAAATGGGAAATACTATCAACTCTTAGGTGTGAAAGAAACCTAGCTGATACCTATCAAAACATTGATAATCAGGATTGGTTTTGTTGGTCAGGTTAAGAAGGCAGACATCCCTTCCAATGCTATGGTTCCACATGGACTCTAAAAATTGGTTGAAGAAAACAACTTCCAATTTAAAAGGCCTTTCTTTGAAGGAAGATTATAATACTATTTAATAAGGTTGCTGTAAAGCACAAATGTGTAAAGTACGCAAAATACAATGCATGGAACCTGCACACAAGGGGCTCTTAATTAATTTTAATCTGTCATCCTTATAAGATTAATAACCGCAATAATAATAAGATGTGATACAGAAATCTGGCACATAGTAGAAATATGAGGAGGCTACCAGTTAAATTGGCCTATTGGGGACAGGACACTGATCAGACCGTTATAGTCTAGAATTTGGCTTCAGCATGTTCACCCAAGAAACACAGTGCTTGTCACTGCTAAGGGATGATTCACAACCAACAAACTCATAAACAACAGAAGTAATAATGAGAAAAATAGCTCTCACATACAAAGATCCTGATAATTTTAGTTAACTCTTGCAATTAGAAGAAATTTAAACTAAGTTTTAGTGAAATCAGGAACAGTTAGGAAGTTGGCTTAGATTACCATCCTTTGTAAAGTGGATGAATATGAATCATACTGCTGGAATTAGTTGCCACATTGATCATAAGGACAAGATATTACATAGGGGAGTCAGAACTTTCTCCCCTCCAAACATTCCTGGTGACACATTGCCAATGCATCTATCTACACTTTTTTTCTCTGCCTTTTCTATTCTCCAGGTTGACCAATTCATTGTCATGTTGTTCTTTTCCACCTCTCTTCTCTCTTACTAGATAAAATACACTTAAAGCATTTAAATGGTTTATTACTTCTATATGTTAATAAAATCATTCTTTAATCCTGTTCCATGACCTTTCTTGGACACTCAATTCAATGTATTGACACTGTGAGCTGAATTTATGGTTGACTGATCTCACCTAATGCATAATGATTTTGGCTGAAGCTACAATTAACTTAATATTTGTGCTTCCCTTGCACCATGTGTATTAGGAATATATTTATTGAACCCATATGCATGTGAAGTGGACAATTCCAACAGAAATGAGTTATTGACATGTAATAATTTTCTGTAGAGAATGGCTTCTAAGTTGAATCTAAAAGCGTAGATACCTTCATTCCCTATCTCTTCAAATACTCTATCCTTTCCATCTAAATTTCCCAGTTCCAGCCCAACAGTCATGGTGGCTTCAAACTCTGAGGGCAACAGAGATTCCACACTATAAAAAAGAACAGGACAAGTGTGTGATCTTCCAGCTGAGAGTTGGTCTGCCTGCTGAACTTTTCTTCCACTTTACTAAAACTACTAATCAGAATATTTCTCTTTCCTTACTTACTGTGTTAGTTAGCTTTCTGTCACTATAACAAATTCCTGACATAATCAATTTATAAAGAGGAAAAGTTTATTTTGATTCATAATTTCAAAGGTTTCCTTGGCCCTGTTGCTTTCAGCTATAGTGGCATAATATACAATGGCAGCACAAGTAGAGGAGGTCTGTTCACCTCCTGGCAACCAGGAAACAATGAGAGATAGGATGGAGCTCAGGTCCCAATACCAATATCCTCTTTGTGGGCATGCCTCCAATGACCTCACTTCCTCCCACTAAGCTTCACCCACTAAAGATTCTACCACTTCTCAATAGCACCACAGGCTAGGGAAAAAGTGATGCAGGTCTTGGAGATCAGGAACAGGTTCTTATTCCCCAGTGTTGAAGACTAAACACCTTAGAAATGCCAAGGCAAGCACAGAAAGCAAATTTTATTTAAGAAAGTGACAGACTTCTCCTAAGAGAAGGGGGATTCAGAGCTGAAAAACCCATGGCAGGGGGTGCATCTTGCACTTTTAAAGACCCCAGAACTCCTCTTTTTAATCATTGTCTACCCTTTCTTCCCCATATATGTGACCAAGGGCAGGGATGCTGAGGTTGTGAGCAACACAAAGTGCCCAGGAGCAACATTGCAGAAGTTAACAATCCATTCTTCTTTCTTTGATAGCCAGTCATCATTCCCACTCAATCCCCATCCTTCATTAACTACACTGACTGCCTGACCTTCACCCCTGCCTCGGTTTGCTAAAGAATGTGATATATCCTGTCCACTTTGGCCAGGCAGGGCTGCAGGCAAATTGCTTTTAGACAAAGAAAGCAGGTGAGAGTCAACACAGTGGGCTCATTTTATAGAATTATTCTCTTAACCTTGTGTTCCCACCATTATCATCTCTCTGTCTTCTTACACAAGCTTTCAACTCATGAACCTTTGGGGGTCATTCAAGAACCAAACTACAGCACCTACTGTAACTTAGTCTGGAACTTTCTATATACAAGGATTTAATTGTTTCTGAAGCATTGTTAAGTAACAATAGTATATTTCTGCATAAGGTTGTTGTGTGGAAGGGTTTGAATGATATATGAAATGCACATAATTTAACAGAGTGCCTGGAAAATATTAAGTGCTTACATCTACTTTCCCCATACTAAACAATAGGCACTGTGAAAGTGACATCTCATCCTTTACAGCATTTACTATAGCACCTAGTGACTGAATAAATTAATGAAAGAATGAATGATGAGAGAAAGAGGAATTGAAACATCTGACCACATGGATTCCTTCTTCTTTTTGGAACTTAGAAACAGGATGCCTTCATTCTTCCCCACCAAAGAACTCAAAAAGGAAAATAGTAAAAATTTCCTGGAAAGATAGAGACCTAGTCCAACACTGCTGGCCCTAGCACAAAAACTTTCATTTCTTTATTAGTTTTAATATTTTTAAAATTTATTTTAACCAAAATACCCAACAAGAACAACTTAGAGGAGGAAAGGTGTACTTTGGCTCATGGTTTCAGAGGTTGAGTCCATGGTTTCCTGGTTTCATTGCTCTGGGCCTGAGGTAAGGCAGAAAGCTGAGGTCAAGAAAAGCTTCTCAGCTCAAAGCAGCCAGGAAGCACAGAAAGAGAGAAAAGCCAGGGACAAAATATAGTTCCCACTTATTTTAAAGATGGCAGAATAGATAAAGTTGATTTCCTGGCTGCTCTGTGTATGAAACCAAGACAACAGGCAGCTTCTCAGCAAGGTGGGTCAATGAAAACAAAACAAAATTAAAAAAAAAAAAAAAGGGAAGGGACTTGTACTGGAACTTAACACTGGATACTCAAAGCACATCAGGAACTCAGGAGACTGGATATAATAAAGAAGAATCCCCAGTGCCACATCTGCTGACAGGGCCAGAGGCACCACCCAGAGCAGTCCTTCCATGAGCAAAGTGGAGGTATAAGGGAATTAAAGGAACCCACATTTTTTAGGAGGAGTGATGCATATCTGGATATGGAGAGTTTATCGATCAAAGACACTGCCCAACTAAACTGAAAGGCTTTCCTATACAATATCCTTGTACAGGAATGAAACTGCATCTGTCTGGGCTCTGTGTGAATGACAAAGGGAGAAAACAAATTTTGCAACCACAGACAAAGGGGCTGGAAGTTGAGAAAGCTGATTCCTGGCAAACCTGAGTTTGGCCCAAAATATAAGCCCAGCAAATCCACACTGCACAACATGGAGTGTACCTAAGTGACTAGGAAAAAGAAGTTACACAGGGGACAACTGGTCATGGAAGCCCACTCTTCCTCCAATCTGGCTGCTTGCAGGGCCTGCTGGGAGACATGTGCCTGGCATGTGGGAGTGGGAGACATTGAGATTGGAGACTGACCCTGATACCAGGAAATAAGCGATTGACTAAGAATTGGCTCCTCCACCACATGAGAGAACCCAGTCTCCCAGCATGGATTGGCAATTGCTGGGCCCTAGAGGTGCATGGATTTAAAATCTTCAGACCAATTGGCACTCACCAAAGAGCCTGAATCCTACCTAAACCCAACCTCCAGGACTAACTCTCTCACTCTAGCAACCCCACTCTGAGGGTGGAGCAAGCATCATACTCCAAATGGCCTCACTTAACACTGCTGAGAAGAGAAGCTGAGATTCTTCTGAACTCCAATGGAAACAATTTTTAACTTTTCCTTGAGGTCTTTTTTTTTTCTTTCTCTCTGTTTAATTGTGTCTTTAATGGTTCGTGGACTTTATATATATTCATATTTTTTTCTCATTTCTATAATTTTAACACCAGTTATTTTTCTTGGATCAGTTTTTTGAGGACCAGGATGTTTTGATTAGTATATTTCAGTTTTGTTTTGTAATATTTTATTTTTAATTTTTAAATCTCTTACTTGATATTTTTTCTCTCACTTATCTGTTTCCCTTTATTCTCTTTCCTTCCACTGTCAGTCTCTATTCTTCTCGTTCATTCTTCCTTTATTTTTTACTTCTATCTTCTCTTCTCCTCCCTTGTAATCATCACCTACTATATCATATTTGTTCTCTCCCTGTCCTCTGTTTGAAATTATAAACCCTTTTGCAAATGTACCATTTTTATTGTAGGCAATAAATGCTCATATCATTTCTATTTATCGTGACATTATAGATATCATAGCAGGAACTATATGGTTTAATGCTGTATATTGTTTGCATTGGTTGTTGATATTATTTGTCTCCCCCTAAATGGTGGGGTACTGGAAACCTTCAGGACACTGTAATTCTACAGGGTATATGTTGGGACTCCATGTCTGCCAACGGGACGGGTTTTGGCTGCTTACCACGCACTAGTAGGATCGGGGCTGAGCCAAGGGGTGTGGCTATGATGTAGCGTGAGAGACTGAACTGCTCTGCTGGCTGATTGGCTAGTTCTAGGCCTATTTAAGTTCTGTGCCTGGGCAATAAATCTGAGTTTCTGGATTCTCGCTTGCTATACAAAACTCCCTGGGTGTGGCGTGGTTTTTCTGTTTACCAGACAGAGGTTCACCCAGCTATTTTTGCCCTTAGGTCCACCCTCGCCGGGTAAGTTATATTTTCCTTCTGCGGGCAGAGGGGAAACTCCCTTTTAGGGCCCAAAAGGGGGGTAGCTTAGAACTCGGCCCCATTCATAACTCAGCAGCCCCGGCAGGTATAAACTCTACTGCCTCAGATCTATACTGTTAGATGGGTAGACACACAAAAAAAAAAAAAACATGAAAAAGTGAGGGAACAAATCACCCCAAATAAACCAAGATACTCCAATAACAGAATCCATTGACACTACAGTAGAAGAAATGTCAGAGAAGAAGTTTAGAATGTACACAAACTAATTTGTGAGTTAAAAGATGATATAAGGAGTGAAATCAGAGAGAAAATACACAAAGTGAAAGATAACTTTAACAAAGAGATAGAGATTCCAAAAATAAAATCATGCAGAAATCCTCAAAATGAATAAATCAATAAACCAAATTAAAAATTCCATTGAAAGCATCACCAACAGACTACACCACTTGGAAGACAGAGTTTCAGAAAATGAAGACCAAATCTATAATCTTGTAAACAAAGTTGACCATGGAGAAAAGATGTTAAGAAATCATGAAAAAAACTTCCAAGAAATATGGGATATGTATACAGTTAAACTAATCTGTGAGTTAAAGGCTGATATAAGGAGTGACATCAGAGTGAAAATATAGGAAGAGAAAGGTAACTGATAAACTGAAAAGACCAAATTAATTTAAGATTTATTGGGATGGATGAAGGAATGCACAATGTTTTCAATGAAATAATATTAGAAAATTTCCCAAAACTACGAATGAAATGGAAAATCAAATATAAGAGCCTTACTGAACCCCAAATATACAAAATTACAACAGATCCACACCAAGGTACATTATTGTGAAAATGCCTATATTACAGATTAAGGATAGAATTTAAAGTCTCCCAGAGAAAAATGACAGATCACATTTAGAGGGAAACCAATCTGGAACTCAGTGGATCTCTCAACCCAGACCTTCAAAGCTAGGAGATCTTGTAACAATATATATCAAGCTCTGGAAGAAAATGAATGCCAACTAAGAATACTATGCCCAGCAAAACTGAGCTTCAGCCTGGTGCGGTGGCGCACGCCTATAATCCCAGCACTTTGGGAGGCTGAGGCAGGAGGATTGCGAGTTCAAAGCCAGCCTCAGCAATGGCAAGGCACTTAACAACTCAGTGAGACCCTGTCTCTAAATAAAATACAAAAAAGGGCTGGGGATGTGACCCAGTGGTCCAGTGCCCCTGAGTTCAATCCCCGGTACCACAAAAAAAAAAACAAAACAAACAAACAAAAAAAAAAAAAACTGAGCTTCAGAATTAATGATGAAATAAAAATCTTTCATGATAAGCAAAAGCTGAAAGAATTCACAACTAGAAAGTCAGCACTACAAAACATACTTAAAATCATTTCTGAAAAAGAAATGAAAAACAAAAGTGAAAACCACCAAAGGGAGAAACTACACTAGGAAAATAGTCAATCAAAGGAGAAACTAGTTCAAATTAACAACCAGAAATAAATCAAAATGATAGGGAATAAAAATTATTTCTCAATAACATTGAATGTAAATGGTCTAAATTCATTAACCAAAAGACATAGACAGGCAGATTAGATTAAAAAACAAGACCCAATTATACACTGTCTCCAAGAGACTCACCTCATAGGCAAAGACATTCATAGACTGAAGGAAGAAGGATGGGAAAAAACATCATTTATATGGATCTTGTAAACAAGCAGGGGTTTCTATCCTCATATCAGATAAAGTGGAAATCAAGCCAAAGTTAAACAGAAGGGACAAAAAAGGACATTTCATACTGCTTAAAGGAATTATACATCAATGAGACATAACAATCATAAATATTTATGCCCCAATCAATGGAGCACCTATGTATGTCAAACAAACCCTTCTCAATTCAAGAATCAAATAGACCACAACACACTAATACTGGGTGATTTTAACACACCTCTCTCACCACTGGATAGAACCTCCAAACAAAAACCAAATAAAGAAGCTATAAAACTAAATTTAGACTTAGTAATTTAGACTTAACAGACATATATAGAATATTTCATCCATCAATGAGCGAATATCTCTAAAATAGACAAATCTTAGGCCACAAAGCAACGCTTAGCAAATATAAGAAATAGAGACAATACCTTGCGTCCTATCAGATCATAATGGAATAAAATTAGAAATGAATGATAAAATAAAAATAGAAGCTACTGTAACACCTGGCATCTAAATAATATGTTACTGAATGACCAATGGATAACAGAAAAAAATCAGGGATGAAATAAATACTTAGAGATAAGTGAAAATTGTGACACAACTTATAAAAAATCTCTGGGACACTATGAAGGCATTTCTAAAAGGAAAGTTCATTTTATTGAGCTCATTCACTAAAAGCATAGAAAGTCACCAAATAATAAACCTAACATTACATCTCAAAACCTTAGGAAAAAAAAAAATACCAAACGCAGTACAAAACAAAAAATGAATGAAATTGAAACAAGAAAAAAATTCAAACATCTTTTAATTTTATCTTTCAATTCCTGAAAAAGACCATGTTCAATAGTGTCCAATCAATTGCCACATATTTATGGATTTTTAAAGTTCCCTTCCACTTTTCATTTCTAGTTTTGTTCTAAGATGTTTATAAAATAATTTTAATATTTTGATATCTATTAACCTTTGTTTCATTGCCTACAAGTTGGCCTATCCCGTATGTTATTCCCTTTGCTATTCAGATCATTGAGTAGATAAGTGTAATTGGTTTTAAAGTATTTTTCAAAGTTTTCTGTTTTGGGATTACCATTTTGAATGACTTTATTTATTTATCATTTTGTAGTAAGCAGGGATTACACCAGGTGTCTCTTAGTATTAAAGTGTTGCTTTCCATTTCTTTATTCATTTCTCTCCATCTTAGCTTTTTGTATTTTGGAAGTATGATGTGAGTTGCAAATGTATTTCTTGTTGTAGTATCTTAGGGAAATGTCCTTTTATCTTTATGTAATAGTCTATGTTTCCTCTTTTCAAAGATTTTTTTAACTTAAAATATATTTTATCTCATATAAGTTTTTGTTTTAAAATGTTTTGCATACCATAATTTTTCCACCCCAGCTTTCTTTTGCTGACTTTTGCATGTAACATTCTTATATCCTTTTGCTTTCAGTCTACTTGTGTCCTTAGATTTAGAGTCACCTGTAGATTATATACAGTTGTATATTTTTAGGTTTAATTCTGTTACTCAAGTTTTTTGTTTTGATTGGCATTTGTAATAATGCATTTACAATCAATAAATTACTAAAGGAAAAAAATATATAGTTCTCAAGGGCATAGCCCTAATGATGTACTTCCTCCAGCTATACCCCACCTGCCTAAAGTTACCACCCAGTAAAATATTCAAATTATTAATCAAATAGGTTAAGCTACTGATTAGGTCACAGTTTTACAATCTAATAATTTGACCTCTGAATATCCTTGCATTGCTACATGACTTCTGGGGGGTGGCTCATATACAAAGTATAACAGTTTTCTTTTTCAATCTTAGGTTTATAAATAAATTTTAATACCAAATTATTTTTAAATATTCCTTGTTTATTCTTATTCATATTCTCCTTTATCCTTTTATTTAAGAAAGTGCTAGTTTCTTAAACTGCAACACGTCTGTCAGTGTTTCTTAGAAGTGGGTCTGTGCACCACTTATATCAGAGTCACCTGAATTCTTAAGAATCACATTCAGAAAGACTCTTTCTTTGCTTCATTAAATGAGAATTTCCATGGCTAAAACTCAAAATCCCTACTATTTTTACACACCAATATTTATACACTGCTACTTGAAAAGAAGACAAAGTTGCACGTGGATGTCAAGGACAGGGGTATTTTTTGTTTTTTTTTTAATCTAAGATAAACAAAGTTTCATCTACTATTAAAGGAAAACAATTCAGACTTTCTTAAGCATTTGCTCATAGGGCTAGAGCTACAATGCACTAGATACTAGTCATGTATGGCTATTTAAATTTAAATAACTAAAATAAAGTCTAAATATCCAGTTTCTCAGTCATACTACCCACTTTTCAGGTGTTCAGTGATCATAATGGTGGCAGCTACAGCCCTGGGCAGCATCATAGAAGACACTGGAGGAGAGCCCTGCCCTGCAGAAAAGAGTTTGTCAGGTCTGGAACAGGATCATTGAGGACAGTGCACAAAGCTAGGATGACTTCAAAGACCCATAATGACATCCCCACCCCAAATGACCATATAAGGTCTGAGGATAGGAGAAAATTTGGCAGTAAACTAATATATGCCAGGAACTATTTCCTAGTTAGGTAGCTACTCCCAGAAATTACTGTACCCCAAGGAAAGGAAGGCAAAAGACTTTAAAGGACATCTAGGTTTCTATGCCACAAGCATACACATATCTTTAGAAGACGATTTTATAAATAAATTGAATTTGAAAGTCAAAGGAAGGACTAGGTATTTCATGGGTTGGGCATGTATATGGAAAATAGCTATTAGCTGGAAATTTCAACTCAAAAGGCAAAGGCAGCCATAGAATTAACTCTGCCTCCCATAGGGTTGGGTACTAAGGGCAATTTCACCTTGAAGGGTACACAGACTTAAAACCCATCAGAATTGAGATTGTATATGGAAACTGGAACTCAGCAACAAAAAATGAAAAATGCACACTTTGTGTAATTCTCTAAATAATCCTATAGTTACAATTTATCATGTTTTTGTTCAAAGTCAAACAGTAGATAAAGAAGAGATGTGCATTTTGTTTCTATACAAGGAACTTATGGAAACCTAAATTTTTAAAAGTGCAGCTTTATATTTTATCTATCTTCACTCCTATAGGATGTGAACACAGATAACTGCAGGTAAATGCTATCAATGGAGAAGCAAACGTAGGTCATGAAATCAAAATAACAGTATCTAGACTGTAGCCCAGTCAGCAAAACTGCAGTTCATTTTTTAAAAATATTTATTTTTTAGTTTTAGGTGGATGCGATATCTTTATTTTATTTTTATGTGGTGCTGAGGATAGAACCCAGTGCCTCACGCATGCTAGGTGAGCACTCCACCACTGAGCCACAACCCCAGCCCCTTTTTAAGACCAATTTATCACACATTTGGAATCCGGGTCTTTTGAAGTTTCAAGCATAAGCCACCTTAGTCATCAGTATAAAAGATACTGATATTAAGTCATCAGTATAAAAAAAACTGATATTAAGACATCAGTATAATCAATATTCCTCTTATTCAACCTACAAGTGAATCTTTGTTTATATCTAAGACCAGAAAAGGACTAAAGCCAAAGCTAAATTACAGGCACTCCTATCAACAGTCACAGTCCCTTACTTGAGGCTGAAACAAAATATCGGAGACTCAACAGAGAATAATCCCATCTTCCAAAACTAACAGGCAGTAAACTGAAAACTACAGACCCCAAGCTCTTCATCAGTCAACAAGAACCACTTTCTTTTCTGCTATTTCATGTCTCCAATTTTCAAGGATTAGTTTAAGATTACAGGAGGCAGTTCTAATTAAAACTAGGCTGAGTAGCTTTGTGGACTAGAAAATAGAGCAGAGCATCAAAGTTTAATAAAGTCCACTATTCCTGATATTTTCTTAACAATTCTATGTATTGAAACTGTTCTATGGCTGAAATCTATTTTTATTATCTTGTATTATAAATTTAATATATGCATTTATAAATCTACTTGAAGGATCCATCTTTATAATTACAGCCAGTCTTCAGAGTGATTGTTAAGACATCATTACTGAAAATGTTTCATATATAATGCATACATATATACACACACACATATAAATGTGTGTATATATGTGTATGTGTGTGTGTGTGTGTGTGTGTGTGTGTGTGTGTGCATCTTAGCAGTATTACCAAAACCTTGGTCCTTGTCCCTGATACAAATCCAATAATAAGGACATGGTTTTGAGGAAAAGATAAAAGAAGTTTTATTGCTTTGCTAGCAAAGGAGAAACACAGGGGACTCCTGTCCCAAAGGCTGTGATTCTGCTTAAGAGCAGGAACAAGGGGCTTTTAAAGAGGTGATTCAAAGGCGACAGTCCACACGTTCTCTTCTGGAGTTGTAATTCACTTGTTAATTTGGGAGATAGTCATTTCTGAGATCTTCTGGGGCCATCCCCTAAATTGAAATTACTTTGTTCCTATGGTGGGTGTGTACTCAAGGACTGATAAATCTGCCTAAAATGAGGAAGAAAGGCAATCCTGTTTCCCCTGATATTAGGGAGGGGGAGAGTTTAGGGAGGAGCAGTGAGAGAGGAAGAGAAAGAAACATGTCTGATTTAAAAATAAATTGCAGTACCAGAGAAGCAAGGTCTATATTCAAACCATAAAGTGGACCACTGTTATAGTGGCACATTCATATCTAAGGAAAATTGAATTATCTTTCAGGTTGTAAGGCAATGACAAATTCAAATTATTTTAGAGGAACACAGACAGAAGAGGAGGCTGCTTCTGAAAGGACTATAGCTGATAAAAGAAAGAAAAGTTCACGTTCATTGATTCTCCCAAAGGAAAATTGTTTTGTGAAGATGAGGAAAGTAGCCAGGCACAGTGGCACATGCCTGTAATCCCAGTGGTTTGGGAGGCTGAGTCAGGAGGATAGTGAGTTCAAAGCCAGCCTCAGCAACTTAGCAAGGCCCTAAGCAACTTGAGAAGACCCTGTCTTCTAAATAAAACACAAAAAAGACCTGGGGATGTGCCACAGTGGTTGAGTACCTCTGGGTTTAATCTCTGATACTAAAGGGAAAAAAAAAAAAAAAAAAAGAACAGAGGAGGAAAATGGCTGCAATAGAAGACAAGACAGAACATGTAAGGAAATTTGTGAATATGCTATTTTATGTATTATGAATATATATTATGAATATTAAGCCCTATAAGATCAAAATAGTCAAATACTTGAAAACAGATAAGTTAGACTTACTTACATAATTTCCCCCTGTATAAATTGATCAAACCTGACAATTATCAGTGAAGTGCTTATCCTAGGTAAGGAATTGTTGTACCCAATTTGCAGGAAAAAAGTCTCACAAGCCACTCACATAACAGCCAAAGAAGCCTTTATTCTGGCCAGGGCCACTAACTCCAACCTGCACAAAGCAGGGTAGTAGAAGATGGTGGCCGCTCGTAACAAGGGCAGGGTTTATAAAGCACAGGATCATAGGCCCTCGGATGGAGATGGTTTAAGCGTGGGTTAATACGTCCTCAAATGGAGATAGTTTAAGTAGCCTATGCTTATCACAGAATTCTGCTAAGAACTGTAATACTCATGTTGTCAGACAGCTTGTAAGATTGTTGGGAAGTGAGTGTAAATAATAACCTTAAAAACTGAATTACAAAATGAGCTTTAAGAAATCACAGCAATAGGCACAAGCTCACAAGGTAACTCCTATTTCACTGCTCAAGGAATCATCCAAATGTGGACATTCAATTCAGAGGAGAACATGATCAACTCTGGATGACTACAGAACTTATTTTCACTTTAACTTTAGCTTATTTTATATCTATTTATGTGGAAGTACACTCTGTATTTATACAGTATGATGAACAGATGTAAAATATTGAGTTTTGTGAGTTGTGCAATTGTATACACACATGAAACCACCAGCAAAATATTTCTACCTCCCCAGAAAGGGTCTCATAGGCCCTTTCTAGCTCATTCCTTCTCCCACCTTCTGCCTCTGATTTCCAGTACCATAAATTAGTTTTGTTTTGTTTTGTTTTTTTCATTCTTGGATTTATATAGAGAGCATATAGAATATGGCCTCTTTTAATTCTGGCTTTTTAATTTGATTAACAAAATAAGTCTGAGATTCCTCCACATTGTTTCATATATGAGCACTTGGTCCCTTTCTAATGCTGGGTAGTAATACTCTAATTTTTAGTTATCTGTCCAGAAAGTCCATATATTTAAAACTATTGTTGTATAACAAACACCACAGACTTAGCATCTTAAAACACCACCTGTTGCTTACCTCATAGTTCTCTAGGTTAAGCTTAGGAGGATTTGAGTGACTGCTCAGGGTCTCTGTGACCTAAATTAAGGAGTCATCCTGCAGAGCTTTTGTTTGGAACCTCAGGGAAGATTCCATCACGCAAGTTGCCAGAAGAACTCGGCTCAGCTCCTGTAGCTGTGGGTCTGAGCTCCCCATTTCCTAGCTGAGGTAAGTGTAGGGGGGACCTTATCTTCCAGAGACCATCTGTTTTCCTCATCATCTCACATCCTCCAGTTTCAAGCCAGCAAAGATGCACCAAGTCTTTCTTTAGAATCTGATTTCCCTTTTGCCATCCATCCTCCTCTTTCACTAGCTAGGACAACTTTCTGATTTTAAGGTCTCCTGTGATTGGATTAGGCCCACCTGGATGATCTCGGCTTCCTGAGGTTAATGGTGTCATATGACATAACACAATCACTGGAATGATACAGCATCATATTTGTAGGTTCTGGGGATTAGGGAGGTAAAGTTTGGGGGTCTTTTCTAGAAATACTGTTCATCACATTATTTGATGTTATCTTGTCAATTCATTTATTTAAATATTTTTTTTAAAAGTCTGACAGAATGAACAAAAGGCAGTTGGTTTGGCTGATTAGGCCAGAGAATAGCCACCATGGTTTGGACAAGATTGAGAATTCTAAACTAAAAAGGAGTCCATGGAACAATTAATGTGTCTGCCCATATGTTTTTAAAAATTAGAAGAATTTAAAATCCCATTGGAGACTTTGGAGCTCTTAATTTTAAAGTAATAACAAACCTAAGTTAGAACAAACTCTGCAATCAGTGTACAGTATGGACAAACAATGGACCACATTTACTTAATCATAATTAAGCGGACGTTGACTACTGATTTCATCAAAATTATCATCTATTTTTATTGAGAAAAATGGAGGAAATAAAATGAGAATTGTGTGATATAAGTATGCTAAAATCTAATTTTCTATAATATGAAATAAACAAATTGGCCAACAAAAATGTATGATTTATAAATATAACCATAAATAACAGAATAAATTTAAAGTACGTAAACTGTTGATAAGATAGAGCAGGAGGCCTCTCCTTTTCCTTTGCTAAATTTTTTGTATTTGAAACTTGAAGCAGCACAGGTGCATTACTGTTTTAGTCTTTTTTTTTTTTTTTTTTTTTTTTTTTTTTTTTCGCTTCTGTGACTCAAAAACCCAACCAGAACAATTGTAGAACAGGAAAAGTTTACTTAGGGGCTAACAGTTTCAGAGGTCTCAGTCCATAGCCAGCCAGCTCCATTCCTTGGGCTCCAGGTGAGGCAGAACAATGTGGCAGAAGAGTGTGTCAGAGGGAAACAGCTCACATGATAATCAGAAAGCAGAGAGAGACTCCACTTGCCAGATACAAAATATATACCCCAGTGCTGCCCCTAATGCCCACCTCCTCTAGCCACACCCTCTCCACCTTCAGTTACCACTCAGTTAATCCCCATCAGGGGATTAATTCACTGATTAGGTTATATCATAAGCTAATCATTTCTCCTCTAAAACTTCTTGCATTGTCTCACACATGAGCTTTTTGGGGACACCTCACACCCAAACCATAACAATTGCCTTGATAAAAATATGTACTGTTAAAAGGAAGAAATAAAATTTATTCAACCATTCTGTTTAACAATTAACCTAATAATATTTAACTTAAAATATAAGTAAGAAGGATAGTTTTTGTACACAATTTTAAGGAATGGCATGAATTTTGTTAAATTTATCTTATTAGTTTTTTCTGCTGTTATTAATAATTAAAATGATTTTAAGTAACTTCAGCAGAATGACCTTTTTTATTTCAATTTTCTGCAGTCATGTCAGCTTGCAGAGGGGTGGACAAAGGATGAAGTAAGCCTAAAAATTGTATTGAAATTGTGGAATAAATAGGCCAAAGGTGGCAGGTCCTGTAATGTGAAATGATTATCAAGCCCTTAGAACAAAGAAAAAAGAATTTAAGGGGCTTAATATTTAAAATGAGTTGCTTTGGGAATCACACACATTCTGAGCTCTAACTGCTTGGCTTTAATCATCTTCTTTACTTAGAAGTTCTACATATAACAATAAATACAGGGATCTTTAATTTGGGACTTCCTAAAGGCAATACTAGGTTTTTCCAAAGTGTGTATACTTGCATTCATTAAAGAGAACTGCATACATCTGCTGTGATTAATAATTAAAATAATTTTAAAATAGCTTGCTATACCTATGTATATTAGATGAACCAGAACCAATTTACAGTATGGGAAATATCAATCCCGGTTTCTCCCCACCATTTAACTGATGACAGCTTCAACACTCCTTCTCTGAGGGAATAATCCTGCTCACATTTGGATTCTCTTTGTTATGTGCTAGGCTGTTCTGCATGCCCCCATCTTTGGTGTGTCCAGGACTTGTTTCATAGCCCCTATATGATGATCAAAGGATCAAAGACAGTTTCTAACCAGAGTTCTCTAACCTTGGGAATGACTGTCTGGTGCTGTGGATCCCTGTTTCTCTAATCTTTGCATTTTATGTAGTCTTTTGAAAGCCTTTCTCATTCTTTGGAATCATTTTGTGGGAGAATGTGTCATTTCTTGTTCATCACCATTATATATTCTCTAGGGCCTTATCATTTAATTTCTTTTTCATGTTATTTTATGGACTATAGTAGCATAAATGTTCTTGACATATATAAATATAGGAAAGTGTAGATAGAATTATACATAGCCAATTTAATAAATACATATTTAGCTAACTTGACAAATATTTGTTGAGAACCTATTTTATGTTAGTTCTATATTGATGAATAAGGTGTCATCTCACCTCAAGAAGCACAGGACTGAAAGGAGGAAGACACTGGAGGTGGCTTCCTATGCACTTGAACTGAGGTCAAATGATGCCTGGAAAGCACCTGGGAGAAACAGGGAACTCAGGTGTAGAAAAATGTTGGAGGCAGATGTCTGAAGAGGTCAGAGACGGAATCTGATCACCATTTCAAATAAAAAGACTTTCTTGATTTAGAAAAAAGAGAGAGAGAAAAAAGAAATCCAGTTCATGTCCTGCTAACTGCTTGCCTTCTCCCCTCAATGCCATGGAAACCCCAATTCACAAACCTTCCCAATCTCCTTGACATGACATCTCATTTAACCCAGATTCTTAGGGGCTTGTTAGGAGATTGTTCACTACAGGGAACACCTATGTGTTCAGTCTCAAATTAACTGCTTAAGAGAAGTATTGTGCTTAAAGATTCATATAATTAAATCCAGCATTTATTGACTATTTCAAAGCAGAATCTTAAGTAAAAATGACTCCAATATTTTACTTTAGTGCTATGTAGTTTGTTCCCCAAGTGTCTATGTGTTGGAGGCTTGGTCCTCATTGTGGCTGTATTTAGGTTGTGGGACCTTTAAGAGGAGGGGCCTAGTGGGAGATCCTTAGGTCCTTGGTGGCACTACTCTCAGAAGGCTTTAAAGTCATTCTCCTGCTATCCTTTGATAGTTCTCACCAAAGGGTTGTTTCAAAAGCCTAAGCCTGATCCTACCCAGCTCCCTTTAGCTTCCTATTTGATATATGATGACTCACTCCAACATATCCTCCCTCCATTGCCATCTGCCCTGATGTGATAGAGCCAAGAGGATCTTCAAAAGAACTGAGCCAATGCAGGTGACATGCCTTTGAGCCTCCACTACTGTAAGCAAAATAAATCTTTTTCTTAACAAAGTTAGTGTGATTCAGGTATTTCATTGCAGGCACAAAAAGCTGACTGATACGTTTAGTATGGAGATTAGCAGTACACTTCCTTCCTTACTTTCACTCTGCTTCCCTCAGCAGTATGTAATAACACCAACTGTAGGGGGACAGATATCAGTTTCATTTCTTACCTTTTGTGGTCCCTTATGTAGTAAGGAAAGTATGGCAACTGTAAGATTATCATAACAAAACTTCTTGGTACATATGCGAAACATTTTAAATTTCTTCATGTTTTAGGGATACCTTGAAATAGGAAACTCTTACTAAATTATAAAATACCAGAAATGCCACTGGAGTGGTATATATGTGTGTGAACACTCATTTTTCCAAGACTGAATATTCTACCAACTGTTATCTGTCAAAAGACTTTGGGTAGCTCACTGGAAGATGAAAAACAGAATTTATTTGTCTTACTCCAATCCAATACAGGAAAACATGTATAAAATGAACCAAAATTATGAAAAAGGAAAAGAAGCCAATTGTCTTGCCTAGCTTCTGATGTTAAATATGGTGCTGGGAAGTTCTAAATAGAGTCCTAACTAAAGAAACTAGACCACATTTATAAGATTTAGCTTAAACTTTACCTCAATACATCTCCCATATCCCTGCCTTCATCTCAAACTAATACAAAAGACTTAGACTGGAAGGGGGAAAATCTCAATAATTTCAATTTGGTGCTTATCAAAGGTCTTAACACTTGTAGTGTACAGAAGCTAAGAGGGGGTCTTTTCAAAGGCTTATGTTACTCACCACATAAGAGCTCTGGTGACTTGAGTGTGACTGGGTCCTGCCCCCATGGAAGTGCTGAGGAACTATGAGGACAGCCCTCTAGGATAGGATAAAAAGTGCAAAGACAAATCCCAAGAGAAGAGAAAGAAAGAGAAATGCAAAAGCCAGTCACAGATTCTCCTTGAGCAGATTCTCCCTGATCCTAAGGCTAAGGGTAAAAATTAGCAGCCTATCTGGGATATATTATGCAGTAGGAAGGGAACAGTCCCCTGTCAGGAAAAGAAGTGCCTAGAAGAGATGCCAGGCAACTATGAACATGCATGTGCACTGTATGATTTCACTTAATAGGAATTTCTAGAACAGGCAAAGCCAATGTAAGGTGGATAGGGTCCCCTGGAACTGCTCTACTCTGGAATTCAGGTGAGAAGTTAGGATCCAATAAGCAGTTTAACTGTAATATCCTTCTTTACCCTATGGCAAGGGAGAAATACAAAGCCATAACAGGAACAAGATTTCTTTTGCTAGCACAATTATTTGGATAGTTTGATAAGTGAAGGTGCCTTCCAGTAATGAAAAGTAGATGATATCTATAGATATCTTCCCCACTTCCCTGCTAAGAGATCCAAACTATTATTTTCATTTTAAAAACATGTATTGGCTCTTCAGCCTGTTCTTTCATCTCTGTGACATCTCAAGTTTCTCTAACATCAAGGTGCTCAGACCACATCTTCTAGAAGATTCATTTGAGGTGATTTGAGGTGCAGGTGACAGTATTTGAGCATCAGGACTCACTTGCTCTGCCTTATACATGGATTTGAAGGATTCTCTGAATCACTGGCTGACCACAGGACCTTGTCAGGCTCTAAACATGGATGCCGTTCCAAGCGGTACAAAATTCCAGGTTTGTGCTAGTTTCACAACTTGTTCACACCATGACAGGCAGAGTGCTAAAAATTCCTAACCAGTTGACACAACTTCAACACCACCAGTTTGCCCACTAAAGGCCTTTTTAATGTTTGCTGTGTGGTGTTCAATTTTAGAAAAAGTTGTTAAGTGATAAATGTCTCTGAAGCACGTACATTGACTGTCTATAGAATATGGTCTCTCTATTAAATTGTAGCTTCAGAGGGAAGAAGACGATAGATAATTTTAAAGTGCAGATTAAAACATTCAGATGATTAAAACAGTTTGGTCTAGAATAATTTTTTAAGGAGGAAATTACAAACAAAGTGCCAATTACTCTTTCAGACATTACAAAAGAGAGAAAGAAAAAAACCTAAGGACCAGAGCTCAGATGAAATTTGAAGAGAGCAGATAGCAGAGTCAAGAGCAGTTGTTTGGTCCTTTCACCTGTGAATCACCATCAAATCTGCTTTCGAGGTGCAGTCAATGATTCTCATCCATCTGAACTGACAGAGAAGTGTGCTGAAGAGATTCTTCAATGACACTCCATTTGGATCCCCAAAGTCTCCTATATTAAGTTTGGCTAAATCAAAAATAGCTGGTACAATTAACTGAAAATACTTTATGAATGAATTAATTCAGAGAATAAAAAATTAATACATAAAAAGAAAATATATATGGAATTATAAAATTATAGATTTGATCTGCATGTAGCAAGTGAGTTTGAGATATTTGCAAACTATTCGTACTTTCTGCTTCATTCACAGGGAGAAAAATCATGTACCTTCAAATTGTACTTATTTTTTTGCAGATTTCTTGACCCCTGAATTAGTTGAAATAATCTTGTTTCCAGAATTGTTAGGGTATCTCTTAAAATTAATTTATTTTTCCAAATGTACTCAGAGAATTTTGGGGTCTCTAATTTTCATTCTTTTTTTATTTGCATTCATATTTATTTATTTTAATTTTTTATTATTCTAATTTTTATACATATTTGCAGAGTACATTTTATTTCATATTACATATAAAGAGCACAATTTTTTCAAGTTGCTGATTTAATATAAAGTATTTTTACAACAATTGTGTCTTCATACATGTATTTAAGGTAATCATGGTAACTCAGTCTGCCATTATTCCTATCCCTTGCCCCCACCCCTCCCTCCCCCATCTTTGTTCTATTTAGAGCTCTTTTTTAAAAATTTTTATTTATAGCAGTAGTATGTATTACAGTTCATACTACACATATAGAGCATCTTTTTACACAAAACAGTTTGTATACAAAGTATATTCGTAGCATTCAAGTCTTCAATCGTGCATTTAGAATAATGACATCTATCTTATTCAACCACTTTTTCTCCCCCCCTTTTCATTCTTTACTATTTGTTGAAACTGTGTTTTGTGACCTACATTATGGCCCATATTTTTTTTTTTTTTTTTTTTTTTTGGTACCAGGGATTGAACTCAGGGGCACTCGACCACTGGGTCACATCCCCAGACCTTTTTTTGTATTTTATTTAGAGACAGGGTCTCACTGAGTTGCTAAGTGCCTCGCCATTGCTGAGGATATGGCCCATATTTTTAAAAAACATTCTGAAGCCAGGCGTGGTGGTGCGCGCCTGTGATCCCAGCACTTGGGAGGCTGAGACAGGAGGATCATGAGTTCAAAGCCAGCCTCAGCAATGGCGAGGCACTTAGCAACTCAGTGAGACCTTGTCTCTAAATAAAATACAAAAAAAAGGGCTGGGGATGTGGCCCAGTGGTCGAGTGCCCCTGAGTTAAATCCCCTGTACCAAAAAAAAAAAAATTCTGAGACTACAGCAAAAACAATGTACATTCTCTATTTGTAGAGTTATATTTTAAAAAGGTTGTAAAGTGTATTAGTCAAAGATTTTCATCTTTTCTAACTTTTCTTTCTACTTTCTACTTTGCAAAGGAAGGTATTACAACTTCACAGTATATGGTGAAGTTTTCTAGTTGTATCTATGTTAAGATGTATATATTCTTATTGAATTGTTTCTGTCTCATTACATCATAAATATTTTTCATAAATTCTTTTTTTGCCTTAAATTGTGCTTTATCTGAAAGTAATACTGACACTATACTAGCTTTCTTTTGGTTAGTGTTTTCCTGGTATATCTGTTTCACATTCTTTCTTTACAATTTTTCTGAGCCCTTATGTATTAAATGCACATATCATAAGTAATGTTTATCTGGCATTTGTTTTATTTTGTTTCTTATTCATAGAGTCCATTTACATTTACTGTGATTATTGATATATTTGTCTTATCTGCTATATGTTGATAGCAGGAAAAGGGCCTAAATTATCCTATCTCGCCACATGAAAGACATAAACCCTACTTCTTTGTAAAAATTCAGATAAATCTATTTAGTATCACATTTATACCGTAGGCCCATGGATAAAGATGTTGCGCATAAAATGAAACATAACTGAAATGTCAAAATTCAATGTTGGTAAACATGTCTACCAGTGAGTTTTCTCTAGAAAAAGAAATATTTGGTCTGTCTCTCCAATGCAAGAAAATAGCACATGTCCCCTGATCAAATAAGAAACAAAAATAGCTCTTAGTCCACCTTACTATACTGTGTTGCCAGAGTAACTAAAATAGCACCATTCTAAATGGCCTTCCCATATCTACTCTTGTTCCTCTCCAATTGTTATTTCTACCCTGTAGCTAGAGAATATTTTAAAAATTCATTTCTGCTCTTCTTATCCACACATTTGTGTGTGCAAATATGCACATTATTTAAAACACATATCAGTGGCTTCCCACTGGCCAAGGATAACAAATAACATCCTTGACACAGCCTTCAAAGTCTTGAAAAATCTAGTTCCATTTGCTTCTTAGGGTGTTTGCATCTCAGAAATAAGAATCTATTACTATTTCTACAGCTGTGCCAACCTTTTTCCTTGCACAGAATTTTTAATATGTTCTTGCATGATCCCTACTTCATTTCTGGTTTTCCCTTCACTGGTAAGTTTTTGGTTTTTTTTTTTTTTTTTTTTTTTTTTTTTTTTTTTTGTCATTTTTAATTTAAATTTAGCTTTTAAAGAAACATCATAATATTACTGGAAATGTAAAATCAGCATCATTCACCAGAAATGATTAAAACTAATACTTAACCAGTACAATATATTAGTCCATCTGAGAGCAAACTGAAACTGTATCCTTCAGCCACTATGGCTACACTGAGTTGGAGGATCAGTACATGAGGAGTCCTATATTTTTGGGTGAGTCCTTGAGACTCAGGTTTCACTGCTTTGTATAGTGATCTGGTCTCTAGAGACTCTACTAACTTCTGGTTGGGTGACAAATCATTTTGCCTGGGTGGGCATCCACATCAATTGTGGGAGAATCTTTTCCCAGAAGGAAGGGAGACAGACCCTGAGCACTGGACTCCAGCAGTTCCTATAGGGCTCCAAGAAGCTCATTGAGGATTTTAAAGGACTCTGAATTCTTAGGTGGGGAATTTCTCCCACCATGGTGCTTTGGAAAATATCTCTCCCACTGCTATTAGGCAGTTTTAAAGGAACACTCCCTCTGAAGCCCTCATAACTACTTGTCTATCACTATTGGAAGACCTCCTAATAGCACATATTTCTCCTTTGCTGTACCTATTATAATTGAAATTCTGTAATTTTTATTAATATCTTCCTCCTCCAATAGTCTCCAGTCTCCCAAGAATAAGAAAGTGTTTGTATTGCTAATTAAGTGTATTTCAGAGCACTTAGCACATTTATCATTTGTCAAATAAATGTGAATCAATAAAAATAATATACTGAATTATTCATGACTACACTAAATACAAGTATGAAGACACAATTGTTGTAAAAATACTTTATATAAAACCAGCAACTTGATAAATTGTGCTCTTTATATGTAATATGAAATGAAATGTACTCTGTAAACATGTATAAAGATTTAAAATAAAAAAAAATAATAATATACTGTTTGCGCCTGCAGCTGCTGCCACCTGCAGCAATGATACTGTGGGAAAGAATTCAGAGGCAGACTAGGAGTGAGTAGGTTCTTTATTCTTGCTTCTTCTGCTGACTTCTCTCTCCAACTCCAACAACCACTCACACAACTCCAACCCTACCTGGTTAAATATTCTTCACCTTAACAAGTATACACGTGTCACAAGCTCAACTTACAGGTGCATCACACAGTGTTCACAGGCACAGAAAGATTCTTTGTTGATTGCATTAAGGTCAGGAGAAACAATTAAACGCCTCCTCTTTGGCTCTCAGCCAGCCGCCATCTTAGCTACCTCCTCATTAAGACTCTTACATTTCCCCCCTTTTGTTTTAAAAGAGGGATAAATAGATGGGTGACGACCCTCACCACATCAGGATCGACTGTGCCTGTCTTAGGCATCCACATGTGCAACCAACATTTTTAGCCATCATCGGATAATCAAGGCTGTGCCCTTGACTCCTGTCTTAGGTTGATATGTCGGTCGCATGAGACTTTCCTGTCATTGACTACCAGCCGTCCAATCATAAGGAGATGCTCCGGTTCTAAGGCAGCAAGCTTTTTGCTGACAAGCCAAGTTCCATTAAATAGCATACTAAGTTCTTTTAGACAAATCAGGTGCCCCAAGTTCCATTAAGTAATGCACTGAGTTCTCTAGACAAATCAGCTGCCCTATCAAGGTTAAGAAAAGGGATACCCACAAAACATTGTCCTGTGTAATGTCTTAAACATAGAAAGATCTTTCAAAATGTCCACTTGTTCTTGGAGCAACACGTTGATTGACAATTTCAAAATGTGGTGTTGATCTAGGAGGCCCTGTGCATGCAGAACAGAGGCCATACTGCTAGTGAAGTTGTTCAATGCTTGAGCAGTAGGAATGCTTGTAGTGATTGCGACCCCTGCAGCTGTAGCAGCAGCATCTGTCTAGACAATGCCACCAGCAAATCTTCAGGGCCTGCAAAGACTGGCATAGGGATGTACCTAGAAACTCAAGCAACAATCATTAGAGGAAAGGCAGTGCCATTCCGGCACTGAGTCAAGAAGCAAGTTGTAGGAGTGCAATTCAAACTAAAAAAATAGAATTATTAGATCTTCAGGTATCTGAAGTTGATCTCTGCTCACACACATTGCTGCTTGAGCTCCCACGAACATTAGCTGGCAAAATATCACATTCAGAACGGATTAAAGAAAGACTGAGGGTATTTTAGAAAAATAATTTGTTAGCTGGAACTTTTGAGCCTCTGCATACACAGCAACCTTCCATGAATATACCTGTTGAAACAATTTAAATTAATCAGCTGTTTAACAAATAAAGTTTATTACAAATAAACAATTTCAAGTCAAATACCAAAATATCAGGCTATACAGTATTAGTCATATTCCTTGCTAAAGAGAAGTCCTAGAGATACTTATAAATTAAGTTTGAAGGTACCTTCATTTTTTAATTGTTTACCCAATTTGAATATATTTAACTTAAATGAATTAAAGTTATTTGGATCCTTTTTGTTTTTGGAGGGGAAATGATTTTCATGAGCGCTCAGTTTTTGTTATTTGTGACGTCACATTTACATGAAATCTGGACAGACGCACAGACATAAAAACATATATTTGAGACATCACATTTACATGAAATCTAGACAAGTGCACAGACATAAAGACATATATAAAAAAGAAAAACACAATTGTGTGCACACTAAAGAGAGATCCTCTTGTCCCGGCCAGGAGGAATGAGACTTGAGTTGTGAATTTATTGAAGAAAAAAGTGTGCAGCTTAAAAATTTCTTAGCTGAAAAGGCAAAGATGAGGTTCCTTTGTTGGAAAAAGAGACAAACTCGCGCAGGTGCGCAGATTGATAACTCTTTTAAGGGAATCATTCCACAACTACTTCATCTTGGCCCTTTTGATTTGGTACCTGTTTTATTAATCTTGATGGTATCCATACTGGCGAGGATTCATGCTGTGGAAAAACACAAACAGATCCTCTCCCCCAAATTAATACTGGGTCCGGGCCCTTCCATGTGCCTGAAAGAACATCCTTCCAGTAAACCAAAGGTTTATGTTGTTGATATGGATTCCAGTGTCTGTCTCCAGCCGAATATCCTTTGGAATCCAAAGTTAAAAAATTTAAAGTAAAAAGGGCAACAGCTAATCTATCTTTAGGATTTGTCCAATTTCCTTCTTTATGTTTCAAAAGCATAAGTTTGAGTGTGTGATTAGCTCGTTCAATTATGCCTTGGCCTTGAGGATTATACAGAATACCAGTCTTATGAAGTATACTGAATTTTGCACAAAACTGTTTGAAAGATGAGGACGTATATGCAGGGCCATTGTCTGTTTTAAGCGTTTTGGGAATGCCCAGTGCAGCAAAAGCTTGTAAACAATGAGATGTAACATCTTTAACTTTTTCTCCAGCATGTATCCATGCCTGATCATGTATCCATGGTCACATGAATAAATCGCAATTTTCCAAAACTTGGCTCATGAGTGACATCCTTCTGCCACAAATTATTGGGCATTAATCCTTTTGGGTTAACCCCATAATGTGGATTGGGCAAATGTGTCACACAAGATTGACAAGGCTTCACAATTGTTCGAGCTTGATCTTTAGTTATTTTGAACCTTTGTTGTAAAGTAGTACTATTAACATGAAATTGAGAATGGAACGAGGTAACTTCTTGGACTGCTGAAAATATAAAGATTGTTTGAGTAAGGGCATTGGCCTTTTGATTACCTTCATGTAGAGGACCAGGCAAATTAGTATGAGCTCTGATATGTCCAATAAACAAAGGTTCTTTATGTTCCCATAGAAGGTTTTGAATTTGAAAAAACAATTTAAAGGCTGGAGGATGAGGTGCTATTGGACCTGCTAGCTCCAATTTAGGGACAGCATGTACAATATAGTGGCTGTCTGAAAAAATATTTATGGGCTGTTCTCTAAAACTTTCAAGAGCTATAATAACAGCTTCTAGCTCTACCAATTGAGCTGATTTACGGGCAGTAATATGAATCGTATTTTCTTTTTGAGTGACTACTGCAGCAGTGCCATTAGAGGACCCATCTGTAAATACATTTAATGCCTTAGGAATAGGTTGATTTTTTATTGTCTGTGGAAATATAATGGGATGATTGATACAAAAAGATAGTATAGGAGACTTAGGAAGATGGTTATCAAAATTTGCAGAAGTAGAGCATCTAGCTATAGCCCAATCATTATCATTGAAGCATAAATATTCAACCTGTGATGATGAATAGGGAGTAATAATAGTAGCAGGGTGAATGCCAAATATTTTTGTAGAAGTCTTGAGTCCTTGAAGAATAAGTTTAGCCACCATGGAGGTGTAAGACTCAATTGTACTTTTAGGAGAGAGGGGCAAATGTATCCATAATAAAGGCCCCTGTTGCCAAAATACTCCTGTGGGTGTATATTGTGAATAAGTTTAGCCACCATGGAGGTGTAAGACTCAATTGTACTTTTAGGAGAGACGGGCAAATGTATCCATAATAAAGGCCCCTGTTGCCAAAATACTCCTGTGGGTGTATATTGTGAAGAAATAATGATCAATATCAGCGGTCGAGTAAAATCAATTCTATCACAATGGGATCCTTCAATGGCCTTTTCTACCAACTTTAAAGCTTCCCTAGCATCAGGAGTCAAGGTTCGCGGTGAAGATGGATCAGGGTTCCTGCGAAGGATATCAAACAAGGGTTTTAATTGGCCAGTAGTGAGGCTTAGTGTAGGGCGAAGCCAATTAATGTCTCCCAGCAATTTTTGAAAATCATTAAGAGTAGCTAGATGTTCCTTATTTATTAAAATTTTTTGAGGCCTAATAAAAGTATCCATAATTTGTAATCCTAGATATAATACTGGAGATCTAGTTTGAACCTTTTCTTCAGCAATGTTTAGTCCATATTGTTTCAAGTTTTCTGATATATCACTAAATATGGTGAATAAGACTTCTTGGTTAGGATGAGCAAGCAAAACATCATCCATATAATGGAGGCACATAAGCTCTGGGTATTTGTTATTGATAGGCTGAATAACTTTATCTACATAGATTTGACACATAGTAGGGCTATTAGCCATACCCTGGGGTAAAACTTTCCACTGAAATCTTTGATCAGATCCATCATTATTAATAGCGGGAACTGAAAAAGCAAACCTGGGGGCATCCAGAGGATGTAAAGGAATAGAAAAAAAAAAAAAAACAATCCTTTATATCAAGGGTTATAAGATGGAAATTTTTAGGAATACCTACAAGATTAGGAAGTCCAGGTTGGGTAGGGCCCATAATTTGCATAGTTTTATTGATTTCTCTAAGATCATGTAACAATCGCCATTTCCCTGATTTTTTCCTAATCACAAATATGGGGGAATTCCAGGGAGAAGTAGAAGGTTCTGTATGTCCTGCTTCTAGTTGTTCTTGGACTAGTAGGTGGGCCACTTGTAATTTCTCTCTAGATAGGGGCCACTGAGGGACCCAAACTGGCTTATAAGAAAGCCATGGTATTTTCAAAATTGTTTTCTCAGTGGCCCCTAATAAAAATATTCTTTATCTTTTCGATGATGATTTCCTTTAAGCTCAATAGGGTTAAGATTACCCTGTAGATTTTTATTTTTAACACCTGTGGGCTTGGTTGCGAGGTGTACTCCCATTTGTTGTAAAATATCTCTTCCCCATAAGGTAACTGGCAAGCTGGACAAAACATAAGGCTGAAATGTTCCTTGATGCCATTCATCATCCTCCCATTTTAAAACTGTTGCACTTTGTTCTGGGCTATTAGAATATCCCAAGCCTCTCAAACAGTTGAAGCTTTTTGTAAAGGTCAGTGTTTGGGCCATTGTTGTACGTTGATAATGGAAGAGTCAGCACCAGTGTCAATCAACCCCTCCATCTCTATTCCTTGAATTTTTATTTTGCACATAGGCCTCTGTGAATAATCCTGAACCCAGTAAGCCATAGGTCCCGAGCCAGTGGAACCAAATCCCCTATTCTTCCTATTTTGAGGCATACTCTTAAATGAGTCATGCAAACTTGGAAGGAGAAGCAGTTTAGCAATTCTATCACCTTGATTAACACAGCTAATGCCTCGAGGTGAACTAAGCATAATCTTAATTTCTCCTTGGTAGTCTGAGTCTATTACACCTGGAGTCACTTGAAAACCTGATAAGCTTTTAGAACTTCCCCCAAGGATAAGTCCTACAGTCCCTAAGGGAAGAGGTCCCCTGACTCCCGTGGGAATCGGCTGATCCCCCATTTCAGGTGTTAGCACTATTCGGGCGGTAGAACAGAGGTCTAATCCTGCACTTCCTCTTGTTCCTCTGACAAGGGAGTCAATGGGTAAGAGGGATTGTGTCGAGGAATCATCTGGATGGATGTTTGAGGATACTCCTCCTTCTAATGCCTCGTACATTTGTGGGCCCTGGGGCATTGGGCCCCGTGCCCCATTTTTTGAATTACCAGAGAAAATGTTACCATAAATATCAGTTTTAGATCTATTAGCCCAATGGTTTCCTTTTTTACACATGGGGCAGCTGCCTGGGGCACGATATGAGCTTGGTCTTATTTTTATTATCTCTTGCCTTCTTTGGGGATATTGTTTTATAAAATAACCTGATTGACTATAATAATTCTTAGGTTGAGCCCTTCTTGTAAAATTTTGAGGAGAAGCACCTCTCATGGCTGCTGCGATTACATTTCCTGTAACAAATGAATCATTTATGTCTTTGCATAGCCTTATATATACAGAAAGGTCCCTTTTAGATTTCCAAGGTCTGATAGCGTCTTGACAATATTTGTTGGCATTTTCATATGCCAGCTGAATAATTAATAGCATGGCTTGATCAACGTCTCCAAACACTCTACCTGCAGTTCGCAAAAGTCGATTAGCAAAGTCAGCATATGGCTCATTGGGTCCCTGAATTACTTTAGACAAGCTACCATGTAAGTCACCAGTTCCTTGTAATGTTTTCCATGCCTTAACAGTTGCAGCGTATATTTGAGCGTAAACTCCAGGATCATACTGAATCTGAACCTGTAAATCAGCAAACTGCCCTTCTCCAGTTAACACGTCTATGTTACGGTCTGGAAATCCTGCAGTTGCATTTCTTCTAGCTGTTTCAACACAGAACTCTTGGAATTGAGACCTCCAAATCAAGTATTGTCCCCCACTCAATACTGCCTTACATAAGCCTTTCTAATCTGAAGGAGTTAAATTCAAAGTATTAAGGGCTTCAAGCATGCTTATGGTAAAAGGAGCTTGGGGTCCATATGTCATTGTTGCTTCTTTAAGATTTTTTATAATTTTGAAATCTAAAGGTTCATGGTACCTTTGCTCATTTTGATTTTCAAGTACTGGCAGATCCCAATGTCCCTGCGAATTTTGACACTCAAAGGCATGCAAGCACTCAGAAAGACCATTAATCTCTGCTTCAAGGGCATGCAAGTGTTTAGATATACCCGTCATAGTTTCTGTAATTGATTCAACCCATGGGGGAGCAGAGGGCACAAGTGGTTCCTCCACTTGACAGTCCCTTATCTTGGTCCTCTTTAATTTCCTTTTGTTCATTTTATCGGAATTACTTTTACTTAATTCCTCTTCACTACTGCTACTCTCACTGGTCCTAACTGACTTAGTAACATCCTGAGTCCCAGGTTCAATTGAGAGCACGTATCCTTCAGCTATCTCTAATAAATCTTGAATAGCTTTAGCAGCTCAGATCTTTGTCATTTTTGAGCCTACACTAATACTATCCTTACTGGTCCTAAGTGACTCAGCGGAGGCTATGCTTTCATGATCACTTTCACTTTTTTCCAAATCCTCCTCACTAACAACTGACTCAGCTATATCAAAGAATTCTTCCATAGCCTTTATCACTTGGGTCTTAGTTATTTTCGAACCCATTTTAACCGCTCTGACTAGACTCCTGTGAGGGTTCCTCAATTTTCTTACCGTGCCGATTCCGAACTCCCCGTACGGGCCACCACTTGTTGCTGCCTGCAGCTGCTGCCTCCTGCAGCAACGATACCGCGGGAAAGAATTCGGAGGCAGACTAGGAATGAGTAGATTCTTTATTCTTGCTTATTCTGCTGACTTCTCTCTCCAACTCCAACAACCACTAACACAACTCCAACCCTACCTGGTTAAATACTCTTCACCTTAACAAGTATACACGTGTCACAAGCTCAACTTACAGGTGCGTCACACAGTGTTCACAGGCACAGAAAGATTCTTAGTTGATTATATTAAGGTCAGGAGAAAACAATTAAACGCCTCCTCTTTGGTTCTCACCCAGCCACCATCTTAGCTACCTCCTCATTAAGGCTCTTACAATATACTATATATATAAATAAATAGATAATAGCAAATGAAAAAAACGAATTTGTAAGTGAATTAATGAATGAAGTTTTTCAAATCATGTGATCTCAAGATGTAAAATCTCCATATTCTGCAGAAGGAAGGGGACAAGGCAGCCCTCAGAGAGAGGGAAAGGTTGTATCCCAGCACATAAGTGATGGTGAGGTGGCTGTACTGAGGGCACCCACGCTGACAATGATGAACTGCAGGAATGCCAATGCATAGGCAACTGACCCACAGTGGTGCCTGTACCAGAGAGAAAAGAGCCTGACAATGGAATCATATTTTTAGAGGGGTATGCTGCTCAAGGGTAGGAAGAGTTTCCCTTAGTTGATCAATCTCCAGGGTTTTAGAATTCCAGGAACTACAACAGCAGAAACTTGGCCAAAGATATAGACTTTGCTTCATCACTACATTGAGTGCTGTGTGCACAGTTATCTTTATCAGTTTCTTGTATTGATTTGCCCTTCAGAGTAGGAATTTCCAAATGCAGGTCAAGAAAGAGTGTAAGAGGGCTGGGGATATAGCTCACTTGGTAGAGTGTTTGCCTTGCATACACATGCACAAGGCCCTGGGTTCGATCCCCAGCACTACAAAAAAAAAAAAAAAAAAAAAAAAAAAAAAAAAAAAAAAGAAAAGAGTGTAAGAGTGAATAGTGCAAATAGAAAAGAAAACTGGACTTTGATTCACAGTAGTTACATTCTGATCTGTTTTGTGTTTTGAGCATTTGTATTTTGACATGTATCATTTCCAACAGAATGTAAGCTCCACAAAAGCAAAACTTTCTGTTGGCTTTATTGAGTCCTGCTTTTCCAGCAAATAAAATACTATCTGGTGCTATAGGATATTCAGTATATTTTTATTGAACAAACACTGAAGGTTTTATTTCAGAAAATATTTCACTATTTCTCAAAGTAAAATTTTGTAACTAAAAATATTTTCCAGAGAATATAGGTTATAATTTTTAAGCAATGGTATTCACAAAGAATTACATTCATCCTTCTCACCCACCAATTTTTAAGGACCCATATATAGTCACTGTTATTCAGTCCAGCAGCATACATAAACACAATTTATCTATCTTCATAGTGTTTAGAATACCAATGTCTTTGTTTTTAGTTTCATCTTCCTGGATAACTAAAGAAGGTCATCTTCTCTTGCAAGATCTGTTATTGCTTTCAAGCTAGAATCAATTTTTAAATGTGAACTTTGACATTTCCAACTAATTTGTAGAGTTAAGAGAACTTGGTAGTTTGTTTCCTGATATGTATTTGAGTGACTAAATAATATAATTCCATCTGTATGTAATATGCTAAATACAGGAACATGAGTAGATAGTAGATAAAGAATGTTTATATTTAAATATGTATATTTATGGAACACCTATATCATTTCACCATCAGTAATATTGTGTTACCTACACAGAATGTTACTACATAACTCTACCATATACTGCCATGAAAGCCAAAGGAAATTTTACTGGAAAATTTAGACACTTCGGTATCTGAGGAAGGAAAGGTGACTGAAATGCTGCTTGATTTTAATGATATTGCTAGAAATAATAGTAAAATTTAATGGATACAAAATGCATTCACCTTTCTCTCTCTTTTTTTTTTTTTTTTTTTTTTTTTTTTGGTACCGGGGATTGAACTCAGGGGCTCTCAACCACTGGGCCACATCCCCAGTCCTTTTTTTGTATTTTGTTTAGAGACAGGGTCTCACTGAGTTGCTAAGTGCCTCGCCATTGCTGAGGCTGGCTTTGAACTCACGATCCTCCTGTCTCAGCCTCCCAAAGTGCTGGGATTACAGGCGTGCGCCACCGTGCCCAGCTCACCTTTCCACTTAATAACAGAGCTAGAATTATTAGAATGTATAATTTGTATATACTTTTCTTCCCTTTAAAGAACATTTCTATTTTCTCTTAATATAAAATTTCCAAGCATACAAAACCATTAAGGAAATTGCATCTCTGTCACTTGCTGAAGCTTACTTCAATAAGAAAGCCCCATTGCTAGATCATACTTTGTCGGGACCTTACACTGCTTTCTGGCTGCTTGCCACATTACCACGCCCTGTTACAGGACCTAGGCTAAGCAGGGGGCATGGCTGTGAGAACTGAAACTACCCCAAAGATAGGCCAATGGCTCCGCCAATGGCATCCGCCCATGCTCCTTATGTGTCCCTATGATCTTTCTGTTGATTGGCCCATGTCCTATATAAGACTGTCCAACTTTCTCAATAAACCGAGTTCTGGCATTCTACTGACTGGGCTCGCCGACATGTCCGCAGACGTGTCTCTGAGTCTTTTGAAGGTGGGGGAGGAGGCGTCGTTGGCCTTTACTTTCCCAATCCAGTATCATTGTTGAGGTAGACCCCTCTGGCCTCTTTTACAAGGGAGGTCCATCCCGGGTATGGGGGGGTGTTGCAATGTGTGTACAATGTTAGATCACGATACAAATATCATTTTTTAAAATTAAGTTTACTAACTGATACATAAAATGTAAGAATTAAACATATTAATGGAGTCCATGTGACATTTAAGTACATCTTGTAGTGTTCCAAACATATCTATCCCCTCACAGTAATTGTTCCTTTATGGTGAAAACATTCAAAATCCTTTTTCTAGCTTTTTAAAATGTACAATAAGTTATTATTATCATCTGTTTTCACCCTGCTGTGCTATAACACAACGGAAATTCTTTCTCCTATCTCACAATAACTTAGTAGGCATGGATCAACCTTTTTCTAATGGGAAAACATAAACATTGACTAAATATTTGGCATTAAGGTGGCTGCTAACCAATGTGGTGATGACTTTTAAAAGAGTCCATATAGTTTAGAGATAGACATGGAAGTGTTTGTTCTGAATGAAATTATATGATTTTAAGAGATGGGTTGAGAGAAGTGTGCAGAAATTTAAAATAACAGATTGGCCATGAGTTGGTCATTGTGGAAGTAAGTGATGGACATATGGATCTCTTTATCCTTCTATTTGAATGCCTGAAGTTTTTCAGAATTAAAGCTAAAAAAGGAAAAACCCAAAGAAAAAGAAATAAATCCACCCTTATCACAGGTTTCAGAGCAGCCCTGAACAGTTTAAACCAGAAAGGTGACTCTATCAGGTACAAAACAAAGGAAAAAGAAGTCAAAATGAAGTTTCCTATTCTGTAGCACTAGTGCTAAAATGAGAATTTCAGGAGGCTGCACTGTAGCTGGTCAAGTTTTCCATCAACGGAATGTTCCAAATCTTTACAAACCATCTGGAAAGCAAGGATTTGGCTAGATTTCCATTCCACTGTAATAACGAGATATTTATTGAGAAAGAATGTCAAAAGAACAGCTTTTTCTGTGACTAAATGCGTACACTAGAAACTGAAACACTTAAACCCAGTTTACTAAAACCAAACACAAAATATGATATAATATCCAATTGTTCTGATGATATATTACAGTGTAAAATCAAAATTATTATTCAGACCTCATCTAATTACAAGGGTATGCTATAAGTTGGCCACTGTTTGATTTTAAGCAATCAGATAACCTTAGAAAAAATAGTAGTAATGATAATTTGCTTTTAATATTCCATGATAATATAGGAAGAAACAGAAATAAATCATGTTATAAAAGCTATATTTTGAAAAGGAAATATTTTATGAAAGATAAAAATAAATAGAATGAATTTCAAAGTTCTTGCGTTTTTTTATATTTGCACACAGTCTTTCTGAGTTTTCATATTTTCTATGAATCTAAACAGATCATTCCATATAATTTCTAACATCAGTGCTCTTGTTTTTATATAAACTTTGGGTCAATAACACAGTTTGTTCTGGCCTTTGTTTTCACTATGCCCCCCATCCACCACCACTCTAAAGACAGCCTTCTGGCCACCAAGTAACCAGGAGCAGGAAGCAGAGAATGGGGAAGGAAGGAACATAAGACTAATATTTCAGCGCACATTTGGTTAGACAATATGCCATGTTCCTTCTTATAGCATGTTATGCACATTGATCTCATTTTAATCATTTTGTGATGTAAATAAATATTTATCTAAATTTTGCTGGCAAGAAAATTATAGAATAATGTACTTTTTTTGCTTCAATTTAACTTAAACCTTTATTACATATTTACTCTTGGTGGGCAATGCAGATGGTGTTGAAGAGTCAAAGAAAGGTAAGATACTTGGCCTCAATTTACTCATTTTATTGGGGAGGACAAATAAGAAATTGATTATAAAATGTTGTATAAGTCTTGAATGAATAAAATGTGTGGAAGCACAGATGATTCCTAGCCCTTATAAGAGTCAGGAAGACTCTGAAGATGGCAAAATTTCCAGTTGAACAACAGAGAGTGAGCCCCTGGGTATCCCAATTGAAGAAGACAAGAGACTGGTCAAATAAAAAAAAAAAAAAAAAAAATTTAAAAAGAGTTTTCCCCAGTAAAGAAAAAAGCAATAAACAAAAATAGGCCAAAAGAGACTGCAACTGTTTGGGGCAATAGTCCAAGAAGAAAAGTAGAAAGGAAAAAGGAGACATAGAACAAGAGAATATATATAAGAAATAAAGATAGAGAAAGCTAAAAAAAAAAAAAAAAAAAAAAAAAAAAAAAAAAAAAAAAAAGCCTCATGCTCATCTCACAGGCATTTAGCATGGCCTAGCATTTGAATCTGCTAGAAAATATAAAAACCTTTTGAACCAACCCCTGTTTTTCTTAAGTGTGCTTGATCATCAAGTAATAAGCTATTTTTATGATAAGCAAGCTCTCCATCTTTTCAAACATTACAGGAATTGCTAGGGTACTATGTGCTCAGAAAAGGGATCAAAGCACTACTTCTTGATGTTGAATTCCATGGTACTGAACAATGCTCTCCTGTGCATGGAGTCTGGACCCTTCCCTATTATCACTGCAACTGAAGAGTATCTACTAAAAGCATTTCTACAGGCTTTGCATAAAGCAAGTGAAACTGACAGTGTCTCCCATTGACTGACAGTTATTTTTACCAACCTATTAGACTTAAGTGCATTCCTTAAAATACTGGAGGAATAATGCTGTAGTGGAAAGAATGATTTTAATATTAGAACAAGTGCAGCTTTTGCTGCCAATTCAACTCCCATAATAAAAATGAAAAGCAAAGCAGTTGGCTGAGAAGCCAGGTGAGAACACTCAAGAAAAGTCTGAGCCCCTTTGGAGTCTCATGTGAGTCTGGCACAAGGAACAGTTCTGCCAGCACCCACATGTGCAGCTCTGGCTCTCAGAAAGCCACACATGCTCTTGGGAAGAGCCAACGGAAAAAGAGCAAAGCAAGTTTGACAGCATTTGCATTCCTAGTCTCCCTTAAAAACACACTGAATTTCATAAGCTTGGTTCCATCATTTGGAATGTTTGAGTCTGGGATGTTGCAACTTTTAAGCATAGTCACTGAAGACCATTCTCAGAAATCAAGTGAAATACCCATTTCTTCATAATGAGATTTTGGTTTTGTTTCTTCAGTACTGGGCATTGAACCCAGAGTGCTCTACCATTAAGCCACATCCCCAAACTTTTTTATTTTTAATTTTAATAAGGGGTCTTGCTAAGTTGCCCAGACTAGCCTAGAATTTGCCATCCTCCTGCCTCAGCCTGCTGAACATTTGGGATTACAGACATGAGCCTCTGCACCCAGCTTCTGCATAATGAGATTTTAATAAAGGAGATTCTGCAGAGTATTTAAAGCAAGGATAGTCTGTCAGTTTGTTTTCAATTGGGTTATCAACTATTAATCAGTAAAATTTTGATATTATGTAAGCAATAGAGATTTAATGAGAGACATCAAAGCTGTATGATTTCCTTCGTCTTCTCAGAAGAACATAGTGGTCAAAACTGCAGCCCTGACCAGGCACAGTATCCCCAAGACCTAGTCCTGGCAGTGGGGCTGGGACTGCTATGTGCAAGTGTCAGCAAATAACACCCTGACTTGTCAGCCTCCCCTGGGTATGCTGACCAGAGTTGAGAAGACAGCCTAACATTCCAGTTGGGCCCAGTGGAGGCAGTGGTTGGGGGTTGTGGAGATAAAAAGCCAAACAAAACAGAAAGCTAGGACCACTGTTGAGGATGAAGGTTTGAAGCTGACAGTGGAGAACAGGATCTGGGGCCATGTCCGAGATGAAGAACAAACGTCTTCCTGGTGCACAGTTTCCAGGGCTATGCTGTGTTTGCACTGAGCGCTTACTCCTACAAAGAGAAAAACTTCAGCTAACCACGATTTAAACAAACATTCTCTCATGACAAGAATTCTGGAAGTAGGCAGACTTCTGGCCTTGGTTTAGCTGCTCAACCATAGCAGAACTGGAGTTCCCTGTCTCCTATGGAGCTCTTTGCAGGGGCAAGTCATGTCATCACATGACTGTACTCAAAACCAGAAAATGGGATGATTCAGGACAGAAAATTTATCCTTAGGACAATCCCTCAAGTCAGAAAGGAAAAAAACCTTTCCCAGAAATGTACAACTCATCTGCTAGATTGGGTCCTAGGGTGACCCATGTGGCTGTATGTGCCTGGAATTTTGCTTTCTTTGCTTTTCCCTCTTTAGTCATCGCTACCCCAACTTGCTGATTGGATTTCTCTGTTAGTATCATTACTGCTCCTAGCTGGGGGTGGGTAAAAGTTGCCCCTGACATGAGAATGCGGGGTGCTGGAGGTGAGATGTGTAATTTGTGATGCTAAGAAAACTTGTGCTTTCTGTGGTAGGACCATGGCCTCACATCTCTCTCTATTACTAATTTGGTCAGTAGGACTGTGTCAATACTTACAGACTGAGCTAAAGGGAATTATATGAGTCTGGGTCTCACGTGGACAGTTGGATTATTTCTGGAATAACATGTCTACCATGGCCCATGGAGTAATTTGGGGTGTAAAATATATAATGGATTAAAACAAGTGGTTAACAAAATGATATAACCAAATTTTACTAATGACTCATAAGAGATGGGAAAACTGGGGCTTAGGGAAGTAGAGAGCTGCCCAATGTCACATGACCAGTAAGGGTAGAGCTGGGATTCAAACACAGGCAATCGACTTTCTAATTGATCATTTGAACTAATATGAAATCCACCTTCTCAGGACCTTAGAAACACTAGAATGTTAGTGATCATGTTCCATAGAAAGTTAATTGTGTGACCACTGAGTCAGTCTGAAAAAAGCCAATCATCATCAGGCATTCAGCACCAATTCTTATATTTGTCAAAGTGAGTAATGACTGAATTCTTTAGTATATGCCTTCAAGTAATGGTGAAAGTAAATACGATCTGTGAAATCCAACTAAAATCACTTATTCGTAAGAAATTCCTATCACTTCCTAAGTGTCTCAGACACTGTTATTCATTGTAACCTAAGACCTGGCATTCCATCCAGAGAGGGGGATTTCTGTGCTACCACTAAGCTGTGACACTTGAACAAAACATGGACCCATCACTGAGAGGATTGATAGGGGCTAATCTTGATGGGAAGGATGACTCTGTTAGATGTGCTAAAATAAAACTCTCTTAGGTTCTAGAGAGAAGCCCTTAAAGGGAGCTCAAAGATTTCACATAAACTAGTTTTTGTTTCTTTTTAATTTTTTTATTCTAAATGTTATAAATGACAGCAGAATGCATTACATTTCATATTACACATATAAAGCACATTTTTACAAATCTCTGGTTGTATGCAAAGTATATTCACACCATTTGTGACTTCATACATGCACTTAAGGTAATGATATCCATCTCATTCTACCATCTTTTTTTTTTTTTTCTTCACCCTTTTCCCCTCTCCCTTCCCCTCCCTACCCATTGGCCATTCTAGTGTTCCTCTGATTTGGAACAGAAAATCTAACTTTTTTTTTTTTTTTAAGCTTTGCATTTTGTTTAGTGAGAGATATACATTTGGTTTTCATGTCCTAGTCATAACCTAGGTTACCCTTATAATGAGAAGGTACAGAGATGATTGCTGTAAGTGTGGCTTTTCAGTTAAGGGTGATGCATATTTACTTTTGGGCAAACACACTCTGATTTCTTATTCTGACTTAATTACCTGGTTTATGAATATTGGGCAAGCCATTTCACTGCTTTATATCTCAGTTTTATCACTGTAAAATGAATGTATCAGATGAGATTCTCATTCTCTCACACTCTGCAGCCTGCTGGATAAAAATCCTGATAGTATGCAAAGTCATTTGCTCTGGCCTTCTAAACATTGGATAAGAATAAGTAATAGTTGCACACTTTTTAGAAATCCAAGCAAACAGACACAATTGCCAAGTTAACGCAACCCCACCCCCTCTCTCCACACATACACACACAGACACACTACATAGACATTTCTGAAGGCTGTTTTAAAAAAAAAACTATGACTTATAGATCAGGAGATCTACATGATCTATATGCAACTCTCCAGTGTGAGCAGAGACATTTCTTGACTTTGGACTTTACCTGTGACTTACAATGACCCTGGAATACAAATGCAAGTGACAGTCTGTCTGTTTCCATCATGTAATTCTCCTCTCCCTTTGAGTTTATTCCTTTCTCAGTAAGACCAGCATGCCTCAGATAGAAGAGACTTCTTCAATCTTTATTCCAGAAGCAAAAGATGCTTTGAAGAGGCTTGAATCCAACCAGCAACCTGGAGCTAAGCCTAGCTGAACCCAGATGACCACAACATACCCAGGGCAGACCAGCTGAATGAGCTTGAACAAAGTTTATGCATAAATCCATGGGCAGGGAATAATGTGGAAAACTTCTGAAATTTTCAGGTCATTTTTGCTGCATCATAAACTGACCAATACACCTAAAAAACTGTGTAACTTTAGAAAAGTTGCTCAAGCTTTCAACATTTCCATTTTCTTATCTGTAAAATGAAGATGATAATGATAGCAGTTAAACTATAGATTATGGTTTAAAAGACACAATTTAAGTAATATGCCTAGCATGGAATCTTGCATGCAGCAAATGACCAACAAATGCCCAATAGTGATAATCAGCTTATATCATAAACTCTTTAAGGGTTTTATCCAGGATTCTCTGTAAAATTCCTATCACAGATAAATAATTTTGAATGAGAAAATGAATTTATCAGTGAAGTACACGTACTCTCTTCTGAAGAAACACCTTGTTCTCAAATGTATGAGCACATATTTAGTCATGGATTAACTTAGATAAAATCATCAAAAACCTGGGAGGCAGGATCAACAGCAAACACTAGAATGCTCTGAGACCAGTATTACTAAAATTCTGCATAGGCTGCTTGACATATTGGAAAGAGCAGAAACTTTAGAGTGTGATACTTTGTGTTGAGCCATAATTTGCCACTTACCACACATGCCAATTAAATAAATGAGTGGAACTTGTAATTGCCATCTTTGAAATTTAGTATACCTTACAAGATTATTAAAAGAACCAAAAGGCAATAGTATATACAAGTTTCCAATTAACTAGTAAGGGTATAACTAATCTTAGATTTCTCCTTTTCTTGAAATATTCTTGAGAATGAGAATATTTTGAAGACAATGATGGATTTTATGTTCCTTTACTTTAAAAATTAATTATCATGTACTTAAGTAAAAAAATATTTTAGCATTTTCAAAGTCTACTCATAAGCTGTTATGGTTTAGATATGAGGTACCTCCTGAAAGTTCTTGTGTGAGACAATGCAAGAAAGTTTAGAGGTGAAATGGTTGGGTTATAAGCACCTTAACTTAATCAGCATGTTAATCCCCCGAGAGGGATTAACAGATGTAACTATAGGCAGATAGGATGTAACTGAAGGAGGTGGGTCCATGGGGACACGACTTTGGGCTATATACTTTGTCCTTGGTAAGTGGAATGCTCTCTCTGCTTCCTAATTGTCATGGTCTGGGCTGCTTTCCTCCACCACACTCTTGGTGTTTTACCCCAGCTTGGGCACAGAGCAATGGAGTTGGTCGTCTATGGACTGAGATCTCTGAAACTATGAGCCACAAATAAACCTTTCCTCCTCTAAAACTGTTCTTTTTATGTCTTTTGGTCACAGCAATGCAAAACAGACTAAAACATATGCAATAGATATTGTATTTAAAATTCAATTTAATGTTGCCTTTTAGACTTTATTTAGCAGTTTGATACATAATGTACTTACACTAAGAATTCACTTTTAATTACAGTGCAGTTTTTAAAGAAAACAGTAATTGTACAGAAAACATTTAATTTAGGCCTTGAATCTTCCAAACTCTCCAGAGAAGAAAATATGACTAAATATATTTACATTATATTTTTATAACTAACTCTTCTGTGAAAAAAAAAAAATCATTGCTTTTTCTGAATTTATCTCATTTGGGATGCCACTGACCTACATTAAATATCCCTATAAGACACAGACCCATGAGGCTCCGAGTTGTACTTACTTGTTGGAAGGAAGTTACTAAGGACATTATTCAAGTATATAAAGTGTCCTCCTTATAGCAAACCCTTGGGAGAAATTCCTTTCTGGTCTTGGCAGGAATATGTCTGCTTCTCTTGAGTAGTCAGTTTGCTTTTAAGCTTCAAAAACTGGAAATTAGAAAACTAAACACGTTTTTCCTTATTACATTGATAGTTAGATACCTAAAGCCTGATTTGTGATCTATCCAAATAAAACAATGCTATCACTAATACTCAACGGTAAATGAAAGAGACTCTGTGATATTTATTTTTATATTAGTCATGGACTTTGGCCAGGTATACAGTCTTCTTATTGCTTAATTTTATATTTTTATTTTTTCATCTTTTAAAAATATGCAGAGGACATTTTTTCTAGTTTTTTTTTTTTTTTAACAGAAGCTAGATTTTCCTATCTAAGCTCATTACTCTACATTTTTCCCACTTAAATATATTTCAGGTACATATTTCCAAAGTAATACCTAAAGATATGACATTTCTAAATATATACTCTGTTTTCAATATAATGTATCATTTATTTATTTATTTCCCCATTAATTGCCATTAGTGTCCCAGTGTTTGGCCATTGCAAACTATGTTAAAATAAATATCTGTATGTAGATACTAAAATCCTCATAAAACTTTACTCTATAGGCCAAGTTCCCCACAGCCTTGGCCACTGTGAATTTATGACTTTTGGTTATTTTATATCTGTAACAGCTACTTGTGTTTTTAAAACATGAGGTCAACTTATTCATTCTATTAAAGTTTGCTATTTATACCACTAAACCTTTCAATCTTATCCCTTCTGCTTTCTCTTAAGTATATTATATTTTTATAACCAACTTACATGAACTCTTCTGTGGGGAAAAAAAAGATCATTGCTTTTATTCTGAATTGTGGAGTTATCAAAATTGTGGAGACAAATTTGATATTCAAATCTATTTTCTCATTTGACCATAATTGACTTTTGAATGTGTATCTTTTGTCTTCATGTTATTTATTTTGGCATAAAAATTAAATTTACATTGTGTTCATCAGTTTTCTCCCAAGTATTTAATAAACCATGCCTTCCTGTCTATTATCACTGCCAACACACTAGCTAAATGAAAATCCAGGCCTGGGACCCTGTAAATAGCTGTCTTATCCAAATCCAATCAGTCTATATTCTGTCTCTTTCATATATATATATATATATGTATATATATATATATATATACACACATACACACATATCATATATTTCTTAACAAAGTACATTTATTCATTGGTTTATTAATATTCTATATTTATGTTCACTATCCCATACATATTCAGTTCATATTTCGTAAAAAAAAAAAAAAAATCTGGTCTTGGCAGGATCATGTGTGCTTCTCTTGAGTAATGAGTTTTCATTTAAGCTTCAAAAACTGGAAACTGGAAAACTGATCTGTTTTTCTTTTTATGTTGATAGTTAGATACCTAAAGCCTGATTTGTGGTATATCCAAATAAAACAATGCTATCACTGATTCTCAAAGGATTAATAGTGAGCATATTGTCCCTGTCCACATTGAGCTTAGCCTTTCAGGAAGGAAAGACATTAATTAGGTATATATATATATATATATATATATATATATGTGTGTGTGTGTGTGTGTGTGTGTGTGTGTGTGTGTGTGTGTGTGTGTAAAATTATAACTGCAAAGCATAATTTACCTTTGTTGTTGCTTTTCCACATAATATCTTGGAAGTACGTTTTTAAAGGTATGTGAAGATTGAGTAACCAAAATGGTTAAGGAATAAAAATTTTAAAGTACTGAAAAAAGGAAAGAAGACAGGATCTAAGGGATAAAAACACAAAGCACTACAACTTTTCAAGAGCACTGTGGTACTGTTGAATAATAGCAATAGCAGCAGCAACAATACCACCTGGTTCTATGTGTCAGGCAGTAGTTTAGTTGTCTAACATTCATAACATTTACTTTTCGTGACAATCCTTCATCATGAAAGACAGCGTAGTCCACAGTACTGAATATGGCTTTAGGTCAACTGAAATGAAAAATGTCCTGTGGAATTATGCAGCAAATGAAGCACTCCTAACACAACACTTCAGCATGTGATGGGGCAGAAGCCAGGTGTGAGGCTTCATAGTGGTTTATCCTAGGTCTTGGCACCTGCCTGACAGCAAGAGTGTAGACAACTGCAAAACAGGCCATGTTGCGAAGTGATGCCTCTGACTATAAAACTAAACTTGATGTAGTGGGCTCTTTGTTTAAAAAAGAGCTCATTTTACTGATTCAAATAGTACTATATTGGTAGTACAATACTTTGTATACAACCAGAGATATGTAAAAATGTGCTCTATAAGTATAATATGAAATGTAATACATTCTGCTGTCATTTCTAACAACTTAGAATAAAAAATAAATTAAAAAAGAATGAAATTAATGGAGTGCAAGCATAATAAAGGATAGAAAAGTGAGAAGAAATAATAAAAATGTGATACCACAATAATTAGATTTGTTTGATAAATGCAGAAATTGGCCTCATAGCCTATAAAAATGAGCATTTATCTTTTATTTCTCATGTGAGCAAAAACAGAGATCTGTATGGTTACATATAAACAGAATAGTTACATTCAAATAACAAATTATAAAGATCCTATGATGTTTTTAGACAAGACTTACCTAAGAAATGGTGCTAATTATGTTTCCAGGATTTCTGTGAAATTCTTGGATTAAATAAGTTGTTTGTCAAGCTGGTTATCAAATATATTGGGCCATCATAGCACATCTGTTGTTCTGCCTGACTTGCGCAGTCTTTGAATCACATATCTGACCAATAAGAGATAATAACTATCCTGGATTTACTTTCTAATCACAGAATAAACTATATAATGTTGAATTAATAAGTGAATGCAAGTAAGTTTCTAGTTATTTTATTTCCCTTTTATATTAAGAATTTAAATGGTGATTAATTCAATAAACCTTGGATAGATCATAATTGGGGAAAAATTTGAGTTATTTTTCCTACAAAACTTATCTAAATTATAATTTCCTAAGGGACTTCTGATAGTGATTCATTACAGTCCCATGTTCAGCCAAAAAGAGTTTATAAACTCAAAAATGAATAAGATTTATGAATAGTTGGCAATTGTGCTTATAAATAAACCTAAATCACTAATTTTCTAGAAGTTCCAAGTTGACAGAATTATAGTACTCTCCTCATATTGTTTAACTTTGATGTTCTCTTTTATTTATCTTCTTATTTCTTGACAAGATTATTCATAGCCCAAGTGCTCTGAAGCTATTACTACCCTAAATTTTCAGTTAGAGCAGATGGTTGAAAAGAAAAAGATAAATTCAACAATTCTATAAACTTGATGTATTAGAATCGTTTTTTGAACTATCCAACCAAAGCTATTCTATTAACATCTACCTTTGTTCATTTGTAATCTGTCTAGAAGTTGCTATACCCATAATGAGTCCATTATGAGCAGCTCTTAACATTTAACATCATAAAGAAGATTAAACCTGCATCTTCCCAAGCCAGACTTCTTGCTTTTCCTGAGTGTTGTGCATTCCCCTCCAGTTATTCTGAACAATCATTTTTCTCTTATGTTTTCCCATCTCCTCCTTACATAACCCTTTTGTGTGTTCAGCCAATATTCACTTATTAAGTGCCAAGTATTGTGGTGGTTGTTAGCTGCAGTAATGAGCAAGTATTCACAATTTTTGTAAAAAAATGTAGTGAAACTATCAAACAAGGAAGTAGATAATTACAGCATCATATGATACGTTTTTTACACTTCCAAATCACTTTCCCTTGCTCCATTTCAACAGCAAAGATATCAAGCATTTTTCAAAATCAAGTTGAGATTAAATTTACTATATGAAGTTTTGCTGTAGAATTCCTTCTGTTATTGCTAATTTTCAGAAATGATAAATTATTCTCTGAAGGCATCCAGTACCAATTTTGCATCTTCAGCAGTGCCTTGATGTGTTATTTTGTACTTTGTAAATGTTCAAATATTCTCATGACATTTATTAAAATGGTGTTATAGCAAGGATTTTAGCAATCCTTATTATAAATGTTGGGGTGCTTGCATTTAATGCAATTGGGACTCTGTTTTAAGGAAAAGCATCATGTTTTACAAACTTTTAAGTCGAGTTCTAAGTGTCTTTCTCGGTAAACTCAAAATGTTGCCTTTCTTATAAAATTTATACCAGCCCAGAATATTCATTTATCACAGACTTGGGATTTAGTGCTCTTTTTCTCCATTTATGGTATTTGAATTGCTGCAGACTTCTAAGTCAATATTTAGCACAAAGAACTGTATGCCTTATATCTTATATCTTCGTTGTTTCTCCCAGAGTCTAATACAAATCACTAATAGAGAATACTTGGGCTTTACACCTGTTTCACTCTACTTCCATGAGGAAGTTGAACCTTCTGGTTTGTGTCCTAATTAAGCTCTTTAATGTTAAGAAGTGTATATCAACTCTGCCTTTCTCAGGAATGACTGTTAACTCAGGCCTCTGCTGTACAGAGTTCCTCACTGAGTTTCTTGATAAGAAGATGAAGATTGTGCTACGGAGTTTCCTCACTCCGGTTTCTTGATAAGAAGATGAATCTTGAATTATCAATCACTTAATAGTGAGAAATGTTATTTGGAGAAGATGTTTAAAAAGTATGCAATTATCTAGTTTGAACTTTTATCCTTGGACCACCCAAAGAGAGAATTCTAGAATTTTTTTAATTTAAATTATGCTTTATTTCTGGCCTCATTTAATAATATAAAAAAGCAGTCTTATGAAAGTTGCTTTCTTATACACTTTATCCCTATCATTGAAGGTTGACACTGTGGTACTATCTTTATAAGAACAGATGGAAGCAATATCCCATCTGTCAATAATTTGTGTTTCTTCTAGGTAACAACTTTTATTTGTGACAGTGCAGACTAGGGGTCAAATATAAACATTCTGAAACAAGACTGGCTATGTCCAAATCTTGTGGCTACTACTTACACACTGAGCACTTTGTTTCCTTCATGGAATGATTGGAAAGTATTTCTTACCTCATAGGATAATAAAAAGATTTAATGGTGTCAAGCATAGAAAGGAGCTACAAAAGTCCCTGGCACAGTGTGGGTGCTGCCTATTTGCTATGGTTCTTAGAGGAATTATTTTGAAATTGGGACTTCGTTTTAAGGAAAAGCATTATGAATTCTGTTTTTTTTTTTTTTTTTCTGTCTTTTGGATCTTAGGAAAAGTAAAGAGAAATGTGTTGCCTTTCTGATACTTTGTAAATGGTCACCAAACTTCCTACTTATTTTTTACTTGTATTCTTTTTTTTTTTTTTTTTTTTTGGTACTGGGGATTGAACTCAGGGGCACTTGACCACTGGGTTACATCCCCAGCCCTTTTTTGTATTTTATTTAGAGACAGGGTCTCACTGAGTTACTAAGTGCCTTGCCATTGCTGAGGCTGGCTTTGAACTCGCGATCCTCCTGTCGCAACCTCCCAAAGTGCTGGGATTACAGGCGTGCGCCACCGCGCCGGGCCTACTTGTATTCTCTTTTAATCTACAATTATTTATTTTATTCTCTATATTTGTTATATTTCATACAATAGTATACCATTGTAGGTTCCAAATATTTTTGGTTAAATGAGGAAGTATAAAAATGAGTGCAGACATAAATTTTCATTCTAGTCTTGGCTACTTCAAGACAAAAGTTTCAGAATTAAATAGGAACTGGAAGAGTAAGCAGGTTTCTTGAAATATTTGGTTCCATGATTGCTTTGCAATAATTTATTGATCTGTAATTTCTCTTTATTTTCTTGTACTCTTATTAATGTTGAGTCACATTGCACTTTAAAAATATGTGGCTATTGTCTCTTTTTTGTACTTACTCGCAGATTCTTTTTCAAACCTTATTAAGTGTGGTTCATTTTCTCACTTTGTACAGGCCAGTTGCTTCACTTTTCTTCAGGCCAGACTAAAGGCCCAAAGATATTTTCAGTTGCAAATTACAGAAAGCCAACCCAAAGCAACTTATACAATAAAGGTAAGTTTTCTGTTCACATAACTTCAAAATCCAGAAGTACTTTATGGTTCCAAGGGGTTTATGAAGAGGGCACCTTCTGATGCCCTCTTCAGCCACACTCAGCCCTCCTCTGGGGTCCAGGCTCATCTTCTTTCCAGCTTTCCTCAGAGCCCCAAGGTGGCTCTCAGCAGCTACCAGCACAGCTTTCTGTCTCTGGTGCATCCCCAGGCTATGCAAGTGAGCAGCATTCCTGAATTTCTTTCACATTGGTACTCATTAGATAGTATAACTTCTAAACTAATCACTTCATCTAGGGAGATAGTTTTGTCCTGATTGAATCAAACAAACCAGTCCTATCTCAGAAGCTGAGCCCAGTAGCAACCCAACTCATGTGGCATGGAGACTTTGTAATGCAGGGTGACCAAATGGTCTTGGGAAAGCAAATCAGTTTAACAGACAAAGTCTTCATTAGTTAATAGAACCAAGAGCAAATTACGTGGTTATTTGATTCACTCATTTCTTCCTTTTTACAACAGATTTGCTTTTTCTGAAACCTCTGTATAAATAGCTATCGAGTCTAATAATTAATACCCAAGTATTTGGAGCAGAAAATTCTAGTAACTGGCTGTGGTAGCATGGCAGTGGTAATGAAGGGGCACTTTCTGTAGTGTTGCTTCCTCCAGTACATTCTTCATTGGTAACAGATGAAACTTACTGAAATAAGCAAATCTGATCATGTCCAATTCTACACCTCATGAGCTAAATATTCCTTAATAGTCACTCATAGTACATAAAGTCCATTCTTCTTAGTGTAACATAAGCATCCTCTCATGAAGCCTGCCTATCCCTGCTCACCTCTCATCATAACGCACTAGAGCTGTTTGAATCAGCCATCAGGCCATTCTGCACTCTTTATTTCTCTAAATGGAGCGGCCCTTCCCCTCCCATGCCCTTGCTCATGAATTGTTCTCTTCTTTACTTGTCTCCCTCAATCTTTTCTATTTCATTCATTTTAGTCTTTCAGAGCCCACACAAATACCACACCTTCAAAAATCTTTCCCTGACCTCTTAAGTCTGAGCAAGACGCATGACACTCACTGGCCTTCCAAAGGTACTTTCTATACTCTGTTTAGCCATATGATTACTTGTCCATTTCCACCCTGTATTGCAAGTTTCTGTTGAGCATAAGCTGTCTGAACTTCACATACAAATCACAAAGTAAAGAGCCTTTAACATTTTAGGCACCCAAGTGTCCTAGAAGGAAGAAAGAAACGAAAGGAGTATGGAAAGAAGAGAGTGCCTAAAGTCCACGAGCTATTAAGCATCTGGAATTGCAATCCTGTATTATGACTGGAAAGCCATGATTTCCTAGGGTTAGTAACAGAAAGGATCTAAAAGAATGAATTGTGATATTTAGAGCAATTTTTCTGTATAAGTCTATATCTGCCTCTATTTGCATTTAATAGTAAGGGAAGAAAATGCTCAGCTGTTCCTCTATCCTCAGACTGAAAAAGAACATCAAATGTATTCAGTTCTTAGTGGCCCCCTTTTGTTCTCTATAGTTTAAAATATCTGGCCCCTACTGGACCCTGGAGCAATCATTTCACAGTGGTCACAGTACAAATAAAAAGTGAACTGAATGAGACCTTCCACCAATGTGCCTGTTTGAGGGAAAGGATGAATATAAACCTGGGAGAGGTTTTTAACTGTCATTTCCTCTGAACTCCTTATTTTCCCTCTCCCCACATCCCTACCATTATTATTTTTTCTTTTTTATCCCAGTGCTCCCCCACCCCTGCCATTCATTGGGAACCAAGATTTCAGCTGACATGGCCCAGAGAAGGGTATGGAGTTAGCATTTCCATGTGTGAACATTTGGCTGCCCTCAGCCTCCTTAATTATTTTTTTTATTAATTCATATATTCATAAATTAAGCAACATATTTGCTGGCTGCCATTTTATCTTGTCCTTGGACTGTTATTTTCTGTGAACTATGTCCTAGCTCTCTACAGATCAAGACCCTTGGTTGAAATGTTAACCATTGCCATTCATTGCAGTAATTGCCAACATTTGCCTTCACACCTGTGCTCTAGTGTATTAGGTCTTCTCATCTCCAGGTATGCCAAGAAGCGTGGTTCTAAAAGAGTAGATCCTCTGCAGAATACACTGGCTGCTGGGTTTTCCAACTTTATGTAGTATATTCATTCTAATTCATCAAATCCTCTAAACCTCAAGAGTTCCTCCTTCTCTGTATGCCAAAGAGTTTCTTGCATTTCTATTTATTTAGTGGATGTCTTCGCTTATTCTAAGAACTTGAAATCTTCCAAGTTTATCCTCACAGCACGTTAACTGTGTTAACTGTGTTTCCCAGGATTCTTGTCATGGCATTAAATCCACACAACAGGAAAGTACTTCCTTATTGACAAACTCTCCCTAACTTAATTTTACAGAAAAGCTGCACTGCAATGCTGTTGCAACAGAGACCTTACCTGTCCCCACAGAGAGCTCTGGAATTGAGATGAGCATTCTAAATTCTTCTGAATTAAAACAAGGAACCAAGTTTGAACTATTATTTCAACTGCTCACTCATTGGTATGAGTGGACCTCTCTGCAAGAGATCTAATATTGGGCCCAGGCGGTTCCCTAAGTTCTTGATCATTACTCACCAGGGAGCTGTTCTGTCAACACATCCAGCAGCTAAGAACCTCCTTAGATGGAAGGTAGGCAACAGACCTGAATAGTAAATCACTTCATTGCTACACTGTGCTTCTTACAGTAGATAAATTTTAAGTACCAGGGAAGTTGAGAAAGGAAGAAGGAAACTTTGTAATAAGGGATAATAATATGGCATGGATATATAAAAGCACATTTTTTGTAATAGTGAATAATAGATAATTTGGATTATAATAGAAATGCAATAAAAGAGTATAAGTGAAATAAGGCTACAGTATAATGGGAATAAGTGGGAAGTAAGCCCATTAGACTAAACTGAAGACTATGGCTACCAGAAGAAAGGGTTTAGATTCTATTTAGGAAGCAATAGAAATATGTTGTTTGTTTTTGTCTTATTACTTAAAGAAAATATAAAATACTTTTCTGATTCATCAAGTTTAGTCTATTACTTGTTCAATTTCAGTGGGTGAATTATTTTTATATATTTTACAGATACTTCCAATACTTTTGCCTCCTCCGTTTCCTCTTTCTGTGCACACTAAATGTACTCCACACTTCCTTTATAGGAGAAAAAAAAAATAACTGAGTGCTTGGTTGGCTTCTATAAAAGGAATTTGCATAGAAACAGTCTATGAGGAGCAATATATTTGACAGTTTTGAATAAGCAATAACATGTGATGATTTTCATATTGTTCTTCAATTATCTGTGAAGTATAAAAACCATTACTCGAGTCATTAAACTTAGAATGAACATTGGGGAATTTGCTCTAGGAAGAAAATGTATCTGTTGGCAGAATGCTGAAACAGTTGATCTCATAATTATGTAACTCCTCATTTCTATTTAGCTAAACTTTGTTTAAATTAATGTGACTTTGCCTGTTGTCTTGAAATATCCACCTCTAAAGACATTTGGTAGCTGTGTAGTTTAATCCAGCAGAGCACTTATTGAATTCCTATGACTCTTAATTCAGTGTTTAGTGCAGGATGTGCTGACATGATGTCTTTAACTCCATCCCTGCTTTAATTGGGAACACTCGGATAATAAGCCATTTCCAAAAACTGCTTTCTAAATGGTTCGAGTAGTGTTATTTCAACATTAAGGGCTGGAAAAGGAATGATGCCAACAAGTGGACTTTCTCATGTCGTTCCTCGTGACTTGGACCACAGTAGGACTCCCATCAGGATAGTTTACAGATTTCTTGCTTATTTTACATTGATTAATAATAGTTTCATATAAGCCAGAACAAGCATCTTGAGTGCATTCCTTCTCATAGCTGTCCCTGTTGGCATACTGACATATCAAAGTTTGACTATCAGAAGCTGTCTGTACTGGTACATTAGCACATCAACAGTATATATTATGGCAGTTCACCCTGAAAAATGAGGACACAGCTTGCTGATGAAATGGAATTTGCTGACAGAACCTGAAAGAATGAAAGCCCAGAAGAGGGGTGGTGGAAGAGGGAAGTCTGTCAGCTACATGGCTAAGACTTTCTTGAAAGGAGTCAGAAGTAAACAGTAGGAAATATTTGCACAATTCTCTCCAGACACTAAATATACTCCTGATCAACTATCAGGAAACCAGGTTCCTTTCCAAGGATGTTTTTCATCATATGGGTGCACACACACGGGCACACTTAAACTATAAGTCACGGACAGTCCACAAAGTACTTTCACATATTTATCTCATTTGGACATTATGACAATCCCATGAGATAGGAAGAGTCAACATCACTCCACTGCATACAGATGAGAAAATTGAACCAAAGCAAGTCATCCAAGATGAAATAATTAGTAAATGGCAGCAGAATCAGTACATAGCCAAAACCACATTTCCCAAACTGTGCTAACGCCACTCTACCATATTCTCTGTGATCTTGAAAGTTTAACTATTCAGTTGAGCTATATTGTAAATTAGTAGGAAATAATGTGTCTCATATTCTCTTCTGCTTATAGCCAGAGAAATAACTTTTAAAGGAATGATTACTTTTGATTATATCTCATTTTAAGATTGAAGACACAACAGCTGAATCAGTCTCCAACTTAAAATTAAAACCTCCAAAAAGTACCACATCACTATGTATTATTACCAAATTGTACATTTAGTCACAATTTGAATATGCAGCATTCTTCAAAACGGCTAGCCTGGACCTCTCAAAACTACCAATGTTATTAAATACAATGAAGCAGGTGACTATTCTGGATTAGTGGAGGAAAGAGATATGGCAACTAAGATCCTGGATCAAGGCAACATTACTTCATGATGTGGAATTTTCCCATTGTGACATCATGTTGGCACTCAAAAGGGTTTGGATTTTGGAGCACTTTCAATTTAAATTTTCAAATTGGGGAAGCTCAATCTCTGCTACTTGGAAATTTGATAAAAATATTATACCAAGTTAGGTTTCACTAAAAATGGGAAAAACTTTAAGCCTTGAGATGGTCTTATTTTGTATTGTTATTTCTAGGATAAATGTAGTTGACCCTCCATTGATTCAATCAATCACTGACTGAAAGTATTTTAAACATTCTAGAACTTTCCTAAGAATCAAAACCTGAATTTGCCATGCATGGAGCACTACAGTGAATCCACAGGAATGAAACAATTATGGGCACACCTTGCTGTATTCTCCTTCATGCATAGATCCTGTCTCTCCAGCACTAGTTGTCTGAGTATTACTTACCTGGCCTCGTATTCTCCTGATATGTAGTCAGGCTTATCATGGTTGTGTATTGAAAATGTATAGACCCTTTTTCTTGTTATTATTTCCTAAACAATGTGGTATACCAGCTATTCATAAAGAATTTACAGTGTGTTATTATTGTAAATAATCTAAAGATTATTAAAAGTCTGTGGGTGGATATGTATAGGTTACATGCAAATATTATGCCATTTTATAAAAAGGGACTTGACAGCCATGGGGTTTGATATCCATAGGGTCCTGAAAGCAATCCCCTGCAGATGCCGGGGGACTGCTATACTAAGCTTTTGCTTTAGCAGTATTAATATAAATAAAAAGGAAGAAAGAAATATTGAGGACAAAGACAGAAAAAGTGCATTTCTGTGTTTTCACTTATTAGCTCTTTACCTAAATTGTAGTCATATTTTAAGAATCATTTCAACCACCATCTACTGGAGAAGGTAATAAAAAACTATACCCTCCTGTCTTTTCCTCTTCCTTTCTGCTTTGAGATCTTTGTCACCTCATAGTATAATTTGTATGATGTTAGGTATGAAGTGAAGTGATTAGAAACTAAGTCCCAAGCCGCCATTGCTGGGGAAGCTTGGATGATATTACCAGACATTTCTGGCCAGATGCTGATGATGGTAGAAAACATTTCCTCTTCCAGAACTCTTTGTACTGCCATTCATGTGCTTGAACATTTTTGTTCTGGAACTGAGGAGGAAAGAAAGAAAGGGGTGGAGAGGGAGGGAGGGAAGGAGGGGAAAACAAGGAATGGTCTAGACAAAAGGAAGTAGAATGGGCAGAGGCCTCAGTTAGCTGCTCCCTCTCTAGTGCTTTGGTCAGAACTTGACAGCTACTGTTAAGTACTGAAATTCGTATGCTTTTGAAACACTTCAATAAAGAATATTTAGGTCTCTAGGAACAAGAGGACTCAGCTAAGGAGGTTGAGTGGCACAGAGCAGGAGGAAAGGCCTTCCTTCTGCCTCCTAGTAGAACCAGCTGCCTTCAGGCATCTTGAAGAGAGAAAGCCAGGAAGAAAGTAGAGGAGCACTTTGACCTTCTGAATACTGGCATTTCAAGAGAAGGGAGGATTTTCCAAGTAACTTCATAGGTATCCCACAGAGGCTAATGGAAATCAGAGAAAAAGAGAGAGAAGAGGAAAGACATAACAATGTGGCTGTAGCTGACAGAATGAGCCATGGGCTCATCTAGAGGCTTCTCTATGTTCTCCTCTGCAGAAGTTCTGCTTTCACTTTAAGTTAGACTAGCAGTAGCATAGGTTTTGTGTCACAGTGATGTCACATGCAAAAACCATGATCTGTATAATGGCTGGGTTTTATTTTTAGTTTAGGCTCCCAAGAGAAATTTGCTTTTCTGACCAAAATAAGCTTCCTGTGCTCTCTGATCATCAGAGAATACAGGAAACAGACCCTGATGGGAAAATGTGTCCATCTGGGAGTTGAAACACACACACAGAGAAACCTGATAAGTTTGGAAGATCATGGAGCAACAGCCCCCACAGACATTAAGATGAACAAATTTAGCAAGCATGCATTATTCAGCAGAACATATTAAAAAAAAGAAAACCCTCCCACAGACACCACTGATGAATGTTTTTAAATAAGGACCATTCTCAGGGCAGTTGTACACTCAGAAGAAAGGACTTCCCAACAATGTACACCTCCCACAAGACTCTGAGAAACAAGTGAGAACTAAAACAAAATCACCAGCCAGAAAATGAAGTCTTCTTAAAATGGAAATCCAACATATGACCTAGGATAAGAGAAAAGCATCTCAAACCAGACCTCCTCATTTTGAATCCTAACTCTGCCAACTTTCATCTATGTGGCCTCAAAAAAAGTATTAAACTTAATACTGCAATTTTCCCATTTTACAAATGGATGTAATAGTACCTGACTCATAGTTTCTCGTGAAAATTAAATGAGTTAATCTTTCTAAACTGCCTGGAACATAGGAAGTACAAAATGAATGATAGTTTTTATTAGATGTTAAATATTGTTGGTTATAAGTAACCAGAAGTTAAATCATCTCAAACATCATTTTGTTCTGGGGGGAAAGACAAGACTTAAATAACAGCATGTCTCCCTATGTCTTTCTTCCTTTTGTTCATTAAATCCAATAATGTATACCAAACTGTATGAAATTTTTATGTGATCATTGTCAAATAAAGTCAAGACTCATTGTCCTAAGTGAGCCAATCCAATTGAGTAGCAACACTTACAGAAATTTACCTTGTTGGGGCTTATTCCTGTCCTGGTGTTTGCCTATCAATAGAGCATCTAGACATGCCTCCATCATAACACTCTCAACTCAAGAGGGACGTTATCAACACCAGAGCAGTGGCCTTAACCAAAAGCTGCATCTGTATTGCTCAAAACAACAGAGCGCTGGCATTTCAACAAAGGATACTGGTTGTACCTCCTGTCATATACCCAGTTTTATTATAAACAACAAATGCAACATTAAATTTTCAGTTTGTTTCCAGAACTTTGTCACAAGCCAATATGAAATGACCTAGAAATTTGCTCAAATTTAAGTAAATTTACATAGAAAAAATGGCAACAAAATGTGAAGTGAATTACTGAACTTGATTTTCTATTTGAAATTCAGTAGAAACTGATATAAACTTGAGAAGTTATTGTATTATCTGCTTAGCTATTTTGGCTGAAGAGAAAATTAAACCATTTTCCTAAATGTTTGCAATGTGGAAGCATATAGAAACTGCCACAGATGAGGAAAATACTAGGGCACAATTTATGGTGATCCCTTTCTTCAGTCATGCCTAAGTTTTCTTTTAGGTATTTGCAAACTTGGGATGTGCCTGAGGCAAGCATAAGATGCATTTATTATTTTCTACCATACTTGAACTGCTTTCAGTTCACAAATTAAGCATATCTACTGTCTGACATTGAGATTTGGAATACTTGCTAAAAGGAATCATAAATATGCTGATTGAGTTTAAATAAAGTTCAGATACCACATGCTCAGTTATCTCTAACTGCATAGCAAACCATCAAAAACATAGTGGTGTGAAACAACAACCATTTATTGTCCTTATCTATTACAGTTTTGAATGTGGATTGGGTTCAGAGATGGAAATTTCCATCAGGGTCTCTCATGCAGTTGCTGTCATAGGTTGTTGCGGCTGAAGTTGTCTTGAGGACTTTCTCTCTCAAACCTTTGGTGATTGTTGCTGGCTGTGGGCATTGACCTCAGCTGGGACTTTCTGCCTGAACATCTGCACATAGCTCCTCCATGTGGCCTGGGCTTCTTCACATCAAGGGCTGTATTCCAAAACAAGGAAAGCCAGGCAGCGGCCATATTGCCTTGTCTGCTTTAGCCTCAGAAGTTGTCATTGTCACCACATTGTACTTGTTAAAAGTGAGACACTTCTTTTCAAGATAAAGAAAAATAGACTCCTTCTCTTATATGGAGGGGTGTCAAAGAATTTGCAAATGCATTTTAAAACCACAACAGAAACATATATGACATTTAAACTTTTCAATAGATGAGTCTTGACTTACAATTTAACAGGGGAAACAAATCCCAAGACACCTAAGAAAACAGGAAATTGGGGGTCTTGGAAAACTGAAAGAATTTATATAATATCTGTGTGTATATGCATGTGTAAAAATATAAAATATCAACTAAGTAAGGCATGAATTCAGACTGATTATTGTTGTCTCACAAAAGAACACATTTTAAACTAATTTTCACTTCTTTATTCTGTTTTAAGTGAAGAAAAATAATTTTGAGGAATATATTATTTCTATAAATGGAAAAAATATGATGATAGACAATGGCAGGACATGCAAGAAGAAATGTTTGTTAAGTTTCAATGAAATTGAGACAATTTTCCAAACAATGACTGTGAAAGAGAAAAAAACAAAAAACAGAAATAGAACAATCACAAATTTTTTTAAAAAAAAAAATTATTATTCCAATTTGTTATACATCCTTGCAGACTACATTTCATTTCATATTACATATAAAGAGCACAATTTTTCAAGTTGCTGGTTTTATATAAAGTATTTTTACAACAATTGTGTCTTCATACATGTATTTAGGGTAATCATTGATAACTCAGTTGCCATTATTCCTATCCCCTTGCCCCCTCTTGGCCCTCCCCCCACTTTGTTCTATTTAAAGCTCTTTCATTCCTCTCATCCCCTCTCTCTTGCCTTTATAAGTTAGTATCTTCATATCAAAGAGATCATTTGACTTTTGGTTTTTTGGAATTGGCTAACTTAGCATTATTTTCTCCAACTCCATGTATTTACCTGCAAATGCCATGATTTTATTCTCTTTTAGTGCTGAGTAGTGTTCCACTGTATATATATACCAAAGTTTCTCTACCCATTCATCTGCTGATGGGTATCAGGGTTGGTTCCACAATCCAGATAATGTGAATTGTGCCACTATAAACATTGATGTGGCTATGTTCCTGTAGTAAGCTGTTTTTAAGTCTTTTGGGAATAGGCCAAGGAGTGGGATAGCTGGGTCAAATGGTGGTTCCATTCCAAGTTTTCCTAGGAATCTCCATATTACTTTCCAGATTGGCTTCACCAATTTGCATTTCCACCAGCAATGTAAGAGTATGCCTTTTCCCCCACATCCTCGCCAGCATTTATTGTTGTTTGTTTGTTTGTTTGTTTTGATAGCTGCCATTCTGACTGGAGTAAGATGAAATCTTAGAGTTGTTTTGATTTGCATTTCTCTAATTGCTAGAGATGTTGAACATTAATTCATATATTTGTTGACTTTTGTATATCATCTTCTGAGAAGTGTCTGTTTAGTTCCTTGACCCATTTATTGATTGGGTTATTTATTTTTTTAGTGTTAAGGCTTTTAAGAGCTTTATAATCCTTGAGGTTAGTGTTCTATCTGATGTGCTTGTGGTAAAGATTTGCTCCCATTCTGTAGGTCCTCTGTTTATCTCACTGATTGTTTCTTTCACTGAGAAGAAGCTTTTCAGTTTGAATCCACCCCATTTATTGATTCTTGGTTTAGTTCTTGCGCTATAGGGGTCTTATTGAGGAAGTTGGAGCCTAAACCAACATGATGGAGATTTCGGCCTACTTTTTCTTCTATTAGGTACAAGGTCTCTGGTTTAATTCCTAGGTCCTTGATCCACTTTGAGTTAAGTTTTGTGCATGGTGAGAGAAAGAGATTTAATTTCATTTTATTACATGAGGATTTCCAATTTTCCCAACACCATTTGTTGAAGAGGCTGTCTTTTCTCCAGTGAACATTTGTGGCACCTTTGTTTAATATAAGATAACTGTAGGTATGTGAGTTCATCTCTGTGTCTTCTATTCTGTACCATTGGTCAACTGGTCTATTTTGATGCTAATACCATGCTCTTTTTGATACTATTGCCTTGTAGTACAATTTAAGGGTCTGGAATAGTAATGCCACCTGCTTCATTCTTCTTGCTAAGAATTGCTTTGGATATTCTGAGTCTCTTATTTTTCCAGATGAATTTCATGATTGCTTTTTCTATTTCTATGAGGAATGATATTGGGATTTTGATTGGTATTGCATTGAATCTGTATACTGCTTTTGGGAGAATGGTCATTTTGACAATATTAATTCTACCTATCCATGAACAAAGTAGATCTTTCCATTTTCTAAGATCTTCATTAATTTCTTTCTTTAGCGTGCTGTAGTTTTCATTGTAGAGGTCTTTCACTTCCTTTGTTAAGTTGATTCCCAAATATTTTTTTTTTTTGAGGCTATAGTAAATGGGGTAGATTTCCTAGTTTCTCTTTCTGAGGATTTTTCACTGATGTACAGAAATGCCTTTGATTTATGGGTATTGATTTTATATCCTGCTACTTTGCTGAATTAATTTATTAGATCTAGAAGATTTCTGGTGGAATCTTTTGGATCTTCTATGTATAGAATCACATCATCTGCAAATAGTGATAATTTGAGTTCTTCTTCTCCTATCCATATCCCTGTATCCCTTTACTTTCTTTTGTCTGTCTAATTGCTCTGACAAGGGCTTCAAGGACTATGTTAAATAGGAGTGGTGAAAGAGGACATCCCTGTCTTGTTCCAATTTTTAGAGGGAATGCTTTCAATTTTTCTCCATTTAGGATGATGTTGGCCTGGGGCTTAGCATAGATGGCCTTTCTGATGTTGAGGTATGTTCCTGTGGTCCCTATTTTTTCTAGCATTTTGAACATGAAGGGATGTTGTATTTTATCAAATGCTTTCCCTGCGTCTATTGAGATGATCCTATGATTTATATTTTTGAGCCTGTTGATGTGATGAATTACACTTATTGATTTCCTTATATTGAACCAACCTTGCATCCCTTGAATGAAGCCCACTTGATCATGGTGCACTATGTTTTTGTATTCAATTTGCAATAATTTTATTGAGAATTTTTGCATCTATATTCATTAGAGATATTGGTCTGAAGCTTTCTTTCTTTGATTTGTCTCTGTCTGGTTTTGGAATCAGGGTGATATTGCCCTCATAGAATGAGTCTGGGAGTTTTCCCTCTTTTTCTATTTCATGAAATAGTTTGAGAAGTGTTGGTGTTAGTTCTTCTTTAAAGGTCTTGTAGAACTCAGCTGTGTATCTGTCTGGTCCTGGGCTTTTCTTGGTTGGTAAGTTTTTTATGGCATCTTCTATTTCTTTGCTTGAAATTGACCTATTTAAATTGTGTATATCATCTTGATTTAGTTTGGGCATAACATATGTCTCTATAAATTTGTTGATGCCTTCATTATTTTCTATTTTATTGAAGTATAAATTTTCAAAATAATTTCTAATTATCTTCTGTATTTCTGTAGTGTTCATCGTGATATTTCCTATTTCATCATAGATATTATTAATTTGTGTTTTCTTTCTTCTTTGTTAGCAGAGCTAAAGGTTTATCAGTTTTATTTTTCAAAGAACCAACTTTTCATTCTGTCAAGTTTTTCAATTTTTTTTAGTTTTAATTTCATTAACTTCAGCTCTGATTTTAATTATTTCTTGTCTTCTACTTCTTTTGGGGTTGATTTGTTTTTCTAGGGTTTTGAGATGTAATGTTAGATCATTTATTTGTTGACTTTTTCTTTTTTGAAGGCATGAGCTCCATGCAATGAACTTTTCTCTTAGTACTGCCTTCAGAGTGTCCCAGAGATTTCGGTATGTTGTATCGTTGTTCTCATTTACCTCTAAGAATTTCTTAATCTCTTTCTTGATGTCTTCTGCAACCCATTGATCATTCAATAGCATAGTATTTAGTCTCCAGGTGTTAGAGTAGATTTTATCTCTTTTTTTTATCATTGAATTCTAATTTCATTCCATTATGATCTGATAGAATGCAGGGTAGTATCCCTACTTTTTTATATTTGCTTAGAGTTGCTTTATTGCATAAATATATGGTCTATTTTTGAGAAGGATCCATGTGTTGCTGAGAAGAAAGTGTATTGGCTCATTGATGGATGATATACTCTATATATGTCAGTTAAGTCTAAGTTATTAATTATATTATTGAGTTTTACAGTTTCTTTGTTTAACTTTTGTTTGGAAGATCTATCCAGTGGTGAAAGATGTGTGTTAAAATCACCTAGAATTATTGTGTTGTGGTCTATTTGATTCTTGAACTTGAGAAGAGTTTCATGAATGTAGATGCTCCATTATTGGGGGCATATATATATATATATATATATATATATATATATATATAACAGTTATAACTTGTTGATCTATGATTCCCTTAAGCAGTATGAAATGTCCATCTTTATCTCTTTTGACTAACTTTGGCTTGAAGTCTATTTTATTTTATATAAGAATGGAGACCCCTGCTTGCTTACATAGACCATGTGAGTGATATATTTTATCCCATCCTTTCACCTTCAGTCTATGGGCATCTTTTCCTATGAGATGTGTCTTTTGAAGGCAACATATTGTTGGGTCTTTTTTTTAATCCAATCTATTAGCCTATGTCTTTTAATTGGTGAGTTTAGGCCATTAACATTCAGTGTTATTATTGAGACATAATTTGTATTACTAATCACTTTTATTTTTTTATTATTTTTGGTATTTAGTTTGACTTGGCTTTTCCTTTGGTTGTTTTTCCCTTTATTGTATTTCTTTCCTTTGCAGATTTTCATTATTATTTTTTCATTTCCTCCTCATGGAATATTTTACCAAGAATGTTCTGTAGAGCACTCTTTCTTGTCGTAAATTCTTTTAGCTTTTGTTTATCATGGAAGGTTTTTATTTTGTCCTCAAATATAAAGCTTAACTTTGCTGGATATAAAATTCTTGGTTGGCATCCCTCATCCTTTAGAGCCTGGTATATGTTGTTCCATGGTCTCCTGGCTTTGAGGGTCTGCATTGAAAAATCTGAGATGTGAATTGGTTTTCCCTCATAGGTAATCTGACTTTTCTCTCTTGCAGCCTTTAAAATCCTATCTTTATTTTGTATGCTAAGAATTTTCATTACAATGTGACTTGGTGTGGACCTGTTGTAATTTTGTACATTTGGCGCCCTATAGGCCTCTTGTATTTGATTTTCAAATTCATTCTTCCTGTTTGGGAAATTGTCTGATATTATGTCATTAAAGAGATTGTGTTTTGGTTTGAATCTCTGCACCTTCCTCTATTCCTATAAATCTTATATTTGATCTTTTGATGGTATCCCATAGTTCTTGGATATTCTGTTCATGGTTTCTTACCATCTTCACTGTGAGGTCAACTTTATTTTCAGGATTATATATTTTGTCCTCATTGTCTGAGGTCCTATCTTCCAAGTGGTCCAATCTGTTGGTAATGCTTTCTATTGATCTTTTTAAGTGGCTTACTGTTTCTTTTATTTCAAGGATTTCTGTTTGTTTTTTTCTCACACTCTCTATCTCTTTCTTGAAATAATCTTTTGTTACCTGGATTTTTTCTCTTATCTCTTTTTTGGTGTGATTGATAGTTGCCTGTATTTGATCTCTTATCTCTTTGTTGGAGAGATCAATTTTTGCCTGTATCTGTTCAATTAGGTCTTTTTCTAAATCCCTTATCATTTTAATTATGTATATCTGGAACTCCTTCTCTGACATTTCACCTACCATGCTTTCTATGATTTCTATTGCTGTAGTATCTTGGTTTGGGGCATTTTCCTCCCTTGTTTCTTCATGATGTCTATGTATTCTCATCTCTTGCAAGGTAAGCCTGAGGTATTACGGCTTCTGCCCTTTTGTCTTATAAGGTCCCTCCAGGTTACCCAAAACCTCACTTTTTAGGGAAATATCAATATTAGAGCTTTCAATGTACCCAATTATATCAGTTAGTTTCTATTTTTATATTTACAGTTTTGTTGCTATAAACAGAAATGATCAGATCAGTTATCTTATACCATATAGTCTCTATGTTTGTATGGTGGTTTACAGTATCTAATGGTAGAAGGGGGGACTTAGAGGTTGGCTTAAATGTTTATGAAGTAAGATGTGAGAAAATAGAGGTATTAGATTATTTGACTAGTGAGAGTAGAATCATTAGAATTTGGCTGTTAGTAGAAGAAGCAAGGGATAGACAACCCCGTGTAAGATTCCCTGTTAGTTCACAACAGCATAACTGGTTGCACCTTCTGGTGCATCCTGGTCCCCAGGGACCTTAGTGATGTCTTACCAGGACCTTTTTGTTGTTCCTTGGTAGCTAACTCAGTTTTGTGGCAGTGGCAGCCTCAGGCCTATAATTATATTGGTGTTGGGTTGAGTAACTATGGAATCCCAGTGCGGTGTATCTCTCTGGGCAGACATGGGTTGCCTCTCCAATTTGCAGCCGTGAAGTGGGCCCCCCTCTCTCCAGATCTCCTCCTGGCCCCAGTGTGGTGGAGCAGGCAATCTGGCTTTCTTCTCCCCACTCTCCTCTTCCTGGCTCTCCTTCTAGTCTAGTTGTTTCAGTGGGGGTTGGGCAGGTGGGCAGCAGGGCCCTTCCACAGAGTGGAGCCTGCAGTTCCTGGTCCTGGTGATGGCATGGGCCTGCAAGTCACAGTTCCCCAGAGAATATACGGGGCCCTTCCTCTGGTCGGGCCCTCTCTGTAGTGGGGACCTGCTATTTCCCACAATCACAAATTTTCATAGGACGGTATATAATCCTGTTAACTTTAGGTTAATTTTATAAATTAATTCTTTTCTGAGCCCTTCTCCATTATTTTCATTTGCCCATCTCTCTTTATGTATTCAGCTCTTGGCAAAGAATTCTACTTTGAAATTTATCTCTATGGACTACCCTAAGCCTGATTCACATTTTATAGCCCAAGTACCAAAGAAAACTTATGTTCCAGTTATGTGTTCATTAGCACTAGAATCCCCTTAAATAATTCATTAGACTATAGGGGAAGTACTATTTGCATGGTCTGAAGAACTTATTGAACAGCATACCTAGAAGCAGGTGCTGGCATTTACTGAAATAATAATATTCAAGGACTCTATTAAGTTTATCACTTGAGAGCCCAGCTGCAGCTCCTGATCTGGGAAGTTGCAGTCAAGCCAACTACCAGGGCATTGATGCAATTCATCACAAACAAACTGCCTTCTTGCACTAATTAGAGTTTTTTTGTGTCCAAAAATCGGCATCAGCTTTAAATCATGTAGCAATATAGGAGAAATGCAGCCAAATGATAATAAGAAAACCCAACTACACTGATATTCCAGAAATGTAAAAAATATTAGCCTTAGAAAGAAGCAAGAAAAAGACAAGCTTTTGCATTAAATAAGAGGAAACCAAGATAAACAATAGAGCAATAAAACTAAATTACAATAACAAAAATAATATCAATGTTGAAAGCATTAAATAACCTGAGACTGAAACATCAAATGAATAGTGGAGGGAAGAAAATAAAAGGAAACATCCAGAAATATGATATGAACACAGACTGATAAAGATGAGAGTGAGTCTACCAATAACAGGCCTTCTCCCCAGAGAGGGGCCAGGATGAAAATCTAGTAAAGAAAACTTACAAATTAAGAAACAGCTGTCAAAATGGAAATTGAAAAGTCATTTAATATTTGAAAAAATGAACCAAGATGAATTCAAGACATGACCAAGTGAAAATTTACATTTTAAGGATGAAAAATACATTCTGCAACCATCCATTCATAATTAAATAGAAACTATGGTAGAAAAAAATTTTTCTATCAGGATTTGGGGGAAAAAACACCCTGCCACAAATATTATATGCCTAGTCAATCGATAAATTCAGATGTGAAAGAAAGAACATTCAGATAGAATATCCAAGTATTTATTTATTTAAAATGGTTCATACAGTATTTATCAGAGTAAGAACACAATTTTAGCAATCACAGAAGACTGAGAAGATGTGGTGGCAAGCAACTGATAGTAAGAATAGGATACAGAAAGATAAATTATATCAAATTGAAATTAATATTACAGACTAAAAAGCTAAATCTCACAAACATTATTATTATGCCTGTTATAACAAAAAATGTAAAATTAAAATTCTATTCTATTAAAATGGTTATGTAAAAGTTGATGTGATTCATATTCCAAGATGTAAAAGTTGATGTGATTCATATTCCAAGATGAAATAGTGATCTGAAATCAAAATACTACAAGCACGATGTTCCTAATATTTCATTAAAGGATATAAACAATGGATATTTTAATTATTAGATTACTACAGATATATGATAAATGAAGCCAAATGTTTATCTTCCAAATTACTGAAAGAAATAAAAGCTTGTGAAGCATTTTCTAGAAACACAAGTATTAAGTAATTTTTAAATGGCAGTAATAAAATAGATTATAATATAGATTGATAAAAATCAGACATTGGATAAATCAGACTGACTTACAAATAGCATTTTGTGTTTTATAGCATACAGAAGGACAATAAAAACAATTAGAAAGACTTTTCATTAGCCAATGAATAAATATTCAAGCAAGAATGGATGTGTCATTTTTAAGATAAAATTAAGACAGAAAAACTTAAACCAGGATAAAAGTTTTGTTTTTCATTGACAAAAGTCAGAATTGAAAGTGTAGATAGCACAGTACTAAACCTTTAAGCTAAGGAAAATTAATAGAAATACAAGTGAAATTAGATTTTTTAAATTCTACCAGTCCATGATAAATAATGGTACTAAAATATATAGAATAGCAGAATCTTTGAATATTGGGATGTTAAATTGTATCTTTGTCCAGTCAGTCCTTTCTTTTGAAATATTAATGGATCATCTACAAATACTGATTAAATGTGGTATATATTAATGGTAGACATATTATTAAAATAATTTATTATAATCTTTTTATATCACAAGGAAAGACTGAGGTTGGCAATGTACGTGAAAACTAGAAAATAAATAAATGAGAAATAATTCTTTTTACATCACCGAACACTCCTTGAAACACTATCAAGGGGATAATGCAGAAGGACTACTCAGAAAATAATCAAAAAGAATATTACATAGTGTTTTAGTCAGCTTTTTCTCTGCTGTGACTAAAAGATCTGACCAGAACAATTCTAGTTGGGGGAGTTTATTTGAGGGCTCATGGTTTCAGGGTCTTAATCCATAGAAGGCTGGCTCCATTCCTTGGGACTAAAGGTGAGGCAGAACATTGTGATGGAAAGTGTGGCCGAAGGAAGCAGAGAGTCCACTCCCCAAATACAAAATACACACTGCAAAGCCACGCCCCGCAATGCCCACCTCCTCCAGCCACACCCTACCCGCTTTCAGTTACCACTCACTTAATCCCTATCAGGGAATTAATTCACTGATTGGGTTAAGACTCTCATAACCCAAACATTTCTCCTTTGCAACTTCTTGCAGTGTATCACATGTCAGTTTTGGGGGTACACCTTACGTCCAAACAATAACACAGCAAATCTATATAAACATAGTCAGAAACAAATACATGTGCTAAAATATTTTCATTATAAAAATGAAAAAAACTTAGACCAAAAATCAAGATTTAGAAAAATAACAAAATGTCAATTTGAGAAAATATGAAAAAAGAAAATAATAAAAGATAAAGAGAAGAATAGGTTAATTGCCAAACAGTGAAAGTAGAATTAATAAATTAACCTAGGAACTAGAGAGAACATTAGCATAATAAATGAACTTCTAGAAAGGCTAATATAAGAAGAAGAATAAAGGGAATTAACATGAAAAAGAATAAAAGCAATTAAAAATCTGAATATGAAAGAAAGTGTAGATATAAACATTTTATCTATAAGCAAAAACTAATGCATAAATCTATCCAAAAACCAATGAAAAAATCTTATGAATAAAGATGGAAAAAATTTTAATTGGTATTCCACAATATATTAGGCATAATTAACTTAACATTAGAAAATCTATATGAAGATAAGAAAGTAATTTATAGGTATAATGAAATAAATTAATTATATTAATATAAATGCAAAAATCCATTCTCCAGATTCAAGATCCATTCCAAATGATGATAAAAATTTGGAATAAGAGTATCTTATCATCATCAAAAAATCTTTGTTCAGAACAAACAATTAATGTTATTTGTATATATGTGATTTAGTATGTGTTATTTCTAATAAAATAAGTAGAATTGATATATTTTCTTTATCTTTTATGGATAATGTTGCTTTGATAATCAAATTAACAAGACATGAATAAACAAAAGACAAATTCTTAAAAAGAAAAGTAAAATTATATGTAAATATTTGCACATGGTTGATAACATTCCTAAAAATCCTAAAAGAATCAACTAGAATCTACTAGAATTACACAATTTAGCTCAGTGACAGAATAAGCCTTTCTAAATTAAAAATCCAACAACAACAACAACAACAACAAAACTCCAGCAGGTCTCTGTGTCGCAGGCCTGAATCCCTGGTACCAAAAAAAAAAAAAAAAAAAAAAAAAATCTCCTTTGAATATGGCCCATGGTCATGGGAAGGCAGGAATAAATTACTGTTTATGAATCCATTTAAAAAAAAAGTTAGGACACTGTATTAGTTTCCTCTGCTCTAAACTTGGTGATTTAAAACAATAGGAATTGGTTCTTTCACAGTTCTGGAGGCAGGAAGTCTGAAACCAAGGTGTGAGCAAAGCCATGCTCCCTGGGGTCACTAGAGAATAATCTTTCCTTGCCTCTGCATGCTTCTGGTGATGATCAGCAACCCTAGGCATTCCTGGGCAACAAGCTGCATCTGTCCAATTTCTGCCTTCATCAGCATTCTTCCATCTATGTGTGTATGCATCTCAATGTCACTTTTAATAAAGACACAAGTTACTGGATTTAAGATCCACTCTAATCCAGTATGACCTAAAAACTGAACTTGATTTTGTCTGTAAAGACCGTATTTCTAAATGAGCTCACATTCACAGGTTCCTTGTGAATAAGAATTTTGCTGGAACATTATTCAAATCACTACAGAAACACCCCCAATTTGCTTCAATTCCACCTCCTTAATAAAATCTCATGTTTTAACATCTTGCTCCCAATTTCCTTCTAGTCTAATCTTAATTCTTAATATGGATACCAGTTTGTACTATTTACAATGGCCTATACTGTGAGCTCCATATCTGAATGAAAGCCCCTATATTTATCTATTGGGCTAGAAAAATACAACTTTAAGAGATAACTGTCCTGTTCTTTTACCAGTGGGTCTTAACCTTCACAGTACATCAGAATTAGCTGGTGAGATTTTAACAATACAGTTGACTGAGCTCCCAGCCCACACTCCAAGACTCCAATTCAATCAGAAGGCTGGGGGCCGAGCATTTCGATCTAGTGTGCAGCCTGGTTGAAAGTCATTGCTTATAACTTTTTTTGTTTTGTTTTGTTTCACTTTGATTTTTGCCACACTGGGATAAAATCCAGGGGCTCTCACATGAAAGGCAAGTGCTCAACCAGTGAGCCATATCTCCAACTGTGTTTATACCTTTAATTGTGTCTCCATTACACAATGAACAGAAGACTCATTTAGAAAATGTGGTCGATGGGGATTCATAGCAGTAACACAAAATATACATAATACATATAATTAGTGTAGAAAACACTAATGATTATATGCACTGTTATGTATATGTGTACACGTGTATATGTATATATGTATGATATATATGTGGGGGGGGATGTGTGTGTGTGTAGCTCCATGATCCCAAATAGTTGATCACCTACTCTACATGGAAGTTTAATATATCTAAATAATCAGCCAAGATTAAGTGTGGCGTTTAACAAAATTGTGACACACTCTAAAAATTATTGTTAGAGAAAGGAAGAAATCAATGATGGCTTCAGGTTTAGGGAAGGTGTTGTGAATTATGATAGACTATTACAAAAGAAGGGAAGGGGAAAAGGAGTCATGTTAATATTACTGAATAACCACAACTTTTATTTTCAGAATAAAAAATTAGATACTTATTGCTAACTACATAGATACACAGGAAAAATTCCTGCCCTTTAGGCATTCAATACAGTAAAGAAATTGTGTAACACAAAACCAAATTGAAAATGCATTATATTATTATAGAAGTAATAAGTGAGAATATATTGCAATTTAGACTATATATACCTTTGGCCTAGAAATCCCATTCAAATGGAGTTTTATTTTAGGATATTTGCCCAAGAATGTTTCTGTACTAGGAGGGGAAGAAAGAAAAATAATAGAAAAAAAAAAAGGAAAAAAAAGTTCCCACATGGGGGCAGGTCAAGTAAATTATGAAATACTTGTCTACAGAAAGAATAAGGAATATCCATAATATATTCTTTTTTTTTTTTTTTAAAGCAAGTTACAGCATAAAGTATATTGGATGGTGATGTTTTTGTAAGGGAAAATAAGAATAAAGTCTTTTATACATTTTAATTAATTTCATTTGTATCAACATGGAGACTAAAAAATTTAAAACAAGTTGCAAATATTATACATACTGGAGAAATCTGCCTACAGAGAGTGAGAAAATATTTACTTTGTTTTTTAAGTACACATACTTTAATTTTTTTCTATTTGCTAACAACACATATAATCTTTTTTTTTAAATCACAAAGTAAAATAAAATAAGAAAATGCACTATGATAGGTGTTCTCACTGAGACATATGCTATGAATGCAACAATATGTTAAGCAGTTGGGTTTTTATTTTCAAATTGATTGTAATGTTTGTGTAGACACCAATGAAATTTTTAAAAAGCTATTTTATGTCAGTAGAAACAGAGAGATAATATATAATAAAAACACAAAATATTAATTTTCAGGGGATTTTGTACAGGAGAGGGGATTGGAATTGTATTTAAAAATACTGTATAAAATCTTTATTGTAAACTGTTTATTTTTACCCAAGATTGAAATCATATGTTCACTGTTCTTTCTTTTAAAAGCTAACTTTGATTCTTTTTTTTTAAATTTTTTAATTTGTTTTAATTAGTTATACATGACAGTAGAATGTATTTATGCACTTTGATATATCATACATAGATGGGATATAATTTCTTATTTTTCTAAGTGTACATGTTGCAGAATCATATTGGTCATGTAGTCACATATATACATACAATAATAATGTCTGTTTCATTCCACTATCCTTCTTGAGTCTTTTTTTTTTTTTTACCTTAACTAAACCACTAAATTTGCCACTATTATAAACAAAATGTGTTGATGAGTGAAATGCATGAGTTATGTATATAGCTATCAGAGATTTTTCACACACATTATAATTGTCTACCTTTTTCTAGAAAAGCCAGCCATCTCCTCAGCTCTGAGCACCAACAGTGGGCCAATGAGGTTTCACTCACCAGCAATAAGTTAAAGGAGAAGCAGAGAGAAAAAACAGAATAATTATTCTTATTCCCTAAGACAGATTACTTGTCTTTTTAAAGATTTTTTTGCCCCCCCAAAAGTGCCTAATTAATTGCACACCAATTAGTATCTACTTGGCTTTCTTCAAGACATGGCTATTTTATTTTGCAATTACAGCAACATATATGGGAAAGCTCATTTTTCCTCTATAGAATAGCTTTATATTTCATAAAATTTTATAAACTGTTTTAGTTACAGTGTTAAGGTGATAGTAACAAGTTTTTATTAATATGAAGAAATACAATATAATAAGTATAAATTTTTTTCGTGTGTTATAATAATCATACTGTCATGGAAATATATACATAGAGAGCATTCTCTAATTTTTGGACCTTCACAGGTTGATTTGTGTTTTGTTGTTGATGTTGTTTCTCAGTGTTCGTTGTTGATCCACTTCTTAAAAATCTGAAGTTTGCTAGAAGTTCTAAAATTAGAATTAGTTTATGTTAGCACATATTCTTAAAAGACAATACCCACATTTTTAATGGCAGCAATTCCTGAGTTTCAAACAGCAAAATTACATTGATTTCTGAGAAATTCTAGGCAGCAAGTGGAATAGAATATTTCTAGGGAAATAGGAAACTTGCATAAATATGAGCATGGACTCCAAGTTGAAGCTGAAGCCAATTTTATGAACTTAAATTTTGTTCTACAAGGCCATGAACTTACAGTAAAACCAAGGGCTAATTTTAAAGCAATATTGAACCTGTATGTGGAATTGGGTAAAACTGTGCAAGTCTGGGTAAGTCATGCTGAAGTAAGCTGTATTTGCAAGATGGGATAAAAGTACTGTCTATTTTGGAACCTGTTTCAATGGGTGTGCACTCACGAGGTCTAAGTTAAATAAAAAGTGTGCCCAAACTCAATTTGGAGTGAAGCTGTCAGATTTCACAGTTTTCATCACTAGTGGCAAGTATTTCTCAGTTGGATTGGACAACAAAGTTAGCTGTTTTCAGAATTGAACCTCATTAAAATAAATTTAACTTTGGAACAAAAATCCAAATATCTATGTCCAAAACCAGCTTGAATATTAAATGGTTTCATGTATAGAGTATTCATTACATATGTATGTATAAACACATAGATAGATGGATAGATGGATAAATAGATAGGAATATAGAAAGACATGTATATACATATGTGTGTGTATATATATATATGTACATATATATATATATATATACACTTACTAGTTAATTATATTTGAGACAATAAAAGCAAAAAGGTTATGCTGTTTTTTTCTTTTTCTAGTAATGTTGAACACTGGGCCGAGTTTTTTCAAGTTTTCTATCATGAATCATACAATGGCCTTATGAAATAGCTATAATTATATTTTATCTCTAAAACCAAAACCAAAACTCAACCAGGAGAATTTTAGGAACTTTCATAAAGACACATAAAAAGAATTGGGTTGTTAAATGAGGTCCCACAACTCCAGATTCTGTTTCTTCAAGCTTTTCAATAAGTCTTTAATTCTACCCTTTAATTAAGAGAAATGCAATTATGAACTACCAGCATAGGCCAAAAGTATGTATGTTTTTGATCCACTTTAAATTAGGTAGACGTTGGATAGAATACAGAACCAAGTTACAAAAAGAAATAGAAGAGAGTGTACATTAGAAATTCAATTAAGATACTGCATAAAAAGTTAGAAGCAAATGCGGAAAGGGAGGGACCATGTAGAAAAGAAAATTTCAGGTTTGGAAGAAAAGGGCTACAACACTCTGTGGAAAGGGGATAATTTTCTAAAATATATGACTCTTCCAGGTTCAAAGAAAGAGAAATGAAACAAATAAAAAAACAGGCTAACATTACATTCAAATAAAATCCTAGCTATCTTGAATTGAGATTTTATTTAAATCTAGCATGCCAACCTCCATCTATAAAGCAAAAGCAAAAAAAAAAAAAAAAAAAAAAAAAAAAAAGTACAATGTTCCATTTTTCCATTTAATGAAATTGCATTCCATTATGTCACCAAATGGATATCATGAGCCACATACATTTTGCTGAAAAGTAATCTGCACTTATAAAAGGAAAAGCAGATTTTAAAGGTCTTAATAACATTTGCAGATATATTGATTGTTTTTTCAATTAAAGTAAACCCTTGAAATCCAAGATTTTCTTAAAGTATAAGAAAAATAGAATAGATGCCTATTAACAAAATTCCCACATAGATATAACCTCAAATGTTTTAGTAGTGTAGAAAATCTCTTGAACTTAGACCTATCAACTCATAACTTTAAAAAAGCTTGTGAATACTTGGAAGGCAATGAGTTTTCATATGAGAAAGCTCATGGTAACATTTCCCCCAATTCGCTTTTAAATGAATCCAGAATGTTACACTACATTTTAATGGACATATTTTATTTAAAAATACATATAATATTACTTGTTTGAAACTTTTATAAAATATATGAATAATTATTATGATTTTTGGCTGTTTGGATCAATTACATTTCTACAAGTAAAAGATAAACTTCTCATTAAAATAATGAAAAAAATGAATAGAACTTATGAAATAAAGTAATCCATTGGAGAATAAAGTCTAAAACTGTATTTTCCCCCATGTTATTTAACATAATGTTAACATCTGTAAGTTTCTTGGGAACATTCATGTGGAACCATTCTATTCAAGGTGAAAAGGATAATAGATATTTGTCCAGGGAACAAAAAGTTTCAGATGGTATAAAAGAGGAGGAAGGAGGTGGCAGAAATGTATTCAAATACTTGAGAAACTTCTTATGCAGGAGGAGTTAGGCATTTTTCATACAGCTCTAAGATAGTGGTACTCAGTCTTAGTTTCAATAGTAATTAATTTTATCTGTCATTTTTATTGTATTAAGGGATGCCCAGACAGCTGGTAAACCATTATTTCTGGGTGTGCTCAGTAAGGACCAGCTTTCTTAGCTGCTCTCAATGATGCCTTCTTGCTGTGTTCTCACATGGTAGAACAGGTGAAGGAGTTTCTCGAAGACCTCTATTATAATGGCACTACTCTTTCCCATGAGGGCTCCATTTCCATGACACAATCCCCTTTTAGAGACCCCTTCTCCTAATACTATCACCGTGAGGGTAAGGATTATAATATATATGCATTTTATGGGGAAATCTCTAGACTCCACGCCCAGACAATCCCATTTCAAAGGCACTAAGGATTCCCAAGAATTGACATTTTCAAAATAGCAAAAATGATTGTGATTAATATAGTTAACAAAATATACCATAGAAATCCATGGGAGAAGGTGAAAAGCAAAATGTTAACATCCATATGTTAACATCCATATGTGAAAAGCAAAATGTTAACCAATAGTCTCCAGGCCATTTGCTTCCCATCAGAAATCAGTCTAGAAAACATTTTTTTTTTTTCAGGATTAAAAACTTATTCAATTGGGTCTCCTTCTCCTCAATCAGAATCTCCTGTATTCACAGAATGTTGAGACCTACTAAAACATATGTCCTACCATTCATTCTGACCAAACTCTATGGCTTTTAAAATGCTTTTGAAACAGCCTTCACTGGCTTGTAAGTTAGTATCTTTCACACTTGAATTCTTTCATGTTTTTATTTCATAATTCTCAATGTAATATTCTGTGGTTTTTTTAAAAATGCATCTTAGTAACTAAGGACATTTCATGAACTTCCTATTTTACTTAGGTGCTAAGCAAGTAGATAAATCATAGGTTTCCTCCCTCAGTTACCTTGAGTATTAATCCCAGAGACCTGGTCATATGATCAGGGACTAATTTCTCTGGCCCTTAACCATTCCACATCAACTGCTCTTGGCCTCCATATTGCTAATTGTGCAATGGTCCAGTTTCACCTTCATCCTCCTTATCAACAGCAGCCTTTGACATAGTGGGTCATTCCTTCCTCCTTGAAACACTTTATCCCCTTGTTTCTAGGATACCCAATGCTCTGGTTTTACTTCAACATGAAAAGTTTCTACTCTTATATCTCCTCTGGAGCTTCCTTCTCATCTTGCTGCCTTTTCACATTCCAGAGTCCCAGTGCTCAGTCCTTAAAACTTAACTGTTCTCCACATGAACTCTCTCTGATCACCTGCACATGACCATCAGTGAAAAATGAATGCTCCATTTTCAACATATATCCAACATTCCAACACATCCCACTATGTTCACTTCCATTCCCCTCAATTCACTTGGATTATTGCTATAATCTCCTTACTGGTGTTCCTGATTTTACCAGTGCTCTACTAGAGTCTATTTTCAATGTATCAGGAGAAAACATTATAAAATATATTTCATATTAAAACTACACTTGACTAAAGCCAAAGATTTTAGAAGGCCTAACACAATCTAGCTTTTCATGACCACCCTGACGTCACCTTCTGAGTGAAGCCTTTCCACCGTGGTTGTAACTATAATCTGCCTTTCTCTGTTATGTATCACAATCTACCCAATGGGTAACATACTTTTTATTATTTTCTTGTGTATCTCTCCTCACTGGATTGCAAGTTTTATGAGGGCAGGAATTTGTTGTCATGCTTTCCTCACTATGTGCTGTTCACTCTTCCCTGTTATTCACCACAGAATCCTCAGCAACTCGGAGCTCAATAATGTTTGTTGAATAAAAGAATAAATTAAAGACAAAGTAAACATTGATCAGGTAAATATCATTAATGTTCCTGCACACACATCCAAACTTTCTCAAAACCACATTTGGGGCAATTGTTGTTGGTGATGGATTATTGTAGATTATTTAGTTTGTCTTGTTGTAAAGGAGATTCAAGAACAGAAAACAATAATACTATATTACCTTTGAAGTCTTTTCCCTGATTAAAATATATTCCAGATGTAAGAACACATCCTCCTAAAACAGACGTCTTGACTGAGACTACTAATTACCCCCAACAATGCTCATATACACCATGTTGTTTTCCCCTTCTCTATTGTCGTAAATGTTTTCGCTGAACAAACAACCTCCTCCAGAACATCACAGTCCTTAGCATCCAGCCTCCTTTTTTATTTTGATGTGAACCATGTGACTAGTGCCTGGAAAACAGGATATGAGTGTTTGTGCACGAAGGTGTGTGTTTGTGTGAGTTATGTACAAGTAGTTCTTAAAAGAAATGGGCACACCTATCATTTGTTTCCATTTTTCACTGGTTGAAATGAAGGTGTGTGATAAGCTATCTTATTTCAACCACTGGCTAAAGATAACACCTAAGGATAGTAGAGCCACAAGGTGGGATGTTCCTGCCAATTCTATCCAGCCACTGAATTTGCAACTCTATACTGCTACAGAAAAGAAAAATAACATGAAACTCTCTCTTGTTTAAGGCCATGTTTTTATTAAAGCAATCAATCTTGTGTTTTAAATAATATGTGGCATTTTCACAGATAAAATAATCCTTTAAACTCTAAAAGAAATAAAAAAATCCCAATATTAAAGGCGATAAAATTACAGCATTGATGTATTTAGAGGTAAAGGTTAGAAATCAATGTCAACTAGAATTAACAACTTAAAATCTATAAGTACACTTTTACTATTAACAGTCCCTGAGCTAAGATTATATGCCCATTATTCTGTTTAATCTTCACAATAACTTCCAAAGGTAGGTATTCTTATATACATTTTGCAGGTGAAACTGATAAAGCTCAAAGTGATTAGATTTTTTTTTTAAGATAGCACTGCAAGTAAGTGCTGGATTTCAGCGCTCCACTCAATGAGCATTTCTCAAAGCATACTTTCCCACACTCTGTTGTTTAGATTAAGATACATACCCTGCCTACAGAGATCCTTGAGAATTTAAAATGGAAGTTGTTGATTAACCACTTGACAAACTCATCTCTACTCTTTTTGCTCCAGAGTAGAGTTCTGCAGAAGTAATGTGACTCAAAACCCCAAGCAAGGAATGGAATAACTATCAAGTTGAGGTCTAATCCCCAATTTGGACTTGGATTTCCAGAGTAAGATATTCAATCTGTCTGGGCCTTAACCTATTGGTCTAGTTCCTGCTGTAAGACAACTCCAATAACTGAGTCTGCTTACATGAGCTACAAAAGCACTGGCATTAAGTGGAAATTGGTAACCCCAGACAGAATCCCCATTCATTTGAACAGTCTGGAATCAAAAGCAAAATCCAAATCCAAAAAACACATACACAGTCCGGATTCAGTAATTCCACAGATGTGGTTACAAAGTGGATTCAAAATTTTAATGTCTTTTTTCCTGGCTAGGAAAAAAGGAATTCATTCAAAAAATTGAACAGAAACAACAAAGAAAACTAAACTTACAGTCTTGAGGCCTTTACATATATGTGTGCACTTCTCTGCATAGATATAAACATATGCACATATAATCTGGGAAATTCCTTGCACCATATAAACTGCCATCACCCAGGCTGAAATAATCAGTGCAGGATGTGCTCAACTGACTTTAGGTCAGAGATAAGCCCAGTACTTGAGACATTTATCTCTTGAATCTGAATGCCTTCCACATTGGCCAGGGCTCATTTTCAGTTTGCTGAGTACTAATGAAGCACATAAGACCTGATTTTTTAGATACCTGTACCTGCCAACATCTTGGTTTGTCATCAGCTTAGAGGGCCTTAACATCTGGCTACACAAAGAGAAAAATTATTTTGCTTTTAAAACTCTCCAGTCCATCATGATGGCCCCTATATCTAGGCAAACCCTCCCAGGTTATTACTTTTTAAAAAAACTGTTGTACCTGGTTTCTGCTCCCAAGGAGATGTTTCGGGGACAAGCTGAGTAGACAGTTGTAAAGAATAGTAGACACCTGTGATGTTTTTCCCATTCTGTGAATGACTGGATAATTTACATCACCTTCCAAAACCACTTTTAGTCTTTACCCAAAGGGTTTAGAAAATCTTACAGTTTTGTCTTTATCTAATGTATCTAATGCTATTTTATATCATTCCATTTTGGGCACTTTTGAGGTGTTCATATACTACATATCTGTCAGGAAAAAAAATTGTAACTATTTCCTGACTAATCTATGATATGAGTTACTGTATGTGTTACAACTAAATTAAAACCTATTATTAAGAGTAAGCACAATGACTCTCTGAAGATTAATAATGTGTGTAAGAAAGGCTTTCAAGAGCTTTTTTCTCTTTGGGGATTTTATTTTATCTTGCTTTTTTGTATGCATAACTGTAGGAAATGAGAAGTAATTCCATGTGTACTATTGGAATTTTTTAAAGGGTTAAAAAAAAAAAAGAATTTGTAGGAATGTAGAAAGTAGAATACTTAATGAACTTTTTTTTCTTTTTTAGAAAAAAATGGTATTTTGAAAAATGTGTATACACTGTTTAGTCTGTCTATATAATTACTATACACTTGTACTTAATCAAAATTCTGGTGTTTCATTTATTGAGTCCTTGGGTAGTAGTTGTCACCTATGTTATAGCTACTGGTTGACTGAATGTGTCCAATAAACTTAAAAAGTGTAGGTTAGAAATGACATTTTTAAACTTGAGCAGGAAGTTCAAAGTATGGCATGAATTTCCTGCTCATGGGAATTGTATGTTATCTTTTACATTATGCTGATTCTCTCTTTGTAGTCTGTGCCCATAATCCCCAGTGTTCAGACCCATGAAAGGACATAAGAGCAAAGAAATGGACTTCTTTCATTATATTATCCTAAGAAGGCTGAATCAAGATACCCTAAAATTCTTCAAGATGTCTGAACTAAGTTAATTTTTTCCTTTGGCTTAAAATTCCCAAAATAAGGCTACTACACATGGCTGTGCACACCGACCTTGCAATGAAGTCTTTGAGGATGTCTGCTGTGTCAGTGTTGACCATGTCAATGTCAAAGATAAAGGAATAAAAAGCTATATTTTGAATCTAATGTCCTCTTGGCAGGAGTAAATCTCAAGAGTGTTGCCTGTTTATAGCTGTCTGCAGATTTCTACAGGCAAAGCAATTGACCTCTGAGCCAGCTGAGGATACCTGCTCTCAGCAGAGAAAATCTCACAAGGCAATCTCCTAAGTCCCCTTTCCCAAAGCTTGGCAAAGGCATCCGGGGATTTCCAGCAACATCCATAACAACCATTGTAGGACTTTGAAGCAAAAGATATATCTCTTTATTCAATAAATGTTGAATGAATGTATTATGAGACCAAATCTGCACATAAGCCATGTTGTGAATGAAATAACTGGGAGGCATTTTGCTGGATTCCAAAAGCATGAAACTTCTGCCCAGAGTTCACCAAAGCACATCAAGATATGATTTAAAAGAAATCAGTAAAAGTCTGCAAATTAGATAAGAACTATTTATTTTGATCAAATTATTCACAAGATTATGATTCATGCACCCAGTTCTCACACGTCAGCAACTTCTTTGTGGAAGAAGAGATTTATTTCCAAACGCAAGCAGCATGATTTTACTCTATGTACTGATGTAGAGAGTCTTAAACCACAGTGGTCAGTGAAGCTTTGTTTCTTCACAAAGTCATGAACAAGAAAGGCTGCCAGACTTTTAAGGTGCTACATCATACACAAAGTACAAAGAGTTTCATCCAGATTAAATTTTACTTGGCAAAGAAACTACCCCACTTGGAGACCTTTGGATATTCCCAAAGAGATCCACAAAAAAAATAGGAATTTTTTCTTAATGGCATTAGTGAACAGAGAGGAGATGAAAACCAGGAGCTCGCTTCTCTCAGAGACAAGAGCAATTTCTTTCAGTTATTGCCAGTTCTTCTGTAGCCTTCACCTAAATTATAAAAGAAATGCCAATAACCTGAAGTTGATGACACTGGTTGACCAAGGCATTGCTTTAAATTTTTCTGGTTCCTAGTTACAAATCACGCCATGATTTTACCATATTCTTCAGGTTGTGACTTTCTGTATTAAAGGATGGTCTCAGCAACACTCAAGAAAGAGTTTGTACATGTATGGATATGAAATCCTGCTATTAAATGTAATTACATTGCACCAAATAAAAAAACTAAAGGCACAATCATGCTAAATTGCATTCTGAAAAAAAAAAAAAAAGAGTTTTAATGTTTCAACAAATTTGAGATTATTTTTGAATGTCTTGCCTTTCAAGTTGAAAGTTATTTTTAAGAAAAAGGGTAGATACCATTCAATATATTTCACAATGGGCAAACACGAAATACAGATGCAGGTTTATTGGTTTCCTTTTTCCATAATCAAGAATGTCATAAGCTGGGCATGGTGGCACATACCTGTAATCCCAGCACTTGGCAGGCTGAGGCAGGAGGATTGGGAGTTCAAAGCCAGCCTCAGCAATGCAAGGCACTTTAGCAACTCAGTGAGACCCTGTCTCTAATAAAAAATACAAAAAAGGGCTGGGGATGTGACCCAGTGGTCAAGTGCTCCTGAGTCCAATCCCTGGTACCAAAAAAAAAAAAAAAAGTCATAATACATGAACAATACCTGAAAGCAATGTTTTGAATGACAGAGTATGTGAATTTCTTTTTAATTTCTCTTTTCATTGCTTTCTAATTAAGTTATATAATGCCAATAAAGATGGAGACCTACAAGCATAATGTCAGTGCATAGTTTGCTGGCCTCAAACTTTCAATTCTTCTGCCACACCCTCCCGAGTCACTGGGATTACAGGTGTAAAATCACCACACCTGGCTACATGTATTAATTCTTATAAACAGAAATCTATTGTAGAAACTATAACATTTTAACATGATGATCACAGCTATTCAAATTGTAGAGTAGCTTCTCTGGGAACACTGCAATTATTCAGAATTAAGCATACCCCCATAATATGATTTTATATAAAAGCACTTATTTTGAAAAATAATTTTCACTGAAACAAGAAAAGTATATAAAATTGCACGTAGTTCATGGACTTCTAATTAAGAATCTGTGGTCTAAGATGAGCTTTCTTCTATTATCTGATATTTGCAAGTATTTTAAAGCAAAAAGGGCTTAAATTCTCATTTTAACTAAATTCTTCCTTTGTCTTCAGGGGCATAGAATACATCCTCAATAAACCATGGGAACAGAATAATTCTTTTATTTCAATCTGATTTACATCCATATACAGGAAATTCTTGTGTTTTTTATTAATTAAAGTATGATGTTAACTGGATCTTCCCAGAACACTTCTGTAAACTAATAATTGATAATCATGATAACGACTGTGTGGTGCACACAATTTATAAAAGGTCAATGAATCATCAAAACAAGTTGAATTCTGCACAATGTATTTTTAGCTTAGAAACCCTTGTGATTTCAAATACTTCTGGCACTCTCTACCTTCAAGTGCATCAATCAGCAGTGTTCCTTAACCTTTCCTCCTCTAATGCTTTATTTTGGAGAGAGCACCTAGTAACTAGTAACTTATTTATATCCTGATGATGAGGGTTTTACGAAAATTTTGACCATGACAACTAATAAAAAAAACCCTTCTATTGATTTATCTAAAACACTTTTTTGCATCAGTATGTAATTAAAACTACATTTTCCATCAATCATTCTCATCAAGTGAAATACACTCTAATGTTGTCTGTAAAATGTTAATCTATTATATTGTATCAATTCCTGTATCAACCTGTTCAATTTAATTCATCAACCTGTAATGGGCTATAACCTACAGTTTAGGATTAGATACTGTTCTAATCCCAAAAGAATGTGGACTTTTCTTCCCTGAAAGATTAATGAATTCACTTATTCAAATGTATTTCCAGAGTTTATCCTTTGAAAATGAAGACTTATTCTATTTTCTTAAAAATTTGAGATTCTCAACAGGGATGTCCTATTAGCTAGGACTCATTGTATTAAAGACATAAAGAAAATAAAACTGATATAAAAATTATTATCATTGCTAGGTGATTTGTAAATTTATTTCTAATCTTCACAATAAACCTGGAATGTAGGGTGCATATTTTCCATTTTGAATTTGACAAAATCAATGCTCAACCAGGTAAAGTACTTTCTAGATTCCCCAATAAACAACAGAACCAGAATGGGGCTTCAGCTTCCTCTGTCCCCAACACCTCATGTACTCATTGCCCTGGCTTCCCTCTGCTTCCCACTGCTTCCCACATTTCCACATACACTAGGAAACTACTATTTTTATGGGCATTCACAAAAATAAATAAACCACAAGTTAAATAATTAGGATGAGTTTATATATTTATTCATTTGTTTGAGACATTTTTGCTGCAAATTCTGTTAGATACACTGATGAAGCATAGATGAAGAACATGAAGACATTTCCACCAGACTCTTCAAAATATGCAAATTAAATCCCACAATGAAAATGCCAGAAAAGTAACCTGGAAGCATGGAGAACAATTGACTTGTAGATCAATTTGAATTCTGCAGAAATATTTTGACTATGACACACAGTGGAAGGGGTGATATTTCTTCTTAGCTGTTAAAAAATACAAAAGATTACAAAGGATAAAATAAAAAGAACCAAGTTTTTTTCCAGGCTTATTGAAGGAGATAAAGTTTAAAAAGCAGGGGAGTACACTGAGTGCTGGAGTCTTCAACAGTCAACTCAATGTAACAAGGGTAAAAGGCAAAAGAAGGATGAATTGAAATGAATTTGGAAATTTAAGAATCAACCTCATTCTTGAAGAAATTGAATGTTTGTTATATATATTTTTTTATTTTACAAACTTCACTAGAAAAAAGTAGATTGTGACTGTTTTTGCCATAGTTCAGAAATAAAAACAAATACAGTTATATGCAAATGTTTAAATTTAAGTTATTATAGCAAGTGGCTATAAAATATGTAAATACAGATGAATATATGTAATAGTATATATAAACAGGTTTATTGATATTACATTATAGCACTTGATGTGTCAAATGACATTCTATCAAAATGTTTTCCAGACTTTATAGATACCCAGCACTTTATGACTTTATTGCATAACTAGTTTCTATAGCTTGATAGCAATATACAGATATCAGCAGCCTAAAACAACACACTCATTCATATTGGGAAAAATCCTCTAGTCAGAAATTTTAGGTAGAAGTCAAGCAGTCTTTTAATTCAGTATAAGGTCACAAAACTAATTCTCAAATGAAATTATGTCATACTTCAGAGTATCAAGTTTTCTGGTAAGAATTGGGAACCAAGTTGAATGTAGCTGCTTTTATCAAAGTCTTTTCTCTCTCTCTCTCTCTCTCTCTCTCTCTCTCTCTCTCTCTCTCTCTCTCTCCTTTTACTAGAACCAGTCCATTTTCAAATGATACTGACATAGATTAGAACAAAAGTTAAAAGTTTTGTAAAAGTTCATTCTTAAGCATTTTGTATTTTTACCATTTCAAAATGCTCCCATACTTTCCAATGAGTATGCTCAGAGTTAAGCCCAAATTCCAGGTTCAAAGTTGTAACTTCCTTCTATTGCACATTGGAATGTGAAAAATAGCAACAATGTTACCATGTATATAACCATGAAACCATTTTGATTTATAAATAATTCACGAATAAGGTATAAACCTTACAAAATAAAGCATGGTATTATTCAATGAAATTAGACATCCTATCCCTACAGCCTAATATAAGGCACGCTTAAATGGATAAAAGGAAATATACTTAAATGTATAAAAAGAAAAGACCAAGAAAGACAGAGTGATAAAATGTGCTATCACTTTTCTTTATTTTAGCGATATATAATAATGTAATGCTAGGGCGTGCTCCACTATAGAAATGCTTACTATGGTGAAAAACTATGGAATTTGCCAAGTAAGAGTCTCTGTTTTTTTTACACCTGAGATTGTTCTACTGTTTTTTTCTCTTTGCTGCCCTCCTCTGGAATTCTTGTATCACCTGGTTCTCATTTCCAAAGGATATGTTCTTTACATGTATCTATAACTACAACTTGAGTAGAAAGAGAAAAAATCAAACTTTCTATTTTTTTTTCAGTGCATTTAAATCCAATTTCACAGCAGAATTGGGGTGTTGACAATGTAAATTATTGCAAATTATCCCTATGTTTTATCAAATGGCACATTTGTATATTTTGTATAACGTTTAATAACACCTACTGAACAACCTAGCAAGCTGTTCTTTCAGAAAACCTTTTATAAGAATTTTAGTCAACTTTTTATTCTGCTATTATGAGATTATCTTTTACCATCCTTTATTTGATAATCATCTTCCCTTTAATCAGCAAATCAACTTATGTATTGCTCAATGCATTAATTCTTACCATAGGTATAAAAGACATTGAGAAATTTTCAAATCTAAAATTTTTCTATATGCTTTATGATCAATCCAAACATGTTCCTCCATTGAACCCCATTAAACAAGACTTATGTCAGGGATAGACAAATGGAATATGTGTTTCATGCTCTAAAGAAAGAAAATTTGATTCAGCAATAATACCACCCAATTTAATTACCTGATTATATTAGATTCCATTATTACATATCCCTTTTAATATAGCTGCTACAATATTGTACGTCCCTTACATCAGTTCTTCTCAGTGCTTATTGGGCATAACTAATTGAGGATCCTTCTAAAAGTGGATTCTTATCTAAGAAGCACTGACATTCTGCATCTCTAACAAGCTCCTAGGTATTGCTGATGCTGCTGGTCCAAAATGAATACTTTTTTTTTTTTTTTTTTTTTTTTTTGGTACCGGGGATTGAACTCAGGGGCACTCGACCACTGGGCCACATCCCCAGCCCATTTTTGTATTTTATTAGAGACAGGGTCTCACTGAGTTGCTAAGTGCCTCGCCATGGCTGAGGCTGGCTTTGAACTCGCGATCCTCCTGCCTCAGCCTCCCAAGTACTGGGATTACAGGCGTGCGCCACCGCGCCCGGCTCCAAAATGAATACTTTTAATATTGGCCCTAGATCAGTGTAAAATAGAAATATAATGGTAGTTATATATGTAATTAAAATTTTCTAGTATCCACATTCTATAAAAATTAAAAATAAGTGAAATTGATTTTAATCTTATATTTTATAGTTGTATTAACCTGATATGTATCATGTCATTAAAAAGTATAATAATATCATGTTATCATTTATCATATTACATGAAATATATTAAACCAACATCCCCCAGATGTAATTTCAATATGTAATCAATATTAAAAGTTGTTGAGATATTTTACTTCTTCTTTACATCCAAATTATTCAAATCCAATGAATATTGAACATAGCACATCTCAGTTCAGACAAGGTACATTTCAGATGCCCAGTAGCCATGTGTCACTAATGGCCACCATGTTGAACAGAGCATCCCTGGACAGAAACATCAGGTCTTAATTATGAAAGTAAAATAGCCTGTCAACTTCAAGTGTATCCTCTCCATGGCAACACCTGAAAAAATACGCATAGTAAGTCCTATTCAGGACCAGAAGAGGAATTCATCTACTCATATGTGATCTGGTTTTCAAAGGTACCTATAAATAGAAACCATATCCCAGAAACTTCTTTCTGCTAAGCAGAACTACGTGATTCTGAGTTTGTACTGAACCTTGGTTGTCCACAGGAAAATTTAACAGCCCAATGTTGACAAGGACACCAAGTTGTCTTTACCAGTTACTTCTCCAGGTTTCCTAAAATTTTAGAAGGGAACATTCTGAGCCATGGTGGCATCTCTAATCAAGTGCTGAGTTGAATGTAGTGCTCTACCCACAAAAAGTTCTGGGCATTCAAAGAGCTGCTAAAGGCTGAATGGAAGCAAGAGACTAGAAGAAAAGAATGATTACAAATAAAGTCATTTTTTTGTTCTTCCTTGCCAAAAATTACTTTAAAAATCATAGTGCTTCAAGTATACTAATCCAAAAATTTTTATTTTGGTAACTTTTTCCAAAATATGCATATTAAATTGTAACAGCATGCCCACTTCCAAGAATTTAAGCACACACACACACACACACACACACACACACACAGAGGCATGGAAGGATTGAGATGTTGTTGGCAAAAGTCATTTTATTTATTATTTCTAGATAGTTGGAGTTGAGGGTATTTTTAATTTCATACATATACTTCTCTCCTTCACATTAATTTCCTGTTAACATATGCTACATGTTTTTATAAATGAGGAAGAGTTTCCATAAACCCAATACCATTTCCATGTTTATTTATATGCTATTCATCCTTTCCAAATTTACTGCTTTTCAATCCAAGAACAGTTTTCCATTGTTGTGGTCCAACTAAATCTATTAGTTTATTTAAAATATTTTTGCATGCTTCATTTCTCCTATCTCCTAGCACAACTTGTTGAGGATGCTACACATACATGATTTTCTACTCCTAAGCATCTTTAGTGGGTGACTAATCTCTCCCCAGAGCATTTGCACATAGAATCCTGAAGTAAATAACATTAGTACCATTAATATTATGGTCCACATGCTCCATAACTTCCATTATTCCTATTTTATGTTAATTACTCATTGTTTCTAATCAGAGCTTGACTTCAGTTTATTCTTTAAACTACCCTACACTGTCCATGCAATTATGATAGGTTTTCTATCATTACAGGATTCCCCTAGTCTAAGGTTGGGACTTATGATCATACATGTTATATAAATCTTTGTTCCAGAACTCACTTTTGGCTGGTCTTGTGCAAAGGCCATGAGCATATTTTGCACAAGGAGATGCTTCTTCTGAAATATGCCAGTACTGATTTACTCATAAGATTCAAAGCATTCATATTTTCAAAGATAATTTTGGTTCATGTATAGTAAAATCATACATAAAGAAAAATATTTAAAGTATATACAGAAGCAAAGGTAAAAAGAAATCATCGTGAAGGAGGGGGAGGAAGAAGACCAATGGAAAGTGTTTGGGACCCTAAAGTATACCAGATTGTTCTAGCTGACATTCATGAATTATCTCATTTAATTCTACCCCATCTCCTACCCCCTAAGAGTCCTCTCAGCCAGCAGGAATTAACCACTGGTTAATTCAGAGTGCAATCACTCTGGAAAGCAGTATGGAGATTCCTCAGAAAACTTGGAGTGGAACCACCGTTTGACCTAGTTATCCCACTCCTTGGTATATACCCAAAGGACTTCAAATCAGGATACTACAGTGATGTAGCCACATCAATGTTTATAACAGCTGAATTCATCATAATAGCCAACCTATGGCACCAACCAAGCTTTTTAAGGTATAATCAGGTGTATTTGACACAACTCCAACACCTATTTAGCTTTCCTGGGTCTTAACTTTTCTCCTAAAATGTAGATGGAGATAACATCCAATATGCACTATATTAGGTGAATTTAAAAATTAAAAGAAGATGATTTATTAAAAATCAATAATCCAAGAAAGTTTTATGGAGCAGCTATCTTTCAGAATGTCCCTATCCTCGGTGATTAAGCTGTGACCCAAATGCTCAAAGTCACTACTTTCACAGAGCCAGCATTCTAGTGAAGGGAAACAACAAAATAAATAAAGAATTAAAAACATGATGTCGGGTGGTGATAAGTGCTATAAAAAAACATAAAGCAGGGTAAGGATAATGAAGAGCAACTGGCAGCTAGTATACTGGAGTGATCAAGAAGGGCACTTTGGAAAGGTAATGTTTCAGTAGGAAATTGAAGGAAGACATACCCGGGGTCATATGAATATACAAGGGAAAACTTCTGGGGCCAATAGAACAAGCACAAAGGCCCTGTAGTAGAAATGCACACTGGATTCAAGGAATGAAAAGTAGGCTAGTGTAGTTGGAACAGAGTAAGTGAAGAGAAAAGTGGCAGGAAATGAGGTCAGAGAGGTCATGAGATACTCAGCCATGTGGGGCCATGTAGACTATGTTAAAGACAGTGCGTTTTACTCTTGAGTAAAATGTTTTGAGGAAAGGAGAAACAATCTGGTCCATGTTTTTATAAAGGTTTCTGCTGGCTGCTATAAGGGAAATAGATTTAAAAGGCCAGGATGAATGTAGATACAAAGGCAAAGTTCCATAGGATGGCAGGGACCAAGGTGGCAGTGATAGGACAGCGAGAAGCGTCTGCATTTTTAATCTTTTTAAGTGATAACACCATTAGATTTACTAAATTACTGCAAGTAAGGATGACAGAAAAATGTTTTTGATATAAAAACTTTTGACCTAACTAACTAGAGAATAATCCCATTTACTAATATTGGAAAGAATATAGTGTAAGAAGTTTGCGGGGAAAAATCCAAGAACCAAATTTGAACACTTTCAATTTGATATTTAGACACCCAAGTAAACAGTTGTTTGTGTAATTGGCTAAACAATTTGGGCTGGAGACATAAATGTAGATACAGGAAGTAAATAAATGGCACGTAAAGCCATAGGACTGGATGCAATGATTTAGGACTGAGCAAAAGCTCAGGGAAGTTCCAAGAACTAATCCCTGGCATATTTCAGTATTTAAACGTTAAGGAAAAGTAGAATGAGATAGAATAATAAATGAGAGTGAGCAACTTGAATCAAATGCTTCTAATAGGTTGATAACAGGAGAGTTGAGGACTGACCTTTGAATCTGGCAACTTAGAGATCATGGTGAAGTTTACAAGAGTAGTGCAAAGGAGTGTGAGGAAGAATACCCTGATTCTTTTTTTTTTTTTTTTTTTTTTTTTTTTTTTTTAATAATGAAAGAAGAGAAAGTGAGTATAAGGAATCTTTTGGTCGAGTTTTTCTCTTAAGGGAAGCAGAAAAACTGGAGAACCTAGACCAGTAATGTGAGATATGAAAAAAAAGATGACTTAATTTGCAAAAATGTCCCGAATTTTTTCCTTCCCTTCATCAACATCCGTTTTTCATTGTGACTGTGAATGTCTTCTCATCAAGAGAGAGTCTGGGCATGCCATGCAGATTATCAGGCCAGTAAGTGCTCAATAAAAGGAATTCAAGTGGTATTACAATCCTCAGGGACATTATTAATTGTAGATATCATGATTGAAAAGAAGCCTTTCTAGTTGTATTTTAGTCAGCTTTTTTGTTTTTTGTGACTAAAAGACCTGCCCAGAACAATTGAAGAGGAAGAAAAGTTATTTGGGGTCTCAGTCCATGGATGGCTGGGTCCATTCCTTGGGGCCCGAGGTGAGGCTGAACAATATGGCAGAAGATTGTGTCAGAGAGAAGCAGCTCACATGATGATCAGAAAGTAGAGAAAGATCTCTACTTGCCAGATACAAATATATACCCCAAAGGCACACACCCCCAATGACCCACCTCCTCCAGTCACACCCCATCTGCCTTCAGTTACCACTCAATTAATCCATCAGGTGGTTAATTTACTGCTTGGGTAAAGGATTTCATAAGCCAATAATTTCCCCTCTGAACCCTCTCACATCATCTCATACATGAGCTTTTGGGGGACGACTCACATAAAAATTATAACAAATTCTAAAGTCCTTTCTGTAGTAACTCAAGTAGAAACCTCCACTTTTCTTTGTGTATGATATCTTTCTTCATTATCTCCATCGATCCAAACCCATCCATCCTTTAAATACAATTCAGCTTATGAAATTATCTCTCATTTCCCTGCCTGAAGCAATCTCTCAAACCTCCAATGCTCATGACAATTATATCTCTACTTTTTCAAAAGCAACTTAAGACTTGTATTATTTGGGTTCATAGAATCTCTTACTTAATGAATTATGAACTAACTCAACATAGATCTCCTATCTGTTTTGAGTTTTATTTACCTCTAGATGTATCTCAACATAATATGCAATGTATAAATATTAATAAATTTAAAAGCCTACTATGATTAAGCATTAGATTTAATGTACTAGCATAATGAGTTAAGTGGCAGCAAAATTTAAAGGTTGACACAGTCTAAACAATTATTTTAGGTGTGTAACAACTGTCTACTCTTAGACACATGAGAAGCCTACTCACTTGTAGGCTTGTACACATGAAAGGATAGATTAGATAATGTAGAATATTTCTCAGTCATTTCCTGCAAATAATAATCATATCTTGATTTCTGAGTTGGAAAACATTAAGTCCAGCAAATACCCTTTTGCAATTTTTTTTTTTTTTTTAGTTCTTTTTAAGGACAGATGGCTGATCTCATCTCCAATTCCTAAGAGTTCATTTAAATTATCTGAACACTGCACCAGTTGGATGTAGAAAGTTATCTTTGTGGACTCAGCCAATTGCAACATACAAAGGGATACACATACAAAAAAAATACTAAATATAAATATGCAAAGTAGTGAGTACAATGTTCTGTATATTTAAAAAGTCTTCTACTTTTTCTATTTTTGCAATAAATAATACATTCAAAAACATTGAATTATTATAGAAACTGATCTAAAATAATTCTCAAGAGCATCAATATTTATTTTGCTTGATCACATAAGACTCCATGTAAGAATGCCCTCAGTTTAGCTGCATAAACAACAAATCTTCAGGAGAAAGTAAAATTCTGCTTATATATTATCTATTGGATTGATTTAGTGGGACATCACTTGAGGGACGATACATACACACACACACACACACACACACACACACACACACACATATATACACATATGCACTTTCAGAAAGTAATAAGATACAAAGAAAACCATAAAAATAAAATAATAAAATGTTCTCTCCCAAATAAATGTGTCTATACATTCGTAAAAACTTGAAAAGCTCTCCTAGAAGATTATTCACCTATTATTTATCTTACTATATAAAAGTGAAAACCAGCCTTGAAAGATGCCAGATATGCTGTGTGATAAGAAAGGAGTGAACCTATAGGCAAGCTAAAACCGAAAGCATATAATCTGAGCAATAAGACTGTTAAGTCAAAGAAATATTAGCAATACCATAAAATGGGAGCAGGTCACATAAAGACTAGTGAGAATAGTCTCTGAGGAGGAGATGGGCATGAGACAGGAGGATTGAGGCTGCCCAGAGATCTGAACCTTCTTTTGTCTGTTAAAATTGCAATGACTTATTAAATACTAATTTAGGGCTAGATTGACAGTTCAGAGTCTTTAGGAGCCACAGATATAGTGGAATATATATCCATGTAGAAATTTTTTCCAAGAGCTTCTACTAGGCACTCACAGGAAACACTGGTAGCCAGGCACAAGACCTGTGTGCCTCACTCAGCAGCAGGATTGTGCAGAAACTGCTAAAGAGTGGCAGTGGAGCAGGAGTGTCTGCAGAAGCCCCACCATTCCCCAAAAGCTCTGTGAATACAAGGAAATGATAGGATGCCACTAGGGATACAGCAAAACCTCCAGTTTCCTGAACCTCTTGAAACAAAACAAAGACTTTCTGCCACTGTAAAGAGGTAAGAACTATGTCTAAGTCCCATAGCTGGCTTTTGATTTGCCCTGAGACAAAAACTAACTTCCTCTAGGGAGGGACAGGAATTCTTTCACCTCCCAACCCAGACACAGATCTGCTGCAGGTATAGATGTGGCAAAAGTCCCACTGGCATATAGAATCCCACCCTTTTGGTTTTTGCACAGAACTCGTCTGCCACACAGGGAAGGCAGGAAACTTGCTTATACCCAGGATCCCCAACATACACAAGACAGTTTTATTTTTACTAGGAGGAAAAGTAGAAAATTTGCTCATACTCCCCAAGTGCAATGGGAAACAGGCAGGAATGCTGAGAAAGCCCTACTCTAATGGTTCAGGTCTACCAGAGGAGAATGGAACAGGAGAACGAGAGGCCACCCCTCTCATGTGAGAGACCACCACCATAAGCCTTGCAACAAATAACAAGAATCAGAGTTGTCCACTAGGAGTGGTGCAATAGCATGGAGAAGGAACTCTTCAAGATGCAGGTGTGCAAGGCCTGCTAAAGGCTGGTGGAGGAGCAAAAACACAGAAACACATACTGTGACTCAAGCTCCACACTAGCTCAACATAATAGCAAGCCAACACTAGAAAATTTTGATTTGTAAAAGAATGGACCTGACCTCATTATGTACCGAAACTAATGCAAACTGGAAAAGTTAAAACTATAAACACCTTCAGAAGAAAACATAAGTTTAAAATTCAAAAAGTAGAAAAGTAACCCAATGAATATATAAGAATGTCCCCCCAAAAGCACATAAAAAATTCTCATCATCTTTAATCATTGGGAAAATTGCCATTTTTAAAACCCCTAAGAGATACTGCTATACAACCACTAGAAATATCAACATAAAAAGTCTGATTAGACCAAAATTTGGAAAGGATATGCAAAAAAACAGGACTTTCATTTTTTACTAAGAAGAATGCAGGTAGCACAGCCACATTGATAAAACATTTTGGTGTTTTGTTTTGTTCTTGGCAGTCCTGGGGATTGAACACAGGGGTTTGCACATGCTGGGCCAGTGTTTTACCACTGAGCTACAGCCCTCAATTTGGTGGTGTTTTTCTAAAGGTATACATACATTTACTATATGACCCAGAAAGTCCACTCCTAGGTTTTTATCCAAGAGAATTTAAAACATGTTCACAGGTTGACAAAGAAGTGTCAGCTTTAGCCACAAATGCCCCAAACTGTGAACTACCCAAATTTCTATCATCTAGTAAGTAGATTAAACAAATTGTGACTGATCTGTAAATGGAATACTATTCAACAATGGTATGCAACAAAATGGATTATTCTCAAAAGCACTAAGCTGAGAAAAAAACAAACACAAAAGACATACACTGTATGACTCCATTATGTGACATTTTAGAAATATCAGAAAACATATATTGAAGAAAAGATAGCCTCTTCAACAAATGGTGCTGTGAAAACTGGAAATCCATATGCAACAAAATGAAATTAAGTCCTTATCTCTCACCATGCACAAAACTCAACTCAAAGTGGTTCAGGAACCTAGGAATTAAACCAGAGACCCTGCATCTAATAGAAGAAAAAGTAGGCCCAAATCTCCATCATGTTGGATTAGGCCCCAACTTCCTTAATAAGACTCTTAGAGCGCTAGAATTAAAATCAAGAATCAATAAATGGGATGGATTCAAACTAAAAAGCTTCTTCTCGGCAAAAGAAACAATCACTGAGGTCAATAGAGAGCCTACAGAATGGGAGTAAATTTTTATCACTAGCAGATCAGATAGAGCACTAATCTCCAGGATATATAAAGAACTCAAAAATCTTAACACCAAAAAAACAAATAACCCAATCAATAAATGGGCCAAGGAACTGAACAGACACTTCTCAGAAGATGATATATAATCAATCAACAAGTATATGAAAAAATGTTCATCATCTCTAGCAATTAGAGAAATGGAAATCAAAATTGAGATTTAATCTCACTCCAGTCAGAATGGTGGCTATTAAGAATACAAACAACAATAAGTGTTGGCAAAGATGTGGGGGAAAAGGACACACTCTTACATTGCTGGTGGGATTACAAATTGGTGCAACCAATCTGGAAAGCAGTATAGAGATTCCTTGGAAACTGGGAATGGAACCACCATTTGACCTAGCTATCCCACTCCTTGGCCTATTCCCAAAGGACTTAAAAACAGCTTACTACAGGGACACAGCCACATCAATGTTTATAGCAGCACAATTCACAATAGCTAAATTGTGGAACCAACCTAGATACCCTTCAGTAGATAAATGGATAAAGAAAATGAGGTATATATACACAATGGAATATTACTCAGCAATAAAAGAGAATAAAATAATGGCATTTGCAGGTAAATGGATGGAGTTGGAGAATATAATGCTAAGTGAAGTAAACCAATTCCAAAAATCCAAATGCTGAATGTTTTCTCTGATATAAGGATGCTGATTCATAATGGAGGGGGTGGGGGAACATGGGAAGAATAAATGAACTTTAGATAGGGCAAAGGGGAGGGAGGGGAAAGGAGGAGGTATTGGGGTAGGAAAGATGGTGGAATGATATGCAATTGCATCATTGCAATTGCATCATTACCCTAAGTACATGCATGAAAACACAAAAAGTGTGACTCTGTGTACAACCAGAGACATGAAAAATTGTGCTCTATTTGTGTAATATGAATTGAATCACATATTCTGTCATATATAACAAATTAGAATACATTTCTTAAAAAGTATCAGAAGAGAAAACAAAGTGGTTTCTACCGAGTTGGGGCAAGAGAGTGGATTGACTAGAAAGACACATGAATGAAACTTCTGAAGTAAAGAAAACTCCACATCCTAAATGTGGTGGTCAGTACACAGCTGTTTATGTTGTATAAAATCTGGTAAGTGGATATTTTTGCATGTAATATATGTCTAATAAAAGAAGAGGGAAAAAAGGTAAAGCTTTCACTATTGAACTGTGTGCAACCAGAGTTAAGAACCATGGCAATCTTCAGCAATAGGTATGGCAACTGTACCCAAGTAGAAGTTACTAACTGCCCAGCTGCATCTGAAAATTTTTGGTCACAATTTGCCCTCATTGGAGGTGGACCGGGTGCATCCTGACTCTAAAAGTTCTACTCTACTCTACTCAAGGAAGCAGGTGGGTTTTATCTTACATTACTTTTCCCCAAAAGGATTAGTAAAGAAAATTATCACTACAGGATGTGCAATTGCTGAGAAAAACTATAGAAATAGAGTAAATGTTAATAAAAAAAAAATATTGGAGGTTAGTCAGTTCTCAGAAAGAAATAACAAACCAAGTCTGGAAATAAACTTCCTTAGCTTTGTTCTTTTATATTCTCCTGAGTCAAAACAAATTCTACCCAGACTGGTTGGGTACGTGTGTGCACATATGGGTGTGTATGCATGTGTCCTTAAAGGTTCCAACAAAACTGTTTTTTATTATAAGTCTATGCTTTCAATTCCTGTAATATCCCTGAAAATGAAATGACTAGCTGACCCTAAAGAACAGCTTGTTGGTTTTGTTTTCAATTACGAAGAAAAATATCAAGTAGATACGTAAGATCGCCCTTACCTTTATATTGGATGCTGTATACAGAAGGGCTCAGGATGGCAAGTGCAGAGAAAGGAGTTCTGAGCATTCCTGTCCTGGTTCTCCAGTAAGGAAGACGCCTAAGCCTCTTAACTACAAGCATACTCAACATTAGGTGGCTGAGCTCCTATTGGAGTTGGCTCAAGCAGAACTATTATCCAGGCATGTGTTGTGGTGGAATGGAACTGCCAACCGATGCTTAGGTGTCAGGATTTATTATATATGTCACTTATTGGGAGCTCCTTTTTGGTGGTACTTGATGAATTATAAATACCCCTTGCTGTGAAATGCAGATTAGTGCTTGCAGATATTTTTCCACATCCAAGAGTTAATTTCCAGTTCTTCCAAATTTTTCCTCTTTGTTCTATTGCTTTTCTTTTAAAATATCATCTTTTTCTTATTGAATTAATATGAGCTAAAATCCTAAGGTCCTTAAAGAGGCCCCTTCCAGCTCTAATATTCATAGGAATATGAAATAAAACCTATTGAAATGAATGTCTTCATTGAGCCAGTATATGAATCAAAGCATTACAAGAAAATTTTTATAAACTAAGTAAAATTAACTTTCATAATATTTTAAAATTATGAATAAATAAGAAATATAACTTTTATATTATAGTGAAAAAAATATTTATCACCAGGGGGATTTATATAGGTCTGATATTTAATTCAAGCCCTGCAAGCTACTTTTGGTGATTGTAAAAATGTTATGATGTGTTTTAGTCAGCTTTTTAACTGCTGTGACTAATAAAACCATCAAGAAGAATCTTAAGGAGGAAGTTTATTTGGGGGTTCATGGTTTCAGAGGTTTCAGTCCATGGACAGCCAGCTCCATTCACTGGGCTCAAGGTGAGACAGAACATCATGGCAGAAGAGTGTGGCAGGGGGAACTAACTCACATGATTATCAGGAAGTAGAGAGAGAGATAGAGAGAGAGAGACATTCCACTCACCAGATATAAAATATATACCCCAAAGGCAGGCCTGCAATGACCCACCTCCTCCAGCCACACCTACTACCCTTCACTCAATTAATCCCATCAGGGGATTAATTCACTGATTGGCTTAAAGCTCTCATATCCCAATCATTTCTCCTCTAAACCTTCTTGCATTGTCTCACACATGAGCTTCTGAAGGACACCTCACATCCAAACCATAACACAATATCTGTTTGATCTCAAGATGCCTATTTGTTCCTTTTGTTCCTTTTTTTTTTCTCTTTGTTAGACCTAAAGTTAACACAGAATAATTTATAAAAAATTAAAGTATCATTGTGTAAAATCTGGCAAGTGGACATTTTTGCATGTAATATGTGTCTAATAAAAGGAGAGGAAAAAATGTGAAACCTTCAGTATTGAACTCTGTAAAACCATGTCCCCATGTGTAAATAAAAGTCCAAAACTTGGTCTAACATTTCCCTTGATGGCAGTCTAATTAATTGCACCATATTTCTATTGGGTGTCACATGTTACAGCTCAAGATCGAGGCTGACTAATGATTAAAATTGTAAGCAGGGTATATTAGTCAGTTTTTTTGTCACTGTGACCAAAATACCAGGCAAAAACAACTTAAAGGAAGAAAAATGTATTTTGGCCATGAGTTCAGAGGATTCAGCCCATAGTGAGCTGGCTCCGAGATAGAACATTGTGATGGAAGATGGTGGTGGTTGAAAACTTCTCAGCAGAGATAAAGAGAAGACACAGGGCTATGGAGAAGATAAAACCCCAGGACACATCCCCCATTAACCTACTTCCTCCAACTATGTCTCACCTGGCAATAATCCATTCAGCTACCAGTAATCCACTGATGAGGTCAGAACTCTCATCCAGAACCCTCATTGCCCAGAAGCCCCACCTCTGAACATTGCTATACTGGGGTCATGCTTCCACACGAGAGGTTTGGGGATAATATTCCAGATCCAAAGACCATAACACTTGGTAAGTCTGGTACTTGTGAAATCCTGGCAGCAACACTGATTTAAAATAACTGGGCTACTTAAAAGGTTATACACCACTACCATTTATTAATGTGTACATCCATTTCTCCTTAATTATCTTAGCTACTATGTAGTCTTTTTGGGGGGGGAAGTACACATTTAATGATACACTGATATTCAAAACAGTTTTTGACGTTGCCTTATGACCATTTAATTGATGGCCTATAACATCTCAGAACTACGTTTCTATAGTATCACTCACTTATTGTATTCTGATAAATATTCTCTGACTGTCCTGGGAAAATAGAGTCAATAGATGAGATGACAAATACCTGAGTCACCATTTCTCCTATCAATCTTAAACTTTTAGTAGATGTGAGAGTAGATTCTATAATCAGTACAAACACAGAAGAAAGAATTAGGGAAATTCTTTAACAAACATGGAGCAGTTGCAGAACTTCTCTCTGTCGCCATTGCTATAATCAGCTAAATTTTAACTATGATCTGGTCACTAATTTTAACTAAACTATACCTTGGGGGGGAAAGTCTCACAGTCATAATTATTAATCTTATTCCCTACTTCCTCCCCCCACCAAAAAAAAAAAAAATCTCTGAGGTCCCACAAAATACTTCTTGCTTCTCCCTCTGGCTGCCTCTGTGTCTTGATTTCCACCTTCTTTAATATTCAGAAGTATCACAAAAATCTTTACACCAATGTGATCTAAGCATTCTCTCTTTTCCACATAAAAGCATTTAAAGTCCTTAAATTTTATGTTAGATTCTCCCCTGATTCATTGATAAAACAAAATACTTAACCTTTGAAAATCTTGCAGGACAAATGAAGAACAGATCCGTTTCTAGAAAAGAATCTGCTTTTTAAAGAATATTTGAAATTTTCTCAATGACAAATACTATTTGATTATTGGGGTAGAAGGAATAGTCATTAAAATGTGAAAGTAGGTTAATCCACATTGCTTTAGCTCTCAGTATACTAAATTGGTCATGTTCAGTCTGGGTAATGATTACAATTATATGATAACCCAAATTTTCCACCTCAGAGCTGTGTGTTTATCCTAAGGCTGTTTCCGAACAAGAGAATTGCCTCAGGTGACTAGGCCCCTGTGCATGAAATTATTTTCAACAGCCTGAAGCATAACAGTATGTTTCATGTGACAAGTTGAAGAAACATTTCTTATCAGACTGTACAAGAGTCATTCTATTTTTTTTTTTTTTTTACCTCTGTTGCTAATGTAATCTGGCCGATTTGAATTTTTAAAAAATACTTTAATCCTACTTGCTCTGCTTCTTCCAGATACAGTGCCAAATGAATACATCATTGAAGTTGCTCTCCACAGCAGGAACACTTTAACCTTAATGTCATCTATAAAGTTGTGCCTTAGACGTGTACCAGTTCCCCTTGGACTAGTATAAAATTCAAAGAAATATAGAGTTAAAACTTGTCAAAGAACATGAGCTAAATATTACAATGTCTTGTAACTGATTAAAATGGCTTCTTTTTAACTCCAGAATTAGACTTGTTTGATGTTTGACAATTTCAGAAATGTAGGAGCACAGTTTGGAAGAATTTTAACTGTGAAATACATAACACATTTCTTCAATAAGCTCAAAGAATATCTGAATGTAAACAAACCTCTCTAACCTAGAATAATAATGGGGCCAACAGCTGAGATTAACAGAGGCTGTGGATATGTGTGCTGTTCTTTTTGTTATACTTTGTCATCAAGTGCTTTTCCTCACTGACTTTGCAAAAGATGCCAGACAAGTATAATTTGAAAGAATGCAGATAAGTCTCTTAAAATGATTTCAGTTATAGTTAGTGTCAACTAAACTATTTTAATCTAATCAACTTACCATACATTTATTTAAATATATACTAAGGAAATATCTACAAAGGGCGAAACTTGGAAACCTGGTAGTTCTGTTGAACAAAATTTCCCACTAGTGATTTGCCATGCTAGCTCATGATAGTACATATTATAGTTCTAACAGTCAGCTAGAAGGAGAAAAGGCAGGAGAGAAGAAATAACAAAAGGAAAAACATATAAAAATAAATTGGAGATGGAACTCAAATGGAAATTGGTGGCACTGAGATTATTGCTACCTTATAAATTTATAATCACAAATACCAAAATTTGTAAAGCAGATTTACCTGGCATCTTGGATGACCTTCAGATTCCAACCCTGATTTGATTTGTTCATTTCTTTCCTGTTTCTTCCTCTCTCTTCAGTCTCTTTCATTACCCACTATACTACAAAAATTTGGTATAGGTTTTAGAAGTTGTATATGACCAAATGGCATAACAGACTTCTGGTGGAAAGACCTGAGACAAGGAAGTCACCCTGAGCTTATAGAAACATGTGGGCATTCCATCTGGTGAGCATGGGGCCAAGAGACCTCCCTGTTGCCAATGGTTCAAGTGGAAAGATAGTGATACATTAGAATAGAAGATGTGAGACAAGTTTCAACATATCTGACACCTGTACAGGGACCTAAACCTCATGCACTGGATTAATTTTCCATTGCTGTTGCAATAAATGACTACAAATTTAACAGCCTAAACCAATACATACTTATTGTGAAGTGGTGGCATCATAGTAATTTGCCACATCACTGCTTCACATCTTTATTTACTTCATACTCCTTTTTCTGTTTTCCCTCCACCTTGGGCTTTTACCTCCTAAATATTGGCCCTATAACCCCTGCTATGATAGTGCTTGTAATTCTGTAAATCTTGTACAATTAGAGGATGTTGTTTAAAACTGTCTTCCTTTTAACTTTCCTCTTCATAAAGAGGAATTCTTACAGGTTTGTAAGACAACATTTAGCTTATGGGCCAAAATTAATTGGAAAGACCTTGAGAGAATAACTCTCTCCCAGAAATGCAAAATTGAACTGGTCAACACTATTTAGTCTCTGCTTATAGCCAAAATTGAGATGATGTAGAACACAATGTACACTGAACAGCAGAGGAAGTCACCTCCTAAGAGAGAAAAATAAATCAGATTTACAGAGAAGCACAGATCCAAGACCATGAGATCTCAGAGACCGGTGTGCCACAGACAAGTAGAATTAATGCTTTCCTTTGTTTCTGGTGTTTTTCAGTTTTTGTTTTCAGTTCCTTGTGATGAGATACACTTGTATCCTTCACCAGTTTCCTCTACTTGGATTGAGCTATTTCGAAAGGTGGTTCTGCTACTTAATAAAAAGAACTATTCTGGTGACTGTTGCTATAGCACAAACCACCCAAAACCCCAGTGGCACAAAACAACTCTCTATGACTCTGACATTATGGGGGTCAGGAATCTGGGCAGGGAAGTGGGGATCATTTTTTCTGCTTCCTCAGCTGGGATGACTTGAAAGCTAGAAGTGACCACTGGTGGAGGATGTGAGGTATCATTGTTCATTAGTCTGGTGAAAGATGCTGTCTGCTGGCCTGGGCTGAGCAGGATTGATAGCTGGAACATTTAAACATGCTCTTTCTTTGTGGTTCCTCCACATGGGCTCATTGGACTTCCTCACACCATGGCCTGAATATCCCTAAAGGGCAAGGAAGAGCATGACATATTCATGCTAACTTCAAGCGTCACAAAAGACATCACGTAAAACCATGTTCTAAGGATCAACTTACTCATAAAGTTTCACTAAGTTTCCAAGGAAAGGAACATAGACTCCACTGCTCCATGAGGAGTGTCAAGGTCATATAGTAAAAATAATATGTAGAATGTGAGGTCTTATTGAAGCCAGTATAGGAAAATCCAATCTGATGCAGGACTTGTTCCTAAGAGAATAGGTGGGCCGGAGTCAGATTCTGGAAATTTCTGTGTCAAGTAGTAGATTGGAGTCCATCCTGAAGTCAGTGGGAAGCAGTGATTTTTGAACAGAGAAGGGACATGGAAATAGATGACTGAAAGAAATGTGATCAGAGAGAAGAGAGTTGTAGTCTCCTGAGATTATCCTATTTAATCTGGCCAGGATTTTATTGTCCAATGACTAATCTGTTGTGCTTTGAAGACAAATCAGACTGACATCATTATTTTGTTAAATTCATTACCAGTGACGTTGTCATACTCTACAAATTTTGCTTTACTGTAGACCTAAAGACTAATTTAGTCCTGTACTAGACAATGTGAGTAGATAAAGCAAATCGGCATGTACCGAAGTTTATGGAATGGATTTAAAATGTATGCTGTTTTATTCTATTGGGAAAATGGTTTCCATTGCTTATCATAGCACCGACTGCACACAAAGAAAGTGCTATTCACTCACCCCATTTAAACTCTACAATAAAGGGTTTCTACACACAGGAAATTTGGGCTTAAGTGGAAAACTTCTGAACAATACATGACATTCTCACACACCCACACGGTCTGAGAATGATTTCAGGTTTAGAATGAAGCTTAGATGCCAAAAAAAGAAAAGCTGTAAAATAGATTATTAGTAAGAGTCATCACATGAGAGTTCACAATCTTTCACCGGCTGTGGCATCTTTTTGTTTTCCTTTTTGCCAAGAAGCTACATATTTATTTTCCATCCTATGGAAATACACATTTTTACTTATCACAGAATTATCTCAAACATGGCATTCAAAGACTTTTTTAAAAAAACAGAGTGAGATGAATTAAAGATACTATGTAGCATTTTTTAATCCAAAATTTTTCCATTACATTTATTTTACTCATGTCAAAGCTGTATACACAACCTTCAATTTATTAGAAACCTCTCTGCGTACCTAAATCTCCCAATTGCTTTCAGTCTTACTTAAATTTCCCAGATTTTCTTCACATTTTTTTTTCTATTTTTTGCTTAATAAGAGACTATATGGACAGCTTCAGTATTTTTTTCACCCAAATACCTCTTAAAACATTACAAGTAATGATTCTGGAATAAAATAAAGGCTAAATGTGCCATGGACTTTTCTATTCAGTACTTATATAAAAAGAGACCTTATTATTTTATGAAAAGACACTGGTTAAATGAGCTATATGGAAGTAATATTTCATGTCTTGAAACAACTGTTCAGTTTTCAAGAGGATTCCAGTTTTGTGCTCAAAATGTTCTTTTCACTGGGAAATCTGCCATTTCCATAGAACTGATATACACAGCCTTTACATCTGAAGCCAAGGCAGAGAATATTTTCTCTCAGAGCAGGCACACAGGAGAATATTGTTTCGTATTTGTTTCACATGTTTATATATTGTCTTTATCTTCTAAGTGCTTCAAATTTCTTTAAGTCTGAGACACTGTCTGTTCTTTGTGAAGGTGTTAAGAATTTGTTAAACAGCTGGATTTTGTACAGAAGGAACTTGCTGCAATCTGACTATTCATATTTGGGGATGCATCTGCTATCTAAAGATTAAAACTTCCAATATTTTGGACAAAAACTGCAAGTGTACATCAGTTTGATGTGTATACAATCTTTAATAAGCTTATTAGAAGATAAACATGTAATCCTTTGTTAGGTCAGCAAGACTCAGAAAACTTGATTCATCTTGAGTGCACTGTCACTGACACATTTAATTTCACAAAACAGGAAACTAAACTGTGAATGAGAATATCAGCATTTCCTTCTTTTATTACTATTATTGTTAAGAGGCAATCTAGCATGTACTGTATGACCCCAAACTCTACATCATTGCATGAATTTTCCATTTATATTTCTGTATAACCACTATATTTTTTGCAATTTTGTTTTTATTGTGAAAGCAAGCCTGTTTTCATGGTACAAATGTGGTATAATCCATGGAAAAGACTGGGTTCTCCCAACTATTCCCCTCCCTTGCTGCAAAATCTAAGTATAAGCCTCAATTTTCTGAACTGAAATAGGAATGTAATATAACCCCTACTGAAAAGTGTGTGACTTAAGTGAGACCCCCACATATAGAGTGCCAAGCAGTGCTGAGGTGTATAATAGGTATTCAATAAATGGTATCTGTAACTATGATTTGTAAACAATGAAGAGATTTTATTTATTAACAAAGAACTTACAGGTACTTTCTTTCTAGGTGCTAGAACTGTACTCTTGTGGAGTTTATATTTCATTTCAAAGGGCAAGAAAGAAGATGAATAAGTAATCTAACAGGATAGGTTTTCTGTTTTGTTTTGTTTCTTAAAACTGAAGTCTGCAGCAGCAACACAGCAACAAGGTCTGTTTTCTGCCATGGCTGCCTCTCCAGATCTGGCCACAGAACTGCAGCTCCCCTCAGCTCAGACCACAATATTGTCCAACTTTTAAATTTGTAAGGAGGTGCAATATGTGAAACTGTGGAAATAAATCACTCGATTTCATGGAGCAGAAGCAATGTCTTCTCTTAGGCATACCCTGAGGGCTCATGCATGAATCCCACTAAAGGATTAGTCACTGGGACATGCAACAAACTGGAAACAGAGAAGCCAAGCTTCCCAGAATGCCAGAAATGTAAGACAGATGTTTATCTCAGAGGAGCAGAGAGCAGTAAAGACTGGCAGATCCCTGTGTTCTCCGATGAGTCTCTGTTCCTCCAGTGACTGTATGCACCTTCACGCAAACTGCTTTCTTTTCTGTCCAAAGGAGTTGAAAGTGAATGTGTTGTATGTAGTCTAATCATTAATTATTTAATGCTGAGGTTAAATGTCAAATCTGTGTATTTTCGCCATAATACTCATGGCTTGCAAATAGATAACCATATTTGCCCAGATTATGGTATTCACGGGAGACAAATTGGTTTCCCTCCATCATAGCCTTCGGAGCTCAGCAGACACCCCTTAATGGCATCCCTGTATCTCTGGCCACATTTACATATTAAAATGTCCAGTCCCATCCAATTTTATTCAAGGTGGAGTCTGTTTCTACATTCATGTTTCATCTGCTTTCATCAGAGCCAAGGACAGGGTATGAGGGACAGAAGGCAACTAGGTACATTATGCTGTGGTAATGTAACACCTGGGTGGGTTCTTAGAGTCCCTGGCAGGGACAATGCTCTTATTGATGAACTCTTCAGATCTTTCCTCAGCTTTAGTACATCTCCAGCCACTTACCAGTAGGGACCTGTAGGCAGGGTCTTCTAGATGAGCCAAACACTAATAGCATCCTTGCCACACCAAATGTGGGCCCACAGTTCAATCTACTAAAGCCCCCTCTATCTCTGCATGCCTATTTCAGCCAAAAGAAAACATCCGCTTTGAGGCACCATGCTCCTAAATTCATGGAGACACACTTCAGATTGTTCTTTGAGAATCTTCTCACCAAGATTTATCCCAGTATCTGCACAGAGATTGGGCTGTGGGCATCTAAAGCTCACTCCAGCACCTCTGGCAAGGCCTACTTTCTACAAGCACTTCCAATCTCTACAGTTGATTCCTTTAGAGCTTCTCTGACTTGGGCCTGCATAAGACTGGGGAAGAGAAAAATCAAGCTCTTGCTACTCCTAAACTTTCCCTTCAAGTAATCACCTCTTTGATGTCTAGATGCCACGACACGAGACTAAGTCATTCAGGGTCATGCAGGTGAATTTGGGTTGGCATGAAATAACCACACCAAGACAGAGAAAATACCTTTTTCTTGGCATTCTTCAGTGACAGCTCCTCTGCTCCAGCTCCCACAAAGGAGGCAGAAAAAAGAGGAGGAGAACTTTATAAAGACCCTTTTTGTTGAGGGAAAGACACTCGAGAAAGTTCCACCCCAATGAGGAGAGTCAGGTTTCAGGGGATTGAATCTAGCTTCGCTTCATGATATCTTATGGTCAGAAGATTGACATCTTGGGAGGCCACTCCCATCTCATGTTCTGTGTGGGGATCATAGGCAGAACCAGCAAAAAGGACACCAAAGTTGCCAGCCCAGAGAGGCAACATCAGTTCAGTCCACTCATGTACTCATGCTCATAGTTCACACACACACAGTCCATGGCTGGCTTGCCACATCTAGAGATGGATAATAGTTACCAGAGAAGTTCTTCTTCAGTTAATAAGTTCTAGATTCATGTATCTTGAAGTTAGCACATTCCAGAATATAGAAAAATTACCATCTTTTGTTTGAATGTTTCTATTCAAGAATTCATGCGTTTGATTTGTAAATGGAGTCCTTGGCAGGTCATTAAGATTAGATAAGGTCATCAAGATGGGGCCCTCATGATGTCATTAATAGCTTTATATGAAGAGGAAAAAGGAGCTGAGACTGGAGCAGCATGCCGGATCTATCTCAACATAGGTTGCCATCTGCCATCTTATTTTGCAACAAAAAGACCCTTACTCTGAGCAGGTGCCAGCACCATGTTCTTGAACTTCTCAGCTTCCAGACCAATAAGCCAATGTAAACCTCTTTCCTTTATGAATTATACAGCCTTAGGTATTTTGTTATAGCAACAGGAAATGGACTAGGACACATCTATTATTCTGAATCTAAAGCTTAGCTAAATTCCAAGACAGCAGGAAAATTCCATCATGTATCCTGTTATATATTATTATGTTTATTTGAATGATGATCTAAATTGAAACACCAATCATGAATTCTCAAACTGGAATTCAGCTACATCAAAGTGCCAGACATACTTGTGATTTCTTTCCTTTTAAAAGGAATTTGTCTGAATAAAAATCTGCTTGTACTCTACTTCTCTTCTTAGCATTGGGTTTCCATTTTCTTGTGGCATTTCTTTTTTTGCAACAACAGACTTTTATCATCAAGAAAGAGACAGAGAAGCGGAGGCCCAAGAGGGTAAAGTAGAAGGAAAAGGAGAGAATGTTTATAAATGAGAGATCCAAAATGTTTAAATGACAATTTTAGCCTACTTTTCTGAATTCTACGTTTGACTTTTCCCCCAAAGAAAATAAAATAGCAACTGATATACGATGCTTCCTTCTTTTGGTGACATGACCTACATCTTTCAATAGATATGTGCTTATAAAATATTTTGAGAAGAACATATATGAATTTTTCCTAAATTGTATCATAAATAATCTTCTCAGAAGCTATATCATTCTATTTTGAGTATGAAAGTTTGCTTCCAGCTAAACCTCAAGGGTCTTTGAAATGCACATACTGGCTGGCTGCTGACTGGTTGGATGAAGGACCTCAGGCACCTACTTGCAAGAGTTAATAAGCCTAAGGGCAAGGGAACATTTAAAGATTTGTGCTAGGTCCCTAGAGACTCCCAGAATACATAAAACTGAAAGATTAAAAAGAATCAATGTCCTATTCCAACCCTACTGACTGATGTCCATGAGTTTCTTAAGGTTTTCCAAGGCAGTTTGCAGTTTTCTTAATTCTACTAACCTTGAATCAGAAAACTCCATATTTGCTTTCTTCTTCTAACACACTTATTCTTTTACATATGAGTTGGAGAGGTAATAAATATTGTTTCCTTATCTTGAACTATCTTATGTTCCATAGATAACTGAGCATATTCAAAAAACAGAAGAATTTTTATGTACTTAATTATATGAGATATGACAATAGCATATGAACACATCTACTCTATTAACACCCTGTGCTGTGCACAATTATTTTGCACTTTTATGAACTTGACGTTAAATAATGAAAACTGAAACTGTTATCCACACATAAGTGTCCCCATTTATTTTAATCAAAGAAAGTGTCACATTGATTACAGGACTTAAGAACTAATTCCACATCAAAGAACAAAAACCTCTATGTTGGAGAAAGGTGTGAGTAATCTAAATGTCCTTACACTATACCAAATATGAAGTAAAATACCTTAAATGAGTTAATATTAAAAAGCACTACCTGCTTATGGTGTGAAACCAAGAAAACAGACAGGCAGCTTTCCAGCAAGTGAGATACTGGAAATCTTCAGGGACTCTATAAGCCCACAAGGTAGAACATCTACTGCCTCAGATCCATACAGTTAGATGGGTAGACATACAAACAACATGAAAAAGCAAGGCAAAAAAAATCACCCCACACAAACCAAGATACTGTAATAACAGAATCCATTAACATCACAGTGGAAGAAATCTCAGAGAAGGAGTTTTGAATATCATAATTAAACTGGTGTGCAAAGTAAAGGATGGTATAAGGAGTGACATCATAGATAAAATACAGGAAGTGAAAGAAAACTTCAACAGAGATAGATATTCAGAAAAAAAATACAAGCAGAAATCCTCAAAATAAGGGAATCAATAAATGAAATTAAAATTCAGTTGGAAGCATTACCAACAGACTAGACCACTTGGAAGACAGAGTTTCAGGCAATGAAGACCAAATACATAATATTAAAAACAAAATTGACCATGGAGAAAAAAAAATGTTAAGAGAGCATGAACAGAACTTCCAAGAAATATGGGATAACATGAAAACACCAAATTTAAGATTTATTGGGATAGATAAAGGCTTGGAGACAAAAACCAAAGAAAGGCATAATCTTTTCTATGAAATTAGAAAACTTACCAAATCTAAATAATTAAATGTAAAATCAGATATAGGAACCCCAAATATACAAAATCACAACAGATCCACACCAAGTCATGTTATTATGAAAATACCCAACATATAGAATAAGGATAGGATTTTAAAGCCTGTCAGAGAACAATGACAGGTAACATTTAGAGAAAAACTAAACCAGATATCAGCTGATCTCTCAAACCAGACCCACAAAGCTAGGAGGTCTTGAAATAATATACATCAAGATCTAGAAGAAAATGGATGCCAACCAAAAAGATCATAACCAGAAAAATTAATCTTCAGAATTGATGATGAAATAAAAACCTTCCATGATAAACAAAAGTTAAAAGAATTCACAACTAGAAAGCCTGCTCTATTAAACATATTAGTAAAATATTTCATGAAGAAGAAATGAAAAACAAAGGTGAAAATCAGAAAAGGGAAGAACTTTACTAAAAGAACAGTGAATGGAGAAACTAATTCAAATTAGCAACTAGAAATAAATTAAAATGACAGGGAATAAAAATCATATCTCAATAATAACATTGAAGTAAAGGGACTAACTTCATCAATCAAAAGACATAAACTGACAGATTGGATTAAAAGACAAGACCCAACAATATGCTTTCTCCAAGATACTCACCTCATAAGCAAAGACATCCACAGACTAAAGGTGAAAAAATGGGGAAAAAGAGATATCATTTACATAGATGTCATAAATAAGCAGGGTTTTCTAGCCTGATATCAGATAAAGTGGACCTTAAGCCAAAATTCATCAGAAGAGATAAAGAAGGACATTTCATACTACTTAAGGGAATTTTAAATCAATAAGACATAGCAATCATTAACATTTATGCCCCATATAATGGAGCATCTATGTACATCCAACAAAACCTTCTCTAATTCAAGAAGCAAATAGACCAAAACACAATAACATGGATGACTTTAACATACTTCCTTCCCTACTGGATATATCCTTCAAACAAAAACTAAATAAAGAAATACAGAACTAAAAATATAATTAAAAATTTAGACTTAACAAACATATATAGAATATTTCATCCACCAATGACTGAATACACTTTTTTTCTCAGCAGCAAATGGATCCTTCTCTAAAATAGACTGTATCTTATGTCACAAATCAACTCTTAGCAAATGTAAAAAAAGTATAGATACTGCCTTGTATCCTATCAGATCATAATGGAATGAAATTAGAAATCAACAATAAAATAAAAAATAAAACCTACTCTAACACCTGGAGATGAAATAATACACTATTGAGTGACAAAAGGATAGCAGAAGACATCAAGGATGAAATAAATAAAAAAAAATACTTAGAGGTAAGTGAGAATTGTGATACAACTTATCAAAATCTCCAGGACATTATGAAGGCAGTTCTAAGAAGAAAGTTCATTGCACTGAGCACATTCATTCAAAGAACAGAAAGTTAACAAATAAATAACCTAACATCTACATCTCAAAGTCCTAGAAAAAGAACAAATCAACACCAAAAGCAATAGAAGACAGGACATGATTAAAATCAGAGCTGAAATCAATGGAATTAAAACAAACAATTAAAAAAAAATAGATAAAACAAAAATTTGGTTCTTTGAAAAAATAAATAAAATTGATAAACCCTTAGCCAAGATTACAAAGAGAAAAAGAGAAAACTCAAGCCACCAAAATTCATGATGAAAAGGAAATATCGCCATGGAAACTATTGAAATACAGACAATAATCTGAAACTACTTTGAAAATCTATACTCCAATGAAATAGAAAATCATGAAGACATCAACAAATATCTTTAGATATATGACCTTCCCAAATTGAAACAGGACAAAGAAAATTTAAATAAATTAATTTCATGCAATAAATTCAAGCTGTTATCAAAAACCTACCAACAAAGGAAAGCTCAGGACCAGATGGATTCTCAGCCAAGTTCTACAAAACCTTCACAGAAGAACACAAATACTCTTCAAATTATTCCATGAAACAGAAAAAGATGGAACCCTTTCAAACTCATTCTATAAAGCTAGTATCACCTAATACCAAAATCAGAAAAAGACATATCAAGGAAAGAAAACTTTGGACCAATATACCTGATGGACATAGATGCAAAAATTCTTAATAAAATACTAGCAAATCATATACAAAATCATATTAAAAATATTGTACACCATGATCCAGTAGGGTTCATCTCAGGGATGTAAGGTTGGTACAACATACAGAAATCAATAAATGTAATTCATCACATCAATAGACTTAAAGACAAGAATCGTATGATTACCTCAATAGACATGTCAAATGCAGAAAAAAAAACATTTGACAAAATTCAGCATCCATTCATGTTCTGAAAACTAGAAAAACTACAGATATTAGGAACATACCGCAACTTTCTAATAGCTATATATGCTAAATCCAAGGCAAACATCATTCTAATGGAGAAAAATTGAAAGCATTCCCTCTAAAAACTTGAACAAGACAGGGATGCCCTCTTTCACCACTCCTGTTCAACAAAGACCCTGAAACTGCAGCCAGAGCAATTAGACAAAAGAAAAAAATTAAAGGGATACAAATAAGAAAAAAGAGCTCAAATTATCCCTATTTGCCAACATGATTCTATATTCAGAAGATCCAAGAAAATCCACCAGAAAGCCTCTTGAACTCACAAAATATTCAGCAAAGTAGGAAGATATAAAATTTACACCCCAAAATCAATTGTGTTCCTATACACCTATGCTGAATCAGCTGAAAGAGAAATCAGGAAAACTATCCCATTCACAATAGCCAAAAAAAAAAAAAAAAAAAAAAGTTGGGAATCAATCTAACAAAAGAGGTGAGAGGCCTCTACAATGAGAATTGCAGAACACTAAAGAAAACAGTTGAAGAAAACTTCAGAAAATAGAAAGATCTCACATGTTCTTGGATAGGCAGAATTAATTTTGTCAAAATGTCCATACTACCAAAAGCATTATACAGATTTAATGCAATTCCTATTAAACTTCCAATGACGTTCTTCATAGAAATAGAAAAAGCAGTCAGGAAATTCACTTAGAAAAATCAGAGGCTCAGAATATCCAAAACAATCCTCAGAAAGAAAAGTGGTTTAGGAGGCATCACAATACCAAACCTTAAATTATACTACAGAGCCATACTAACAAAAACAGCATGGTATTGGCACCAAAGCATATAAGAAGACCAATGGTACAGAAAAGAATACATAGAGACAAACCTACATAAATACAGATAAATACAGTTATCTCATGCTAGACAAAAGCACCATAAATATACTGTTATGGTTTGATTGTGAGGTGTCCCCTAAAAGCTCATGTGTGAGATAATGCAAGAAGGTTTAGAGGAGAAATGATTGGGTGATAGGCTTAACCTAATCAGTTAATTTATCCCTGATGGGATTAACCGAGTAGTAACTGGAGGCAGGTGGGGATGTGGTTGGAGGAATTAGTTTATTAGCAGCATAATTATGGGGTATATATTTGTATCTGGCTAGTGGAGACCTCTCTCTCTCTCTCTCTCTCCCTCTCCCTCTCCCTCTTTCTCTCCCTCTCCCTCTCCTTCTCCCTCTCTCTCCTTCCTGATCATCACATAAGCTGGTTCCTTCTGCCACACTCTTCTGCCATGATTTTCAGCCTCAACTTGAACCCTGAGAAATGGAGCTGGCCTTCTATGGACTAAGACCTCTGAAACCATGATCCCTCAAATAAACCTTTTCTTCTCTACAATTGAGCTGGTCGGGTCCTTTAGTCAAAGCAGTGAAAAATCTGACTCTTCAACAAATGGTGCTGGGAAAACTGGAAATCTATATGTAATGAAATGAAATTAGACCCTTATCTCTCACCCTACACAAAACAAAAGTGTATCAAAGACCTAGGCATTAGACTAGAGACCTTCCACTTGCTAGAAGAAAAATTAGGCCCAAACCTCCATCATGGAGGCTCAGGAACCAACTTCCTCAATTAGACTCTTAAAGCACAAGAATTAAAATCAAGAATCAATAAATGAGATGCTAGCAACTAAAACACTTCTTCACAGCAAAGGAAAAAATTAAGACCATAAAGAGAGAGCCTACAGAATGGGAGAAAATCTTTGCTCCCTGCCCCTCAGAGTATTAATCTCCAGGATACATAGAGAACTCAAAATACTTCACAGCAAATAATAATAATAATAATAATAATAATAATAATAATTAACAACAACCCAATCAATAAATGGGCAAATGAACTGAACAGGTACTTCACAGAAGAAAAACTATGAATGCACAACAAATATATGAAAAAATGTTCAACATCACTAGTAATTAGAGAAATGAAAGTTAAAACTACACTGAAATTTTCATCTCACTCCAGTCAGAATTGTAATTATCAAGAATACAAGTAACAATAAGTATTGGTGAGGATGTGGGGGGTACTAGAATTTTGTGCAACCATTCTGGAAAGCAGTATGGAGAGTCCTCAGAAAACTTAGAATGGAATAATGACCATCTGACCCAGCCATCCCACTCCTTGATATTTAAAATCAGCATACTACAGTGACACAGCCACATCAATGTTTAAGGCAGCTCAATTCATATAATAGCCATGCTACTGAACCTACCTAGGTGCCCTTAAATAGATGAATGAATAAAGACTATCACTCAGCCATTAAAAAGAATGAAATTATGGCTTTTGCCAGTAAATGGATGGAACTGGAGAATATCATGCTAAGTGAAATAAGCCAAAAACCAAAGGCTGAATGTTTCTGTTATATGTGGATGCCAACCCACAACAAAGGAGTATAGGAAGGGGAAGAATAAATGTTCATTGTATTAAACAAAGGGGAATGAAGGGAAGGGAGAGAAGATAGGAATGAGAAAGACGGTAGAATAAATCAGACATAACTTTCCTTTGCTCACATAAGAATATGTGACCATCATAACCCCACATTATGTACAACCACAAGAATGGGATCCTAATTAGAATGGGTTGTATTCCATGTATGTATAATACGTCAAAATATACTCTACTGCCATGTGTATCTAAAAGCAACAGCCAAGAAAAATAAAGGAAGGAAGGAAGGAAGGAAGGAAGGAAGGAAGGAAGGAAGGAAGGAAGGAAGGAAGGAAGAAAGAAAGAAAAAGAAACAGTTCAATAAGACAACAGGTATCATGAATTCATAAATACTTATTAAAATTATGTACCATGCTAACCACTTCACATCATCACCTTTAATTTTCATAAAACTTACTGTGTTACCTTACAACTGGAAAGGCTGGGTCTGAGTCTGGCAGTGTAACTTATCCCAAATCAACATAGTTTAGAAAGTAAAGACCTGAGATTTTGAGATATGTCTGTCTATACTGTTCTATATTGAGCTACACTCTAAATGCTACTCTGGTAGGAGAAGCACACAGAAAAATATAACAATGACTTCCATGACCAAGGACAGGTTCTCAGAGTAGCCAAAGTTAAAACTGGAAACTGAAGGATGAATGGAAATTAGCTAATTGAAGAGGAGGCCATGTGCTCTAGATAAAGAGAACACCATAAGCAAAGATATGAGAATGAGATGGTCATGGCTGAGGAATGCAAGACCTGCAGTACTGCTAGAAAACAGGGAGGGGAAGTGCTATGGAAGAGAAAGCTACAGGAGAAACCCTGTTGGAGATCATGCCATTAGTTATTCCTTTTATAACCAAATGGTATTTCACCACATGGATGTACAGCTGTTGGTGAGCATTTGGGTTATTTCCAGTTTACAAATGAAATCCACTATGAATATTTGCATAATCATCTGTCATTGTATGAATGTAGGCTTTTATTTCTCATGGGTAGATACCTAGAAATGCAAGGCTACCTCTTATGTTAGTGTATGTTTAAATTTATAAAAAATTGACAAATTGATTCCCAAAGTGTTTGTTTCAAATCAGATGTGCATTGAGGGTTATGTTTCCTCCATACCCAACACTTGGGATGACCTATCTTTTTAATGTTAGGCCTTCTAATAGGTATGGGTGATATCTTTTTACATTCCTAATCTGTTCTCCTAATAATATTGTACATCTTTTATCTAGTTGCCCATCCATACATAGTCTTTGGTGAAGTGTCTTTTCAAATAACATGTCCATTTTAATTGGGTTGTTTGCTTTCTTATTGAGTTTTGAGAGTTTTTTTTATATATGATGGACTTGAATTCCTAATAAAATATATGATTTGCAAATATTTTCCCCTAATCTGTTAATTTTCTTTCTCCTAATATCATATATGAAAGAGCAGAAGTTTGTAATTTTGATAAAATCTAATTTGTCAATATTTTATTTTGTGAATCTTATTTCTAGTATCATATTTAAAAATTCTTTGCCTAAACTCAAGATCACAAAAGTTTTCTTCTGAGTTGTATATTAAAATCTTATATTTGGGGGTTTACATGAGTCTATGAAACATTTTAGATTAATTTTTATATTACATGGAAATGCAAAGGACCAAGAAATATTTAAAACAACTTTGAAAAAGCAGGAAAACAAAATAGGCTGCTATCAGAGCTCAAGACTTACTATGCAGATGCAACTATCAAGAGTGTGTGCTATTCGTTTAAAGAGACAAAAGTGTTGATGCAAAAGAAAGAAGAGTTCAGAAAAGACACACTTTCACATGGTCAGTTGATTTTCTAAAAAGGTACATAGGAAATTCAGTGGAAAATCATTTCAATAAATCATGCCAGGACATTTGACTATGAATATGCAAACATTAATAAGCCAATTTTGATCCATACCTCACACCATCCAAAACTGGTTATAATTGTTGTTTAGTTAATAAAATGTGACTAACAGAATATTTATCAATAAGAGAGAGAAATTAGTACTGCAAATATATATTAAAAATAATATTAAACCTATATAGGGGCAAAAATATCAGAAGGGGCAAAGTTTCACAGAAAATAAAAGCATCATATATATGGCACATAGATAATTTAAATTAACAACAAAAAAGAGATAAAGAAAGAAAAGCCTTTAAATTAGATCAAAGAGCATTCTAAAAGGAAATGTCATCATTTTAGAAAAGAACACTTTCTCATTCCAGTTGTTTTTAAGCTTATTTTTAGTCAAGGAACTCTTTATACAAGGGGAATCTTAAGCCAAACTAAAACAAATACCTCTGGTTGAAGTTAAAGAGCCAAAACCCACATTAGCTTGCACTCCCCACCACTGTCTTTCTAGACATGCACATGAACATCCATCACTGAAGCCCTAGAATACTTTAGGGGGACCTGGGTTTGAATGCACTAGGTATTTTATGTGAATGTGGCACAATTTCTTTAGAAAATAGAAGCTGAATTGTGGGTCATCAGTATACATATTTTCAACTTTACTCCATATATTAGCTTCCCAGGCCTGCCATAAGGAAATCCTCAACTGTGTGGCTTAAGCAACAGAAATTACATTGTCTTTTAGTTGGGGAGGCTAGAAATCCAAAATGGCAGAAGTGTTCTACCAACACACATTCCAGAGCAGGATACTTTCACTCCCCTTTCTGCTTCTAGTAACCCCTGACATCCCTGCCTCCATCCTCACAAGGCATTCTTCTTGTGTCTCTGTCTTCACCTGTCCATCTTCTTATGAAGACATGGGTCCTACTCAATTGGTAGCCCACCCTACTCAAGTACCAACATCATCTTAACTAATTACATCTACAATAATCTTTTGGCACTGAGAGGGGTGTGGTTAGAATTTAATATATGTAATTTGGAGTTGACACAATTCAACCTGTAACACTAGATAATTCCAAATTTTTCTTTAAATTGGTTCTATCAATGTTTACTTCCAGTAGCAATGTATTAAAACTTGCTTTTTTTTTTAACATAGTAAACATTATTAGATTTTTTTCCTCCAATTTGATGGCTGCAAAATTGCACTAATCTATTGTATTCTCCTGATTACCAATGAAAATTTAAATCTTCATAAGTATATATGAACATATGTATACATATGAATGTATATAAACAACATATATGAAGATGTATATTGAATATCTTCATTATATATACATATACATAAGTTATATGTGATACATATGCTATATGTCCATATGTATGTGTATATAAACAAATATATATAATAGGCATTCTAGTTTTTTCATTTGTGAATTGCTTGTTTATGTTCTTTGTCATTTCTTCTTTTGGATTGTCACTTTTTATTGACCTGGAAGAAGTGTTTATAGTTTTCACATACTCGTGGTGGTTACTATATTTTACACACTTAACAATTAAAACTTAATTTTTAATGCAATTGACTATTACCTAAAAACAGACTATTATCTAAACATAGAGGAGGTCCCATCTATGGAAGGAACATGGGAATTAGATTGGTCAAACAATCTGATGTTTTCCCCTTAGACACACACACATGCACACAGTCATACAAACATTCATACACTCCTGAACTACTCATATTCACAGGGTGAAATTTCTGCTTCTAGACAAAGCTTCATGTGAGGCTATGTCCCTGAATGGAGAAGTCACAGGGAATTTCCTTGACTTAGAATAAGTTAAATAGGACAAGCAAGGCAAACATCATTAACTACCTTCAAACAATTTCCTTGCTCTTCACACAAAACATTACAGTAGAACTAATGAAAATAACACAAGTGTCAACATGCTGGAAATAACAAATATTTAAAGGAAGGAAGGGAGCCATTTCAAGGAACCACCTGGAGGAAGCCACCAATAGGAAATCTGAAATTTGACAATGAATAAATGCAAGCTTACCTTTCGATTTTATTCTTTTATACATTTCTAGGACTATAATTAGAAGAGGGAACACAAATATCTAAGACTAAAGGGTAGTTGTCTTCACTTTATGCTCAGAAGGATTTTGTAAGTAATGATTTTAAAGTATAATTTGTCCAGTCATAAAAGATTATGTGTACTGCATGTATTTAGATATGAAACTGAGAAAATACATGCAAAGTCACACTACCTAATGTCAAATGCATTTTTTTTTTTTTTATAAAACATATATTGCTGCCAGGCATGGTGGCACCTGCCTGTAATCCCAGGAGCTCAACAGACTGAGGCAGGAGGATTGTGAGTTCAAAGCCAGCCTCAGCAAAAGTGAGGTGCTAAGCAACTCAGTGAGATCTTGTCTCTAAATAAAATATAAAATAGGGCTGGGGCTGGGTTGGGTTGTGGCTCAGCAGTAGAGTGCTTACCTAGCACATGCGAGGCCCTGGGTTTGATCCTCAGCATCACATAAAAATAAATAAATAAAATAAATGTATTGTGTCCAACTACAACTAAAAAATAAATATTAATAAAGATAAATAAATAAATAGGGCTGGGGATGTGGCTCAGTGGTTGAGTGCCCCTAAATCCAATCCCTAGTATCCCCCCACCAACAACAAAAAAAAAATGTTGCTTTTATCTGCTTCTTTAGTAGGCCCCTATATTATTCATGATATCTTAGGCCATGCCACAGTAACAATTTAACTCATACCTATATGTCTTAATATAATAAAGGCACATTTCTCATTAACTCTGAATGTTTGAAGATATTGTGCTCTACTCCCATACTCTCCAGCTGTTGGAAACTCTACTATGGAAAATTTGGTTTCAAAAGAGTGGGAATACTAGAAAATCACAGTTGCATGTCTGCTCACATTTCCTAGAAACAAACAAGTCAATGTCACACAAAGTTGCAAGGAACCTGGGAAGGGTAGTCTGCCTCATGCTCCAAAGAAAAGAGAATTGGATATTGGTATTGAAATGTCTACCAGAGCTAACATGTTTTATTTTCTTTTTATTTTGGAGCAATGGTGTTTTCTCTTGGTAATAATTTCTAAGGAATTTGGCCTTATACTATTTCATCCTATTCAATCCATACTTGTCTCAGAATCACTGAGAATTTCCATGTATACTGTTATGTTGGCACTTTTTAATCTAAGCATATTACTTACTAAATCCTTTCTGGAAAGTATCAGTTTAATATATCAGGGATTAAGCTGACAGATGTGGGCTAAAAGCCATCCTGGAAGGTAGTGGGCTGGGGGCCCTTCATGTCCATAACTCTCTGCAGTCACTTCATAGAATTTCCAGTCCCAGTGTTCCAAAACTGGAGTCTCTAAGCTGTGGAATAGAAAATAATGCATTTCAGTTTACTCCTAATCTGAATTCTATTCATCCTGCATTAATGTGGACATTTGCATTTAGTTCTACTTTTCAACAAACATATAGTCCTTTCTCCTTTCCTTATAAAGAAGCAATTAAATAGTCACAAGGAAAATTTAAATCACTCAAATAATACAAGGAGTAAGTAGTACCTTTCAGAGGAAAAGAAGCTAAACCAAAATCAAATTTTTTTAAAAAATCTTACTTTTGATCTGTTCTGCAAATTTTGATAATTTTGTTTTTCCTTCTGTAACTGGGGAGGTCTGACAGAAGTTCAGACCATTATCACTGGACACAGTAATCATTGTTCACAACCCAACCTAACATTGCAAGAGATATTGCATTTTAATTTCAATCCCTGTTTTTGATACACTCTTTCCATTTGAGAGTATTAGATAATGCACTTACATGCTTTGTCACCTAACGTTTTTAAATATTCATAGTTCAACTAATTGTAATTGATTTCATAGCCCAATTCTAATGTCAGCTCTCCCACATCAGTGAAATCAATAACAGTAATTTTATGTTCCTCCTGTCAATTCATAGCCCTTTTTTCAACTAACCTCTCTAATAAAGAATTCATTAGTTTTTAAAATAATTGCATGCTTGTTTTTCTAACTGAAGTGATTTTTAATTACTTGAAAGCAGAAAAGTATCTTTTATTTCATTCTACTAAAAATATGTTGCTTTCCCACAGCTGCTTTAACAAATTACCATGAACTTGGGTTCTTAAACTGACAGAAATTTATTCTCTCCAAGATCTGGAGACCAGAAGTCTGAAATCAGTCCACTGAACTGAAATCAAGTGCCAGCAGAACCGCACCCTCTTGGAGACTACAGTAGAATCTGATCCCTGAGCCTCCCAGGTTCTGATGGCTGTGGGGTTCCTTGACTTGTGGTCACACTGCTGCACTCCCTGCCCCCACAGTCACACTGACTCCATCTCCATGCATGTGTGTCTAACCTCCCTGCCTCCGCCTTGGCCTCTCTCTTATGAGGACATTGGGATGGTATTTAATGTCCACCTGGATAATTTTCTCATCTTAAAATCCCCACCAAATCTGCAATGATTTATTTTTTTCCAAATAAGGTAGTATTTGCAAATTCTGGGGTTAAAGTACACCTTTGGGATCCATTATCAGTCTGTTTACCTCAACCCCTGCCCTATTTGAAGCACAGTCCCAAATATGTCTTGGTTGAATTGAAAAGTGGCATCTGGAAGACAGTATCCCTCTGTTTTACTGTCTCTCCAGTTGCAATGTCTCTTGTCTCTACTTTTCCTGGGGAATTCCACCTCTGTGAAGTGACTTTGCTCACCATAAAGTCCAATTTATTTTTGTTGTCACATCCAAGGAATCATTGTCACAACCAAAGTCAAGAAACATTTTGCGGGCTGGGGTTGTGGTGCAGTGGTAGAGCCTAGCATGTGTGAGGCACTGGGTTCGATCCTCAGCACTACATATAAATAAATGAATAAAATAAAGGTCCATCAATGTGTAAAAAAGTTTAAAAATAATTGGAAATGTTATGGCTTAATGTATCACTCTGATAATTTGGACAACTTGCAACTAATATAAAAACATACTTTTGTGAGTAATTAAGTAATATAAATTTCTAAATGAATGCATTTTATTGTGTCTCCAAAGCAAAGTATATAATGCATTATGATATCCAAAAATAGAAAAAGAAACAAGAAGAAAAAAAAGAAATTTTTCTGGTTGCTGCCCACAGGCTAGAAATCCCCTTTAAGAAAATATTTTAAAATTAAGAAGCAGCTGGAAGCATTTAGATATTCTAAGACACTTCAACATTCCTTGTAGATTGTCATTTATAGAGGATTTTTAATCATGTATCTAAAAAGGAAACAAGGAGTAGGTTTATCAACCAAGTAATTTTTTGGAAAATGGCTTTCTTATTTCTAATCAAAGCAGAAATTATAGCTATTTAGCTCTAGACAAGACATTTCCTTCTGAGTCTTCAAGAAAATATCTGATGCCTGATGCTCCCTCTCCCATTTTCAAAAGGGTATAAAATGAGCATATGGAAAGGTGCTCATCATATATATATATATATATATATATATATATATATATATATATATATATATACTTAACCAATGTTTAAGTTAAAAAAAATGTTCGGAGCATTTTTTAACATTTTCTTAGTGGTTTTTGCCTGGTATTTTATAGTTTGAATTTTCTAAAATATTATTTTCCCAAGAGACGCATAAGCTTCTTTCTTAAAATGCTTTCATTGCTTTTGTTTAATTCTTCTCAAATTTTCCCAGGACATTCTCTTGCTCCCTGAAAGCAGAGAAGTTAATTTTAGGGAAGTTGGTTGGCGTTCTGTGGGTGGGAGCTTGTCATGGTCACTCAGTACGGAATCTCCACCATCTCCTCTGGATGGTGCCTAGGAAGGTCCACGTTATTTGAATATCTGTTTTCTTACCTCTAAATCTGCATGAAATATACGGACGTGAAAGTTCATTAAAAACTAGTGAAGTACTCTCACACCCTCATATGAAAGATAGCACTTGAGATTAAATTATGACCTTTGTATGTTAGTTATAATATACTTTATAAGGGAAGCACCATACATTTTTTAACAAATTTTTTTTTCTGATAGTAGTTTCACTTTTCTCTTCCCTTTAGAAACTTCACCTACAAAGACTGATGTCAGAACAAGATGAAGGAAGATTATAATGTAATAATTCTGACTGAGAAGCAGAAAGTCTGGGATAGGCACCAATATCTTTTTCTCTGTTTTAAAATTCCAATTTCCTAAATTTGCTCCTCTTTGCAAATGTGGGTATTACGCTGCTGTTAGAGAATCTCATCCTGGGGAAGTGTGATTGGTGCTGCCTTGCTGTGTATGTGTCCTTATCAGACTCTGACACAGCTGTCCAACAGTCCAGTTCTCATCCTCAGATCCATTTTGTGTCACCAGATTGTCCCCTCTCCCCAGGAAGCCCCAGTTTGTTTGACTACTCAGAGGAACCAGATGACTTTTAACTTGTCAGTTTCTACCCTGCAGTATTAGCAAGAAGTTAAAATGAATCAGCAAAAGGTCAGAGTCAAAGAAATCATGCATGACTCTTACCCCTATGAAATGCAAATATTCCTAACAAATTAAGTAGACCATATTTTCTTTGAATTCATTTCATTGGTTTATGTTAGAAACTTGGAGATACAATAAACTAAGAGCAGGCAGGCAGGAAGATTTTAGAGTAAATTTGAGGAACTCCTTGCCACTTGTCAATATGAAATCATCCAGAAAAGAAATTTCTACATGTATCTTAACCTTATATTAGAGCAAAGTAGATGTAAATTTCTGCACTGGTCCTCAATGACTAAATACCTCCTTTTTGTAGCATTTAGGAAAGAAAGAAAAACAGGGGAGGAAAGGTCAGAGATAGCAAGAAAGAAAGAGAGGCCCGAGGAAGAGAAAGGAGGGGAGGAACACAGGACTGAGGCTTGTCTCCATTCCTTTCTCACAATCTCAAAACTGGATGTTTCAGAACAAGCTTTTGCAGAAAGTAATGGAAGAAAAATACAGCATAAAATGTCCTATTGGTGGGAATGTAAATAGATACCTCATTATGGTAAACAATCTGGAGTTTCCTCAAAATTATAGAACTCCCATAAGATCCAGCAATTCCACTTCTGGGTATATATCTAAAGGAAATAAAATCTGTATGTCAAAGAGACATCTGCACTCTCATGTTTATTGCAGCACTATTCAATTAGTCAAGTTATGGAAATGGCTTAAGTATCCATCAGCAGCTGAATAGATACAGAAAATATCACACACACACACACACACACACACACACACACATGGGAATATTATTCAGCCATAAAGACAACATGTATAAATCTGAAGAATATTTTGCCAAGTACAACAAGTCAAACATAGAAAGAAATTTACTGCATGATCTCACTTACCTATGTATGGATTCTAAAACATTTGAAATCACAAACTCACAAAAGCAGAGAGTAGAACAGTGATTGCCAGGGCCTGGCATGTGAGCTCTTTATGTTAAACAACAACAACAAAAAATGTCTTCCTAACTGGGTGTAGTGATGCCCTCCCAGTGATTCAGGAGACTTGGGCAGGAGGATCACAAGTTCAAACCCAGCCTCAACAACTTAGCAAACCCTTAAGCAATTTAGTGAGACTGTCTCAAAATAAAAAAATTAAAAGGGCTGCACATGCAGCTTAGTGGTAAAGTGCCCTGAGTTCAATTCCCAGTACCCCTTCCCACCAAAAAGTACTTATCTTTATTTGTAATTGGTTAAGATGTACTAATTTAAATGTAATCAAATGTCAATATTTTCCTCATATTATACATATGTATGGACAAGGAAAGGAAAAATGTGAAAATGAAAGAGGTTTAACTTTAATAGAATATGGCAAAAATACCACCATTTTTAAAAGCTATGGGTTCTAGTTTATGTACGTGTTTGCTCATGTTTTGTTTGTAGCTGATAGGGGTTCTGAGGTAAAGAAATCATATCAGGGCAGGTATGTGATCAGTACATGTGTGGAATCACTCTGAGTCCAGTAGAAGTTTTCTATTAGGCAGGTGTGAAATTTCCAGGGTCAGCTCCTCCAAGGAGGAGGAAGCTTTAAGACAAGTGACTGACACCATGCAAATGCCAATGAAATCTCCAACCAAGCATATTCACTTAATAAAAGGGGAAGTACGTTCATAAAGCCATCAGGCAGTCTGCACAGAGCATCACCTCCCTCATCTGAGAGAGCCATGAATCGTGGTTAAGGAGTGTAAGAAGTTCCTCAGAAAATGTACAACTAAGAGAAAAAGGAGTTTGGAATGTCCTGCTTAATACCTATCTACAAATGGATTGAGTAAGACAATCTTTACCTAACAGGGCCTAAATGAATTATGATGATTGAATTACTATGACTATAAATAAACTAGCAATTACCCTGCTCTTATCATTGCCTTTATGACTGGTAGTATCTTTTTTAACAGTAAATATGTGAAGTATTTGATAAGCCCCCCTTTTGCTTTCTGCAAAGGCATCAATCTCCAATATAACATTCAGATTCTTCTTGAGCTAAATGAGTTGACAGTGTTGTGGTTTATTTCAGGGAGGGGTCCCACACATCAAGTGCCATGTTAATCAGAATTTATACCTAAAGGGCAGTTTTATGGGGCTGATGTATAGCACATGCAGGTGTGTAGAAATTTCTAAACTAATTGAAGATAATGAATGCTCTATTGCTTTATCCTGCAGCCACAGAGCAGCAGGTAATATCTTTGCGTTTTGTTTATTCCTTTTTTCAACAGCTCCTTTGCCAACTGAGAAAATTTTCTTTAGTTCTTGTGTATTTGTAGTTTGGCATCTTTTTTATGTTCCCTTATTCATCCCCAAACCCTCTTAAAATTTGTCAGTTTTAGTTTAACCTGCTTAAAATACTGACTTGCAGTTACTGCTTTATATAGTCACTGGTTTTCAACATAGTTAAGGTTTCTACATAAACACCATCCTAAGCAGAAATGTTTCTATACCTCCAGCCAAAAGTTTAACATGTGCATTATCAGATCTGACCCAAACTATGTGATGAATGTTTCTCATTTCTGTTTTCATTATATGCTTCCAATTAATTATCTGAGTACCTACTACGGCAAGCCTTATTCTTAGCAATTCTAAATAGAAATAAAATCTTTGCCCTAAAGATGGTTGTTCTTTGAAAAGACATGTGAAAAGGTGAACCTTAGAAAAGTTGAATAGCCTATAAAACATTAGATGGATGTTTCCAGACAGCACGTTAATACAATGCAAAGAAAACATCCCAGATTCAAGTGAATTTGGGGGAAAACTCTGCCAGAAACTTGATGAGAGAGTGATTGGTTGCTAGTCAGACTTGAAGGATGGGTAGGATTTGGAAAGAACCAAGATAAAGGTGAATATGTGAGTGGGTGAAAAGACTAAGTGGTGCAAGTAGAAATAATAAAATGAGCATACTGCAGTAGCAGAGTGACTTCAAGTAAATAGAAGGTCAAAATTAAAATGTTCAATCTAATATCTAATGTCATATTTGAAGAATTCTTCCTTTGTGTTCCTGGGAGATGTTTTAGAAACATTTGAGCTTAAACTATGGCTCAAAGTTCTGCCTTACAGGCTTGTGACATCATTGGATGGAGACTTAGCAGGCCATATGCTTGTTCTCCATTTTTACTAGTATCCATATATAATTCAATGCCTAAAAATTATTTACTAAACCTTAGATGAAGGAAAAGAGGTGAAATAACTGCTTACAAACTTACCTATTAATAAATGAAGCCAGAATCTGACAGGCAGTCAGTATAGATAGGTAAATCGAGTCAGGTCAGATCAAGAAAGCCAATTTGAGTGAGCCAGTTTGGGGAAGTTGGATTCCAATCCCCCTGAGGGATTGGAATGTTGATTCCTTCAGAGCCCTTCCTCCACTCTTTCTATCAAGAACCTGCTCCTGCCCCAACCTATTGCCAAGGTAACCTGTCCCAGGAATTGTCCCTCCCTACAGGGAACTATAAAGTTAATTACTTTGTCCTAGGCTGCTCCATTCTGCCCCTCCCTCTTCAGCCCATCTGCTTCTCACCTTTTGGCCATCCCACCCAGCATTCCTGAGCCTGGTCACTGGGCCTGGTCACATATGCAGGAAGGAGAGAGATAAGAGGAAGAGCAGGAGAACAACGGAAGCCTGGGTCATATAAAAAAGGCAGACCTGCCTCGCTTCTTGGAATACCAGGATACCAGCTATGACTCCCTTCTCCCTCCTGGGAGAAGTCTATGTTACCCCTTTTAAATAAACCCTGCTTTATATGCTTGCCTCAGCATGCTTCTCTGATGTTCAAACTCCAACATTTGGGAAAGCAGAATTCATCACCGACAACTGGTGGTATCATAAATATCATAATTTTCCAATAATTTCTGGAGTATACATTCTCAGTAAGAAATGCACAAAATACCTGAGTATTCTCTTGTTCAAATAAGGTTCCATTTGGCTTTCCTCCAAAAAGAGGCTCAGTTGAAAAACATACTTGAAAAGGCTGTATTAAACAGATTAAATAGGATTATTTTATGTATTCTTTTATTTGTTCAACAAATATTTATTGAGTACTTACTATGTGCTGGACACCATTTGAGGTAATGAGAATATAGTAGTTAACAAAACATTAAAAACAAAAGCTGCCCACAAGGAGGTTATGTTTTAAAGCAGGGAAATAAATAAAATAAAAACTATGAATGATAGTTTGTAAAAATGTCCTAATTTGTTCATCTTTTCCTAAATTTTCACGTCCAGGAGTAGCATCATAACATCCACCAACTCTTTCTCTGTCCTTGGCCATTTGACCTGATTTAGCCAATGAGGCCCTGGGCTAGCTTTGCTGAATGTTGAGAGCCTCCTACAGCAAAGCCAAAACCCTCAGTTATCTCACTGGTACTCTCCTAGGCAGGTGCTCAACCATCGAGCTTCATCCACATGGTAGAATAGCCAAAATAACCCAGGGATAATAGACCTGGAAAAGAACCAAATGGTCCATATCAATGAATCTGACTAGATTACCCACAGTTAGCCTCAGATACAGGACAGCATACTTGGAGCTAAATAAATGCTTACTGTTGCACAGCAGGAAGATTTGAAGTTCTGTGTGAGTGCAACAGCGTTACTAGGGCAAGGATTATAAATATGACAGAGGAAAATAGAGCTGAAAAAGTCAATAAGGAGCAGAAGGAGGGGTAGCTTGCAAGTTTAAACAAGGTGATCAAGGAAGATCTCACTGAAAAGATGAAATTTCTGAGAAGACTCAAGAAGGTGTGGTACAGATCACAGAGGAACCCAGGAGAGAAGGTGGAGCAGTTCAGGCTGAGGAAACAGCTCATTGCAAGAGTCACTGCCACTGCAGAATCACAAGAAAGCCAGTGTGGTTGACATAGAGTGACAGAGATATGGGAGAGATAAGTAAAGGGTTCCTGGACAGACCCAAATGTTTCAGTGCTGTAGGAATTGTCAAAGCCTTAATATAGGAATGAGCCTTGTGAATTCCCCAAAAGTACACTGGAATTCTGCAATTCCTCAAATGCACTTGGTAAATCAATGTCAAGGTATTTGTTTGTTTGTTTGCTTGCTTTTACAGACATTCTCAAAGCACTAGAGCCCTTCACTGCGGAAGCCTAATTTATTGGTATGCAGAAAAATTGGTATTTTTTATCTTAAGGTCCCAAGTTAGGCTGAGAAAGGGTGATCTGAGACAGGTTGCAACTAGCATCCTCACTACATTCCAGGCAATCCAGGCCCTGAGAACGAGTGAAGTCTGCTCCAGATCACGTCCCATCCAGCTATGTGACTCGACATGCAGAAGATGTATTGGCTGCTAGCATCAGGAAAGTTTCATATGCTGTATGCTGCGTCATCACATAAATGTTCCAAATGAAATAAAATTCTCCCAGGATAAAAGAAAAAAATCATAGTGTGTTAAAATTCACAGAAGCTATAAATCATTAAGCCTTCCATGCTTCCCGTTAAAAGAAAAGAAAGAAGGAGAGAGAGAGAGGGAAAAAAAAAAAAAAAAAAAAAAACAGGCTAGATTCTCCAGATGGTCTTGTTCACATCATTTAGATGGGGAGCAAATGCTTTAACCTGTCTCAGGAAAGAACATCTCTTTTCAAAGTAAACATAGGAAATGAAATTCCCATGGTGATTTTTAAGATGGATTCGTGTTTAAGTGGCTTACATAAAAATGCATGTGGCCCTTGGATTTGTAACAGGAAGTATTGTATCAATCAAAGGCCCTGATACAGAGAAGTGCTGTCTGATAATTTAAGACATATATAAGAGTTTTCAACCATACTCTATTATTGGATCACAAATTCCCCACTCCTGTTAACTGCTTCATTATAATTTTTAATCTCCACTCCTTCCAAGTACAGGTACTTCTTAAAGTAGGAGAGAATGTTAAAAGTGAGAATGTGTAGCATCTCCTCCAAACAGAAACTGCAATACATTATTTAATTTTTCAAATCTCTTGGCCATTAGCAATAATACTTGATCAGTTGGGTCTTCCATATTTTCTCTGTCATGCTGTACATGAAATAATATCTGTAGAAGCATCATGAAATAATGTAAATTAAGCACTTTATAAAGAAACATGTTCCCTAAAGATCTTGGCACATACATTTTTAAAAATTACCATATAAGTATGACATACCTTCTGGGGAACTAAGAAGCTAATTTTCTTTGTTCTCCTGACAGGTCTGAATTCCCTCCCTTCGTGACTGATCAGATTCCTTTAGTTCATTTTCAAAGCTGCAGACCAGACAGAGTTTTCCCCTGCTTGCGTTCCACAGAGTTGGGAAATGTCAGTGAAAGCCAGGAGGCACTGTGTATAAGAATCAGAAGCAAGTCCCCAGGGTTCCCCTGCTCTAGAAACCTGCTGTCCACCTCCTTCCTTGCATGGTCCAGGTCATACATCCTGCTGGGAAGGAGCACAACCAGAGATTCCATAGAGAAGCACTCCACTGCATCCTTAGAGAGGGTGGCATGGAATTACCTGTTGAACCAAGCAGTAAATATATTTTTTTTAAATCTACATTATAAGAAGCTCTCCTAAATCCTCAGAAATGATGAAAGTATGGCACCAATCCTGGCCACCAGACAAAACCATTATTGTGGGGTAAATAAGGCAGCAATTCTGTGTTTTTAATTAACTCTTCAAAATAAAATGCGTTTTTCAGACACTAATATTATAAAAGTTCACTGGAACAGGAGCTCCTTAATTGGGATGAGTCAGGCCCCCAGGGTCAACTTGAGAGATGAGAAAACTTTCATTTCAGCCTTATAACATAAAGCCTGAGTTCAGACAGTTGATGTTGAAAGACATGGAGATGGTCACAAGCAAGACTTTTGAAGAGGACATATATTCTTTCAAAAAATAAGAAGTGGGGTTATGGTTGTGGCTCAGTGGTAAAGCACTTGACTCACCTGTGTGAGGCACTGTGTTTGATTCTCAGCACTGAATATAAATAAATGAATAAAACAAAGGCCCATCTACGACTGAAAAATAATAATAAGAGGGAGAAGAAATGTATCAGGCACTATCCTGGTGGAGAGAGAGTTAAATATCAAGATAGAATGCCAGGTTGCTTGGATCTTATATTTTGGAGGAAAAAAATAACAAGTAATGACTAAACAATAAACTTCACATCAAATTACAATGAGCATTATAAAGAAAATAAAGCAGAAAGACAGTATTGGGAGGGACAGTGCTGTTGTCTGGATCTTGAGCTTTGGCTGTTTATTATCCACTTTATAAGCAAGCAGTACGTAAGCCTTCTTAGTAGGTCATGGAATGATCTGGGATCAGGGTCTAGGATCAATGGGCCAAGGGAGAGAACGGAGCAGTAGGAAGGGGAGAGAAAGGTGAGGGGCTGAAGCTGTTTCACAGGTAGAATATGGAAACTGGTCAGGCCAGTGTATAGGGAACACAGAGAAAGAAGAGTACAGCAAGACAGGGTGTTTTCAGAATTGGGAAGAAGTATTATGGAATTAATTTAAAATTAAGGGTAAAGGCAGATTTTCTGCTCTATTCAGAACATGTTCAGTTTAATACCTGGTGGGCTAATCAGGAAGTGATCTGAAGTTGAAGGGAGATTTGAGGACTAGAAAGAAGTATTGTAGAGAAGACTGTTCAACACAGAGGTTAGGAGGGCCTGCCAAGACCCTACACTGCTTCACCTTAATCTCTGTGTGACTCTGTGAAAGTTACCTCCTTTATCTGCAACTCAGCTTCCTCTTCTATGAACTGAGGATACTACTATTGGCCTCTCAAGGCTAACCAAGTTAGTCTACTGAAGATCCTTCAAATAGTATCTGGCATGGTGTGTTTTCTAGTCCCATAATTGTTATTTTTGTTAAAGTAACATCATGAGTGACTTTTAGACAATGAACTAGAACAATAATCTTCCAATAACTCTCCCTACCCTTGCTATTTAATCACGTAAGCCTTTTTATTCTTCATGAGAATGAATAAATCATATATTGTTTTGCAGCTTATGTTTTGATTTTCAAATCCAAGCTCAGAAAAAAAAGCCTATTAAAGACCAATATACTATATCCTTGCCTTGCATCCAAAACTTTGTTACTTTCTTTGTAGAAGTTAATTAATGAAACCATGCAAGTAACATATAGACCAGACCTCCCAGATGTTGAAATAATATTTAAGACAACTCCAGACTCAAATCTCTTAAAGTTGATATGGGCTTGAAAGTTCAGAAGGATGATTGGAAAAAATATCATGTTATTCCTGAAGAGTTGGTCTTCACTGTTCACATTATTAATAATTATCAGACAAAGTTCAGATGTGTTGGGATTCAGGGTAGTATTAGGGCTAGAGCTGGGGAAATTTGGGATGGATAAGTCTCTAGGAAAATATGAACAATTTTAATAGAAAAGCCCATTTATATCACATGAGAATGTTCACCAGTTACTGGTGCAATAAAACTGTAAAAATCATTAATGCAACTTAATGAAGCTGGTTGTGAATGGCCACTTCAAAAACCTCAGTGCCCATTCATCCCACACGCCCCTCAAAGCGGCCCTTCATCAAGGAAAGATTTCTCCTGCAGTGCATCCTGTTCTGCTGCGCCGTGCAGATGCTTCACCCAGCCAGCTGATGATGGCCTTCTGGAAGCAGTTAATTCCCAGAAGACACAGGCTCAGATGAGAACTGAACAGTTCTTCCTTGCAAAGGGAAAAATGATTGGTTCATTCGTCTTAAGCCCAAAAACCTTCAAAAATAAAATAGCGAGGCACACTTTTTCATGTCTGAAAAATATTTTAATGTGTTATTTTATATGAGGATTCAGTTCATTTTATTGAACTTGCCCCAATAAGGATCCATAACATCTGTTTAAAATTTTGATGGAATGTTACCATTCTATTTTCTGTAAAAGCCCATGTAGATTAGATTTGTGTTTTTTAAAGTTTGAGTCAGAGATACACAGAAGAAATATTTAATATATCAATTTTGTTATCAAATGTAAGTAGATTTCAAGTTGTTTGGCCACCAGATCCTATAAATGTAGAGAGATGTGGACAGAGAATGATTTCAATTGTTGATTGCAAGTTTAATATGTTTTGCTTTTTAAAAATTATTTATTTATTTATTTATTTATTTTAGTTGTAGGTGGACACAATACCTTTATTTTATTTATGTGGTGCTGAGGATGGAACCCAGGGCCTCACACATGTGAGACAAGCGCTCTACCACTAAGCCATAGCAAAGGTTATGTTTCTTTCTTCCTAAATGGTACTGTGACTAGATAGACATTTGCCTTTAAATGCATAAAGACAGTTTGGTGTTTAAGGCTTGAAATATATGGAGCTTAAAGAAATAGCTGCTGCAGTATATAATTTACTATATGTTTTATATGAGGTAATACATAACCTCTATTCAGATTCAGTTTGATATAATTTCCCTGCAAATTTGAGTAGAAATGAAAAGATTCTTCCAAGGAAGCTGAATGGGAATCTATGTGCTCTCAAATTTCCCAGTACTGGGCTGCAGGTGAACTTGGTATGGAAGGTAGCTGAGTCTAAATGGGAAATGCGAGCCTTCCCAGATCCCCTCCTCCACCAATCCGCAGCGATTTGACACAAGAGGAATCGAAGGAGTTCTTTATGAAGATTTTAGTAGCAGGATGACCCCAGCACAAACACAACTACGTAGGCTAAGCTCACACAAACAATGTAAGTGAATGAAACTAACACAAAATGATATGCATAAGTGATTTAGCAAAGAGTCTCAACTCCTTGAGGGCATAGCAGTACAATATGGTTACAGTTTATTTTTCCAATACTTGTTAACGAATACACTCTCTTCATTATGATCACATCTCTTTCCACCCTGTTAGCAAGCTCATCTGATTATACAAATTTTCAGTCCTTTTCTCTCTTTATAAGTTACTCTTTTCTGCTCCCACAGTGTTGGAGGGACAGAGAGCCACTCCATGTGTGATTTGGGGACAAAGATAAACCTCTCCATGAGGTTGTGCTGAGTTTGGACAGCTGCAGATGACACAAATGTGCTTTCAGCTTCCTATTATCTTCTTTTTTATTCTAAAGTTCTCAAAGATGGTTCGTATGTATTATAGGCATGACCCTGAGGTGGCCAGGAGAAACTAAGATTGGGGGTAAAACTGATGAATGAAATAGTAACACAGCCAATGTTAGAATCCCCCTCGTGGCTTCTCTATAAAACGGAACCCAAGTGCCCCTCCACACAGTAGGAAGGAAGGTGAGTCAATTTCCCAAAGCCCTGGCAGAAGTCATGTTTATTTAAAAATCTCAAAATGATTTAAAGCATTTTGGCACTATTGTTTAAATTCTGATGAGCGGGGAACAGACAAAATGAGCGGAAAAAAGAAACTAAAACAACAAAAATAAACAAGAAAATAGCTTACATATAATAGTTACAAAACATTTTTTTTTTTTCTCTTTGAGGGTTCACCTCCTACACACAGAAATTAAGCTTAAGAAAAGAAAATCATGTTCTTGGTCTCAGAACTGAATCTGTATCCCTCAGCACCAACAATACTACCTGACACATAACAGACTCTCAATAGATAATTATTGAGTCAATCTATCAAAAATTGTGGCCAGAATTTTTAATGATATGGATATTATAGTGGAGGGGGTGTATGTAATGGCATCTTTGGCAAATAGTAAATGTTCCCAAATGCTCCAAATGTTCCTTTCATTCCGGCGTTAGAGTATTTGTCAGATTGCTCAGATCATCTGTTCACATGTTTGTCTGCCCCACTAGACCACGATGTCTGCCTTTCTCCTGCTCAATACAGTGTCTGGCACATGGTGTTCAATAAATATTTGATGAAGGAAGAAACAAATAACAGGTACGTAGACAGCGAATATTACAGATGGCTTACTAATTGAGATGTCATGGATCTACAACTTTTAGGAAAAAAAGAAGTATAGGATGACATCCTTCTCAAAGATTTCCAGGCCGTTTGGACAATTTTGGTTTGTATTTTTCCCTTCTTCAAATGCAGAGGGAAAAGAATTCATTTCTTCCACTAATGCTCCACATGATGGCGCTAGTACTGCACCATAAATCCAGAAGAAGCCAGGCTATGCGGATCCCTTGGCGATTCTAGCAACCTCCCTCTACCTCTTCCTGCCCCTGCTCCTTTTCTGTGTTTCCCTCAAGTCCTCCTCCTCATCCAATCAAGCCTGATACCAACAATATTTGCCAAGAAGCTGTCAGACCAGAGCTGGGAACAGGGTCCTGCCCACCTGAAGCTGGTGTTCTCTTTGTTCTCTGACAGGCCAAAATCTATGGATTGCTCCCAGCTGAAAAAATACCTAAGAACACTAAATGCTGTTTAAAACTGTGTTTTCTTGGTCTGAGATACAGGTATTTTTATTTTGCACTTGATTTGTCCCTGCAAGTAACCTGTTCCTTCCTAAACAAAATAGCCTACAAGGCAAATTGTGTCCTGGTAAGTTAGGATCCTTACAACTAAGAAAATTGAGACTTAAGGTTTTGCCAACACAAAAAGAAGTATGCTATTAGAGTATAAGACCTGTGAATACCTAAGTACAAAGTAGATTGGAAAACTTGCAGAACAAAAAGTAAGGTACTTGCAAATTACCTACTTGCTAAGAATGAAAAGTGAGTTCAGTTAATGCTATTTTTTAAAAAATAGAAGAGAAAGATTTTTATTAGTCTGTCTTTTCTTTTTAATTGAGGTAAATATTACTTATGATGGAAAACCCCAAGACTTATATTTCCTATAAATAATTTACATTTAATGAAATGTATCCATTTATTAAAGTAGTCCAATGAGTTTTGACAAATGTATACACACTAGTTTAATAAAGATACAAGTAGAATCTCACCTATCAAAAATGTTTTCAATTTCAGGTTTTTTCAAATTTTGGAGTATTTTCACATACATAAAGAAAATATCTTGGAGACGGAACCAAAGGTTTTTTTTTTTTTTTTTTAATATTTATTGATTTGCTTTTAGTTGTACACAATGTGTTTATTTTTACGTGGTGCTGAGGATCGAACCCTGTCCGCGCACATGCTAGGCAAGCGCTCTACCACTGAGCCACATCCCCAGCCCGCAAAGTTTAAACACTAAATTCATCTTTGTTTCATATATATCTTAGGCAGATAACTGGAAGGTAATTTTACAAAATATTTTCAATAATTTTGTGCATGATATGGAAATTTTTACCTGTGGCATCACACTATATTCAAAAAGTTGTGATTTGGGAGCATTTTTTTTATTTCAGATGTTTCAATTAGGATGCTCAACCTGTATAGAATCATTTCAAGGCCTCAGAAAGATCCCCAGTGACTTCTTAGGTCCATTCCTGCCCTCACTGATCTCATACCCATTATCTGAGAGTATTTTTACCTGACTTTGACCTCCACAGAAAAGGACTCTTGCAGTGTGTGTGCCCATTTTGCATCTGCTTTCTTTTGCTCACATGCTAGAGAGTATATTAGCAGTTCATTCTTTTTCATTGATGAATAACCTCCAATTATATAAACATAACACATTTTTATTCAGTCTCCTCATGAGCATTTGAATTTTTCTACTGTGAGCTAATATAACCAGAACTGGTATGCACAATTGTATTCCAGTATTTGTATGGATGTATGCTTTCATTTCTTTAAAGTAATTACCCAGGAATGGCATTGCTGGTTTACAGGCATGTGGATATGTGTAATATTTTAAGAAGTTGCCCACGTTTTCCAAGGTGATGACATTAATTTCCTAGGGCTGTCATAGCAATCTACCACAAAATGGGTGGGTTGATACAACAGAAATTTATCTTCTCAGTCCCTTGCCTTTTTCAGCATCTGGTGGCTTCTGGCAACCCTTGGTAATTTTGGGTTTGTGACAGCATCACTCCTGTCTGTGTGAGCTCCTGTGTTGTCACCTGGCCTTCCTCCTTGTATGTTCTTCTGCTTCTCTGTCTCTATCTCCCTCTTCCTGTAAGGATGCTGGCCATTGAGTTCAGGGCCCATCTTGGTTTATTTACACCTGCAAAGACCCCTGTTTGCATATAAGGTCACATTCTGAGGTTCCAGGTACGTGAATGTGGAGGGACACTGTTCAACCCAGCTTTACAGTTCCACCAATGTGTGTGTGTGAGTTCAGTTGTTCCACGTCCTTACCAGTGCCACGCTGGTTCTTGTCATTGATACTTTTAAAAAATTTTAACCACTACAGTGTGTGCTGGCATCTCATTTGTGTTTTAATTTTCAATTCCCTGATGATTATTGATATTGAGCATCTTTTCACATACTTGTTCATTTAAGGATACTCCTTTATAAAGTATGTCTTTCGCCCATTTAAAAATTGAACTATTAGGGTTCTTTCAAAATTGATCTGTAGGAGTCGTTCATGTAATCTAGATATAAATCATTTGTCAGATACTGCAATACAAATATTTTCTCTCCCAGCCTGTGGCTTCATTTTTCATTTCCTACAGTGTCTTTTGTTAAGTGGAAGTTAAAATCAGATGAAATCCAATCCCAACTTTTTTTGTAAGTGCTTTTTATGTCTTTCTGAGAAAGCTATCCAAACCCAAAACTGCAAAGATATTTTCTTCCAGAAGTTTCTAGTCTTGGTTTTTATATTTAGGTCTATGATCACTCCTGAATTAATTTCTGCATATGGAGTAAGAGTAAAGTTGTTTTGTTTTGTTTCCCTACATTTATCTAGTTGTTTCAGCTCTGTTTGTTGAAAAGATTCTCCTTTCCCCATTAAACAGTCTTGGCTAAGACTTTATTATTGACTTTACTTATATGTTGTATTGAAAATTAATTGATGGTGTGTGTTTTTTTCCTAATCATGTGTTTGTCTATTCTTGCTATATTGTTTTTAATTAGCTTTCTTAAAATCAGTTAGGGTGAGTCCTCCAACTCTGCTCTTTCTGGAGATTGTTTTGTCTATTCTAGGTAGTTTTCTTTCCCACATAAATTTCAGAATTAGCTTTTCAGTTTCTACCAAGTGAGAAACAAGGAAAGGAGGGAAAAAATAGGGAAGATACCTGCTTGATTATTTTTCATGTTGAATTGAATCTATAATAACTAGGCTTTTAACAATTAATTTATAAAATCCATTTCTTGCTAAGAAAGTCTTTTTCTAATTTTTAAAATTTTTCTCATCTTTTAAAAATATGCATGATTGTCTTAAATAAGGTCAGAACTTATTTTGAAATCTTGGAAATCATCCAATCCATTTTAAGCTACTCTGCCTTGAAAAAAGAAACGTATACCCAATAATTCAAGTCTGGGAAAGGATTTTTTTTCTGACTTTTTTTTTTTAAAGTACACATAAACCCATAATTGCAAAAATATTTTGAGTTTTTTTTTATAAATAATACGAATTTCCATTTCATTTAAATGCTGCTTCAGAAAATTTCTACATAGACTTAGTTTGATAGGAAAGTACTTTCTAATTACTTTCATTGATTCTATTCAGATCATTAAAAATTACAAATTTAATTTTCTTCATCTCTCTTACTGTACTAGCCACTTTCATTATATATTCACAAGATATATGTACAGAATGCCTAAACACACACACACACACACACACACACACACACACAGGAAAACACCCGGCCCATTTTCAATTTTCGGGTAGTCACAGTCTTTTTTGTATTTCTTTCTACACGATATATTTCAATGTTCAGAAAGTTGAAAACTTTCCAACAACATCCTAATTACTGTTTTGCACGTCTTTCAAACTCTCATTGTACATCTCTGAAGCTGCTGAAAAAACTCGACCCAGCTCAGGCCTTCCCTGGCTGTTTATCCTAACTTGTTCCGATTGGCAGCGGTTGAAATACCCGGATTATAGTAGGCTGTTTTCTTATCTTTCCGAATCCAAAGAGATAAGAGCTTCACAATTACAAATTGTGCACAGCACCACAATGATCCCCAGCACTCTGCTGCCCTGAGTAAACAGTTGGAACATAAGTCTGCACGTGGAGGTGCCATCTGCTGGGACTGTCAGGGAGCAAGAAGCAGTGATCCCACATCCCCTCCACCGTGAGATGTACCCCACTCCTCACTATAATGCTTCCAGAATTAGGATGCCCTGAAAAAAATCTCTATTAAAATCGAACATAACAAATAATGTTTCTTCCCTCCAATCACAGAAACATAGAACTGAGATTATTTTACTAAAATCAACACAGTAAAGGTTGTAAGAATAGGACCATTTTGCAAATAAAGACTATAAAAATATAATAAAGTTATTTATGAAAAATCCATAAAATGAATCAGTTATTTTTATTCAATTTTTAATTGGAGCTATTAATCATACAGAATAATGGATTTGGTTGTGGCATATTTGTACATGCATGAAACATTTTTCACTCCCTAACACCTACCACCCCCTCTTCCCCACTCCTCTTCCTCTACCAAATGGTTGCCTTTCTACTTTAATGAGATCCCCTTTTTCTTTATTTTCCTCTAGCTTCCACATATGAGAGAAATCATGACTCTTGTCTTTCTGAGTCTGGCTTATTTCACTTAATGTTATGCCCTCCAGTTCCATCCATTTACCTGAAAACCATGTAATTTCATTCTTCTTTATGACTGAATAAAACTCCATTGTGTATATATACCACAATTTCTTCATCCACTCTATTGACAGACACCCAGGCTGATTCCATAAATTAGTTATCATGCTGATATACATTTATTTAGGGATGATGTTTATGAAAATGTTCAGTGACAAGTGGAATTGTTTATGTTGCATTATTAATGGAAGAAACAAGTAGACAATGAAATATGTGTGCCATTTAAACTCATCCTAAAGTACTCTGATATTCTGATTAAGTATCCAGGATTTTGCACCCTTGGGTTCAAGTCCTCGCACTTCCATTTATTTTCTGTGTGGTATTAAGAAAGTTCCTTAGTCACTCTGAACCTCAGTTTCATCATTAAAAATGTTGAAAATTAGAGAATTCATAGAAAAATTAAAATTAAATCAACGTGAAGCCCTTAAAACAATCCCTGGCATAGACTATACCCTTCCTGGAGGTATTTATGAGCTTACTGGAAAAATAACTACATTAAACCAGAACAAAAATCAAAAGTTAATTTACCAGAGAAACTTTTACTCTAATTACAGAGTTTTGCATTTTATCATTTTTAGCTTACGCACATGTACTCGATAGAGTAATTGTTATGATTTGGAGCTGAATTGTGCCTTTAAAGCTCACATGTTGAGTGGGGTGTGGTGGTGCACGCCTGTAATCCTACCACTTGGGAGGCTGAGGCAGGAGGATCGCGAGTTCAAAGCCAGCCTCAGCAATTGACGAGGCACTTAGCAACTCAGTGAGACCCTGTCTCTAATAAAATACAAAAAAAAAGGGCTGGGGATGTGACCCAGAGGTTGAGTGCCCCTGAGTTCAATCCCCGGTACCAAAAAAAAAAAAAAAAAAAAGCTCAAATGTTGAAGGCTTGGTTACCAAGGCAGCGACGCTTAGAGATGGGAATGTTGACTGGAGCATGAAGGCTCTGACCTCATCAATAAATTAATCCACTGATGACTTCATGCTGCAATGGATTTTGTTATAAAAGGGATTTCTTTCTCCCTCTCTCTCTCTCTCTCTCCACTTCTACCTCTATTTATTTCTATCTCCTTTGTTTCCCAGCCACCATGATATGAGCCACTTTGCTCTACCACTTGCTCCCTGCCAAGATGTTCTGCCTCACCCAAGGCCCAAAGCCATGGGGCCAAGTGACCATGGACTGAAACATCTGAAATCAGAAGCCAAAATAAACCTTTCCTTCTTTGAAGTTGTTTTTCTCGGGCATTTTGTCATAGCAATGAACAGTTGACTGACACAATAATTAGCAATTAATTAAATTAGTATTATTGAGTAATGTCATTAATTCAGGGAAGTTAAGTAAAATGTTTCTAAAAATCAGATATTATTGGCCAATTACAAATAGTTACACATTAGATAGTAACTGCTAAGTTCTAATGCAAGCTACAGGAGCAGCAGCCCAGCTATCAGAAAGCAGCTGCCAACTGCAATTTTTTGACAATCCCCTGTTGTCAAAAATACAGTGGACATTACTCAGAGCATGTAGGTAGCTATCACTATTATAATCCTATGTACAGAGTCTAGAAGATATCATCAATGCAAAAAAAAAGAAAAGAAAAAAGAAATGAGTCTATACTTTTAGCAGCAAGAGGTGATATTCTTGAGTTGTGAACGGCATTGAGAATTAAAAACACATGGCATTTCCTAACATAAATACCAATAAGGGAAGAGGGAATAAGTCTAATTTTATGCTAGTAGACCCCATGATAACAAATCACTCTTAATTACATAAAGATGACAGAGAGGCTTATAATAAACAATTTGTTAGAAAGGCATGGTAAAGTATTATAATGCTAAACTCCATATTATGGCAGGCAGAAAATGCAGAGAATACCAGTTCAATGATATTTAACTGTTCACATATATTGTATTTGTATAACCCCTAATAAAGAAAAATTCTTTTAAATTATTTGTAAAGAGATAATATTATGCTGTAATTTTATATTTTTATATTTAAGATTATTCCCATGAGTAATAAATTTCTTGGGATTAAAATTCTATCTTAATATGTCTATTTTCTTAATGCCAAACAGGTGGTATATCTGTGTAGCTATATCTATATTTATATGTAAGGTATATGAGGTTGCAGTTTGGGGGTAATAAGAAATAGCACACTTTATTTTCTTTAATCAAATTTTATTCCAAGCACCCATCCCACAGGCTGTTAGGAAATCCCACCTCAATCACCATGGGGACTTCCTCTCTTCTGCTACCAGGTCACGGATTGCCACAAAGCTTGGAAGTCAGACAGGGCAAGGCATGGTGACTGAGCCCGCACCAGTCACCTGGAAACACTTGGCAGCTGCTGAAAGGCTCTACTGGTCACTGTTTCCTCTGTGATATTCCTGGGGCATGTGAACTTCTATCGGGATGGGAACCTCAGAGCCAGAAGGCTTCTCTCTCTCTTTCAGGCTCCTCTTATGTCATCCTGGCCCAAGACCCTCAGTCCAAATTGGCTTTGGACTTCCTACTTCCTTTACATGATTTTTACCTGGATTTTAGGCACAGAATACAATTTTATTTTTTAGCTAGGGAAAAATAAAAGACCATGATACATAATCCTTTTCTTTCTCAATAAATTCTGACTTTCCATTGCCTAAATAAGATCTCAAAATTTTGTTGAAGAAAAGAGACTAAAAATCAACTTTATTTTTACTTTAATAGTACTACAATAAAATATATCTTCTCTACTCCTCCATCCCCAATACCCACAGCACCCAGATCATGTAGCAGGTCATCCTGGGGACACCAAGAAAGCCATATACACAGAAAAGCAAAGGGGAGCAGAACACTTATCCTCCTAAGTCATGCTTCACTGGTCCTAATTTCTCTCCTACTCCCTCTGCCAGGACAGCTGAATAATTTGCAGAGCAAAATGAAAATGTAGGGCTTCTTTTAAAAAATTACTAAGCTTTTCAAGACAGTCACAATACAGCATTAAAACCCAGGAAGCGCCTATGTGCGGGGCCCAGTGCAGCTGCCCAGGTCACACACCTGGAGCTGACCCTGGCCACCACTTTGGTTCAGGAGCTTGTTTTTCATTATTATTCAACAACCTTCTTACTGATGGTTTTCCTTTAGATTTTCTCCTTCAGAACCATCCTACACATCCTCCATGTACAAAGTATCTGAAGCAGACATCTAGTTCTCCCACCTCCCTATCGAACCCTCCAATAAACCCCCCTACAGGGTCTTGTCCAAGTTTAAACATGAACTTCAAGGTGCCCCTTGATCTGGCCTCTGCTGGACCAGGCATCTTCCTCTTGATCCACTTTCTTCTTCATTCTGTGCTCCACTCCAGTGGTTAAATGTAACATTTTTAGACATTCCAGACTCAATCCTCAAATCAGCAAAGAAAGAAGGGAAGACAATGCCAGACTGTGCTACATGGCAAAGCTTCCAGTTCCTGTTATTACTGGTCTGTCCTTGAGAAGATACACAGACACCAGACATGTCAATTTTTCATAATCGGAAAGTTCAAGAATCAGAAAATCAAATGACATTTTTAACGTGCTTGAAACTTGTAGCCACCATCAATGCCATTATGTCTAATTTTCTGAGATTCTCAAATATCTTAAGACTTAACGATTTTATCTCTCATGCATCCTTTATTTACTTGTTGATCCTTTGACTACATCTTTATTTTATACTTGCCATATGTCTGTCTCTTTAATAGATGCTATGGCTTAAAAAAAATGAACAAGGGGGAGAAGGAAATAATCCTTATTTTCAAGTGGAAGATAAATATGTTAATAAAATAGTTTCAGTATAATATGCTATGACTGATTTATTGAGCCCTACCAAATACAGTGCTGGCATATGATACTGTTAATCTCACAAAATTTGGAAATTCATATTCCTAGTTGACAAATGGGAAAACATTGACATAGACAGTATGTTGTAAGCTAGGATTTAAATCCAAGTTTGTTTGGTTCCAGAAAGTTCTTTCCACTGTGCCCATATATTGGATAAGTACCCTAAAGCAAGTATACTTAGAGGTGGCCACCAAATTTTATCCCAGGTTATGTAATAATTTAGAAGAAGTGATTAAGAAGTGACTGGGGGCTGGAGATGCAGCTCAGTGGCAGAACACTTGCTCAGCATGCCTGAGGCCCTGAGTTCCATCCCCAGAGCTGTCACAAAAAAGTGATCAACCAAACTCTCGTTGCTGTTTTATCAATGGAAGGGCCTATTTGAACTCAGTGATAATGTACAGATATGGTTCCTTTCTTCTCAGTTATTCTCAGAGAAACCTAGTGCTTTCCAGGATAAAACATTCCATAGCCCAAACATGTGGGAAGTCCTTACATTGCTATCACTCTCTTTGGCTTACAAAGCATTTCCACAACTGTTTTCAGTTTCACACTTTGAGGCAGTGGGGGCAGGGATTAAATTCCCTGTTTATTATTATAATAGAGATGATGAAAGTCTCAGAGAGTTTGTGCCTTTCACATTCACATAGAACCCAGATCACAGGTTCTCTGAAAATGTGTTCATTGGTCTCCATGACTTCTCTCTCTCTACTAGTCAGGTCCTAAGTTCACTGATCAGTAACAAAGTAATTGGCATGTGCACCATAACTAAACATGAGAATTGCTTTAAAAAAAAAAAAAAGGAACCAACAATTTTCAGGAACTGGAGAGACTAAGGCCCAAGCCAGTTTCTATTAAATAAGGACTCGTGTGGTCACTTGAATTGCCTACTCACCCCCTGAGGCATTATGTATGATTGCATTCAGGCAGTTTGCACAATGCAGTGGATCAGCTAATTGCTCCTCTGCCTACTATAAGCACAATTGGCTACACTGGTTGGAAAACCAACCCAGGGAATAGGCTATGAAATTGGTATTGAATCTTTGGCAGCCAACTGGCTGATTGGGATACTGAATGCAGAACTAAAACACAAAGCACAGCTTGTTTTGTTTTTGCTTTTTTTTTTAACAGTAATTTCTAGTGGCAGAGACAGATGTTTCTTGAAGTGGCAAGAGATTTGCAAAGCAGAATGTTCTACCACTTACCGTAATTGCTTTATTAATATTGTATGTGTTTATGGCTTCTATCTTCTGGACGTGGCACCTCTTACTTTAAGTGACTTTAGGTTTCCTGATGATTGGCAGTTAATCTCAACTTCAGAGGTCCTTTGAGTCACAGATCCAGCTTCACTCTTTTATAGTGAATTATTTCTTATGAAACCACACTCCTATTTGCTTTTATTATACTTAGAAGCCCTCGGGGGGCACTGGAAGACCATCAGAGACAACAGTCCTATATATGCAAAGAAACTTCTAGGTACTGAGAAATAAACACTTACAAACCTACCCTTGCAACACAAATGACCTATTCTATCTCTATCCAAGTATCAGGACTTGCTATCAACTCCAGTACCTTGAAAAGAATGTAAGAGATTTTAATCGAGCATTTTTAAAAGACTGGATCTTTTTGGGAAAGTCAAAGTTGCAATAGTCATATCCTAAAATATCCTCTTTTTGGTGCTTAGTTTGTTTTCTTTGGAAAAGTATAGACCATATTTTAGTTATTTTCCAATATGTTACTAAAAAGAGGGAAGAAGAACTACTAAAGAAATAAGACAACAGATGCAAGTTATATTTGGAGTTGAGATTTTCAAAAAGATTTGTTAGCTATTACATCTCCTTCCTTTGACTCCCTGGCCTATCAAAGCGGCTCCTAATTTTTCCTACCTATGTTCTCAATAGGTGGTTCCTGGGTTGTATGACTGCTCCCAGAGCATTCCTGGATGAGGAAGGGATAGGGGCATCTTTGATGGAGTTGCAGTCTGAGTTTGTGGCTGACATCTTTGCTATAATTTGCTTCAGAACTGCCCCTAAATGACAGCTTGTGAGTTACGTGACCACCAGTCCTAAGGGGTCTGTGGAAAAGGTAGAACAGCTGATCACTGAGTCACTTCTGAACACTGCTGGGACTTCCTTCTGCAACCAGGCAGCAGTGGGGGGCTGAGTGGTGCATTATGGATTCAATGTTCTGTGCCACATTGTGACAGTCTAATTCCTTTGTGCAAACACTCACAACTTGAGGCCTCCATACTTCACTGGTGCAAAAAGAAGCATCTTTCTTTAATTCATGTTGCTAGGAGAAAGCCTACTCAATATTTAATTTTAACCTAACATGTCACATTTTTTTCCATGCCAAGAAATAGCCTGGCAGTTATGCATAATTCACTGTGGTGGACAAGACCTGCCTCAGTTTTCAAGGCAACTCTTTTGAGAGGCATATTGTAGTACCTAGTGCCTATATCTCATTAGCACCTTCCCGGCAACATCAGATTAGGGCTTTTTAAAGCCCATCAACAAAGATGGTTGTCTATAAAGAGAAACTATTTAGTGAAAAAAGGAAAACCACTGAAGGGACATAAAATCATGTGGCTTTTGAAATACGTCCTTCACTAGAAGTGTAAATAGGTGCAGCTCACAGCAAGACACAGGTGATTTTCCCTTTTAGGTTCTTTATCTATGTCAATGGCCTTTTAGAACTGGCTTCTAAAACAATCAGAGAGAAGGATGCAATTGCATATATGCTTCCAAGATTCTATATCATTTCCACATTTAGTTTCCAAGTATTGTGAAATTTAGTCAACATTGTTTTTTAATTTCCATGATCTAAAAATATCATAATATATGGAAGTACTAGAACCCACATCCAACCTGGACAAACAAAAATCAACTCTATTTTTATCATCAACAATCAATACCCCCCAAACCTAATCTAACCTCACCTTATAAAACTTAAATATTTCTTTGTTAATAATTAAGAAAAAAAACAAGTGGGAAGAAGTATCTATACAAATTATATTTCATATACTTAAGCTAATAACATCTTGCAGGTAAACAGATTATTTATAAAGACCAGGTTAACATATAATATTATTAAAATACTGCCATTCCCTCAAGCTGTTCAACTGCACAATCAATCTGACACATTAACATACTGCATAGTTAAAAGACTGCACTTGCTACATTCTCCCCAGATTTTGTTTCATTTGAAACATTGTATACAAAAAAAAAAAAAAAAAAAAAGAAAAAAAGTCATGTTCAAGATATTGCTTATCCACAACAGCCCTGAAATGCTTTGACAGCTCTGAGACTTTTTCCCTAATAACAGAGCCATGTACCCATGCATTTATTCCTCCTTGCTGATTTTTTTTCTTAGTATCACCTTCCGTCATTTATTTCACTTTTCCTTATGGTTTACTTTATGCATCTTTTTTCCCTTGGGGTAGCCAACATTCCAAATGGCTACTGCTGACCATAAGCTACCCTATCTCATCTCTACCTCACATCTGATGCCTTATCAGCCCACAGAGAAGTTTATTTCTTTTTTTTTTTTTTTTTTTAAGAAAGAAAGAAGGGGGGGAAGTAACTCATGGATATTTTTGCTCCAATTTCTCATTTTCTTCAATTCCATGATGTGCAATTCTCAAGAATATTATGTTCCTTAGGCTGATCAGTATTCTCTTTCAATAAAACCACAGGATGTAGCTGCTGGGCACAGAAACTAAATGTCATGAATTTGGTGCCTGCTACTTGGCAGGAATCTCTGGCTGCATGTTTTTTTTTGTGTAATTTTTTTTTTTCACTTTCACTCCTTTATTGTGCTTCTTTCAACAAAAGTTAGAGTAATAGCTAGTACATTTACACACCACAGTTAATGATTGTAATAGTATAAGGTAAGAGGATAAATACTTATTAACACAAAAAAGTATGGTATAACCCAACATTGAATAGAAAAAATTATTTCAGCAGTTAATGAAAACATGGATACATTTGACAGAATTACTTAGGGGAAGAAAATGGCTTTCATGCCTCCTGGGGGAAAATTAACTGGGTGTGTATGTGTTTAATCCTTTCAAGACTGTAAGTCTAATTGTTATAAACTGCCACCCTCCTTGCCTCCTGTTCAAATCTGAGTAGGCACCCCCCAGTTCTATCTTACCTTTGGGAAGCTAATTTGAGTTTCTCTTCCCAAGATGCACCACCATATCTGCAGGAAAGAAGGCTAATAATGCCCTCCTAGAAAATTCTAGATTCTCTTCCCTGGGGTTAATTGTTGATCGAATAATGAACAATCAGAGAAGTAGCCATTTCAATGAAGGGAAAAGAGGGGGGAGGTTAGGATGAAACAAGGAAGAGAGGATACCTTGGCAAACATTTCATAGATTATCTAAATTTATTTTTCATTCTTGGTGCTTATACTTTACGTCCTTTGATACTGTATCCTCTTATCAACTTGCTGACCTAGCCTAACCAAATAAAACTTTAATATATAGATACATTTTAATGGGTTTTCCATGATCTCCCTGTTTCTTGCTAATCTAGCCATTGACAAAGGGCTTTCCCTGGAATGTGTGGAGCATGTTTCTTCAAGGAGAAGCACTCGTTATATATACAGAATTAATCTATCAGGCCTCAGATGAATAAAATAATCTTAGTTAAATGCATTAGGAAGTAATTTAATAAGATTAGTAAATGAGCAGTAGGACTAGGATCTGAAGCTTTCTGATTAGAAATGTCATAAAAGCAAAGAAATTCTCTTGAGACAATTAAGTTATGAAAGAAATTAATTTTATGGTTTGTGCCATTTGAGATGAATCACTTAATCACTCTGGCCCTCAGCTAAATCACAGCATCTGTAAAAAAAAAAAAAAAAAAAAAAAAAAAAAAAAAAAAAAAAAAACAGTGTTGGGCACCATGGCTACAACTGTAGAATCATTTGATTTAGATTATCTTTTAAATTTATGATTATCATCAGAAAAGGAAAAAGGCCTTCAGAAAAGGAGAATGTGGATGGATCACCTTAGAATTCTTGATAATGTAGACTCCAGCAAAGATTTCAGTGAGTTCATATAAGAAATATGTGGGACTACACTGCTAGAGAATCTGAATATTTCCCAAGAAAGGATAGGAGACACTAAAATTTTCAAGTAGTCTCAGAAAGGAAAAATAGGGGAAATAGCCGGGCATGGTGGCGCAGGCCTGTAACCACAGCACTTGGGAGGCTGAGACAGAAGGATCATGAGTTCAAAGCCAGCCTCAGCAATGGCGAGGCACTTAGCAACTCAGTGAGACCCTGTCTCTAATAAAATACTAAAAAAGGGCTGGGGATGTGGCGCAGTGGTTGAGTGCCCCTGAGTTCAAGCCCTGTTACAAAAAAAAAAAAAAAAAATAGGGAAATAGTTAAAGAATTATGTCACCTGGAAACAGACATGAAACAAAATCTGGAGAGCAGAGTTTTTATTGGGGATATAAAGGGTGATGACACCTAAGGATGACAAAAAGAAAAGGAAGCAGGTTTGGGCAGGGAGAGCCTTCAGGTCACAATGCAGATCTGAGCCTCCAGAATGAAAGCCAGGAGGGTGCAGGACAGAGCAGGGAAGCATCAGGTAAACTCTCAGCCAACACCAGGAGTGGCAGATAGAAGATCAGAAGATCCATTTAGACATATGCAAAAATGGGCAGGTCTTAAGATTCCTGCCATGCTTGATCCCTGGCTAGCAACTTCCCAGAATCTTTGTGGTCTTGCCTCAAAAGCTGAGGTGGGTCCTGAAGAGGCTGTTTGTTAGGTGACTGTCCTTGCAACTGAATGGCAATTTTTTCCTTTCCCACTGTAGGCAGTCTTTTCTATGCCCAGATGTCTTCTTTCATGTTACTTGAGCATTCTACAAACTGCATGCATTATCTTTAAAAACTAGATTATAAAAACTCATAAAAATAAATGAACTATGCATGTGTCCAAATGGTGGAAGTAGTATTACTAAAAAAGGACTAATATGAATGACACAGGCTTACAAGAATAGCACCAAAAAGGCTCAAGTGAAAGATTTGTGGAAAATATTAAACACAAACAAAAAGGACATTCCACAATGTTCTGTTCAAAACCAGACAAGAAAAAAGCAGACAAAAAGCTCTGGATTTGGGGAGTTGTGAACAGATGACAGACCGTGAATTAACTCTTTATGTGTTGAGTCTTATTTGTCAAAATAAAAAGTCAAGTGTATAAAGTCAGACGATGCAGAGAAAGCTGAGGATACATGAAAAGAGGCTATGAAATTAATCAACTGCACTAAAGAAGCTCTGTTTCCTGGATCTGGGTTGTTGGCAATGAACTGAGGAATTCTTCAGAGTGTGATTAATTACCTTTAAGTAATATTTTAGAAGCTGAGGGATACGAGAGGATAAAAGAAATCAATTTTATAGATTTTCTTAAAAAAGAAGGAAAATATATTGTATATGTCAAAACTATCCAATGTAAGTATTGTAATAGGCACATAATAGGCTCAAATGTGATTATAAAATCCCAGTAGGCATATTTTTAAAAAGAGGTGAAATTCATTTTAAAAATGCATTTTGATTAAAAAATATTCAAAACATTTTTCTACATAAATTTTTTTATATTCTTTTACATTATTTTAAAATGAAGTCTTCATAACTTGATTTATATCTTATTACAAAACATCTAAATTTGGATATTATATTTTCATTGACAATACACAATCTCCAATTAGATTTCATAAAATCTACAGTGGTAAAGAAAAGATTCATATAACAGAGTTGTTGCAAACATGCTTAAAGGTTTTCCAATAAAAGATTCAAGGTCAGAAAAATCATTTTCCTTTAATATTTACAACTATGCTAATAACACTGGTTAATTCTTTTTAACAGATGATTTAACTCGGAAGCAAGGCACATCAGTTTCAAAGATTGATCTGTGAGTTAAATAAATTTAAGTCAATTCAGTTTTATTAAGATAAAATGCATTATATAAATTAAAAACAATTCTATTATCAACATCAACATAGAGTCCCTCAAATTATTCTTATGATGCTTCAAATTTTGTATCAACTGATCTGTGGTAGAAAGGACTTCTAGAGAGAATTTATTCATGGTTATGGGCACTATTTTTATGCAAAATCTTGGCAATCTTTTCCTCATTGTATAATAAAATTTCCATAACTAACAGTAATTTCTTGAGCCATTTCTCCATCTAAAAGTGTTTTCTTTTTGTGTGCAAAATGCAAAGTTACAATCACAAGTACTGTTCAAAAAACTTTAAAATTCTTTTTTAGATATTTATTTCTGATTTCAGGTGACCATATTCATCTGTTCAATTATGATTAATTTTAAAATTCTATTTAATTCCCTGAGTGTTTACTGACAACATCTCTTATTACTGCCTAATTTATCATCTTTAATTATTTTTTTCATTATCTGTTTATTGTGGAATAACTTTAGATTTACTGGAAAGTTGTTAAAATATTACAGATATTTTCCTATACCCTTCCCTCAGTTCCACTGATACCAATAACTTATGTGAGTTGAATACCCCTTATCAAAAACATGTGGAATTAAAATATTAAGGATTTCAGATGATTTCAAATTTCAGAATGATCACATATACATACTGAGATATCTTAGAGATAAGACCCAAGTCTAACGACAAATTCAATTACATTTCATATGTTTCCCCAGTACTGCTCAATCCCTTCTTTGATTTGCTCTTGACTCCCAAGCTCCTTGCTTTCTCTTACAAGAAATTCTTAATTTCTTAAGAAGTTAAGAGATTCTTGTTCTGTTTGCTGTCCTCCCAGTCACAGTGACTTCCTCTGTAACTTATGTGCAAAAGAGAGGTTCACTTCCATAGAAGCATGGCCTTTTTTACACAGGGGTGCATGTAGGGAAGAAGCTAACCAGATCATGGAGAAAATTTGTTATTCCCTCTTCTCCCTGACCTGCTCAAAGGTTTTATCTGGGAGTTTTACAATATTGACTATGGAGTCAGTCCTTCAAAAACAGGTAGAGGAACAATGGAAAATAAAATTAGTCAGGACTGTGGGCAATTCTGGCCCAAATAATCGTTTGGCTGAACAACAACATGAAAAGAATCTTAGATGGAGATATGGTATAAGAAATTAGTATGTCAATTATGAAAATATTATTATACATTGAGGAAAGGACCAGATAAGATATTTTACAAAAACAGTGCCAAAAAAGCCTTTGGATTCAAGGGCTTCAAATGTTCAGTTTTATTTCTGGTGTATCAAATGCTGCATAATATGGGTTTCTAGAAACCATTGAGGACCTGGATCAAAGAAGCCAAGTCCTGAAGAGGTGTTCTGACATTGATGATGACAAAAAAAAAAAAAAAAAAAAAAAAAAAGTGCACCAAATTATAATATCCTAGTAGCTATGGGACCACCCAAGGTGGGACAACATAGAGTGAGCAGAATGAACAACCACAAAGATCCCACAATGACGGATCTGCTTCATCTTCTTGCTCAATACATCTTCTAAAAGTTTTCAGGATCTTTGTGGTCTAGATTCTCCCTTGAGCCTACTGATAACTCTTTATGTGAGTGAATCACCAACCCACATTTTCATTCCTCTTAAAAAGGAGATTGTGGAGGTGCTGACAGGGGATGAATACAGAGTTTATCTACAGGTAAATGATGACAGGTGGGCTAAACAGAGGTCACATCTTTTCTTAAAGTTCTTTTCTCCTCCCACTAAGACTTAACTGTCGCATTCCCTCCCCTGTGGATTCTCCCTTTCAGGCCAAGCCCAGGCGGATACCAGGTCCCTGGAACTCCATGGGGCAAGCTACAAAGAGAAGTACAGGAAATACTAGAAGATATTAATTAAGGTTTTTGAAGAGAAAGTAGGTTCAAGGCCACTAGGTAGTCTTTTAGGAGAGCTCTTCAAATAGGGAAAACAGAAGCATGAGTTATACCAGATAAAGAGAAGACACAGAGTAGAAATTTCTATTGGGAATGGACTCTTTCAGATTAAACACTAAAAACACAGGGAATTAGAATCAAGCACAAAGGATGAATGACAACAATAGTGAGGCTGTTTTGGTTTGGATCTGGAATGTTCCCCAAAAGCTCATATGTTGAAAGCATTATCCCCAATAAAGCAAAAGTAAGAGGTAGAGGATTGAGGCAATGATTATATCAGGAGGGCTCTGACTTCATCAGTGAATCAATCCATCAATCCATTGATAGTTGAATGGACTACTGGGAGACAGGACCTACTTGGAGAAAGTAGGTCACTGGGAGTATGACATGTGACCTGGCCCCTGGCTCTTTCTTTGCTTCCTGGATGCCGTGAGCTAAGAAACATTCCTCCAATGCCTTTCCACCATGATGTTTCTGCCCTGGAGTCAGCAGGCCATGGAATCCTCTGAAACTGTGAACCAAAAGAACTCTTTCCTCCTCTAATTTGTTTTTGTCAGGTATTTTGGTCACAGCAACAAAAATCTAATAAGCTCACAAATCAATGTACAGTGCCTTATACAGGAAGCACTTTATAAATGATAAAGCATTTTATATTGTGTTTCCACATGCATTATCCTAGGTAATTCTCAACAATCTTGTGAGATTTTTAGGCCAGTTCCTCCCCCAGAAGAGGATCCTTAGATTTAGGGACTTGTCCAACAATAGCACCTGGGAGGTTGGCTCATTCCATTTGGCTGACTAGGCCACAATGCCCATATATTTGGTCAGACATTATTCAGGATGTTTTTTGAAGGGTGTTTTGGAAGAGATTTGCATTAAATTGGAGGACTTTCAGTAAAGCATATTGACCTCCATAATGCAAGTGGCCATCAGTAGGTTAGCTTGAAGCCAGAATACAACCTAAGACTAATATTACCCAAGCCAAAGAAATTCTCCAGCAGATGGCCTTTGGACTTGAACCAAAAGATCAATTCTTCCTTAGGATTCCAATATGCCTGTCCATCCTGCAGATTTTGGACTTGCCAGACTCCATAATCACATGAGCTAATTCTTTTTTTTTAAAAAAAAATTCTCTATATATATACACATATCCTATTGGCTTTGTTTCCCTGGAGAGGCCTAAGACAGCACCACCTGGTAAGCATCCCCATTACCTGGTAGCATCCTTCTTCCACTCCTGTGAATGGTCAGATCAGGAAACCTCAAAACTTCTCAGGCTTTGGTCTTTTTCCAATGAATCTCACAGCTGATAGCTGTTTCTGAGGTCTGGCTCTGGAAACTGATATTGGCAGAGACTATAAACTTGAGACTTCATGGAGAGGAGATTTTATGGTTAAGAGCATAGAGCTGAAAAGGGGTTTATGATATCCCACAAGACACAATCACAAACAACATGATCTCAAAGGTGGGAATCCCAATAGACAAAAATTCCCAAAATATAATTTTAAGAAAAATAATTTTTAAATTTTCTTTAAAAGTCTGTAATAATTCTTTTTTTCAAGCATGAACATTGAGCTATATTAACAACAGTTACACAGGTATAACAATTATAAGCAGATTAATCATCTTGATAAATAGTTAAAAAATAAATCTATAAATGCATATCCTATAATTGACAATTGTGTGCATGTGAGTTTATGACTACAGTCATCTGAAATACCCTGGTGGACAACCAAAGTTGATGAGATTGTTCAAAAATTTATCGGTCACCACCACATGTCACTCAAAGATCATATAGATCTCCCGATATTGTGCCTTGCACAAACACAAATGTACAAAAGGGACATCTCTTCATTTATTGAGGAAATTTCAATGTTTTTATGTAGCACACTATATTCATGACTTTGTGATGTCACACTTTTGTAGTTACCTTTGCAAAAAATGGATAATGAATTATGTGTAAGTCTTTACACAATTAGGTATCTGTAGGATTGGGAATGATGACAGCAAATTGTAAAAAATGATGCTGATAATTTAAAAGATTAGGAAAATTTAAAAAAAGAAACAAACTAAAATGAAAATTAGACATTTGACAAAATGTATTACAGCAATAGACTATATATAAGAAATTGCCTGGAAATCCCATATAAGAGCTGGCCAACTTCATGATCATTAACTACATTTTGAAGTCTTACATTTACATGAATAGCATTTTGCTTTCTTTTAGGTCACTTGAATAAGTTCACAGTTATTTTCTAAGTGGCACAGTTCTTTTAAAAATTCTTCTGTGATTAGACATGCACCAACATGAGCATTCCCTATAACATTCCACAGTATCTGTGTGTGCTCCTATGTTGTTTTGGGTAAGCAGAAATCCATTCCACATGCACTTATAGACAGACTAAAAAAATTGGTGGAAATAATACTGGTGCTAGAGCAGCAGCACTGTTGCGTAGTGTCTTCTAATCATATCACGCACATATTTTCAAACCACTTAGTGACTTTGCTGGTTTTCTCAGGCAAAGGTAGCTTTAACTCATTGAAAGCTCCTGGGAATTCATCAGCTGGAGGAATACCAATGCCAACGAATGATTCATTCTTAAACTGAAATTTGTGTCCTTGCCATATCTTGTGGCTAATCTACTCACCTGAATTTTTCTACCAAATGCACTGGGCTGAGTGGGGAGGGAAAATAACTTTAGTGGTAATAACTTGAGTTCATTCAGAGAAGCCTGGATTGCACCTAACTCCAAATCTGTCATTATGGTTTGAGGATTCAATTGAAATCCATTTTCTTCTGCAAATTCCATTAAATCTCCACTTGAGGGTTTGTACCAGTTAGTAAAATACCAATAACCAAAAAAATTCTAGACTTTTAAGATTCAACAGGGGCATGAATTGCATACATTTGACATAAAAAAAATAATAGGTACAGGTTTCAAAGTATTGTGCACTAACCTAAGTGAAAGACACTTCTTCTATTTTGGATTTAATGGTAAATATAAATTTACCTTCTTCAACAGTCAATTCCCTAACAAAGAGCAGTTCGCCATTTAATGTGCTTTGTAGCACTGGAGGAATGTCTGTATCAGCAATGTCTTTGGTTTAGAAGGTTGTTGAGCTATTGAATTTATTTTATTATCTGACAATGGGCATTTTTTTGAAGGCAAACATGGTGCTATATATCAAGGGGCAGATATAGTACATGATTGGATAATTCACATTTATCCTGCATACCACCAAAAGCTCATTAATCCCTTCCTCAGAATTCAGCTTTCTACCCCTTAGATAGTGTTTTGTTTCAATGGGGATTGTGGTTTTCTGGATTTCAGCTTTCAGAATTTCAACATTCAGTATTTTCATCTTTCAGAAATGTGATTGTCAGAGTTTGGATCTTGAGGGATTTTCCACTTTAGGAATTTTGATCTTTTGAGATTTCAACATCTGAGGTTATGGCATTCAGGACTACATCTTTTGGGATTATAATTGGCACTGGTTGAATAGGCAGAACCTTGCCTGTTAATAGTCCACCTTTGATCCTCTTCTTGGCTTTCTGCATTGATGCTGAAGGACAAGAAGAGAGTGAAGAGTCTTGGGCTTAATTCTCACTCTCCTTTTTCTGGGAAAGCTATAAACACTCATTATTCATGAATTTAATATGCTTATCTGGATTACAATAATTAAGATCAATTTCCCTCTTCATTATGCCTTTTTAAAAGTAGATAAAATACTATTCTGTTGTTCCCTCTCTAGGAAAATTCAAGTAACAAAGATTTCTACATGAGGTCCTCACTTGATATTTTTGCCAGCAATCCTCTGCTAAAAAAAAAAAAAAAAAAATAAGGCATGGGGCTCTCAGATCTTTAGGAACATTTATGCTGTATTCAATAGGATTCTACTCCCAGAGTAGCATTTGATCAGATGGAGTAGCATTTGATCAGATGGAGTAGCATTTGATCAGAGGTTCAGCACAGCTCTTCAGGTCAGCCCTAACACAGGGAGCAGGACTGGCCTAAAGACACCTAAGATGGAAAGGCAGCTGATGAACAATGTTGAAATTTATCAACCCTTAATAAATCAAATGGTATTTGAGATTTATCCCAGGAACTTCTATCATTCTCAGGCAGATGGTGCATGGAAGTCCTGGTCTCCTGTCCAACTTGTTCCCCTTGAGTGACGGTGTTCTACTACTTCCTGGAGTTTTCATCTCAAATGTTGCTCTGTTCCAACATAGTGAGAGAGTGAGGGAAGTCCAACTTTTTAGGAGTCATTAGAGTTATTCAGAGCAATATTTTGTGTGTATATTTTGAATTACATCTATCAGTTAATTCTTCTATAAAGGTTTTTCTAATTTTTCCATGTACTTGATAACATTTCAGCAACATACTTTCAAAGCTTATTAAAATTGATGAAATCATTTAAATCATACTGTACCTATGATATAAATATATACTATAATACACACACACCCCAAGCTAGCCACACATTTAAGAGAGTCATACTACTTTTGGTCTAATTATCAAGATTTTAAATTGGCTAATTCAAATACTGTATGTCCTCCCTTTGATTTCTTCAACTCCTCTACTGTGCTATTGAATCAGCTTACCCAGGACTCCCAAATCTTTCCCATCCATTGAATGGGAGTTCACAGAGTTGGCAATTTCTCTTTTCCACCCTTCCCTTTGACATTAATAGTTTTCCTGAGTTATCTACTTCAAAGGTCTTTGTATTACTCCATTAAGCTGCTATAACAAACTACTATAAACTATATAACTTATAACCAAAAGAAAATTATTTCCTACAGTTCTGGAGATAGATCAAGGTGCTGGAAGATATGGCACCTGTTGAAGGCCTACTTTCTCATAGAGATGTCTTCTCAATTGGTCCTCATATGGGAAAAGGTAGGCAGCTCTTTGCCTTTTTTTTATAAACCTAAGCACCTCTCAAAAGACTCTGTCTTCTAATACCATTACCTTGGGAATAAGGATTTCAACACTCAACTTTTGGGAGAACCCATGAATTCAGACCACAGCAGGCTTACTCTTGAAACTCTACCCCACACTATCTATTCTCCCTTCAACATAATATGCACATCTCTTTGAAAAAAATCCCTCTGCATCTTAACACACCTGCACTGAACCTAAAGGTCAAAGCACTCATATCTAAAAATATTCTTCTAAGTTTCAGCAAAAATAAGCTGTTTCCAGATGGGAAAAGAGAGAGAGAGAGAGAGAGAGAGAGAGAAAGAGAGAGAGAGAGAGACTCTAAAAATGATCTATTGACTGAACTCTTCTAAAACATCAGCCATAACATAACAAAAGTAAATCTGGGAGACAGCTTTAGATTAGAAGGGACTAAAGGAAAATTGTTTAAGTCCAACATGTGATCTTTACTAGATCCTATACTAAAAGAAATGTGAGTAGAGAAGGTCATTGCTGGGTAGGTACCTGGACAAAAGATAAATACACATGATGGAAGAACTGTGTTCATGTTAAATGTATGTAAATTGACAACTGCATTATGAAAATATATATATTCTTTATGTTAGGTGAAACATACTAGAGTATTTAGAGGGAAAGAGCTATGATGTATGCAACTGAATACATTCAAAAGCTCAGGACAAAGAATGATCTTTGGAAAGATAGAAAACACAAATGGGGCAAACTATAAAGAGTAAGTGAAACAGTTACTGGGGTGTTTTTTGCTACTCTTGCAACTTTTCTATGAGTTTCAAATTGTTTCCTAGTAAGTGATTCTATTAAATGGCCCATGGGTCAGTCCTGCTGAATTTTAACTCCCTGTGAGATTAAAAACAAAAACAAAAACAAAAACACTTTGTTATATCTACCACTATAACCACTGTATCACTACTACCTCTCCAGAGTAGAAATTCCAATTGTAATTTTTACTAGGCTCTATCTCAGGAAAAAACTGGAAACTTGTGATTGCAACTGTGTTCCTAACATTATCAATGAAGGTTTTTTAAATTAATGGAAAAAGGAAAAAAAAAAAAAGAGAAAGACAAAATTAAACAAAAATGAATACCAACTAAAAATAAAGGAATTACATGTGCATCATGATTCTAAACTCTTACCCAGTCGCATACCAGCTGTGTGAATTGGGACGTATTATTTGACCACTTTTTTTTTTCCAGTTTCTTCATATGGAAAGTGGAGATAAAAGTCAATGGTCACTTGATAAATGATTAAGAATGCAAACAGAATCATGAGGAGCTTTACTGGACCTGAAATCTCTTTATTTTAAAGACCCTAGTATTTCTGGGTGAATATGACCGAGCAGCACTTAGCAGAAGAATCCACGGGGCACAATCCTATAAGCTTGTAGACTGATTTCTGCCAAGATGGTGCACTTTGTACTTCATATTTGTTCATGTTAATAACACCCACCCATTTGAGTTGATCTACTGAACATGGACTCTATGACAAACCCTATCCCATTGCAGCCTTTCAAGGTGATCCTTTCACCCCCGACTGTTCTATTCCTTTGATCCTGCCTCCCTCCACCCCCATCCTTGCCGTCTAGTGTCAGGTCAGCAAATATCACTCAAGTTCTATTTCTCTTCAAAGTTTTTCCACACTGGGATTAACCAATGCCCAGTGTTTGCTTTACCAGGCATCACAAGAACTTTTGGTACTTCTACAGCTTTTCTAGTTTTTCATCTCTTCTCTGAAACCAATTTGTAGTTGTCATTTCCTACTAATAGACAAATGTTGTTGCTACTCTCCTTCAGAATAGAAACAAACAATCAGGTTCTGGCATCCAGGCACTCCTCAATGCATCCCTTGAACTTGAACCTGGAGAAAATGCCATGGTTCCCTGGAGGGTCTGACTGCATCTGGCAATGACAGCCTGTGGACTCTGGGAAGGAAAGGTGTGCTTCAACCAGATTCTTGACTGAGGCAATGGAAATTCCAAATGTGAAAGCTTCAAACAATGAAACATCAGGCTCTCTCATACAGTGCAATACTAAATTTTATTGAACAAGTTTAATTAGAAAAGAAAGAATACAAAGGTTTTGATACTTCGCATATGTAGTTGCAAATGCAAATCAAAATATAAACGTGTTTCTAGAGAAGTTTCTTTTTAAAGCCATCTCACTTTGGGTCTCAAGTCCAATCTTTTCAGGAGTTACTTTTAAGAAATCATATGTATACTTAGCATCTTATGGCTTTTGTTAACAATATCATGTTTGAGAAACAAGAAAATCCTTTCAAATCAAAATATAACTGGGAAGTAGTATAATAATTAATATTTCTTCTCTCTGCCTCCTTTCCCCCCAAAGAAAATAATTACCTTTCTTTCCAGGAGGTTGGATATTGGATTTCAAGAATGAAACATAGGAATTATAAAAACATACATCAAGCTGGGCATGGTGGCACTTGCCTGTAATCCCAGTGGCTTAGGAGGCTGAAGCAGGAGGATTGGGAGTTCAAAGCCAGCCTCAGCAAAAGTGGGGCACTGAGCAACTCCATGAGACCCTGTCTCTAAATAATATACAAAATAGGGCTGGGAATATGGCTCAGTGGTTGAGTGCCTCTGAGTTCAATCCCTGATAACAAAACAAACAAACAAAAAATGTACATCAAATTCAGAAAAGATTTAAGCAAGAAATTAATCTGACCCTCTATTTTCCATAATAAGAAACTGAGGCTCATGGAAGTTTTGTCAGAACTTGTCAACTAGTGACAGCACAGCCAGACCCTCACTGGTATGTTGCTCTGTGGTTCTAGACATCTCACCTGCTCCCCAGCCTTGTCTCCAGTATCCCCCTCCAATATCCAAGGCCTCTTCAGGCTTTCTACACAGGCTGCTTCAGAATATCAACTTGAAGTAGTTTCCATTCTAGGTGCTTTCCTTCTGATGTTAAGATTCTTTTCATGTCTAATGGAAAAATATCATTCTTGTTCACTAAGATAGAGTTTGATCACATTTGCATCCTTCCTTCTATTTATCCAACATTTGCAGAACTGCTCCTGGATGAGAGGAACTATGAAGATGCTCAAGATAGAAAGAGGAAGGAGTAAGACAAAACCTTCCCAGAAGGAAATCAGTTTTCCCTCTTCTTATTTATTTTATCAACTAGTTCACATTCTTTTGGTGCTTCTGCTTTTGTCTGCTTGACATGGACATGACCTAGATAATTTGTGGTTATATTTATTTCCATGAGTACCATTACTGTCTATCTATCCATCAGTCCATTCATATATCTACCTATTTAACCCATCAGCTGTAGATACTGTTCTGTTGCCTCAGCTGCCAATGGACCTGATTTATTAGCTGGCTGAGCATAGACATGTTTAATTGTATCACTGTTTCTTAAAATGAATGGTCTTTAGTCCAGAGAGTAACTAGTTTTCAGTTATATAAAATGAGAATCTACCCAGTAGTGGTTTTTATTCTTGTCCCTCCAGGGTTGATCATTTTGTTAAGGTGCATTCTCTGTCATTTTTTAAAGCTATAAAATGACATTTAAAAATAGTACCATATAATCAAATATTCTCAAAATGCTAGAAAAGAATTAGTAAACCTCTAGAAACTTGAGTCTTCATGTTCTTAATGGTCGGTCTCTTAATTAACAGCTTAGCGATCCCACCTGCTGTCAAAATAATCATGTCATCTTCTCACTTAATTTTTATATGACTTGAAAAACTCCCAGTTTTTTTTCCTTCTTGGAGATTTGTATTACGTCCCATCTCACTTTTCTCATTAAGTGTTTCAATATACATTTTAATCCAAGGGGAACTGAAAAGAAGGGCTGTTTCCTTTGTTAAAATACAAGAGTGTTCTTGACAGGGAATGGTTCTACAAAACTAAAGGAAGTAGTCTTGTTAAAACTTTGAGCTGTGCTTGAACACATTCTAAAATGATTAAATTGCCTGTTCCGGTTACAAATTATAAGCTGGATAATTTAAAGCCAACTCCCATTGACTAATAAAATAGAAAATATTGGGGTAGGCTAGATCCTAGTTTTCTACAAACTGCTTCTTTATGAATTGCAAAGTGAAGCATTCAGTGCAAGTGACAGTAAACAAAAGTTAGATTTAAAAAATGCCTGGAGGATATGTGATTCACAATAATTATGGAATCTGTCTCTGCCTCCAGATACAAACTACTAATACATTATGAGCACATTAAATGTAGCTACTGATACAGTAATAAATATTGATGTTAAATAAAACTCAGAATATTTCCTCTTCCTGCCTAAATCCTGCAGTTCAGACTGGCAGCTCTATGTTGCTCAGAGCTTTAGAGATGGAAAAATCTTTTATTTTATTTTATTTTATTTGTTTAATTCAACAACGATGACAAAAATTTCTATGTCTGTCTAACAATTAGGCATTACAGTTACAAAGGATTCTTGGGTAGACAAGATTTTATATAATGCTAAATTCTCAAAAAGGTCAAATAATTTGTACTTCCAAAAAAAGCTATCTTATAATAACAACAACAATAACAAAAGATAAACTCACTTGTTTTCTTGGTGTTTCATGTAAGTGACAAAAGAGACAAAATTTAAGAATCTTTTTCAGCTGTTCTTCATTAAATATCTGATTTTTTAAAATTTTTTATTCTAAGGTGTTATAAATAACAGCAGAATGAATTACATTTCATATTACACATATAGAGCACATTTTTACATATCTCTGGTTGTATGCAAAGTATATTTACACCATTCGCGACTTCATACATGCACTTAGGGTAATGATTTCCATCTCATTCTACCATCTTTTTTTTTTTCTTCACCCTTTTTCCCCCTCCATTCCCCTTCCTCCCCATTGGCCATTCTAGTGTTCCTCTAATCTTTCTATGCTCCCCATCCCAACCCGACTGTGAATTGGCCTCCTTATATCAGAGAAAACATGTGGCATTTGGCTTTTGGGGATTGGCTAACTTCACTTAGCATTATATTCTCTAACTCCATCCATTTACCTGCAAATGCCATGATTTTATTCTCTCTTATTGCTGAGTAATACTCCATTGTGTGTATATACCACATATTCTTTATCCACTCATCTACTGAAGGGCATCTAGGTTGGTTCCACAGTTTAGCTATTGTGAATTGTGCTGCTATAAACATTGATGTGGCTGTGTCCCTGTAGTATGCTGTTTTCAAGTCTTTTGGGTAAAGACCAAGGAGTGGGATAGCTGGGTCATCAGGTGGTTCCATTCCAAGTTTTCCAAGGTATCTCCATACTGCTTTCCATATTGGCTGCACCATTTTGCAGTCCCACCAACAATGTATGAGTGTGCCTTTTTCTCCACATCCTGTCCAAAATATTGTTGTTTGTGTTCTTAATAGCTGTCATTCTGACAGGTGTGAGATGAAATCTTAGAGTGGTTTTGATTTGCATTTCTCTAATTGCCAGAGAGGTTGAGCATTTTTTCATGTATTTGTTGATTGATTGTATATCTTCTTCTGAGAAGTGTCTGTTCAGTTCCTTGGCCCATTTATTGATTGGGTTATTTGTTTTTTTGGTGTTAAGATTTTTGAGTTCTTTATATATTCTAGAGATTAGTGCTTTACCTGACATGCATGTGGTAAAAATTTGTTCCCAATTAGTAGGCTCTCTGTTCACCTCATTGATTGTTTCTTTTGCTGAGAAGAAGCTTTTTTAATTTGAGTCTATCCCATTTATTGATTCTTGGTATTAATTCTTGTGCTACAGGATTCTTAATAAGGAACTTGAGGCCTACACCTAATAGAAGAAAGAGTAAGCTCTAATCTCCAACATGTTGGATTAGGCCCCAAGTTCCTTAATAAGAATCCTGATGTTTTATTACCAACTGATAATATGTATTCCTTCTCTTTGCTTTCCTGCCCAAAGTACTCTCACTTTAAAGGCTGGTGAAAAAGTAAATTCCTTGTGATTGGACTTTCTTTTTACTAAATGCTAAAAATCTGGAAAGTGGAGTATAATGAAGGAATCCCCAGTCTGGAAACTAACTGGAAAACCTGGATTGTTGCCTCAAGTTCACTGTGAGACTCTGGGAAATTCTTGTACCATTTTGGTACTTCTATGTTTTTTATTTATGAAATTAGAATATTGACCTGGATGACCTATATATACAATCTCTACAGCCTCAATGGTGCAGTTGTAAAATAAGACTTACTCATAAACCCTTAGTTTTGCATCTCCAAGAATGTAGACATGCATTTGAAACCATCACATTCTTGAGTCTTTTGATGTTTAAGTTATTTCCTGTGTGATTTCCCAGAGAAAACCAGAAGTGGAATGAAATATGCTGTAGCTACTTGAGCTAGGTTTTCATTCATTCTTAATAGTTAACCCAGTACAGAAAGAAAGAGTCAGTTTTAGACTTCATTCACTCTTTCTTCCAGTCAGCCTGAATTATGACAAGACACTTTTCTTTGGCACAGTTTTCATTTTATCACTCTCCTACCTTCCATTTCCAATCACTTTAAGTACTCTGCCTGACTGAGGAACCCCACTGTGTGTGCCAACATCTACTCTCCTCCTCACAGACCCAGTTCACCACATGTTCTGCTCCTCTAAGCACCCCATTATTCCCCCACAACAGCTGCTCATGTCAATCCTAACGCCCTTCTTAACCCATATAATTGTCCACTTTCTTTTATATTTATCCATCTAGATGAATCTTGTCTAACTAAAGTTCAGCAAAGGTGGCAAAGATCTGTGTTGTCTAGTATGTTAACCATTAGCCACACCTGAGTATTAAGCATTTAAAATGCGACTAAGAACCTGAGTTCTAATTTCAGTTCATTTTCATTAATGTAAATTCAGACAGCCTCCTGTGGATCCGGGTTAACATGGGACAGCGTGGTTTTAGACATTGTTTGAAGTCTGGCTCAAATTTCACTTCTTAAAAGGTAAGTCTCATTAAAATGCTCCAAGAACTTTGAAAAGAAGAGAAAAAGAGCTCTTCAATTTTCTAAAACAATTCGTCTGGGATGGGACCTGGGTATGAATTTTTTTTAAAGTTTCCACAGGTGCAGCCAGGATTGGTGCTGTTGTTCCAGGAACCCCCTCAGTGCCATTTCTCAGTACTCGTTTGATATCTCTGAAACCCTATGAAATCGTCTGAATCGTTCGATCTAGCATTTCGTTTTACTATTAATGGCAGTTTTCTTCACTGAATTGTAAGTAAGTATCTTTCTCTGTTTTGTCCACTGAGTCTACCCCTGGCAGATTCTGTAAAAGTTTTAATGCTTAACCTTTTTCACTTATTGTACATATTCTTGAATTGAAGATATATTCATAGCTTTTGCTTTTATAAACCCTACATGAGGCTAAGCTTCTGTTGGTCTCTATTCTATCTTCAAGCCATCACCTTTAGAGTCAATCTATTAACAAAAGACTTCTGAGCTAGACTATAAGCTCCATGAGGGTAAGGAGGATCACTATTCATTACTGCATCCTTAGTACCTAGTACTTCGTCTGATACACAGAGGCACTGAATAAATTTGTTTACTGGATAATTTAATTAAAAAATAAGTACTTAAATAAATTCATTTAAAGTAATAGCCACATATTATCTTGTTCAGGAAAAATGGATATACTTTCAAAATATAAAAATATGGACCATCTTAAGTTGTATTTATGTTTGTGCATGTACATGGTGTATACGCATGTATGTGTGCCTGTGTATGCATATATGCATGATGGTGTGTATTATTGAGATGCACAATTACTATGCGCATCTGTAAGAAAATCCAAAATTTGCTGATTACTCCAAAGGATCCCTCAGCATCTCTTGGTTCTGCACAGCTGGTAGCTCTGCTCTCCATAGCTATAGTCCTGGGAAATATGATATTAATACTGAGTGAACAGATGGTGTAGGGTGTGTTTACTTAAGACAGTTTTGCCAGGAGGTAAATTTATGCTTTATAAATGTACTTCAAAACTATGCTATTTGATTTAATCACTTAATGCAAAGACAGCTGCATACTATATTTGCCTTAACTGCAGTTATATGGGTTATCTGCCAATCTGTTAATTATAGTATTTTGAAAGACTTCAGGAAAAAAACAGTAATTATACAGATTGGGGAGGGGAAGAAACATTTTTGAAGCCTAAATTCAGACATACATTCTGAGTTAACATAAACTTATTGAAGATTTAGAAAACCTGTTAAGAAAGTGGGAGTAGATATGATGTCTTTCCTTTGAAAGAGACTCATTTGTGTCCTCACTCTGCATAGGTTACCTTGGGTAGAGGGAGAGGGGCATGAGGCAATGTTCCAACAGGACAGAGCCCCAGCCCACCGGCTAAGGTCTTCTAGCAACTGCTCAATCCCTTAAAATTAAAAGGAGTAGGTTAAACACGATTCTGCCCTTGATTTTCTCATACTTTCCCACATCCGGATTGTTTCCTGACCCTCCATACCTGTTTTTTTCTGCTGAACAGTTGCAGTAATGATTAATCAGATTTAATTAATACTGTATCAGGGAAGGGAAATATTTTAAGCTTAGTCTGACAGCTTCCTTTTCTTGCCAAAGACTAAATGCCACACATTTGTAAGAAAAGTCTGGCCCATTTCCCCTACCCCCTGGGAATTCATGTTCAATGATTTTCATTGTCAATTTGAGAACAAGATTTCCTGTCTCTGGGCAGTACCAGGATAAAAGGGTTGAATGGGACCCAGGCGGTAAATGAAAGAATTCTAGAAAGAACACCACAGACTATCTGGTCAAAGCCTCTCACTTAATAGGAGAAGAAACTGAAGACTCAAATTTTCAATTGATTTATCTTCCCAAATTAGTTAAGGAAAAGTGAAGACTTTGAACAGGGACCATTTTCTATCAACGTTTACTTTTTTTTTTTTTTTTTTTTTAAATAGGCTTTACACTGCCTATGAAGGCTATAAAGAGATGGGAATTAAACAGAGAGAGCAAAGTGCTACTCCTGTACAAAACTGGCTAGAACTGCCAGCAATAAATACTAATAATAGCTCTTCTCTTTTAGTCCCAGGGTCTCCATATTCTACAGCTTCTAATGCCATCCACACTGAGAATGGTGACTTCATTGGAGTGGAGATCACAATCTGAATGGTCATGAGCTGCCTACTGTGTAATAGACTCTTTTTTAAGTATTTACCAAATACCATTTCAATTAAAACTTCCAGCATTCTATGGTGCAGACATCATTTTATGCATGTCACAGAGAGAGAAGCAAGCTTTCAGAGGCTGAGTAATTTGCCTATAGTTACATAGTTAATTTCTAGTACAGTCCCATATTCAGATTTGGACTTAAAGAATTAAAATACATTACCTTCCCTAGGGAATACATCTTTTGGGGGGCTGGAGTTATGGCTCAGTTGGTGGAGCACTTGCCTACTAGTATGTGTGAGGCACTGGGTTTGATCCTCAGCACCACATAAAAATAAATAAATAAAATAAAGGTATTGTGTCCATCTACAATTAAAAATATTTTTTAAAAAATATATCTTTCGCATTCTTCTTCCAAAGCTATCTAAAAATATTTTTATCAATTTTCCAAGGCTCTGTTTCTGAGTATGTCCAATAGCATCTGTGCTCATTACTCATAGGCAATCCTTTGCAACAAAGTTCATCTGAAGAGTATCTCATCTTCACAGTAGGCTCTCCACAATGTTCAACAAGCCTCCACTGATGAACTGACGTGTGTTTAGGCCAGGTCATCCAATTAGCCCTCTGTTCCTGCCTCTGTCTTCACAGGAAACAACCATTCACAGTGTTCTGTTATGCTGACGCACAGGTACTCACCTGCCCTCCCCAGTAAACAACTTCTTACTTCTCCTATTAGGCAGGGTAATGCCATGGTTGGCAAGTGGAGGAAGAATTAGAAGGGCAGGTTTGCCTTTTGATCCTTCCCAAATTATGTTCAGTAATTATCATGCCAAATCTTTGAAGGAGTTACAAGGGACTTAATTTTTCAAGGGTTCCATTTCCTAGAGATAATTAGATTACAATAGTTTTTATTAAACCTAAAAGCCCAAGTGAGGACAATGGCAATCTCTCTCACCCTTTGCACCTCTGCTTTGAGGACTTTTTTTTTGTAACAAAGACAAGTATTTTATTTAATTTCTTAAATGTATGCCTATGAGCACAATCTTTATGTTTTATGACAGTATTTTTTTATCTATTTTCTTTGGCTACTCTCTGTTTTTGTACCTTTTTTGACATCTTATAATATTGCTAATTTTTTTGAGCTAGTAGTCACTTTTGAGTGAAGCAAGTGTGTCCTCTACCAGTTAACGAAAGAAAGTTCAGGTATTGGAGGCCAATATTCCAAAATGGGAGAAATTCTGATTCTACTGAAGTTCTTTATGGTATAAAATAGCTTTCAGAGAAGATCTATCAATAGCCCAATTACCCATTTCTGTTGTTCAAAAGAAGGCTTTGCCCCTAAGACATATGTCAATTCTGGGAAATTCCCGCTGTTTAAACTTTCACAGCCCCACATAGAAAAATCGTGGCACATGCCTGTAATCCCAGCACTTGGGAGGCTGAGGCAGGAGGAACACGAGTTCAAAGCCAGCCTCAGCAATGGCGAGGCACTTAGCAACTCAGTGAGACCCTGTCTCTAAATAAAATACAAAAAAGGGCTGGGGATGTGACCCAGTGGTCAAGTGTCCCTGAGTTCATTCCCCAGTACCAAAAATTAAAAAAAAAAAAAAAAAAAAAAAAAAAAAAAAAGAAAGAAAGAAAGAAAGAAAGAAAGAAAATCTAGGTGTCTCCTGGCATCCTCATTTGACAATTCTTTCTTAGATACTATGAATTCAAATTTATTTTTAAAATCTCCTACTATCATCAAAGTAAAATCTGTCTATGATTATCCTTGTTTTTGTGGAGGGATTTTTGAACCAAGGAACTAAAAGCAATTTTATTCCATCATTTAACAAATAGAAAGCCCTCTCAATACATTATTTCTTATTTAATTTCATTTTGTTTTTAAATATCTACTAAATATTTTTTTTAAAACAAGAGAAACATCAGAACCACTCAAATATACTCAACTGAACTTTGACAAAAATAGCAAAAGCAATTTACTAGGAAAAGGATAGTCTTTTCAACAAATAGGTCTAGATGAATTCAACATGCAAATGTAAAAATATGGATCTAGATACAGACTTATGCTTTTCACAAAAAATCAACTCAAATTGAATCATAATACTAAGTTTAAATGCAAAACTAGAAAACTTTTAGAGGATAACACAGGAGAAAAATCTAGGTGACAAGGATTGTGTCAATGAGTTCTTAGATATAGCATCAAATATATGAAAAAATGCAAGAAATAAATTGATACAATGGATTCTATTAACATTAAATACTTCTGCTTTGTGAAAGTCATTGTTAAGAGAATGTAAAAACAAGCCATAGACTGGGAGAAATATTTACAAAATATTCACCTGGTGAATGAAATATCTAAGATAGACGAAGAATCCTTAAAATTTAGCAGTCAAAACAAAACTTTTAAAGTGGGTAAAAGTTCTGAACAGACATTTTCCCAAGGAATATAGACTTAGAGCAAATAAACATAAGGAAATACACTTAACATCCTATTGTGAGGGAAATTTCAGTTTAGAAGAACAGTGAAGTACCAATAGATGCCTTTTAAAATGAAAATCAAAAACACAGACACCAACAAATGGTGGCAAGGATGCAGAGCAACAGGAATGCTTATCTATTGCTGATGGGAATGCAAAAGTTCCCACCACTTTAAGAAAGTTTGGTGGGTTCTTACAAAGCTAAACATACTCTAACCACATGAACCAGAACTCACACTCCTGATCATTTACTCAACTGAGTTGAATAGTTAAGTTCACAGAAAAACCTACACACAAGTGTTTAGCAGCTTTTTCATCATTGGCAGAAACAGGAAGCTGTTGCCGCCTGAAGCGATGGCCGCTTGGAGCAAGAAAGCCGCGGGAATAAGTTCAGAGGCAGACTAGAAACAAACAGGCTCTTTATTCTGTCAGCTTCTGTCTCCAGCTCCAACAACACCCCAACACGCCGTCCACGCTCCTCCAACAACCACAAAATGGCCCTGACGACTACCCACAATCGCCCGGGGCCAAGTCTCACGAGACCATGCAAATGGCGCCGACCCAATCCGCAATGTCCTGGGCCAAGTCTCACAAGACCATGGAAGGTGGTAATGCTTATGGCTCACAGCTAACCGCAATCTTGGCTATCTCCTTTATTAGGGCTCCTGCAGAGAGCAACCAAGATAGATGTTCCTCTGCCAGTGAATGGATAAAGACACTATGATACAGCTATTTAATGGAATATTATTTTATGGTAAAAGAACAGAGCTATTGAGCAACCAAACCATAGAGGGTTCTTAAAATGCCTATTTCTAAGTGAAAGAAGTCAGTCTGAAGAGATCAGATGCCAACTGATACCAATTATATGACATTCTGGGAGAAAAAAGAAAAGGCTGTACAAACAGTAAAAAGATAGATGGTTGCCCAGAGGAGGAGGAGAGAGAAACAGATGAAACATGGGGGATTTTCACGGCCATGAAACTATTATTTATAATGCTATTTGGTATATAAAAGGCATATACATGCTTGTGAAAACACAGAGAACTTTCCAGCATGAATCTTGATGCCATCTAATATCAATAAAAATTACAGCAAATTTTTTAAAAAAGTGAACCTTAGCATAAACTATGGAATTCAGTTTATTATATCAGTATTAGGTCACTAATTATAACAAATACACCACATAATGAAAGACATCAATAATAGGGAAATTGTTTGGAAGAAGCATATATGAAGAATCTGTAGTATCTTTTCAAAAAGTTTTTAAACATCATATGAATTTTGAGAGGCCAGGGGTTAGTGATGATGAAATTCCTTGGAGACTCTTTCAGAGGCTGTGGCAAATCCTTTTGAACATCATCAAAGCTAACGAGCATAAATTTTTCGTTAAACTTCTGAAATAACTAAAAGTCATTAAGAGGTAAATAGTGAAGACTTCTGTTTATAAATCTATAAAATGTAATTCTGGTTTAAAAAATAAAATTAAAATGTTTGTGACATAACCTATCTGTGAAGGATCAATGCTAAATAGATTATAAGTAATGACACTATTATTAGCACATTGCACAATTTCCCATTATAACTTATGGAATATTGCCTTTGTTTAGATGTTTACATACTGATTATAATAAAATTTGTCATCAATATTAACTCATTCTCTTGTGCACACACATAAGAGGGGTTCAACACCTGTAATCCCAGGGGCTCAGGAGGCTGAGGCAGGAGGCTCATAAATTCAAAGCCAGCCTCAGCAACTTAGCAAGGCCCTAAGCAACTTAGTGAGACCCTGTCTCAAAATAAAAAAAAAAAATTAAAAAAAAAAAAAAAAGGCTGGGGATGTGGTTAAGTGCCCCTGGGTTCAATCACCAGCACCAAAAAAAAAAAAAAAAAAAAAAAAAAAAAAAAAAGTGTGGGGGGTTCAGGGTTCAGAAAAAAAGAATGAAAAAAAGGCAGTGTCAAGAATCAGTAATCTAGCAGAGGAGATAAATATCAAAAGAAGAAATGGGGAAGGAATAATGGAAGTAAGGAAAAAGGAGTAAGACCTGTTTATTTATAAGGCACTTTATACCTTATGAAATCATACTATTTCCAGATTAAAATTAAATATATATATATATATATATATATATATATATATATATATATCCACTGACATCATTTTCTCATAGAACACAAATGATACTCAAATGCTTATAAGAAAAATTACATGGATAAAACAAATTTGGGGTGATCCTTCCCTCTGTGAAATGTGCCCTGGGGGCAAGCTTATACATTCTTTGTTGACACAAACTTCCCTTTCTCATAGAGTCTGCTCTCATAGAGCCACACCTTCAGTGCTTTAAATTGCCCAGAGTGCCTCTTAAGTCTTTATACAAAAAGATTTCTGATAAATGATTTAGAAATGGACTGTGGAACAAAAGGCAGCAGCCTATGGCTGAATGAAACACAAGCGAGGACAGAGTTTGGGATGCAGCTTCGGTCTGAGTAAATTTCTTTCTCTTTTCCCAGGATAGTAGAGAGAAGGTCACTAAGAAGAATAACACTTATTTTTGAAGAAAGTGAGTGGCTTCAGCCTTGGAGGCCTGTGAGTACCATGTTGCGCTGCCCAGTTCTACCATAACTAAACCCCACTGGAGCCTTATGGCTGTTGGATGTCAACAGTTTTGAGTTCTCTACAAACTACAAAGACCATAGTACACTATTGACATTTTCACTCAATACCTGCCTCATCTGTTCTGTTTTATTTCCTTAACCAGATAAGAAATTTCTTAGGGAATACTTTTTTTTTGGGGGGTGAAGGAGCCCTAATTAAGGAGATAGCTAAGATTGCAGTTAGTTGAGAGCCATAAAAGATGTTCAGGTTCCATATGATATTCATACATTTATCAAAGAATCTTTGTATGCCCTTGAACACTGTGTGTCGCACCTGTAAGCTCAAGCTGTAAGCACTTGTCCTTGTTAAGGCAAAATGTATATAACCAGGTGAGGCTAGTTAGAGGTCGTGGGTGGTTGGAGTTAGAGCGGTTGGAGTTGGAGAGGTTACTGGAGCCGGAGAGAGAAGAAGAATAAAAGACCTGTTTTTCATTTTCATCCTGCCTCCGAATTTTCTCCCGCGGCATCGTAGTTGCAAGCGGCAGTAGCAGGCAGCTACAGGAAGGGGTCAAAAACACCAGACTGTTTTGACCATCATATACACTGAAGAGATGTTTAATTTTTTAAATTACATTTTAAAGTTTCACTTAAATTTTATTTAAATAGATATATTCAAAAGCACACGTGATACCGGTTTTAAATTTATCGTGTTTGTCCTTTTCTTTCGTAAATGCATTTCTTTAAATTCATTTCAAAACTATATCTCAAACATTAGTTTATTTCTCTTTCTGTTTTCTCTAAGAATATTACAAATCTTCTCACACTGATGTCATCCATATTCCCTGTACACTTTAGATATATACTTAAGGGAATTGTGAAGCTGGGTGGCATAATATATAATCATGTGGAATTTTATAATATCTAGACACTCTGAATGAATACTTAGGTGTAATTTTCATGTCAGCATTGACTTTTATTTTGACTTAGGTCTGAATGTGTCTAGAAATAAAATATGAAATTTGACAAACACATAAAACAGTCTTTTATGGAATCGTGCTTCTACTACACAAATTATACACAAATTCTTAAGAATTAAATCCAAATTATAAGTTGTAGGTTTCTACTTCTGGCCATGTTAAAGTAACTGGAACTGAACTTACCCTCTTGCTGTTGAAAGAAAAAAAGATATATATACATATATATATATATGTGTGCAGGAGCCCTGTTTGGGGAGATGGCTTAAATTGCGGTTAACTATGGGCCATAAAGATTTGGGCATTGTCGCCTTTCGTAGTCTCACGGGACTTGGCTCGGGATCTCGAGTGACTTGGCCGAGATTGCTGATCGGGTCAGCGCCATTTTGGTGGTGTGTGTGGTGCGTGTTAGTCGTTGTTAGAACCAGAGAGAAAAGTTATCAGAATAAAAAGCTGTTTGTCTCCAGTTTGCCTCTGAACTTCTTCCCGCGGCTCCGTTGCTCCAAGCGGCCATCGCTTCAGGCGGCAACATATGTGAATAAAATATAAAATTGCTATGCTATTTTCAAATAGTGGATAACAGAGTAAGACTAGGTCCAACAGAAAATATTATTGGGTTGATTCTTAGATTCACTTTAATTGCAAAAACCTTGAGATTTTATTTTCTGGTGTAAAGTTCAAGATAGCTAAAACCAAGCAGAATACAAACAACAAAAATCACAGTGTAGGGATGTTGAGACAGTTGGAATTTGCAGGCAGATTGTAGGAGAGACAGGCCCAATGTAGGAAATTTTACTCAGCAATAAAAGAGAATAAAATAATGGCATTTGCAGGTAAATGGATGAAGTTGGAGAATATAATGCTAAGTAAAGTTACTCAATCTCAAATCCAAATACCAAATGTTTTCTCTGATATAAGGAGCCTGATTCACAATGGTGTTGGGTTGGGGTACATAGGAGGATTAGAGGAACACTATAATGGTCAAAGGGGAGGGAGAGGAAGGAAGGGAGCAAGGAGGGATGGAGGGGAAAAAAAGAAAAGGTGGATGAATAAGATGGATATCATTATCCTAAATGCATGACTGAAGATTTGAATGGTAGGAATATACATTGCATACAAACAGTGTTATGTAAAAAGACACTCTATATGTTTATTATGAACTATAATGCATACTACTATTATAAATATAACACTTTGAATAAAATTTTTTTTAAATCTGTTCAAAAAAAATAAAAACAATATTTGCAAGAAACACACATATATACTCTCTTAGCAAATTAGGAATAGAAAGAAACTTCCTCAATCTGATATGGAGTTATCTACAAAACAAACCTATGAGCTAACATTACACCTAAGTGTGAAATATTGAAAGCATTTTCCAAAACAGGGAAAAAGACAGGACACCTCTATCATCACTTCTTTTCAGCATTCTACTGAAGTTCTAGACAGCATGATAAGGAAGAGAAAAAGTTATAAATATTAAAAAAGAAGTAAAACTGTCATTACTCACAGTGTACAAAATTATATATGTAGAAAATCTAGAAATAATCTGCAAACTTTTAGTTTCAAAGGAAGGGTCTCATACTTAATATTTTGAAAATAGGTTTATTGTAAACTCCAATTCAACAAGCAAGCAAACAAACAAACCCAATTCATTGGTTATTCACAGAATTGTGCAGTCACCCCCACTATTTAATTCCAGAACTTTTATCACCCCGAGAAGAAACTCTAGACCCATTTTGAGTTATTCCCATCCATCCCTCCTTCAGCTTCTGGGAACAACAAATCTGTTTTCCCTCTGAAGATTTGCCTATTTTGAACATTTAATGAAAAATTGAAGAATAAAAAAAAAAAGAAAGAAAGAAAATTCCTCCAGAAATATGAGAAGTCCTCTTGAGTCTGTTCCTAAATAGTAAATTACAGATACACATGATAAAACTCCACAAGATAAAAGAGCCACTGCACTCCTGTAAAATGAAGAGTTTCCAGAGCACCTAGAGGGCCAGAAGATGAGGTTGAAGTTTGCAGAGTATAGAGTTCTTGTTGAAAACCCAGGGTGTTATGGTTTAGATATTTGTATCCCCCAAAAGCCCATGTGCAAGCTTTAAAGGTGAAATGATTGGTTATGAGGACCTTAACCTAATCAATGCATTAATTCCCTGACAGGGATTAACTGAGTAGTGCCTGTTGGCAGGTAGGATATGGATAGAGGAAGCAAGTCTATGGGTGCAAGCCCTTGGGGTTTATATTTATGATTGGAGCTCTTTCTCTGCTTTCTGCTGTGATGACCAGAGCCACTTTTGTCCACCACATTCTTCCACCAAGGTTTTACCTCACCTCAAGCCCTGAAGAATGGAGCTGTCTATGGACTAAGAACTCTGACACCAAGGGCCCCCCAAAAAACTTCCTCCTCTAAAATTGTTCTAATAAGGGGTCTTTTGGTCACAACAATGAAAGAGCTGACTGAAATAGAAATTGGTACCAAGAATGGGGTCATTGCTGTGGCTAACCTGACCATGTGGTTCAGAAGCTTTTGGAGCTTTTTTGGAATTTGTGGAAGAAGTTTTGAAAAGTTTAGTGATGAAAGCTGGAAAAGCTTTGGGATATTATAAGTAGATCTTAATGGGTAATTCCGGTGGGAGTTCAGAAGACCAGAATATCAACTGGACTGCAGACAGTAAACATGGGGCTCATGAGATTTCAGAGGAGAAGGAGGACTCTATTGGAAATTGAACTAGAGGTCATTTATGTTATATTCTGGCTAAGAAGTTGTCTCCATGTTGCCCATGTCCTGAGACTTTATGTGAGTCTCAATTGAATGGTGGTAGACTAATAAATCTGGTGGAGGAAATTTCAAGGCAGCATAACCTTCAGGGGGTAGCCTGGGTATTAATAGTGGCTTTTAGCCAAGTTTATTGTAATAATCAGAAGCATAAAGCAAAGAAGAAAGATCTGAAACACTTGCAGATTGGCCAGAAAACTGCAAGTAAAACTGTGGCTAAGGAAATGTGTGGTGGTTAAAGACCTTGTGGCCACTAAAGAAATGCTAAAGACTTTACCCAGAGACAATAGGAAAGATGGCTTGAGGGCATCTCAGAAACTGGCAAGAGCACACCCATCTCAGGCTCTAGGGTGTAAAAGTAAAAATTCCTTTGAGAAAAAAAAAAAAAAAAAACAAAAAAAAACAATGGGGCACTCTGGTTGCCCAGGGTGGCCTAGGAAGTTTTTTTCAGTGTGCTCAGCCACCCAGTCACTCAGAGCCTGCTGCAGCCATGGTCCCTGGAAGCTTGGTTTCTGCTCAAGATGGTGGCAGACCTTGGCAGCAACCATGTGGTGCTAGTTCTTTAGGATTTCAGGATGCTGGAGTTAGAGGGTCTTGTAGGCTTTCACCAAGATTTCAAAGGAATGCCTGGGAGGCCAAACAAAGTGCCCTAGAGTTGGAGTCCCTTTGGACTGCCCCTGAAAGGGCAATGTGTGGAGATGTGAGAAGGAAGCCAAAGCTGCAATGAAAACCCCCAAGATTAATAAATGCCAATACGATAGAACAACTGCCTAAAATCCATTAGAGACAAGCCAAGAGAGAGGCCATGTAGGTGCAACCAGCAAGGGCATAGGGGTGGAGCTACACAAGACTTTAGTGAGAACATCATGATGCCCTGTGCTTCAGATGCCAGACATGAACTACAGGAATTGTTTACCCAGCCAGATTTTAGTCTTGCTTCCCATCCCTTCTTTCTATGCCCCTATTTCTCCAATTTGGAATGGAAATATATACTGTGTGCCTTTATATGTCAAATACATGTAACTTGCTTTTGATTTTTACAGGAGCTTATTCTAAGAGTTTGCCTTGAGTCACAGAAGAGACTTTGGACTTGGACTTCTGGGCAATGCTAAACTGTTTAGACTATGAGGATTCTTAGAAATGGAGTAAATGTATTTTGCATTATGAGATGGACATGAGCTTTTGGATGGAATGTTATGGATTAGATATTAGGTGTCCCTCAAAAGCTCATGTATGAGACAATACGAAATGCTTGGTTCATGAGAGCATTAACCTAATCAATGAATTAATCCCCATCAGTCAGGCAGGTAGGATGTGGCTGGAGGAGGTGAGTTAATGAAGGAATTCCCTTGGATTTTATATTTTGTCATTGAGGGGAGCTCTCTTTCTGCTTCCTGCTGTAATGTCCTGAGCCGCTTTCTGCTACCACACTCTTCTGCCATGATATTCTGCCTCCCCACAAGCCCCGAGGAATGGAGCTGACTGTCTATGGGCTGAGAACTCTGAAACTATAAGCCCCTAAATAAAGTTTTCTTCCTGTAAAATTGTTCTTGTCAAGACTTTTGGTCACAGTAATGAAAAAGCTGACTAAAACACAGGATATTCAGTATCGACCCTAAAAATATTATGCTTTAGTAATAGAGTTAAACCAGCTACATAGAAAAAGCTACTCTAGATCAGTCTTTATTATGTTTGAAAGCAAGATTATACAAGATCAAGTTTATGCATGTTATTTAACTACTTCCCTTCACCAAATTTCACCACTTTAAAGGAAAACAACAAAAATCAAACACCCAAATATGAAAATTATCTGTATCCAATTTCTAGAGATGAAAATCACAATGTTGACATGTCCAGCATATAACAAAAAATTAGTCAACATGCAAGAAAGTAGCACAATATGGGCATTATTCAGGGAAATAAAAGATCACTAGAGAAGGCCCAGAAATGAAAATGATGTTGGAATTAGCAAAGTCTTTACATGAATTATTATACATCCACTTAAGTTACAAAGGAAAATTTAACATTATAAGGAAAGAAATGTGAGATATACAAATATTATTATTAGAACTAAAAGCTAATGTGAAAAATTCACCAGACATAGTTAATGATAGAAGAAAAGACCTCTAAATTTAAAGACAGTAAAGAAACTCAACAAACTAAAGTACAGAGAAAAGAAGTGAGCAAAAACTCAGTGATCCATGGTATAATAGTATGTGATTTAATGTACATACAATTTGAGTCCCAGGAAAAATACAGAATGTGATAAAATATTTTAGTAACAATGTTCATTTTCTACAAATTTGGTAAAATCCTAAATACCAAGCAATATAAACCCAAAGAAAATTGCATCAGAGCAAACTATATTCTATTTGCAGAAAAACAGTCATAAAGAGGAATTTCTAAATGCAGCAAAAAAAAAAAAAAGTGAGTGCATATCAGTCAATAAAGGAGAGAAGTATTTCAGACTTTTTGTTAGAAATTATGCGAGTTATAGGTATACGTTTTTTAGAGCTTCTATAAAAAAGTTCCATGGATGTTCAGCTTAAACAATAGAAATTTATTTCATCATGGTTTGGGAGGTTAGAAAATTTTCTGAGGATTGTTCACCTTCATTTGTAAATGATCATTTTATTAGTCAGGTTTTCCCAGAGAAATGGAACCAATAGGTTATGTTAAAAATGCATAATATATATTAGATATGCTAAACACTATATATTTTGTGTATGTAATGTATTTGTTATATACACATGTATATACATGTATATATATATATATCATATATACATATATCATATAAGTATATATGTGTATATGTGTGTGTATACACATATATGTTTAATTAGAAAAAAACCCATAATCTGCTGTGTGCATACTGAAGACACTGAAAAACTGGTGTTATAAATCAGTCCCAGTCCAAAGATCTAGGAATAAGGGGAGATGGTGATGTAAATCAAAGCCCAAGAGCAGGAGAAAATGAGATGTGATGTCCCAGCCAGCCAAAGAGTGAGGCAAGAAGAAAGGAGTGAATTCCTCATTCTCTGCCCTTTGTTCTAATCAGGTTCTCAACAGATTAACTGATGGCCAACCACATTGGAGAGAGTGATCTACTTTACTGAATCCACCAAATGAAATGCTAATTTCATCTGCAAAAACCCTCAGAGACACATCTGGAAACACCCTTACTGCAGTCTATAACACTCATCCAGTCTATAATATCAAGAACAATGAAATGAAATAATGAATGAAAATAAAACCTTTTTTATTTGTATTTATAAAACCAGTGAAAATATGAGTAAATATGAAGGAAAATAAAAATATTTACATATAAACAAATCCTACAAAAATTCATTACAAGCAAGACTTGTATTAGAGAAGTACTTTAAGTATGAAGATGGAAATTCAGACTCACCAAATTATGGACTTTTGCCTTTGGAAAGGATAGAATAACAGATCACAATTTCTCTCCCATGAGAACTAATAAAAAATGAACAGAATCTATGAATTTGCATGCCATTATACATAAAGTAAAAAAGGTCTATGACCCTGAAAAATAGGAACAAAGGAATGAGTTATAAAATGTTTCCACTTACTGCTTTGACTGCAATGAAGAGAAGAGAAACCCAGACAGGACACAGTGAACTATGGATAGGAGTGTAGGTGTAGTGGCACCCCTTTCTCTACAGAAAATTTTAACTGGGCTTCTCCAGAAATCTTCACCATGGCTGATTTTAGGACTGTCAGCAAAAGAGTCTCTACAGAAGAGTTCAATGTAGATAAGCTTCCTATTTTCCTGTTGCTCTATTACTTGGCCGCTGGCCTGGAAGAAATCAGCACTCCAGGTGCTGGACAACCCTTTACTGTTTTTCACAAACATGTATCCAGTAGTTTGTAGAAGTGTATTTGCAAATGCAAAATGTGATAATAAAAAGACAAATTCTTTAAGGCCACTGGCCTTGAGCTGGAGCTTCATAGAGGTGTCTACATTCCTAAGATAAGGATAGTTACCAATTGGGCTCCATGGTAACAGCAGGCAGAGAGAGGAAAGAAAGGGGAGAAGCTCTCCCCTTCTCAGGTGTTGTCCTTGAAGGGTTAACTTGCCCAGAAGAGTGAAAAGAAAAGCTGCTTTTATGTGAATGGCTGTAAACTGTGAACTTCTGAGCCCCTCCCCTTACATGCTGGGTATAAAGTTCTAAAACTACCTGAACTCAGGGTTCAGGGGATTAATTGATTACAGCGAGAACTCTACCTTCTGAACCTGGCTGCAGCCAAATAAAACTGTTTCCTGCTATATTTGGTGCCTTGCCTTTTCTGTCCCTACAACATAGGGAGACTAAGGTGGCTAGAGTTTTCAGGACAGAGTAACTGAGAGGAGACACCTGTACACAGAGAGAACTCTGCAATTTGCAGAAAGCTCTCCTCAAGTATTTAGCTGAATACTGATCAATGCATCTATATTACTCAGCTTTTTGTTCCCATAATGAAATATGTAAGGCAAGCTACTTATGAAGAAAAGAGGTGTAATTCATTCCCAGTTTTGGAGGTTCAAAGTTTGGATCAGTGCTTCTGATCAGTTCAGACTCATTTAGTACAAATTGTTTTGAGCTTGAGCTTTGTTGAGAGTCTCATAGAAAAGTCACATCATAGAAGGAGGACTAGTGTGAAGAAGGATCATATTTCAATTAGAAGCCAGTGACTGGGTGGGGTCAGTCTCAGGCTTTCATAACAACCATCTGTGAGAATTACCAAGGAATCACACAGAAATCACCTCAATTCCATCCAGAGCAGGTCCTTCAGTCATTGAGGGACCTCCCACTAAAGCCTACCTCTTAAAGGTTCAGTCAACTCCCAAATCACCACACTGTGGACCAAGTTTCCAACATTTGGACACTTGGAGGACAAACCAAATCAAACCATATCTGTATCATAAGTAAAGAAATAATGGCCAAAACATTATTTAAATTTGATAAACACTATAACCTTATAAATCCTTGAAGCACTAGCCCAAGAAACATGAAAAAAAAATTGTTAACTCCCAGTGGTTCAGAAAAATATTTCAGAAACAAGAGGGAAAAAAAAAAGGACACTTTATGTACACAAAAACAAAAATAAAGGTGATGGCAGATATCTTTCAATAAACCATACAAGTGAGAAAATAATGGAATAATGCCGGGACTGCTGAGTTATTAATGGGGCTGAGGTCTAAAGCTACCCACCTTTTTGGGCCCTAAAAGGGGGTTCTTTCTGCCCACAGAAAGGACGTAGCTTACCTGGCAAAGATAGGATTAACGAGCAAAAATAGCCTGTGCCTCCCCCCTCCTGCTGGATGGACACACGCCACACCCGGGGAGTTTTGTAGAGGACCAGAGTCAAAACTCAAATTTATTGAACAAGGTATTGAACTTATATAGGCCTAGAACTAACCAAAAAACCAGCAGGGCAGTTCGGACTCTCACGCTACGTCATAGCCACACCCCCTCGCTTAGCCCCGGTCCTCTAAAGGGCGTGGTAAGCAACCAGAGCCCCATCCCCTTGGCAGACATAAAGTCCCAACAGTTCCCCTTTTTCGTTTTTTTCAAAATGGGCCTCTCCATTTTATATTTTTAAAATGGGATGTCCCATCTTGTAGGGTGTCCAACTCATTTGAGAGTGTGCCTGTCTAGGTTGATTTTTTCCTCTCTGGGAAAAATCTTATCTGTCATTGGCTACCACTCTAGCACTTTAGGTGGACATACCTAGGGCCAGCAAGTGGCCAAGGGGAGCACACGGGACAGGACAGTCACCTTTGGGAAGGCTTGACTGGATGGCAAACCTCTGCATCCTGTTAAGGACCATGGCCAAGCCTGTAGAACTTTAGCTCAGCGTGACAGCAGACCACCCAGCTGTATCAATCTGGTTAGTTATATAGGGCCAAAAGTGAACACAAAGACAATGACAATCAGGGATTTCACCAAAGGGAGAAAGTCCATCCATTTAGCAGTCTAAAGGAAGCCTTCTGGCATAAAGTCCGAGCAATTGTCACAGGAATGGGACTCTTCTCTTAGAGTCCAAAGGAAGCCGTCCAGCACAAAGTCTAGATAATTGTCACAGGAATGGCACAGTCTCTCTTCTCTCATTGCAGAGGGTTGAGATACTGACAAAGAAGGAGTCTAAGATAGTGTTTTTGATGAATTTTGGAATGGATGTGATGAGAAGTTTAATCACAGCAGGACAGGAGATTTGTCACGGTGTTTTTATTTCTGTGGAAAAAAGAAAGGATCACTCCTCAAGAGCTTGTGCTCCTGGGTAGTCATTTTGGTCGGATTGGCAGTATTTGAGATCTCTGGCAGGCACCCATATAGGGTTTTGTTCTCCCATTGGGAAGACACATCTCAAACCTCTGCCAGCACTTATTAACGGATCGGGACCTCTCCAGAATCTAGTTAATGGGTCTTTCCATCTGACCTCAACTTTTACATAAGGCGTTTGGTATGACCAGTGTCTTTGAAACGCAGACAGAGGCTGCTGTTTGGAAAAATTTTAAATATTTAAAGTAAGTATAGCTGTTTTTAACTGGTCATGGGGGTTGCTTCCCCCATTTTGTTTTATTAATTGGTCCTTTAGGGTTTTATTATGTCTTTCTATGATGGCTTGTCTTTTTGGGTTATATGGGATCTCTGTGGTATGCTTAATATGTCAAGTTTGGAAGAACTTTTGTAATGATTTGCTTACAAAACAGGGTCTATTATTGGTTTTAACCTGTTTTGGCAATCTAAGAATAGCAAAGCATTGTAAAAAGTGACTTTCAGCATGTTTAGCCCTTTTTCCAGAGTGTGCCGTGGCCCAACAAGCATGTGAATAAGTATCTATGGACATAAATATATATTTTAATTTTCTAAATGGCACATAATGGGTTACATCAGTCTGCCAGATAGTGTTGGGCCGTAGGCCTCTGGGATTTACCCCAGGGGACTGGAGAGGTGGGACCTGTAAGAAGGGCAAACAGGACTTACATGTCCTTACAATCTTTTTTAAATCTTTTATAGGAACTAAAGGAAATTTATGATGTAGTCCTCTCTAATTTAAATGAGTAAGGTCGTGAAGACCTTTGGCTAACTGAAGGTCTTGTTGATATGGGACTGTAACTGTTAATACACCTGTGGTGGCCAAACGGTCAGTGGCCTGATTTCCCTCAGAAAGGGGCCCAGATAAGCCTTGATGTCCCCTAAGATGTTGGAGGAAAACAGGTTCATTACGCCCCTTTAGCAGGGATCGAACCTGAATCATCAGAGGGGTTGTAGGATTATTATCTATCTTTATATATGAGGCATTTAGAGTAGGTAATAGGTTAATTACATATAAACTATCTGAGAAAAGATTCATAGGCTCTTGGACATGGGTCAAGGCTAATGCAACAGCATATAATTCTTTAAATTGAGCAGAACCAGTAACTGCTTCAAAGTATTGTGTCCTTTGGCCTGAGGATGGGTGAAATACTACAACTGCTGACCCTTCTTTTCCTCCATCTATGAAGACATTTACTGCCTTGGGGAGTGGCTTGATGGAAAAAAGGATGGGGGGAGTCCACTCCAGTTTGGGAAAAGAAGAGGTCCATTTGGTTGACCCGTAATGACAGTCAACTTTTCCTAGAAATCCTTCTAAAGCATAGGAGACTCTAGGGTTGTTTCTCCATATCCACTCAAAGTCTGACAAATGGTAAGGAATTGTTAAAATATCTGGGTCTTTTCCATAATGCCTCAATGATATATCTCTCCCTTTTATTATAAGATCTGTTAATTGATCTAATTGGGAATAAACTCGAGGTGCTCCTCCCACAGAGGAGTGTATCCATTGTAAGGGATTACCCATCTGGGTGAGAACAGCTGTAAGGAGCTTAGCACCTGAGAAAATCCACAGATATAGAGGTTGCTTTGGTTGGTATCGAGCCAATTGGGCTGAATTGAGGGCATCTTGGACTTTTTGTAATATTGACAGATGACCTTTTTTTAGTATAATCATATCAGAGGGGGATTTTCCCCGTAGCAATTCAAAGAGAGGTAATAAATCTTCAGTAGAGATATGAAGCCATGGTCTTAACCAGTTTAGCTCTCCTAATAGCTTCTGTAACTCTGCCAAGGAATAAGATTTTTGAATGACTAGTTGAGGTTTAAGAGGACAAACCGAGTCTAGGCTAAGTTTTGTCCCCAATATTTTGAAGGGAGGAATAGTTTGGACCTTGTCATTGGATATGTGTAATCCTCCTTTTTCTAAGAGCTCTCGAAGGGTCAGGTAAGCTGAGCCCAGTTGCTGGACATCAGCAGCTCCCAGGATGATGTCATCTATATAAACATATAAGGTGAGCTGCAATTTTTTCATTAATGGTGACAGAAGACATGAAACATAATATTGACAAAAAGCTGGGCTGTTAGCCATATCTTGAGGGAGAACTATCTATTTATATTGTTTATCTGGCTTTTGAAAGTTAACTGAGGGGATAGAGAATGTAAACTTTTCATAATCATCTGGATGAAGAGGTATTAAAAAATAACAATCTTTAATATCAATAACAATTAAGGTTAAATCTTTTGAGATAGAAGGGATCCAGGGGAGGCCACGCAGAGGTGTGCCAACAATGAACATCTTATCATTAATTTTTCAGAGGTCTTGTAACATCCTCCATTTCCCTGTGGCCTTTTGTATAACAAAAACAGGACTGTTCCATGGGCTAAGAGAAGGTCTAATGTGTCCTAGGGCTAACTGTTCTTGGACAATTGTCCTCAAATGGTTTAGTTTTTTAGTAGGAAGGGGCCACTGCTCGACCCAGATTGGGGGGCCATCTTGCCATTGAATGGCAGGAACTTGGGGAGCAGTGGCCCTTAGGATTGGGGGTGAGACCCTATTTGATGATTGGAAGTTTTTTCCCCCATATCTTTAGTTAATATATCATTTTGAAGCTCTCTATGGGTTGTAGTAATGTATGCTTCAGCTTCTCTTAGGATGTCTTGGCCTAATAAATTAGAGGTTAATCCAAAGGCCACAAGGGGACGAACTTCCCCTTGATTTCTATCTATGTCTCTCCATCTAAGCCAATCTCTAGTTTCTTCTGAATGAGTGTTTCCACCTACTCTGAGTAACTGGGGCCCTGGAATTAATTTCCATTGGGGTGGAATCTCTTCTTTCCTTAGTATAGTATGATCTGCCCCAGTATCAATTAGGCAACGGAATTTCTTTCCTGATATATAAATATCTATCTTTGGTCTAATCCCTGGAACAATAGGAACTGTCCAATGGACCTTAGGGGGACTGTGAGCAGGGGAACCTCCTTGGTGTAACGGGGCTGGAGGATGCCCCTTTAGGAGTTTAAAGGTTTCCCCTGAATATCAAATTTAGATCTACAATCTTTTTTTCAATGATATCCTCTTTTACACCTAGGACAAAGTGTTCTAGGGGCAGCTGGACTTTGAGTCTGGCCAGGGGAGCATTTTGGAGGCCGACTAGGGCCATTGGGGCAGTCTTTTTAAAAATGGCCTTGTCGTCCACACTTAAAACAGGCTCCTTTTTCATTTAAAACTGTTGCTAATATCTTAGTATGGGCATTAAGGGCAGTGGTTAATATTTGAGATTGGTGAGTTGTTGAACCCACATCTTTGGTGGCAATAATCCATCTCCCCATAGATCTATCCTTTAACCCGGCACAGGCCAGCTTGTGATCTGTGGTCATCCCTTCCCAAACTAGCATTTTTGCAAATTGGTCCCTCATCGTACCAGGTGGAAGTTTCCTTTGAAGGCTTTTTTCCACTCTCTCAATAAATGTGGCCAGATCCTCATTAGCTTTTTGAGTGATTCCAGCTATAGGAGGCTCTGTAGGGCCTTCCTCTAGTTTTTTACATGCTGTCAGCCCTAAAGCTCGCACCTGCTCTCGGTAAGGGGCTGGTATTGCTGCTTGTTGAATGTCTGTGGCATATTGGTCACTAGTTTCTGCCAGCATTTCAAAAGTTATTGGTATGGGAGGATTTGCAGCTTGGTCCTCTCAGCCTGCATATGGCATTTATTAGAAAAATATGCACACCATTTAATAAATAAAGGTCCCGGAAGCACGGCTTTGGTTAAATTCTTTCAATATTTACTCGTGCAGGCGTGATAGGCTAGGCTTTGTAAAATACATTTTGTCCATGGCAAGTTTGGACCATCTTCTCCCACAGCTTTTTTAAATTTTTTTAACTCTTGAGTCTCCCAGGGGTACCAAATCTGGGGTCTGTCTCCTCCCGGATTTAAATTAACTGGAAACGCCATTACTGGTGAAAGCCCACCGGGGGGCGCTAGTAGCTGCTGTGAAATTGGCGCCTCTTGGTAAAGTGGTGGAGCAGAAGGCCCGGCAGGGGCGGGCTCATAAAATGGCAGATCCCGCTCATAGGGTGGTGAGCCATGTCGCTGCTGGCCTTTGTCCTCAGGGAATTTGTTAAAGCTCTCTAAGGGAGGGGCTGTAATTTCTTTATTGTTAGTTTTTCCTAATTCCCTGGAGCGGGATTTCTCTACTTCTAGGGAGTGTTTAGGCTTCTCTAAATCCGCGGACCGGGAGGGACTGTTTAATTCTCCGGACCGGGAAAGACTAGATATTTTATTTTCCTGCAGGGCCTGCTCCATTACTTCAATTTGAATGATTTGAGGTGCCTGATCTGTGGCCTCTGCAGATTCTTTTGCTGTTTGCATGAGAGAGCATGCTTTTAGAGCGGATAAAGCTGGATAAACTCCCGGAGGCGGGACTTCCCTGTGTTCATTTTCTCTTTCTCTTAAAATTTGTTCCGCTTGGTGCCACGTTTTCCACAAATTAAAATCTGTTTGGGGGAGCCAGGGAGCCGCCCGTATTAATGAACTCCAAATTTTTTTAGCTTGAGTATCACAAATTTGGAGACCTTGCTTTCTTAAAATACACCGCCATGCCTCGAGGGCTGGGTCTTGAGATTTTTAAAATATTAATGCTTGCCCCATATTAGAGGATATTTTTGCCAGAGAGACGCTGCATCTCTAACCGTGTTAAGCCTACCGATAATTTTCGTGCCCCATGTTGGGCGCCAACCTCCCGGGACTGCAGAGTTATTAATGGGGCCAAGGTCTAAAGCTACCCACCTTTTGGGGCCCTAAAAGGGGGTTCTTTCTGCCCGCAGAAAGGACGTAGCTTACCTGGCAAAGATAGGCTTAACGAGCAAAAATAGCCGGTGCCTCCCCCCGCCTGCTGGACGGACACACGCCACACCCGGGTAGTTTTGTAGAGGACCAGAGTCAAAACTCAAATTTATTGAACAGGGTATTGAACTTATATAGTCCTAGAACTAACCAATCAACCAGCAGGGTGGTTCGGACTCTCACGCTACGTCATAGCCACACCCCCTCGCTTAGCCCGGTCCTCTAAAGGGCGTGGTAAGCAACCAGAGCCCCATCCCCTTGGCAGACATAAAGTCCCAACAGAATATTTGTCACGGTGTTTTTATTTCTGTGGAAAAAAGAAAGGATCACTCCTCAAGAGCTTGTGCTCCTGGGTAGTCATTTTGGTCGGATTGGCAGTATTTGAGATCTCTGGCAGGCACCCATATAGGGTTTTGTTCTCCCATTGGGAAGACACATCTCAAACCTCTGCCAGCACTTATTAACGGATCGGGACCTCTCCAGAATCTAGTTAATGGGTCTTTCCATCTGACCTCAACTTTTACATAAGGCGTTTGGTATGACCAGTGTCTTTGAAACGCAGACAGAGGCTGCTGTTTGGAAAAATTTTAAATATTTAAAGTAAGTATAGCTGTTTTTTAACTGGTCATGGGGGTTTGCTTCCCCCATTTTGTTTTATTAATTGGTCCTTTAGGGTTTTATTATGTCTTTCTATGATGGCTTGTCTTTTTGGGTTATATGGGATCTCTGTGGTATGCTTAATATGTCAAGTTTGGAAGAACTTTTGTAATGATTTGCTTACAAAACAGGGTCTATTATTGGTTTTTTAACCTGTTTTGGCAATCTAAGAATAGCAAAGCATTGTAAAAAGTGACTTTCAGCATGTTTAGCCCTTTTTCCAGAGTGTGCCGTGGCCCAACAAGCATGTGAATAAGTATCTATGGACATAAATATATATTTTAATTTTCTAAATGGCACATAATGGGTTACATCAGTCTGCCAGATAGTGTTGGGCCGTAGGCCTCTGGGATTTACCCCAGGGGACTGGAGAGGTGGGACCTGTAAGAAGGGCAAACAGGACTTACATGTCCTTACAATCTTTTTTAAATCTTTTATAGGAACTAAAGGAAATTTATGATGTAGTCCTCTCTAATTTAAATGAGTAAGGTCGTGAAGACCTTTGGCTAACTGAAGGTCTTGTTGATATGGGACTGTAACTGTTAATACACCTGTGGTGGCCAAACGGTCAGTGGCCTGATTTCCCTCAGAAAGGGGCCCAGATAAGCCTTGATGTCCCCTAAGATGTTGGAGGAAAAACAGGTTCATTACGCCCCTTTAGCAGGGATCGAACCTGAATCATCAGAGGGGTTGTAGGATTATTATCTATCTTTATATATGAGGCATTTAGAGTAGGTAATAGGTTAATTACATATAAACTATCTGAGAAAAGATTCATAGGCTCTTGGACATGGGTCAAGGCTAATGCAACAGCATATAATTCTTTAAATTGAGCAGAACCAGTAACTGCTTCAAAGTATTGTGTCCTTTGGCCTGAGGATGGGTGAAATACTACAACTGCTGACCCTTCTTTTCCTCCATCTATGAAGACATTTACTGCCTTGGGGAGTGGCTTGATGGAAAAAAGGATGGGGGGAGTCCACTCCAGTTTGGGAAAAGAAGAGGTCCATTTGGTTGACCCGTAATGACAGTCAACTTTTCCTAGAAATCCTTCTAAAGCATAGGAGACTCTAGGGTTGTTTCTCCATATCCACTCAAAGTCTGACAAATGGTAAGGAATTGTTAAAATATCTGGGTCTTTTCCATAATGCCTCAATGATATATCTCTCCCTTTTATTATAAGATCTGTTAATTGATCTAATTGGGAATAAACTCGAGGTGCTCCTCCCACAGAGGAGTGTATCCATTGTAAGGGATTACCCATCTGGGTGAGAACAGCTGTAAGGAGCTTAGCACCTGAGAAAATCCACAGATATAGAGGTTGCTTTGGTTGGTATCGAGCCAATTGGGCTGAATTGAGGGCATCTTGGACTTTTTGTAATATTGACAGATGACCTTTTTTTAGTATAATCATATCAGAGGGGGATTTTCCCCGTAGCAATTCAAAGAGAGGTAATAAATCTTCAGTAGAGATATGAAGCCATGGTCTTAACCAGTTTAGCTCTCCTAATAGCTTCTGTAACTCTGCCAAGGAATAAGATTTTTGAATGACTAGTTGAGGTTTAAGAGGACAAACCGAGTCTAGGCTAAGTTTTGTCCCCAATATTTTGAAGGGAGGAATAGTTTGGACCTTGTCATTGGATATGTGTAATCCTCCTTTTTCTAAGAGCTCTCGAAGGGTCAGGTAAGCTGAGCCCAGTTGCTGGACATCAGCAGCTCCCAGGATGATGTCATCTATATAAACATATAAGGTGAGCTGCAATTTTTTTCATTAATGGTGACAGAAGACATGAAACATAATATTGACAAAAAGCTGGGCTGTTAGCCATATCTTGAGGGAGAACTATCTATTTATATTGTTTATCTGGCTTTTGAAAGTTAACTGAGGGGATAGAGAATGTAAACTTTTCATAATCATCTGGATGAAGAGGTATTAAAAAATAACAATCTTTAATATCAATAACAATTAAGGTTAAATCTTTTGAGATAGAAGGGATCCAGGGGAGGCCACGCAGAGGTGTGCCAACAATGAACATCTTATCATTAATTTTTCAGAGGTCTTGTAACATCCTCCATTTCCCTGTGGCCTTTTGTATAACAAAAACAGGACTGTTCCATGGGCTAAGAGAAGGTCTAATGTGTCCTAGGGCTAACTGTTCTTGGACAATTGTCCTCAAATGGTTTAGTTTTTTAGTAGGAAGGGGCCACTGCTCGACCCAGATTGGGGGGCCATCTTGCCATTGAATGGCAGGAACTTGGGGAGCAGTGGCCCTTAGGATTGGGGGTGAGACCCTATTTGATGATTGGAAGTTTTTTCCCCCATATCTTTAGTTAATATATCATTTTGAAGCTCTCTATGGGTTGTAGTAATGTATGCTTCAGCTTCTCTTAGGATGTCTTGGCCTAATAAATTAGAGGTTAATCCAAAGGCCACAAGGGGACGAACTTCCCCTTGATTTCTATCTATGTCTCTCCATCTAAGCCAATCTCTAGTTTCTTCTGAATGAGTGTTTCCACCTACTCTGAGTAACTGGGGCCCTGGAATTAATTTCCATTGGGGTGGAATCTCTTCTTTCCTTAGTATAGTATGATCTGCCCCAGTATCAATTAGGCAACGGAATTTCTTTCCTGATATATAAATATCTATCTTTGGTCTAATCCCTGGAACAATAGGAACTGTCCAATGGACCTTAGGGGGACTGTGAGCAGGGGAACCTCCTTGGTGTAACGGGGCTGGAGGATGCCCCTTTAGGAGTTTAAAGGTTTCCCCTGAATATCAAATTTAGATCTACAATCTTTTTTTCAATGATATCCTCTTTTACACCTAGGACAAAGTGTTCTAGGGGCAGCTGGACTTTGAGTCTGGCCAGGGGAGCATTTTGGAGGCCGACTAGGGCCATTGGGGCAGTCTTTTTAAAAATGGCCTTGTCGTCCACACTTAAAACAGGCTCCTTTTTCATTTAAAACTGTTGCTAATATCTTAGTATGGGCATTAAGGGCAGTGGTTAATATTTGAGATTGGTGAGTTGTTGAACCCACATCTTTGGTGGCAATAATCCATCTCCCCATAGATCTATCCTTTAACCCGGCACAGGCCAGCTTGTGATCTGTGGTCATCCCTTCCCAAACTAGCATTTTTGCAAATTGGTCCCTCATCGTACCAGGTGGAAGTTTCCTTTGAAGGCTTTTTTCCACTCTCTCAATAAATGTGGCCAGATCCTCATTAGCTTTTTGAGTGATTCCAGCTATAGGAGGCTCTGTAGGGCCTTCCTCTAGTTTTTTACATGCTGTCAGCCCTAAAGCTCGCACCTGCTCTCGGTAAGGGGCTGGTATTGCTGCTTGTTGAATGTCTGTGGCATATTGGTCACTAGTTTCTGCCAGCATTTCAAAAGTTATTGGTATGGGAGGATTTGCAGCTTGGTCCTCTCAGCCTGCATATGGCATTTATTAGAAAAATATGCACACCATTTAATAAATAAAGGTCCCGGAAGCACGGCTTTGGTTAAATTCTTTCAATATTTACTCGTGCAGGCGTGATAGGCTAGGCTTTGTAAAATACATTTTGTCCATGGCAAGTTTGGACCATCTTCTCCCACAGCTTTTTTAAATTTTTTTAACTCTTGAGTCTCCCAGGGGTACCAAATCTGGGGTCTGTCTCCTCCCGGATTTAAATTAACTGGAAACGCCATTACTGGTGAAAGCCCACCGGGGGGCGCTAGTAGCTGCTGTGAAATTGGCGCCTCTTGGTAAAGTGGTGGAGCAGAAGGCCCGGCAGGGGCGGGCTCATAAAATGGCAGATCCCGCTCATAGGGTGGTGAGCCATGTCGCTGCTGGCCTTTGTCCTCAGGGAATTTGTTAAAGCTCTCTAAGGGAGGGGCTGTAATTTCTTTATTGTTAGTTTTTCCTAATTCCCTGGAGCGGGATTTCTCTACTTCTAGGGAGTGTTTAGGCTTCTCTAAATCCGCGGACCGGGAGGGACTGTTTAATTCTCCGGACCGGGAAAGACTAGATATTTTATTTTCCTGCAGGGCCTGCTCCATTACTTCAATTTGAATGATTTGAGGTGCCTGATCTGTGGCCTCTGCAGATTCTTTTGCTGTTTGCATGAGAGAGCATGCTTTTAGAGCGGATAAAGCTGGATAAACTCCCGGAGGCGGGACTTCCCTGTGTTCATTTTCTCTTTCTCTTAAAATTTGTTCCGCTTGGTGCCACGTTTTCCACAAATTAAAATCTGTTTGGGGGAGCCAGGGAGCCGCCCGTATTAATGAACTCCAAATTTTTTTAGCTTGAGTATCACAAATTTGGAGACCTTGCTTTCTTAAAATACACCGCCATGCCTCGAGGGCTGGGTCTTGAGATTTTTAAAATATTAATGCTTGCCCATATTAGAGGATATTTTTGCCAGAGAGACGCTGCATCTCTAACCGTGTTAAGCCTACCGATAATTTTCGTGCCCCATGTTGGGCGCCAACCTCCCGGGACTGCAGAGTTATTAATGGGGCCAAGGTCTAAAGCTACCCACCTTTTGGGGCCCTAAAAGGGGGTTCTTTCTGCCCGCAGAAAGGACGTAGCTTACCTGGCAAAGATAGGCTTAACGAGCAAAAATAGCCGGGTGCCTCCCCCCGCCTGCTGGACGGACACACGCCACACCCGGGTAGTTTTGTAGAGGACCAGAGTCAAAACTCAAATTTATTGAACAGGGTATTGAACTTATATAGTCCTAGAACTAACCAATCAACCAGCAGGGTGGTTCGGACTCTCACGCTACGTCATAGCCACACCCCCTCGCTTAGCCCCGGTCCTCTAAAGGGCGTGGTAAGCAACCAGAGCCCCATCCCCTTGGCAGACATAAAGTCCCAACAGAATAACATCTTTAAAGTAGTAAAGAAATAAACAACAAAACTTTGGCAACCTACCATTCTAGTCCCAATAAGAATACACTTAAAAATTGAAAGCTCAATAAATGTTTTTTAAAGAAGTACAAAGGCTGTATCAATTATAAGCAAACGCACCTGATAAAAATGTTAAAAGAAGTTCCTCAAACAGAAGAAAATGTTACTAGGTAGAAATAAACCCTTTGGAAGAAAACAAAGATATAATCTCTCAAAATTTCTATTCAGAATTATGCTGGAGATTTGCTAGTATAATATGACATGAAAAAAAGATAAAAGATAAAGGTTAAACAGATTGGAAAGGAAAGAATAAAACTGCCTTTATGATTGTCTACATAAAAAAATATAACGGAATCTAAAAGAAGGTACTAGAGCTAGTAAGTAGTAAGTTTGCAGAATATAAAAGCAACATACAAAATAAATTTTGTAGTGAGCAACAAATAAGAATTGAAATTTAGAAAACAATACCAATTATAATAATATCAAAAAACTAATATTAAAGACACAAAGACTGCACACTGAATACTAGAAAAAGTGCTGGGAGAGATCAAAAAGATTGAAATAAAGAAGACAAAGGGCCAAAAATCTGAATGTAATTTATTCATTTTTTAAATTTTTGTTTATTAATTTATTTTTTGTTGTTGTTTATTTTTTATACCAAGGATTGAATCCAGGGGTGCTTATCCACTGAGCTACATCCCCAGCTGTTAAGGTTTGAATATGAGGTGTCCCCAAAAGCTCACTTTATGAGACAATGTGAGAGGGTTCAGATGGGAAATGATTGGGTTGTGATAAGCTTAACCTAATCCGTGGATTAATCCCATGATAGAATTAACTGATTGGTAACTGGAGGCAAGTAGTGTGGTAACTGGAGGCAAGTAATGTATGGCTAGAGGAGGTGGGTCCCTAGGGGCATGGCTTTGGAGTGTATATTTGTATACAGAGTATATATTTGTATATGGAGTATATTGTATATGGAGTATATATTGGTAAATGGAGTCTGTCTCTCTGCTTCCTGATCATCATGTGAGCTGCTTCCCTCCACCACACTCTTCCACCATGTTGTTCTGCCTCACTTCATGCCCTGAGGAATGGAGTCAGCTGTCTATGGATTTAGACCTCTGAAACCATGAGACCTCAAATAATCTCTTCCTTCTCTACTATTGTTCTGGCTGGGTCGTTTAGTCACAGCATCAAAAAAGCTGAGTAAAACACCATCCCTTTTTTATTTTTTATTTTATTTTGAGATAGGGTCTCACTAAGTTGCTGAGGCTTGCTTTGAACTTGTAATCCTCTTGCCTCAGTCTCTGGAGCTGCTGGAATTATAGGTGTGTACCACCATGCCCAATTTGAATGTTATTTAGATGTCACTATCCCAAATTAATTAACATGTTCAACATAATCAATCTCATTTAAAAATCCCCAAAGACTTATTTTTCAGAAATTGAAAAAAAGATTCGAAAACTCAAATGGAAAGGGAAAGGCCTAGAATAGCCAAAAGCACTTTGAAAATTTAGAAGAAAGTATTTATGTTTAAAATAAGCCTTGAAATATTGTTGCATGTATTAAGGTATTGTGCTATTGTGCAAAGATAGAAAACAAACTCAGCAGAAATACCTTGTGCATATATGAACAAATGACTTTTTCCACAAAGTTACAAAGGCAATGAATGCAGTGGAGAAAGAGTCTTTCAACAAGTGATGCCAAGATGCTTGAACATGCACATCCAAAAACTGAACTTGGATGTATGCCTCACACCACAGAAAACGGAACTCAAAACAATTCACAGAAGGAAATGAAAAACCTAAAAATATTTAATATGTAAAAGAAAATACAGAAGCAAACATTTGAATGTTGAGGTAGGCAAAGTTTTTTTGTTTTTTTGGTTTTTTTTAGACACACTACAGATAAATGATCCATAAAAAAGAACAAATTATCATTTTAATTCCTAAAAATTAAAACTCTACTCTTTGAAAGAAACTTATAAAGAGAATAATAACAAAACCATTGACTAGAAAGAAGTATGTAAAATAAAGGATTTGCATTATACACACCCATTCAATAATAGAAAAATAACCAAGTCAAGTTTTTTTTAATTTTTTAATTTATTTGTTCTAATCAGTTACACATGACAGCAGAATGTTCTTTAATTCATTGTACACAAATAGAGCACAAATTTTCACTTCTCTGCAAATCAAATTTTAAAAAAGGGCAAGAGATGTAGACAGATGCTTCACCCAAGATGGCATACAAATAGTAATAAGCACATGCAAAAGTTGTTTAACATCATTCAATTAGGACAATGCAAATTAAAACTGCAATTTCAAAACCACTCCATGAATGCCATTAAAGAGACTGATCACATTAAGGGTTGGTGAGGATATTAAAAAATGAAAATCCTCAGACGTTGATGATGGGAACATAAGATTTTACAGCTACTTTGGAAAAGTTTGGAAGTTTCTTATAAAGTTAAATATATGCTTACTCATGATCCAGGAATTCTACTCCTAAATTTTATTCAAGAGGAATAAAAGTGTTATATTATCACACACAAAAAAAACTTTTTCATGAGTCTTTTTATCTTTATTTATGATCGCTTAAAAACTGAAACATATCCATCATACTGGTATGAATAAACAAATAGCTATTTCAACAAATGGAAGGCTATGCAGGAATGGACTACCGATACATACAACACTGATTATCCCCCAAATGTGCTAAGCCAAAGAAGCTGATACGAAAAGAACATATACTTTTTGTGATCTTATTAATATGAAGCTCTAGTAAAGAAAAAGTAACCTATAATGACAAAAAGCAATTCAGTGGCTGCCTGTAACTAGAAGCAATGATGAGAAGCAGGGCAACTTGGCTGAAAAGGACATAAAATTTTAGGGATAGGATGCACATGTGATTGCATATAAATTAAACCTTATTTAAGATGTTGTTTATGAAATCTTAGGTATCATTGACTGATAAAACATCCTGACCAGAAAGAATATCCATTCAATAGTTAGATCTGCATTATTTTCTATACTTAATGTAATCTCTTGTCTTTTACTAGGTGTGTTAGGGGTGTGTGTAGAGATAGAGACAGAGATATTGATTGATTTAGTGGGCATCAAAAGAAGAAAAAAAATCTTTCCAGAGATGGGCCAGTTTGCTTTCAAAACAATCATTTATATAACAGATTAAAATTAACCAGCCTATTCTAGCTTTCAGTCTTTCAGCTGAAGCAGATAAAGATCTGGGTTGCTGAAACTTGTTGTGCTGCTCCATAAAACAGCTGCAGTATGATTGACACTCATTAGGCATGAATCATGGTGCAACCTTGCTGTCTAAAGGCCCCAGCAGAACAGAGGCATTCCAAGCTGCAACCTTGTGGCTGGGGTCTGGGTAGAGGCTGGAGGTATCCAGCTCTGTTGGAGGTTTCTGCAGTTGTTCTCATTTAGTAGCAACTGAAGCGTTAACTTGCCTTGTGCTTTCAGACTCAGACTTACCCCACCCCCAACACATACTTGGGACATAACTACAGCTTCAGTTTTGGCAAACACTGGTGCAGATTATCAAGGGGAAAGGTGTGGTTTTGATTATCACTCTATCCCTTTTTAAAACATCTGACCCTGGACAAACTATTTATCTTTTGCCCCCTCATCTGTAAAATGGAGATGGCTGTTCTCACCACAGCAGTGTTTTGAATTTTGAATTGTATCATGTGTATGAGAAAACCAAGTCGTCATAAGCTCTGAGTAAATAATGGTTGAAAGGAAGCAAAACCTTGTGTAAAAAGTAACAAATGGGAGGCCACCCAGAAATAATGCTTCAGGTGACATATGGCTACGGAACAACATCATGGCACAGGAAAAAGAGGATTAATTGATTATTTTCTCCAGGGCATGGTCCTCAAGTCCAACAGAGGGAATCTTGGCAGAGTAGTACAAGTTGGAATGCTAGTTAATCTGGTTGTTAACTGTTAATCTGGTATAGTTAACTAAGGTCATCCTCTTTCCTGTCAAACATTATCAAGTATCTCTTTTAAGCATAATCTTATCCTGAGGAAAAGAAAAGGGCCCCCCTTCTCTTTCTCCCACCCCAACCCCTGTAAAGAAGCTATCCTTAGTGAAAGTTGCCAAATGAAAATTATCTTATTCAGATGGGGCAATATTCATGAGATAAACAGAAGTTCTGACAGGTTTCTATTTCCGAAAAAGTCACTTTACAAATCCAGGTCTTCATATCTGAAATGCCAATGACTGATTTGAGGTCTAAGGATTTCTCTTTTGCTCCAAGGAAATAAAGATAACATATTTGAGGTTAGCTTCAAATGCCAAAAGTATTTTTTAAGAAAGATGTGTCAGAATCCATTGTTGATGGCTGTCTTCCAAGGAGTCTCTTTTAAAATATTATTATTGGATTGCTTTGATATGAGTAAGTACACCATCTCCTTAATATCACATCCTTGTAGTTCCCTAAGATGGATGAACATAAATCAAACCATTGCATGAGTAGTAGAAGAAAGCTAAACTGAGCTAGGACCTTTTTTTTTTTTTTTTTTTTTTTTTTTTTTTTTTGTAAAAAGTAGTTCCTATTGCAAAGTCTTTCAGGAAGTTGGTCAAGCCCTAGGCCATGTCCAGAATTAAATCCCTTGCAAATCTTCAGAGTTGATTTGTGCAAGTGGGGCAGAGTATCAAGACTATTTGTGGGCATTAAAAAAAAAATACTGGGGGAAAATCATACAGGGATTTTGTAGAAATGCCATTATCCAAGTTAGTAACTGCCAATACAGTCTTTGAGACAGTGAGTTTGTTTGCAATAACTTCAAAGCTGGCTTAAAAAATTCCACTCCAAGGAATGGAATGGGAGAAAATCTTTGCTAGTCATTTTCTGACAGAGGATTAAAATCCAGATTATATAAAGTACTAAAAAACAAACAAACAAAAAAAACTTAACACCAAAAAATTAAATAACCCAGCTAATAAATGGGCAAATGAATTAAATAGACACTTCTCAAAAGAAGAAATGCAAATGGCCAATAAATGTATGAAAAAATGTTCAGCATCATTAGGGAAATGAAAATCAAAACTACACTGAGATTTCATCTCACACCAGTCAGAATGACAGTCAGGAAAAATACAAATAATAATAAATGCTGGAAAGGATGTGAAGAAAAAGGAATACTTTTATGCTGCTAGTGGGATTATAAATTAGTACAACCACTATATAAATCAAAAGACTAGGAATGGAATCACCATATGACCCAACTATACCACTCCTTGGTATTTATCTTAAAGAAATAAAGTCAGCATACTATAGTGATACATGCATACCCATGTTTATAGCAGCACAATTCACAATAACCAAACTGTGGGACCAGCCTAGGTGTTCATCAACAGACGAATTAATCAAGAAAGTGTGTGTGTGTGTGTACACTCAATGTAGTTTTATTCAGCCTTAAAGAAAAATGAAATTATGTCATTTGCTAGAAAAGGAATGGAACTAGAGACCATTATGTTAAGTGAAATAAGCCAAATTCAGAAGGTCAAGGGACGTATGTTTCCTTTCATATATGGAAGCTAGAAATAAAAAAAAAAAAGAAAGAAAGAAAGAAAAGAAAGATGTGTGTGAGGGAGTCAGAGAGGGGATCTCATGAAAATCAAAGAGAGATTAGTAGAGGAAAAGGACCAGGGGGTGGAAAGTGGGGAGGTAAGGGGGCGGGAAACTGCTGGGAAGTGATATTGGCCAAATTCTATTATTACATTGTATGGATGTACAAATATATAACAACAAATCCCATTATTATGTGCAATTATAGTGAACCAATAAAAATGTGGAAAAACATTCCACTCCAAAATAATTCGGTGGTGATGGTGGAAAGGGGTGTATGCCATGCAGTGTTTATGTAAGGAGGGTAGAGAGTTTAACAAAAAGTAGTCAAATACACTAAGAATGTTAAAATCTTAGAGCCTAGTGGTAACATTTATTAATTTATAGCCCTTTGGCTCCTATCAGGCAGGGATAAGTTCTAGAATTTAGTAAGCTCACTAGATAATAATTTTGTTTGAACAAGTTGAGTATCTACTCATGCCCAGCACTGTTCTTTGGGATAGTTAGTTATTCATAAATAAAGGTTAAAGTTTAGCCATATCTAACTCAGTTTTTCTTAAAAAAAAAAAAAACACTTCAAAGGGAGGTTTTATATTCCTTCAAAATGTTTCTCTATAGCATCTCTATTTATGGAAAAATTTAATTCTAAGTGTGCTAAAGCCAAAGAGATCAGCTAAGTTTACATTTAATTCTGTGGTGGAAAATTTATGCACAAAATGTAATATTAAGAAAAATCCAGCCTTTTATCAATATTTTATGTGTATATTATCTTATGTTCCTTATATAGACTGTCTAGTTTAGAACCCAAATATTCTGATTGTTTTGCTTTAGTATCATTCCAACTTAAACTGGATTTTCGTGAGTGGGGGCTTCTCTCAAGAATTAATTTAGTGAATTGAAATGCATTCTGCTATCATATAACCAATTAGAACAAATAAAAAACTTTTAAAAAATTAATTTAGTGATTGATGTTAATTTTTTCAATAACTAGGTATGTCTGTGGCCATAACCTGCTTTTTGCCTGAAGCATTCACTCCAAAATGAGTGCTAATTTTCATAGAACAGAGAGAAAGAGAGAGAGAGAGGCAGAATAATCACACCCTCAAATCTGGGAAAGGGCATATCTTACTTTCTATTTTTGTACAAGCTTCTGAGAAAAGTTAATGTTCTGGTAATTTAGAAACGAGAAAGAACCCTGTTTTGAAGAGTCCATTTAGTTACTCATGGGGAATGATAAGGATGTGCTGGGGTAGTCAGGGCTGGGGCTGTCGGGGAGGGTAATGTAGAGAGAGCATTGGGGACATAGCGTGAGACTCCACTGCCCTCTAGTGGTAGGACTCCAGAAAAATTAACCTGTTTTGTGGATTTTTCTTCTCTCCTGGGTTTATTTTTTCCTTGGAGAAATTCGGTGGAATGGAAAGGTCTTTAACCAAATGAAAATATTACCTGGAGTTTTCAGGAATAACCAAATTTTACTTTATCCTTCACAGTTAGCCTCTGGTGCCTTATTTATGTATTCATATATTTAAGGAAAACATTCCCACTGTAAAGTTAGTGCTGGAAAGATCCTTCCTCCAAATTCAAAGTTCCAAAGCCGAGGTTCATAACCCCCTATACATTTCCCAAAATGGTCCCCATTTCTAATAAGCATCTAACTTAGTTTTAACACTTTGAAAGACGGACAAGCTAGAGAAAGCTGGCCCTGTGGTGTCACTGTTGCACTACATGTTTAGGAACCATCTCTGGCTGCTCAGTGAATGATTGACAGTCCTGGGGCAGGCCATACATTTTAATTTTGTGCAAGGCTGTTTCATCTGCTATATTTATTAACTGTAGCTCTAAAAAGTTGTAGGCTAATTCTTAATTTTTTACTTCTAAAATTTCCCCTTAAGTGGAACTTCTTTTTCAAAAACACCACAACATTTTCATGATATTCATTACCAATCTAAATTTATCCATTTGCAATGCACTTCCACTTATTGAATTTTCTTTGCAATCACATATACTTCAAATGACTATACCATGCACACATGCTTTATATACTGCACAAAATATTAAATTATCACCAAAGGGCTCTGTCTTGTAACTTGATACTGCAATCACTATTTTAGGAGCATGGACATTTAATTGAGCTTATGTTATTTTATCAATAGTAAACACAACAGTAATCAAAATACCATTTTTTGGTCTTGTTTCTTTATAGGTGTTTCAAGATTTAGTAGGTGATTGTATGATGATAAATTGATATGGGAATGTGTCTCATATTGCTATGATCAGAAAAGGTAAATTTTAAATCAGCACCAAATCATGGATATGACTTAAAGATTTGTGAACGTTAATACTTGCTAAGCAAGTTGCTCATCTGCAGCTTCCTCATCTGTCAAAGAAAGAGCTGAAGCTAAAAGATCTCTCAAGTAGCTTCCTGCTGGAGATCTGTATTTATTGATGATTGTGAACTCAAATGGCTTAATGCCTGAACTTTTTGCAGGTAAAACTCAATAAATTAATAATAATGATTAACTATTATTCATTCATCTCCTTCATTCTAGATTAAAATGTAAAAAAAAATCAATGCTTGGCTAATTTCCTTCAATTAAATTAACATGGTAAGATAACATCAAATTAAGTAGTGAATTCTTTTAAAAATATCACTTTCAAACACTTGTGTTAAATTAAGAATCTCTCATTGTCAGAAAACCTGAGTTTTAACCCCAGCTTTACAAGAAACTGTTGGCAACTCTGAAAATGGCTCATCTATAAAAGTAAGGGGTTGGCTTACATTTTTTCCCAATTTGTAGTTTTTAATCTTAATGAAAGTCAAGAATTTCCAGGCCTGATGTTTAGTTTATTTAGTTTGGAATGATAGTATTGCTGGCCCATAGTATATGACCAATATTTTGGTCAAATTTATCAAGCTAGAGAGATGATAGATACTTGGAATATAAAATACACCCATGCTCAAGAATGTACCATGGAAGAATAGCCAGTTTAGAAACACATTTGACCATTAAAGGACTGGTTTGTACTCTACACCCTACCCTTCCAAAATCAACTAACTTATTTTGCTGTAATTTGGCGAATATGCCAAAAGCTGACCCAATATTTCCCTATACAGTTTCATGCTTCCTACATGTTGGATGTCGCACACAGTTTTTCTCCACCACTCAAAACTCAGTTAATTCCTCAAAAAATAATGAACAACTTCCTTACTTTCAACCCCTGCCCAAATTCTACAGGGAAAAACTCTGTGTGTGTATGTGTGTGTGTATGTGTACACAATTATCTTAAAAAGAACAAAAAGCATGCATTATGGCTTTCTATGTGATATAGCTATTATTTTATGAGAGTAAAAAAAGGAATGAGACCAGTCCTGTACAGAAACTCTACATCTGTGGGGAATAGAATATATGGCTCAATAACTATATCAGACCAAAATTTGGTGAGGTGGATGTCTGTTTTCCAAAAAATATATTTCTCAAATTTTGGTCTCTTCAGATATTTTTGGTCAAATAGATTTGGAGAATGGTATTTGACACCTAGTGAAGATTTTTAATATATTGCTATATTTGACACTTTTGATAGGCCTGTCAAAACAAATCTCTTTATCTGTTTTTAACCAATGTTTCAACATTTTATTTTGAGGATGCAGATTTTATACTTTTAGTAAGTAATGTAGTATGTATAGTTTTTGAAAAATGCAGTGCCAGATAAAATTTTATGAACATAAGAAAAATAAACTCTGATTGAAAGTAGCTACTCTTTACTGAGTGTTCATTATATTCTAGGTACTTTTCATGAGAAGCACTTAAACACACATTAGCTCATTAAATAGAAAATTCTGTGAAGTATAGGGGATTTGAGGTAGGCCTTGAAGGATGATTGGACTTTTGTGTTCTTTTTAAGATAATTGTGTACACACACACATGTTGATGAAAGGATCCTTCTAAAAAAAATGTAAATGTAAATACAAACATGGAGTTCAGTATGTGCAAATCATGTTTGGAAAATGGTAAAAGGAATGAAAAGGGCATTGCTTATCAGAACAAAAATTGGGAATTAGACTAAAAAATCTGAAGTCTAGTTGTAGATGCCTCTAATACTAAGCAAAATATGGACTTACTTTTCTATGCAATAGAAGCTTGAGACAAATATGAGCAAGGAGTGACAAGATTGTACAACTGGTCCAGAAGGGCTTTGTCTGAGATACAGATAAATCAAAGAAAATATAAGCCACACATGTGGAAGTAAAGTTAGGATTCATAAAGATCTACTACTGTTCATTTTGAGAGCATTTGAACATACCCAAGACTTGCCTTCAAAATCTCTGTGTTTGCTTCATCTTTCTCCTGGTTTTCCTCAAACACTAGCATCCAACACACCCCAAATATGCTTTTCTTTTTTTTTTTTTTTACTTTTTCAATTGTTCTTTATTTTTACCTACCCCCTCATTCTTTTTTTTTTAAATTTTTTTTTATTATTTATTTACTTATTCATCATGCACAAGTATAGTATCTTTTTACATACAACTGCTTGTATACAAAGTATATAAGTACCATTCAGATCTTCAATCATGCATTTAGGATAATGACATCCATCTCATTCAACCACCAATTTTTTTCCAACCCCCCCCCTTACTCCCTCCCTCCCCTCCCTTTCCGTTGACCATTCTAGTGTTCCTCTGATCCTATGTACCCCCTTCCAACAACAATATGCTTTTCTATGTTACTTAATTTTATCAGAATATAACATTGTAATATTTATTTGTTCATGCAATTATAAACATTTTAACCCATTTTCTGGGTTAGATATTTTGGGGCAAAAACGCACCTCAAAAAGCACCAGCAAGGTATCACAGTAAAATGGCAAGAGGACTCATTCACTTAAAAAGATGGACACTGGCCTGCAGGTGATCAGTAGATAAGTACTAGGCCACACAGCAGCTGCACCCCCAGTCTGGACAGAGAGAGAGCAAAAAGGAAGGAAGGAGACACCACAGAGGTGCATTTCATTCAAAGCATGGGCAGATGCCAACAATGACAAACCAGGGCAGGCTACACTTAAAAATGCAAAGCCTACAGTGTCTAGGCATTAGGGAGAGTAGGTATTTTAGACCTGTAGAGGCCTGAAAATATTTTTTTTTTTCTTCTATTTTTCTAAGTTCTCAGCCAGGGCCCCTGTTGCTCAGGAGCCTTCATAAGGAAATGAAGACCTGAAAAAAATGGTTAACCCTGAATGTTTTTCTAGTAGATTTGATAAATACTTAGAGCTATGGGGAAATACGATAGGACAAAAGGAGTACCAACTTACAAGTAGAAAACTGGGAAAAACATAGCCTGTTTGTCAGATTCCTCTTGGAGCCCCCCTTTTCCTTGAGATAAGAATGATCATTTTCCTCCAGAAATGAGGTGAGAGCACCACTCGCATGAAAGTTTCATGACCAGCTTCAGAGGAAGCTTGGAAAGTCTTTCTTGGACTTGCTGTTTCTCAGATTCTTTCAACTTAAAATATTCAGTATGCCAAGGAGCTAAATTTTGGGGTGGTGTGTCCTGAATCCCATCAAACTGTAGTACCATCTCTGGGAGGGGAACTAACAAAGAAGATCAAAACAGGCAATCAAGAACAAGGATAAGAACACATATAATTTCAGTTATCTTATACTAGACAAAAGCACCAAAAAAGTACATTGGAGAAAAGATAGCCTCTTCAACAAATGGTGCTAGGAAAACTGGAAATCCATATGCAATAAAATGAAATTAAACCTCTGTCTCTCATCATGCACAAAATTCAACTCAAAGTAGATCAAGGATCTAGGAATTAGACCAGAGACACTACACCTAATCAAAGAAAAAGTAAGCTCTAATCTACAACATGTTGGATTAGGCCCCAAGTTCCTTAATAAGAATCCTGTAGCACAAGAATTAATACCAAGAATCAATAAATGGGATAGACTCAAATTACAAAGCTTCTTCTCAGCAAAAGAAACAATCAGTGAGGTGAACAGAGAGCCTACTAATTGGGAACAAATTTTTACTACATGCACGTCAGGTAAAGCACTAATCTCAAGAATATATAAAGAACTCAAAAATCTTAACACCAAAAAAAACCAAATAACCCAATCAATAAATGGGCCAAGGAACTGAACAGACACTTCTCAGAAGAAGATATACAATCAATCAACAAATACATGAAAAAATGCTCAACCTCTCTGGCAATTAGAGAAATGCAAATCAAAACCACTCTAAGATTTCATCTCACACCTGTCAGAATGGCAGCTATTAAGAACACAAACAACAATATTTTGGACAGGATGTGGAGAAAAAGGCACACTCATACATTGTTGGTGGGACTGCAAAATGGTGCAGCCAGTATGGAAAGCAGTATGGAGATACCTTGGAAAACTTGGAATGGAACCACCTTATGACACAGCTATCCCACTCCTTGGTCTTTACCCAAAAGACTTGAAAACAGCATACTACAGGGACACAGCCACATCAATGTTTATAGCAGCACAATTCACAATAGCTAAACTGTGGAACCAACCTAGATGCCCTTCAGTAGATGAATGGATAAAGAAAATGTGGTATATACACGCAATGGAGTATTACTCAGCAATAAGAGAGAATAAAATCATGGCATTTGCAGGTAAATGGATGGAGTTAGAGAATATAATGCTAAGTGAAGTTAGCCAATCCCCAAAAGCCAAATGCCAAATTTTTCTCTGATATAAGGAGGCCAATTCATAGTCGGGTTGGGATGGGGAGCATAGGAAGATTAGAGGAACACTAGAATGGCCAATGGGGAGGGAGGGGAAAGGAGGGGGCAAAAGGGTGAAGAAAAAAAAAAAAGATGGTAGAATGAGATGGAAATCATTACCCTAAGTGCATGTATGAAGTCATGAATGGTGTGAATATACTTTGCATACAACCAGAGATATGTAAAAATGTGCTCTATATATGTAATATGAAATGTAATGCATTCTGCTGTCATTTATAACAGCTTAGAATAAAAAGTAAATTAAAAAAAATTAAAAATGCTACTGAGTTTTGGAAGTTGTTTATCCATAATCAAATTGTTTCCCAAAAGCCTTTTAAAAGTCTTAATACTGAAATAAATATTAATGGACATAAAAAAAAGAAAAATAAGAACAAGGATAAGGACAAAACTGTGAATGCTCTGAGAGACATGGTACATAAAGATCTATAAGTTGCAGGCTGGGAATAAACTCTCTCCCTAGTGTCTCTGCTCAGGACAGACCCTGGGAAACAGGGTTAGTTCTCTGACAGTGATCATTACTACTGTCTTGGAGAGAATGGGACTGCTGAAATATCTCTGCAGTTCAAGGGGAGGAAAATTCTCCTCTTAGCAACCTAGTTTGGATCCAGAGAGTCTAACCATTAGCTAAAGCAGTGGTAAAATATTTTCTAATTTCTCTCCTCAACTACCATGCCTGAGCTGTGTACATTATGAAGAAAAGAGTTTTATTTAGCTTTCAGACCTGGAGGTTGAAGGGCATGGCATCTGCTCAGCTTTGCTCTATTGAAGGCCTCATAACAGATGGCATCACAGTGGCAGGAGCAATGAATGAAGGAGAGAGAGATTACACAGCAAGAGAGGAAGTCAGAAGATCCAGAAGATCCAGAGAGAGTCAGACTCTTTCTTCTAAGAGCCCTCTTGCCAGAACTAACCAGTCTCATGAGAACTACACTGATTCTTTCCTAGGGCAGAGCCTTCATGACCGGATTACTTCCCTCCAAGCTCTACTTCAAAGTTTCACCTCCTCTTAACAGCACCATACTGGGGACCAAGCTTCCAACCCATGAACCCTTAGGGGACATGGAATCATATCTAAATCGTAGGGAATGAAAGCACTGTGCATTAGGGACCCAAATATTTTTTACAGAGGCTACTTTGAAAATGTTGTTTATGTTTTCAGTGTGGACTGGAGAGGCGAAAACTGACCCTTTGATTGAGGAGGAGAGTGTAGAAAAGACATGTATTTGCATTTTGAGATATTATCTTACCATATGCCTCTACTTCTGTCATGGTTTAGATGTGAGGTGTCCCCCAAAAGCTCCATAAGTAAAAAAAAATGCAAGAAGGTTTAGAGAAAAAATGATTGGGATATGAGAGTCTTAACCCAATCAGAGAATTAATCCCCTTATGGGATTGAGTAGAAACTGAAGGAGGGTAGGGTGTAGCTGGAGCAGGTGCATGCCTAAGGGCATGCCGTTGATGTTTATATTTTCTATCTGGTGAGTGGAGTCTCTCTCTGCTTTCTGATCATCACATGAGCCACTTCCCTCCGCCATGCTCTTCTGCCATGTTATTTTGCCTCACCTTGAGCCCTGAGGAATGGATTGAGATCTCTGAGCCCTCAAATAAACTTGTCCTCCTCTAAAATAGTTTTTGTCAGGTCTTTTAGTCATGGCAATGAAAAAGCTGACTAAAACAACTTCATACTCACCTTACCTATCCACACATCTTCCAGGCAGACCTAACTTACTTCCATCTTTCCTTCCTTCCTTTGTTGCCTGTCATTCATTCACATGGTGAAAGGTGGTCAGAGTTAGGGAAGAACTGTATTTCTTAGGGCTTCTTTCTTCCCTCCATGATAGGCAAGGAGTGAAGGAAGTTCTGGGGTCAGCCTGACTTGCCTGGCAGGTGGAAAATGTGTTTCCCATTTGAAGATAGAAGGGAAACTGGGTCCACATAATGTGAGAAAAGCACTGAGGAATAAACAGACAAGGGAATGTAGATATTAGCCTGTTTTTTGAATGGAGAAGTTTAAGACCAGACAGAAGTAAAAAGACTTTTTAAAAAGGTTTAAGGGCACAACAGCTATGATTTCACATATTAAATAAACATTTAAACTTTAAACTTTGTTTTTGGTTGCCAGATTATGCTTCTTTGAATATAAATTTTGATTTAACAATTGATTATACCTTTATGAAAACTAGCCTTTCATTTTTTTTTTTTTTTTTCTGGTACCAGGGATTGAACTTAGAGGCACTCAACCACTGGGCCTCATCCCCAGCCCTTTTTTGTATTTTTATTAGAGACAGGGTCTCACTGAGTTGCTAAGTGCCTTGCCATTGCTGAGGCTGGTTTTGAACACTTGATCCTCCTGCCTCAGCCTCCCAAGTGCTGGGATTATAGGTGTGTGCCACCGCGCCCGGCTTAGCCTTTCATTCTTAAATGCCAGCTCTACCTTATAAACAGTATGTATGGAAGACTTTAAGAGGGCCCAAAAGAAAACAAAAGAGATTGAATATTGTCATAGTTCTTCAACTAGATCTCATCTCCTAAAGATTTTACCACCTCCCATGTACAACATCAGCTAGGGACCAAGCCTTCAACACGTGAACCTTTGAGGGACATTTAAGATCCATGCTGAATCACTGTCCAAAATGTTCATATAGGATACAGGAAAATATAATAATAATAAATTTTTAGACCAAAGAGAACTCTGATTAGCAATTCAAAAATAATAAAATTCATTGTCCCCTGTGTTCAGTTTTTGGTTTAAACTTTATTTTTGTTATAATTCAAGCCAAATCTACATAAGAAAAATATTCATGAGATTGGGTCCATTTACTTAATAATTTAATCCAGAAAACTAATGTCATCTGGAATGTCTAGATTTTGGCTTTACTTCAGTTTTGCATCTCATGCCATCTGTTATGATGCTTCTCAAGGGACCTCAGATGTTTCATAGACTAAAGGACAGAGGAAATACTCTTCTCCTTGTATAGTGTTAAATGGTACCATTGGTTTGAATGATTCAGATTATCATTAATATTACCCAAGGTAAAAGTCAAGGAGATAATACCTAAATGTTAATATCTGGAAAAATTTACTGTTTTTCTGATAGATGTTATGCCTGATTTGGAAAGTGGGTTTGTTTAAGTAAGTTATATATCATATTTTCTATTTTGATTGATTAAGAAGAGTTTACATTTCAAAAAGGTTAAAATCACATTGCATTTACTTAAGCACCGTGCATTCACATGGAAACTACCCACTGGACCTCTGTTACCACAAACATTTGCAGAAACAAACAGCAGTTTATTTCTGACCTTCACATGCTGGAGGAGACCTTGCACATTTTTTTCTGTTTCTCAATGTGTGAAAAAACCCATAACTCACTACCATTCTCTAAGTCTCATTTTCCTAAACTCAAAAGTTAAAAAAAAAAAAAAATGGAAAGAATGAAAGAGACAGAAGATATAAACTAGCAGTAGTCCCCATTTGCATCATTCTTGGTTTCTTTTTCCTTTTTGTCCAAGTCTGTCCCCAGGTGATTTTATCATATATTTATTTATAATCCGTAGTTCAAATTCATTGTTTAGCAAACACTTATGAGGCTCTTAGTAATTGTATGTGAAATTTTATAAATTCTGCTTTTCTTCAAAAGCTTCAAATTACTAAATTGACCAGCCTATGGAAAAAAGAAGTTTATGTTTTACGTTTATACTCAAAGGTAGAAATCTTATAATAGACTCAAGGTTCATGATCTTTCCACTTTCTCTAAACCAACGTCTTTCCTTCTTCTTTCTTTCCTCCTTCCCAATCTCACCCCAACCCATTTTGGGGTCATCCCATTTTTTTTTTTTTTTTTTTTTTTTGTGGTACCGGGGATTGAACTCAGGGGCACTCGACCACTGGGCCACATCCCCAGCCCTTTTTTGTATTTTATTTAGAGACAGGGTCTCACTGAGTTGCTAATTGCCTCACCACTGCTGAGGCTGGCTTTGAACTCGCGATCCTCCTGCCTCAGCCTCCCAAAGTGCTGGGATTACAGGCGTGCGCCACCGCGCCCGGCCCCATTTTTGAGTAAAACTCTTGTGTTAATATCATTTACAGTATAATGACAACCCATAGTGTAGACAAAGCTACATGGTGCAAACATCTATTATGTAATGGATAAGTCCAAGACACAGGGATGATAAAAATGATAGAAAGGTCATGCTAGGGGTGAGTGAGGTCTTTTTCTTTAGCAGATCTATTATATATATGTGTATATATATACTTATAATTTATTTATTTGCCTATATATAAATATATATGTAAATATATATGAAAGATTCTGAGATATCCTAAATTTAATCACAAGGGTCAGACAATGGGAAAGAGGAGTGATGAGGAAAGTTCATCAGTTAACAGGTATGGGCCAAACCATCACAAGACTTTCACGTTGTTGAATATATGTTGAAACCTTCACTAACATCTCAGGCAAATCCAGCCTGGGAAACTTAGGAAGACTGTCTCAAAACAAGCATGAAAAGGGCTGGAGATGTAGTTTAATGGTAGAATGATTGCCTAGTATTCACAAGGCCTTGGGTTCAATCTTTAGTACTGCACAAAACAAAAATTAATACAAAACACAAACAACCACTGGTAGCTGATCCCCAGGTGCCACCTCATCCTGTTTACAGGTTTATTAATCTTAACCAATCCAGAAGCAACCAGCATATCTCCTCATAGACTGTCATCCCATTCCAAAACTTACCACACTTCACATTACACCACCCTTATATATAGATATATGTAGCTACATGAGATAGGATATATACCTTTGTTGCCTGTCATTCATTTACATGGTGAAAAGTGGTCAGAGTTAGAATTACTAAATTGACCAGCCTATAAATCATATTAAACTTCTGGGAAATTGTGGGATATATGTTACTTATAATAAAGTATTATCTCTGAATTGCTAGCCAGAGTGTTCTCTGGTCTGAGAAGTTATTTATTTATTTATTTATTTGCCTATATCCTACACGAACATTTTGGATGGTGTTATTTCATTTCTAGAGTTGTATAATAGGAACGTGACAGAATACATACATAGACAGTATCCTGTCAGTCTGATAGCTTTTAATCAAAAGTCATAAATATATGGTTTAACTAATACATAATAATGGCCAATGCTTATGTAGAACTTTAAATGCTTTCACATTCATTATATATTTTGACTTTTAAAACCCTGGGGGAAGATATTATCCCCTTGAAAATTTTATACGGTATGAATGTTCAAGTTTATGTTATGGTCAAGTGTGCTCACTGGGCAGAAGTCCTCTTTAGAAGAAGGTTTCTTTCTCTTGATTCCCTTGTATTAAAAGATTTGAAAACCTAACCACTGTGCATGTTTCCCAGTATACTTAGTATCTATCCCATCACCAAGAACCAAACAAAACCAAACATGCCATTTAAGAAATACTATCTAATGTAGAAGAAACGAGGCCTTTGACAGAGTCTGATCTCACTAACTTCTAGAAGACTGTTTGGTCTATCAAGCTGATTTCCTCTATTTCCCTCCTTTTGAAGACAGGTTGTACCTAAAAAGGGATGAAAATGGAATCTACTCAATTAATTTAATACAAAGAAGACTGTGGAGGAGGGATAACGGGACTGATGGATATTGTACAATTTCTCATTTACTTCTAAAGCTAAATATTTGGCTTATTATGAAAGCACTGGAGCTTCAATTAATGACAAAAGCTCTTGCTAGGTTTAGGTAACTACAATCTAAACTAACTCTTATTTAAAATACTAAGGAGTAGTATATTTAGGTCAGCCACTAAGGGGACTCTGCAGTTCTCAGATCTTCTGGAACTGTTTTTGTCTTAGCTTCTTTTTCTAGCAACAAGGATGAAGAAATCTCTAGAATGAGAGAGTAGGAAGGTACTATCTTTTGGAAGTTGGGATGTAAATTGATGGTGGGGATAGCATACTTTGTTTCAGATGACTCCCACAATTTCACTAGATGTACCACAGTCCTTAATTTGCATTGATTTTTGTAACAGTAATGTTATTTCTATCTTTTATCAGCATCCACATGTACAGACACTTCTTCTCATTTGATGCCAACAGGCATGTGAGGAAGATGTTAGTAACCTTATAACTGAGCAGGTCTTAGTTATGACCCTTAGTAGAAAATAGTATCCTGGTAGGATTTATGAGTTTTCCCTTTATGAGCTTTTGCTCAAAGTTATTTTGTATTTATGGTAAATGATTAATAAGATAAAGCAAGTTATAAGGAGAAAAGATTTATTTTGGCTCATTGTTTAAGAGGTTTCATTTCAAGGCTGATTGGTCCCCTTGTCTTTGGGCTTATGGAGAGGCAGAACATCATGCAAAAGTACAAAGCAGAGGAAACAGCTCACCTTACAGAGAAAGAGAGGAGAAGATCAGTCCTTCCATGGCACATCCCCAACAATCGGACCTTCTTTTCCGTAGGTCCCAATTTCTAAACATTCTACCACCTCCCAAAAGCACCACAGGCCCATGACCAAGCCTTTAACACATGGTCTTTGGGGGCCATTCAAGATCCAAACCATAATATTCGTTCTTTATTTTAAGAATGTAAGTAACAAATATAAATCTAAAAAATGATAGGCATGTCTATAACATATATTTTTAAAAAGGATTTAAAAAATCATCTGAAGCCAAAAGTAGAAGTGGCTACTTGTACTCTTAACTGCAGAGATATCCAACTGCAGCAAAAGGAAATTCATGGGGATTCACATCCCTTAAATGCAGAGAACTCACAATAAATTTTAAAACCTCCATCTCCTTGCTGGAAATTCTTCTAGCAAAATATATTATCTATACATTTAATTATAGCAACTTTTTTTTTGTCTTTTTTTTTTTGGGGGGGGGGGTACTGGGAATTGAACCCAGTGAGATATATCCCTTGAGACAGGGTCTTGAAAAGTTACCAAGGTTCTTCCTAAATTGCAAAGGCTGGCCTCAAAGTTGCGATCCTACTTCAGCTTCCCAAGTTGCTGAGATTATAGGCCTACATCCCTATGTTTAGATTGTAATTTTCTAAAGAAGTGTTATTTCTTAAATAATTGAATGAGATTAGACAAAGGGGAATGAAGGGAGGGGATGACAGGAATAGAAAAGATAGTGGGATGAATCTGACATAATTTTCCTATGTACATATATGCGAATACCTAAGTGAATCCCACCATCATGTACATCCAGAAGAATGGGGTCCTAATTAGAATAAGATATATTCCATGCTTGTATAATTTATCAAAATAGATTCTACTGTCATGTGTAACTAAAAAGAACCAATAAAAATAATTTTAAAAAAGAATCAAATGAGTATATATATACACACATATATATATAATTGTTGCTCATGCGTATATGAGCAATAATTTTATTTACCATTTCAGTTTTTATCTAAGGAAATCAAATCAACTTATTTAGGATTCTATTCTTTTGTATCTGATGTACAGTAAGTAAAAATGTAAAATTATGTTAAGTACTTCCTGACTGGTTTGAAAATAACCTTTTTCTAATGGGACTTCATGAACTTAAAATGTTCACAGAAAGTACAAAGACCATAACTGTAATAATGATTTGTTTTTTAAAAATAGGTAAATGTTAAATTATTTCATTTAACTTATAGAATTGCAATTTTTTCCCTTAAAAATAAAAATGTAAGAATGTTTTTGTGTGTACTGCATTGCCTTACTAAATCTTTTAGGAGCTGGTGCATTAACATATTTTAAACTCAGTCAAGAGATTTTATCAGTACACTTAAAGGCAGCAGGGTGCATAATTAGGTATGCCTGCCATCTGTATAGCCCTCCAGGTGCAAAAGGCATTAGCTTTATTTAATATTACCACAACATTAATTTTACTCCATTAATTTTGTCATTTGTCCTTTATTTCAAACTCAAGATTGCCAAGACTAAAATACTGGACATGATGACCCAATTCTGATTTTAGTTAAATTCTTACAAACAAAATAGTAAGTAATCTCCATAACTAAGCATACTCTTTAGGATAGAAATTTGGTGGCTTTCATATTTTAAAGAAAGCAAAACCTTCATGATTTTGGTATAATACAGAGAGCACATCATTTTAAGTAGTCCTGAAAATCATCATTTTAGGATTATATGTATCCTAATGTAGGATTACATGACAAAAAAAACCCTTCCAGTTCTATTAAGTCCAAGGAAGAGTTTCCAATGAGATGTCAACACCATGCTACCATCAACATCTCTCCTTTTCTAACAAAGAGAGCAGGCCTCAGTTATGAAATTCTGACCTTTGGTAAACAAGAGTGTCTTGGGAAAGTTTATGAGCAATTGCTCATAGCTATTTTGTATTTATGGCAAATTATATTGGTTTTCCATGCAAAGTAGTGAGAGACAACTTCTCTTTATAGCCCACTTAAGTTAAAATAAAAATATTTAGTAAGTAATAGTATAGTTATATAAGGATACAGGAAACATGATGAAGGTTGTATGCAAAACAAATGAAATTTTGGAAAGTTTAGTATAAGCTAATTTCCATCCAACTTCAGAGGAAAAAGATAAAACTGACAGAAATGAAAACTGAAGACTATTTAAAGAAAGTATTACATTTATGTTACTCATACGACTATACTACAACCATTTCTTGATAACTTATTCATTGCATGGTATTAAAACTTTACATAATCTATTTAATTTTCCAAATCAATATACATCTAAGTTTTATTGAAGGCAGTAAAGTAACTTGGTGTTAAGGGAGTTTGGGGAATGGAATTTTTTAAATGCCAAGTATTTCAAGGTACATTCAAGTGAAAAAGCACAATCTTTAAAAAACAAAGAAGAAAATGTCCAAGGATAAGTATGTTTGTTTCTGAACATATGCATATAAGGAAAAGTAGCGTGGGGCAGGGATCACAAAGTGCTCACAAATGACACAATCTTTTGTATAGTGTGAAGTAGGGGACAGGCTGGCTCCTAGCCTCAGAAATCTCCTGATGGATTGCACTTCTGGTACTCAGGAAAATTTCAAGAAATACTGCAGTGATTTTGAGCTCATTACCATAAATTTGCCTCCTTTTTTCCTGGGGGGAGGGGATGTCCCAAGGATTGAACTCTGGGGCATTTGACCAATGAGCCACATCCCCGGCCCTATTTTGTATTTTATTTAGAGACAGGGTCTCACTGAGATGCTTAGTGCCTCACTTTTGGTGAGGCTAGCTTTGAACTTGTGATCCTCCTGTCTCAGCCTCCTGAGCTGCTGGGATTAAAGGTGTGCACCACTACGCCTGGCTAACTTTGCCTCCTTCTTGACAGAATTCCTTGCTAGGGCCTACTACTAAACCTTTAGTACTTAAATGACAATTAAAATTCTTGCACAAATAAGATATAAAATATTTTCTTCTAGTTTATATTGAAATGGACAATACAGAAAACTTGTATTTTGAGGGAAAAAATTCTGGAATATATACTAAAATCACTTTAAGAACATTTGCTTTTCTTAGCTTTCGTACTCTTTTAATTCAGAAGTTTTCTTGATACCAACTATTTTTCCCTCAAGATAATGGGGGTCAATCCTGCCTTTCAACTAGCTCCCCTTAGAAAAGGACAACATTAAACATTAATTCCTAGTAGAAGTGGAGGAACATCTTTGCACGAATCAAATGCATTCCAGAATGTCACAGACATGAAACAACATACCAGGACTGCTGAAAGCTGGTGATGATCATTCTGAGGGTCCCTCCCACACATTAAAAAAAAAAAAAAAAAAAAAAAGATGCCTGTTTACTCTTGTCTCCCTGAAGGCATTCTTTCAACTTTTCAGGCTGATGGAGATCTGAAGAGGGACACTAAATCACTGCCTGGCACTCAGACAACAAATGAGCTGACCAAATCTAAAGCAGCTTAGCATGTCTATCCCAGAGCAGAAACAGAAACAGTCCCCCTTTGCTTCTTCATGTCTAGCGAAATCTGTTGTGTCAAGGTTCTTATGATGAGGAAAAAAAAAAAACAAAATCTCCTTTTTCTTGTCTTCTTGTCCCTCATGACTCAATCCTTTTATGCCATCGCTGCTCTGACATACGGATTCTGTGATTTGCTAGGCCTCCTTGCTACTCCCACATCTATGAATCAATCAATGCTGAAATGAAACACTTTGTCACTGCCATTGTTATCCCTTGGAGTGTTGAGGAACAACACCAGAAACTTGTAGTAGTCTGCTGTTTGAGTCAATCAATCAATCATAGTAGGCATTATGGATGATCCACTGTCTTGGTTTATACATGGCACAATATTAAGAGTCTCTATTTAAACTCTTCGCTCAAGAACTTTATTTCTTCACCACAGAAAACTCTTATATTTCCAGAAACGAATAGTATAGGAAACACAAGACTTTTGTTATTTCTCTACAATGCTGATGAATCTGTACTCAAAATTTTGCTTTTAAACTTTACCTTCCTTCCCCTCTCCTTCTTTCCTTCCCCTTTCTCTTTTCATGTGTTAATAGCAATTTATAACATCTCTTACTATCCCAGCACAATGATAGTAGCTCAGGATATAAAAATATAATATTCATTTCTCAGGGCTTCCCTAATAAATTACCACAAAATGGTAGCTTAAAATAACAGAAGTTTATTTTCTCATAGTTCTGGAGGCCAAAAGTCTGAAATCAAGGTATCAACAGGCCAAGCACCCTCTGCAGGCCCTTGGGAAGAATCCTTATTTCTCCAGCTATTGGTGGCCCCAGGTGTTCCTTGGCATGTTTCTTTGCCTTCATTGTTTTGTTCTGTTTTTCAATTCAGGACTATATATTGTTTTATTGATCTTAAATTCTGTGTATTTCCATTCTTGTATGATGAAAATCTTACTTCTCAATGACACTAACAATTACTCATTTGTCTGTGTCTCTGTGTCTTCATACAGTCTTATAAGGCCACCAGTCATAGGATAGGACATACCCTATCCCACGATGACCTTAAATAATTACTTCTGCAAAGATCCTATGACCAAAGGTTACTTCTAGGATTCCAGGAGGACATGAATTTGGGGAGAACACTTTTTCAGCTAGTACCGATATCCACTGGATTCTTTTTGGAGGTTCTCTTTCATATTTATTCAAACTTCAATTCAATTGGCTTACTTTCTCCCACACAGTATTAGTATGCAGAGCCCTCTATAAACATTTTTGCTAGTTCAAACAAAGTGGTCAGTTTAGCTTCTAGTGGCCTACCATAAAAGAATCCTGGCATAGCTGCATAAAAGAAGGCCCTAAGTGGTGGCTAAGACAATAGATGTACCATTGAAATAGTAAAATAAATTAGCACCTCAATTTACAATGATTGGTTGAGGAGCCTATCACCCAAATTGTTACATGAGGTATGTAGTTTTGTCCATTCATTTCTGTATGGACTAGAAGCACAGAATTCTTATAAAAAATATTTTCTTGCATTTTTGAATTAAATAGAAACTTTCTGATTAAATAATCTACCATTTTACAGATGAGATAAATCAGAGGGAATGTATATTCTTACTGGCTAATTTGGGGGCAGAACTAGTAGAACAAAGGTTTCCCAATTCCTTGATCAGTGTGTAAATCAGACTTTTCGTATTTATTAAAATAAAAAATTTTCATTATGATTTTTCCTCTCTGAATACACTTTAGCTATTTGTTAATCTAAGAATGACTTGTAATATTTTTGCATTAATAACACCCTAACAAAACACACAGGACACTTCCCATTCTACAATGTCATCTTCCTCAGCTCCATGAGGAGTCTATGAATCTTTAGTGCTCAAAAATACCGTGGAGGTTCAAAATACTGAGTTTTTCATGACGTCCAAATTTCTTCTAATTGCATCCATGGATATAATATATGCAGTGGGACGTGATAAAAAATCACTTTTAAATAGTAACTTTTAAATAATAAACCTTTCCCTCAGTACAGAATGCAAGCAAACAGAAATTCTTGCTTTTTTATTTGTGCACCACTGAAACTTCTTATTTATTCACTTTATGCGTTTACACAAAAATGCTGTAATAAAATATCTGTACACTACTTCTGTTACAAATATAATATTTAAAGTGACTTTACATACTCTAATGTAGGAGTTTCACGCTCTAAAATGGGAATGAACACATGATAATTCCTTGCCAGTTGTCTCAATAAACAGCTCCATCTGTTTCCCTTAGTCTTAAACTATTGTATTATAAGATGTTAATATAAGGCAATGAAATGAAGTTATGTTAATCCCCTTAATTTTTCTATCAATTTACTAAGGGCATAGAACCAAAATAATTACTAACACATTGCTTTTTTCTCTGTCATTAAGAATAATACTAATTGAAAAACAACTGCACAGCACATAAACACATTTTCAGTATTGTATCAGTTGTTGAAACCAGCACTAAAAGATTCTGGGACCCTTTTACATTCTTCCATGATTAGCCTGGTTGTTCTCTAGAAAAACCAGTCAATGTTGGGTAACATCATTGATTTACTTTTAGCAACATGAAAATATTTTATATCAAAAATGAAAATGAACATCAAGATGTGCTTTAAATATGATTTCTTTATAAAACTTAGCAACACTGCTCCATATATTTGCTACTTACTCAATCACAGAACACAATTTAAGCAGGGAAAACATACGTTTACATCAGAGGTGGGGAGATGCAATATTTTATAATGTTCAGAACTTTTAAATACTAAGAGTATTAAGATTTTTTTTTTTTCTTAGTTTGGAGTAGGGAAAGGAGACAGATTGCTGAATTAAGTCCTTTTTTAAAAAAAACTCTCCTAAGATTTTCTTTTTTTACTGTAAATTTTCACTATTCAACCTAAAAGTGAATTTCCTGAAGTCACTTTTTTTGGTTAGCTTTAGAATTATTTTTCTCTATCAATGAGATTGGTACATACATAACTTTTATCAATGTGACTACAAAATTTTAAATAACTTCAAAAGAAAAACTGGATTTACATATGCAAATATTATTTCTCTTTGAGTTTAGGTTCACAAAACACAAGGGGGAAGGAAAAAATGATGTTTAGATGTCAGCAATAAAACCACACTAGAAAAACAAACTTAAATGTTATTTTCCCTACAGTTTTGAATACCCCATGAATATAACACAGGAAACGTCATCCACAAGATCAATTATCCACAGACCACTTCCATTCTTATAGTGGGAGGTAAGGAAGGGGTTGGATTGGTTCAGTTCTGGCAGCCAATTCAGGAGAGAACCATCAAAGTGACAGTGCCTTTTGTCCGCTTGAGGATGGCCACAGCTTCTTCATGGGTCACCCCTTCTAGACTCTGCCCATTGACAGCAATGATTTGATCACCCCTTTTAAGACGCCCATCTTCTGAGGCAGCTCCCTGCAATTGTAAAGTAGACTTGTTTACTTTTCAAAGAATGCAGTTTCATGTTATACAACAGAAAAAAGATCTAAACAAGAATGTAAATTGCTCTGCATGTACAGGCACATTGCTCTTGATGCTCCACAGATATTAAGCAACGATGAACATACACACAAGGAGGTCTTTCTCGTAAATGGTTTTAGTATTGAAATTCCAATTTGGGAGAGAATCTAGCAGTCAACAGATTAGTTGGATATTTTTTTTGGCTACTCAGCACCGCAGTTGGTAGAAACTCAAATTAATAAAGAATATTTGGGAATTTGCCTAGTAGGAATGATTTCATAGAAGCCACGATTTTCTCGTCTATAAAGAGCTATACAGAAAGAAGACACAAAATTAAGTAGGAATAAAATCAGTTTCACAGGACAAGGATATGAGAGCTAAAAGGTCTGCAAAAACTCAAAGCCCATGTGAAAGTTAACTAGGACATGATAAGGTACAAGCGCTGATTTTAAAATCCATCACTGGGGCTGGGGGTATAGCTTAGTGGCAGTATTCTTGCCAGCATGTGTGAGGCCCTGGATTCTATCTCTAGTGTCTCTCTCTCTCTCTCTCTCTCTCTCACACACACACACACACATGCACACATACACACAGCTAATTCTAACTCTTTCTGTGACTTTGAAAAGGCAGCTCAAGCTGTCTTGGTTCATACTTCCCAAGGGTAGATGGATTCTTCATATTCCTATGGGCCCTACATGATTAAGATTAAACACAGACATTGTTGTTTGAAAAGAATCCCATCTTAAGGCATGCTTATAGAAGACAATTATGCAATTAAATATAAGATTAAAATATGGAGAATTTAATGAGGAATCCATAATGATGAAATTCTTAAAATATGTTCTCACTAGCATGCCTTAAATAAATTGTTCCTAGGCTGAGGAAAAGGACTGCATGACTCTCCTGTTCACTGGCAAATGCTGTTTGTATTTTTGGGCACACCAATAGCTTTTTTAAAAATCTCAAAAATTAAACTAAAGCACTTTAAACCAATTAAAAATAGTAATACTTTTTCCAAAATAATACAATGAAACCTCCATAAATTAATGGACCATAACATTTATCTAAAGCCCCTATATCAAATCTTTAAACATGTTTTGCATGAATTTTGCTCTTTTACACTATAACATTTTGAAATTTTGGATTTTTCTCCTGAAGAAAATTTTATCCAATTTTGTAGGTCTGAGAATATGTCTTATCAACATAAATATGCCTTAGCAATCAAATATGGGTTTAAGTTGTTTTAATAGCTTCATCAGTGTTCTAGTATCTTTATTTTTGTTCAAAACATTCTAAAGATAGAATAGGTTTCTATATGATTACAACTATATACAAATGTTTTTCTTTATAAAAAAATCAAATCCTTTAATTATGAATAGCCAATTTATTGTAAATGACAAGGCTGCTGGATACTCTTTAAATTCTTTTTAGTAATCTGTTTTATTCAATGAAATTAAACTTGTAAAATAAATGTTCTACTAGTTACCTTGCATATGCATTTTATGCACTTTTCTGTACCTATTTTCTATTCCACGACAACAAAACATGCAAAGAAAAAGAAATGCGAGTGCTCTGTAGTATACATATTTAAAAGGCCCTATTTTCATGACAATTATGTGCAACTTGTTTTCAGAGGAAAGAACAGAATTTACTAACCAAAATTCATTAATACTTTTATGTATGTTGTCAAGAGTTTCCATGGAGTTTTAATTTGAGGTTATTTTCCTTTAAACATGACCAAACCTCAAATTGTACAAAAATATTTAATGACTTGCTCCTGTAGGGAGTTTAGAAAGAAAATGATCAACTGTTAACCATTTGGCATTACCTCAGGCCATAAACTAATAAGCCAGCTGCTGACCACTGTTAATGAATGTTTAGCAGGGAAGAGAATGGTTAAAATTTGCAAGCTTACCTTTGCAAACACTGTTTTCACATAAATGGGTAAGTCTCCATGAGGGCTGCCATATCCTCCTACTATACTGAAGCCTAAGCCATCTGGTCCTCGGTCTAGTGTAATAGACTTACACTGAGGAGGTCTACAGTGAAGAGAAGGAAAAAAGAGGTTTGGAATTTTTTTATAGATTACACACACACACACACACACACACACACACACACACACACACACACACATAATCTGAGTCTATAAATTATGCATTATCTGACATCTACCTAGCACTAGCATAATTCCTTGTGTTCTAATAGGGAGTATATTATGAGTATTTTGGGGATGCTTAAATTGTCAGTGCATGCCGTGCACAGTACTGAAATTTACATAATCTAATGAAATCCCACTTAACGCCCTAATTCTATTACTCACTTACAGTTGCCTTAAACTAACATATTCCATGTTCTCGTGGCACAGAAAAACTCATTCTTTTTCAGTTTATTTAAAGTGAGAGGGCTAAAGTTCAGGGGACTGTAATGGAATAAGACATAAACATTGGGGTCCTAAGCTCATATAGAAAAATTGATTACAAGCAATATAATCTGTGTAAAATTATTAAAACATTCTAATGTGCTTCTCTTTTCTCTACTTTTCCTATTTTCTAATGCTTTTGGTATTCAGTGTTGTTATCCAAAACAGTGCATTTTTTCAATCAAAAGGAAGATGTATGAAATACGTAAGCAACACTGGAAAAATTAAAGAATACATTTGACTTGCTCTCTATTATACAGGGGTAGTGATATAAAATCTAATATGCTCCCCTCCCCCCAAAAAATCAGAATTGAAAATGTGGGAAGGGTAGTATCATGTATAGCTATGTGTCTATAATCTATCTGTCCTTGATTACCTAAATCTATGCCATAATGTTTAATAGTTAAAAGCACTAGGATTTTGCATTTTATGCCTCATCTCCCTACATATTTCACATGAGAGAGAGAATACAATTGTCAGGAAGACTTGATCCATAAGTAACAAATAATGTACCATAACATAAGTGCTCACCCTAAATCATCCTGAAATATGCTGCTTGATGTTAGCCCAGTGAAAGACAGACTAGAATTTGCAGGCTCTGGCTGATGACCTGTGACCACACTCACATCTCCCCCAGCAACCACCTGTGCACAAAGGAGCATACAGAGGAAAAAAGACAAATTTTTTATGTGACTACGGAGACACCAGCAGTTTTTCTTCAAAGAGAGCATTTGGATTAAAACGTGTATTTTATTGTCCACTTGATCATTTCTGTGAACATAAAGAGAAAGAAATTTTACAAGATCCAGAGGCTTTTTAACTATGCAGATAATAAAAATATTCTAACTCAATTCTACAATGCTCTTTGATGCTTTTAGAACATCGTCTCCTGTGCAATTATTTTTTAAAGATTCTTGGAATACAAGACACACCACTTAAAATTCTAACAATTAACTGTTCACAGTTAAGGCCCTGTATTTTGTCCTTAGAAATAAAGTATGAGACAATAAATGCATGGGGGTAAATGCAATGGAATGTGTTTCATAAGCAGATTCCTCGAGTTCTCAGTTTATATCATTTATGTTCAAGGGATATATTAAATGCAAGAAAAGAGACTTAATCATTTTCACTGCTTTAACATCAAAGTTCATGTGTCCTCAAAGCTACCCATATTCTGAATAGTGCTTGAGATACAAACCTCACCTGCATTTCAATGGAGCCAGAGGCATTTTTCAGTAAGTTAACTGCTTGGGTGTGAGTCATCCCCTCAGTGGATGTGCCACAGATGGTGACAATCCTATCACCAACCTGCAAGGGAGAGAAAGAAATAGCCACCTATTAAGCAAACAGGGAATGTGAGACCTGGAGACTGGTGCAGTCATTTCCTTCTCTACTGTCAACTTCACATATATACTGCCACCAGGCACTAAAACATGATGGAAGTGACTGATTCCAAGAAGTTCAAGGAGCAACCACAAAAAGAAGTTGCACATATTGATTTCTATAGTCTCCAAGGGAGTGGGAGGGAGAGGGTGAAAGTCACTCTTCATTTCTCCTGGGTAAGACATTATTTCCTATTAAAATAATAAAATATGCATATCATTTGGAAACTTCAATTTCTCTGGATATTATTACTATAACCATTAGATGTGACTAAGTCAGGGGCTGGCAAACTAATGCCCACAGACTAAATCTGGCCCATTGCCTATTTTGGTTAATAAAGTTTGGTTGGAAGACAGCTAGGCTTATTTGGCTGCTTGCACAGGACAGAGCTGAGCAGCTGCAACAGGCACTCATATGACCTACAAAGCCCCAAATATTCACTATGTCCTTACAGAAAAGTATACTGATCCCCATGGTATGTATACCATCATTTTTAAAATGTCAGCCATTAATTTAGACATCAAAAGAGGCTGAACCATTCCCAATCTAGAGGATATTTACACTAAACATGATTGTGTTCAGAGAACTTGTTTGAGGTATGAGGCCATAGAGATTTTACTTTTAAAGAGACTGAGTTGCTTTAAAAGCATATTCACATGATTTTGGAGCTGTGCAATTAAAGTCCATCAAACTCTTCTAATTTGAATAATCCCTCAATGTAAGCAAGTTTTGTATAATTTTACAACATTATAAGTCACTTTATATTAAATTTATTCAAATTTTATAATCAAATGAAAATAAATGACACTTTTCAATTTAATAAAGTCAACTCAGCATTTATGCCAATAAAACATAAAAGGGAAAAGTTTCACTTCATACTAGCTTTCTGAAAATAACTTCATTAAAACATTTAACAAAAATACAAAGAGACAACTATAAATCTTCCCATTTCACTTACTTGCAAATTCCCATTCAATAGTATCATTTTTCCTTTTTTTTCTTTTTGTTTTGTTTTGAATTATTATTCTTTATCCTTATTTAAAGCAAGGCCTGCTACAGCTTGGTTATCTGACTTAGAACAGCCTTGCAGTAGATAGTTAGATTGGAAGGATTTATTAAAAAATAAATAAATAAATAAAAATATTTTGCTAGATTTGTTAGAGCTACTATGGTTATTGGTAAAACTTACCCTGAGTTTCTGCGTCTGAGCAGCAACACCATTTGGGTGCATCATTGCTATAAATATAGGAACATCACCAAGTGGACTGCCCACTCCTCCAGCAATGCTGATTCCCAATGAGTCAGTAGGCCCCTGCCATCGAACAGATATAAGATTTTGGTATAAGTGTTACTTTCAATTGACCTTTTGTTTATTCTTTGGTTCAAGATTCTAGTGTCCACCCTGATCTTTTATGGGTGTGAGGGTGGAAAATGTAGCTTAAGAAAACTGCATTATTTTATTTGATAGAGGTCCTTAGTGTGGGTTAAGAAAATAAGCATCTGTTCAGGAAGAAAAAAAAAATCAAGATATGCTAAATGGAAATCATATTGTGAGTTGGATGAGCAGGTAAACTCTGAAGTGAAAAGGCCACGATTTGGGGAATCAAATCTGAGTTCAAATCCAGGGATCTACGCTTATAAATGGACACTAGAACAAGTCCATTCCTCAACAGATCACCAGATGGTCTTCATTCCTAAAATGGCGATAACAGTGACCCTTACAGAGGACTGCAGTGAATATTAAAGGATATGATGTTGACATGAAGTGTCTAGGAAAGCACTCAACACATCATAAGGCCCAAAAAATTGCAGTTGCTTTTATTTTCTCTCTTGTGCATGGCTGTCTGGGAAATCTGTTACAGCAAAACTGGGAAGTGTCTGTTGAAGGGAAAGGCTCACTGATCAGCAGAAGGGAGATTCAGGGAATGATTGAATATGGGGTCAGTTTGATGCCATTTTTGGCAAAAGTGACAGTGATTTTTCAAATGAGGTCATATCACTAGGAAATTCAGCAAAGACTGCACTGTATTATTTCTATTGTATACAATGTACATATATATATATATATTTTCAGATGGATAACTATAAAGCAATAACATAGTTACAGGAAAATACAAAAGTAGATGACTCTGAAGACACCAAATTACCTTTTTTATTTCAACTGTTCTTAATCCCTGTATTTCAGATGCTACTGTAAAGAAAAAAAAGATATAATACAGTTATCAAAGCATTTTTATGCTCATTAAAATTTTCACCAATACATTGAGCTAGATAGATGTGACTACGTGGGCTAGCTCATATTTTGCAAAAAAACATACTCAGTTATTAGCAGTAGACATGATTATATCTGACTCATAAAGAACTCATTGTTTTTCCAGTCGGAAAAATAAACATACCACCATTTCATCTCCTCATTTTAAGCATCGATTATATAACTATATAATCCACTTTGAATAAGTCAAGGACAGAATGCACTTTGCATAGAAAGACACATACACAGCTGAGAGGAATAAAGTCATGGATGCATTTTTAAAAGGATCCATGGACTTAAGTGCCTAAAATTCTAGAATATTAGTCATATTGTAAATAGAGACTGCCATATGGTTAGTTTCTTCAATTTGAACAACTCTCAACTAATTTATCAAGCCAAAAAACCCTTTGCATCACGATTTCATGTAATTAAAACACAGGAGGATGATATTCATTTTCTCAAAATTTTGCAATCTTCATGGAAAAAGAGGGCTTTACTTAATGGCATCTTCTGATTTGTTGGAGTCACATTAGACATAGGAAGAGAAGCAAATCAAACACACCAGTCTGCTTGGTAAGAAAAAAACTACATGATCCTGATGATAACATTTCATGTGTCTTTTAGGGTAAACATCAAATGGGAAAAGCTGCCACATGCACACAATCATGATGTTCAGATTTTTTGCCAACCCACGTTTTTGTACCTCTAGAAAGATATGGGATGATTTGGGAGTTGGGGAGTGGGGAAGCAAACACAAAGATAAAGAATGAGATGGAGGGAGGCAAAGAAAGACACAGTGTTGCAGGCAAAATTCAGACCAATAAAACATGCTTAAAATATTGAACCAATCTTACATGCATTCTTCTTTGAGCTGCTTTCCAGTGACTCAGATGTACTTATTCCAGAAAGTGGAAGAGTAAATGATGACAAGCTGCCTTCACTCACCTACAAAATCCACCAAGTATTTTAGAAAATTTTAGAAATAATAAATCTCCCTAAATACCACTTATTTCAGAATTCAATTCTTTCAGCACATCTAAAGAGAAATACCATTAAACAACAGTGGCATTTGATAATTTGAAGGGCAATTTAAACATAGTTCCTGATGATTGTTTTATTTTGAAGGAATAATTTGCCTAATAATATGGATAAATTGAAGCTAAGAGGGTAAATAAGATTGATTTCAACTTACCTAAAATTTTAGTAGATTTTCATAATCTCATTTAAGTCAATCCTCTATAAATTTAAACAACTGATACACAAAGACTAGGACTTAAACAAAAACTATACAATTAGAGCCAGTTAATGATAAACTAATGTAGTAACTAAGGAAGTCTGAAAGTGGTCTTTAAGGCAAGATTGGTGCAAATGTGCTTCTGTCTTCAGAAGAAAAAACTGAGGGAAGGACTTGGAAAAATCTTGAACTATTTCAATACCATAATTTATATATAGTAATGAGCATTTACAGTTCACCTATGTAGGTTTTTTTCCAGTTGAGTACTAAATACTGACTGATGCTAGCTAGCAAGCATCAATTGTTATACAGTATCTTTAAAATATGGCATCCTGGTAGACTTTACATATATTAGGGGCAACTCATTGAGGTTATGGGAAAAGAAGAATGCTTGAAATCATGTTCTTAGAATGGCTTAAACTGTTCAGGAGTCAAACCTTGCCTCTTTGCCCACTCTCATCTCCTATTCTCCCCTATCTCAAACTCTGCACTCACTCTACCACCCTGCCAGAGGGCCAGATATGTGTCCATGTCCCTGGACAGTGCTACCATGGGGCCATTATGAGCTCTTCTTGGTGTGTGGACATCTACCCACCTGGCTGCTCTGAGAAGGCCTCCTCTCTGAATGGAATGGACCAGCTTTGATTCTTCCAACTTCCAGGGTTACTGTGCCTAGGGAACACTGGGGGAGTGGTTGTTTTATGGAAATGCTTAAATAAAATTCTATAATCATCTTTAGCAATACATTTTACTCTTCAACACTGAGGTTTTGAAAAGTGTTTTCCATTTGGGATTTCCATAGATAAGGATATTGCCAATCCTTTGTGGAAAATGCCTTTTAAAAGCTTAAAACTAATAAAAACTAACAATAACAAACAGCAACAGCAACCCCAGGTGTCTGTCTTTTTATCTCATGATTTATACAGAGACTATTTTTACCAAAGCAAAGAGAAATTGAGAATTGAGCAAATATCTCAGGAAACACATTAATGTAGAAAGGCCAAATGAACTGAATAACCCAAGGCTTAAAAAACAATAAATTTGCTACTAGCATCACAACTTATTTTGCCTTAATAGAAGAGGTACTCATAAATTTGGGCAAATGATCTCTTGCTACACTGTACCTGAGTTGTCCTCTTACATAATACTTAAATAAATATTGCCATAAATACAAAATAAGAACTGAAGACAATTTCCCTATAGCCCTTTACAAATAAGCCATAGGCATGCAAGAGATGCTACACAGCCTAATACTACAGGATATAGTAGCACTACAAGGTGTTTGAGACCCTGGGTTTTTGAGGTCAGACACACTGATTTAAATTCAGACCCTGTTTTACTAGCTGTGTGACCGTAATGGATGTCTAACCTTGATATAGTTGGTATTCTGCATTTTTAGAATGTAGAGCATAATACGTTGTTAAGAAAAGTAATCCATGTAGAGTGCTTATGACATTGTTTAAGAGTAGGCATAAAGAGGAGGCACTGACATTGTTATGCTGCTGATGGGCTACCAAGGGAATCTTGAACATATTGATTACAGATCAAACTTGAAAAGTCAGGACTTAAACTGTAATTGCCATAAGTTGCTTTTTATTTGTTTTGTTGGTTCAGTATCGTTTTGTTTTGTTTTAGCCCCAAACTTATCAAACTCTTTTTGGGACCTACTTGTGTTTTCAGCTTATATAAATGCAGAAGTTAACAAGTTCATGCATTAATTATTCACTATGCAATGTTATAACTCTTTCATCTACCTATAACACAGTTCTTTCAAAGTCCAAAGGTTTTCATTATTATAAAAATTTAAGGTAATCTTTCCATTATAAAAGCAATTAATTCTCATTAAAGAAAAATTTGAAAGTAAAATGAGAAAAAAAGGAGGGAAAAGTTAATTTCAACAATTACCTCATAATTGTTGTTAAAAATTTACAAATTTTATCTTACATAGTTGTATTGATATTGTAAACCACAATTTTTTGTTTTATCTTCACTGATTACATACTTTGATGTTAATATAGTTGTCATAAAGATCATTATAGACACGTTTGTTAAGCATCTTTGAAATACATGCCAAAGTTGATGTAGTTTTTGTCAACTGTTGCTTCCAATTTTCCTATTATTACAAATAATACTTTGATGAACTTTATGTGCTTAAATTTTTGAACATCGTGAGTTATTTGTGTAAGGTATTTAAATGAAGAATTACTCAATCAAAATAACAAACAGCAGCATGAACATTACAGTATACAAATATTTAAGGTTCTCAACCATACATGTTGTTAAAATGGTTGGTTGCATTGATATAAAAATTATTTATGTTGTTTTATGAACACTTTCTACTTTGAGGCATATCAATGCTACAGAGCCAACATATTTTTATCTCCAATGGAAAGCTGTTCCTCCTTAAAGAATTCTGATTACTTCCTCTTGATGTTTAAAAGAACTTCAAGAAATGACAGGTTTTAATGTGTGTTTTGTTAATGGCTAAATTTATATACATGTTCATATTCACAATCCTATCCAAATCATAGAGGCTAACAATAAGAGCCTCGCCTGGAATATCCCTTCATGACGCCCAGTCCACCATGGCTAAGCTGCCATGACTCACAGCAAGTTGTACCCAAGGCATGGGCACTGATGGAAATGGTTTTCTAATCAATGTTGAATTATACTTCTTCAGGTTAAAAAACACACGATGTAAAGGAGAACAAAGAGATAAGCATTGCCTTATTTATTTACAGGAATATAAATCCTTCCTAGAAACTGGAATAGACCCTAATAAGAAATATGTCTATAGTCCTAAGAATTGTATTTTTAAGTGATTATTCTGTACTTCATAATTCATTTTTAAAATGAGACTAATTCTGCCTTTTCAGTAGGAAAATGATCCTTCTTGGACTTTGGAGGAATTTATTTCATAATGCAAAATGTACTTAAGCTTAGAATAATACCTAGGGATGGGGTCCTTCCAAAAAATGGATTAATTCCCAGTGAAAGTAATGCCAGGTGAAACTGCATTAAATTACTTTCACTACATAAGGTTGACCCACCAAAACCTGACTTTAAATACCAACTTTCAAACAGTTCAATAGTTTTGAGTCAGAATAGGATTTAAACCAAACATACATTCTAATGCTCATAAATAATAAAACAATTCTGCCACATTCTTTGTCACATTCATCATTCATCCTTTATAAAGTTGTGGACATTGCTATGCCAAAACAGGGGTTAAGGAAGAGTTGGGGACAGGAAAGGCTAGAAAACATGATCTCCAGAGGTGTTATGGGTACCCTTCTCACCCCCTGGTGATTCCCACATTGGGCAGTTCAGCCAAGACACTTTTAAAAGAGCACCTCTGTGTCTGAGATGGGAGTCTTCACTTAAATCAGAGGTTTTAAGAAATAATCCAGAAACAAACATGGAGGTGCAAAGACTGGGACTTTTGTGGTCTGAATATGTGGTTTTGTTTCAAGTAAAAATCTACACACTATTCATCTTAAAAAAAAGATTTACTAAAATTTCAGATATTCAGTTCATGAATCCTACTACCACTAAATAAATACAGAACAACATAATAAACAGCTGTTACTGAAATATAATGTCTTATTTGTAAATGTGTTTTATTTTAGATGATACTTTAGAGAGAAGTGACTAATTTAACTATTGTAGCTGACGTTTAAATTCTCTTTCTTCTTGCTCTAATACACATTATTTTTGGTATTGGATTTATACCTTTAGCAATGCGGCAACAGCTTCCTGGGTGGCATTGCGAACATCTTCTCCATTCACCATTAATATCTGGTCCCCCTGCATCAGTCTTCCATCAGCATCTGCAATGCCTCCTTTGACAATATCTGACACAAATACTCCAGTATCGTTTCTGCAAACCATTTTGAATTTCAACATTATTATTTTTCCTCAACTGAAATGCAATGTTTATTTAATGAAAAGCTAACTGTTTTTAAGATGAAAAGTTTACATCTACTTTTAGGGTTTGACTGTTTTGAGCAATACTGGGCAACATTATTAGAACACATTTTGTATTAAATAAATGGCATATGTTTTATGGTATTTCAGAGATTGAGCAGATCTTTTATAAGCATATTTGTTATTCATCAATTATATACTGTGAATAGGAGGGGATACTACTCTCCTCATTTTATGGGCCACACAGCTAGTAAATGGTAAAAACAGGAATAAAGAGCCAGTCTTTGGGTGCTAAATCTATGGTTCTTTCCACCCTATTATGAATCCTTAAATAGATATTGACTTGTGGCTATGAAAATACATTGCTATTATCATCAATACTATTAACATTATTGAAAATAAATAACACATGTGTATCTTAAACTAAAACCATTTGTTACTCAAACTTAACTACCATTACTGCAATGTATTTTATTTTGAATTATAGCTTACTTAGACATAAGATAGATTTTTCCAACATGAGCAAACATTAATCTTATTCCAATCCTTCTATAGAAAAATAAAGAAAACTAAATGAAATCAAAGAAGTAAAAACAAAACAAAAACAAATCCCCAAACTTCCCATTGAGTTACAAAAGCAAATGTAAATAGAACTGCATAGTGGAAGATGGGTTATATCACTTGTTCTTCCAGGGACCTGACTTCAAACAAAGCATTATACCCTCTGATTCTAGCTTTCACATCTTTAGAATTAGGGCATTGGATTAGATAGTCTTTGTGTGCTCTTCCTAAGGCAAATAGGATGTGTTGCTGGAGCTTTTTATAGTGCCCTGGTGACCCCACATGTTGTGGTAGCCTGGTCCCCGTTGTGAATGCTAAGTTCACGGTGTTTCAGAACAGCTACACAACTGATATTATTTTCCTAAAAATAATGTCTAATTTTTCAGACACATTCCTATTGAAATTTCAATGATATGATACTTTCTTTCTGTGCATTAAAAAAAAAATCATTAGTTGTCTCTTAAAAAACAAACTGGAATAAATATCCTTTTATTTCTGAATAGAAATGTCCCTGCAGAACCAGGTGAGCATTTTGATGTGCCCATTTCCAAAGGATATTCTGACATAAAGGTCACAATTTCACAAAGTTTTTACTCACTTAAGACAAAGAAAGCTACTTTGTAACAAGATATCTTAAGGCCTGAAGATTGATGATAGTAATTCAGGGCCAAGGCAGACTTATAAAGTTTCTTTTTTATTGAACACTAACTTCATTTGTTTAATTACCTGGTATTTTTTGATCCCAATGAGCTTATAATACTTAAAGCAAAAAAGACTTATGGAACTTAATGTTTGTTAATATTACTTACATATAAATATTTTAAAATGTACTTACAAATATTAAATTAATCAATGGGTACTGATGTGCCTGCACCAATTCCCCTGCCTCATGCTTTCTGTCATGTGCTGACAGCATGCTCTTGCTCATTCTGACCTTTCTCCCTACATGATTCTCCAGTCCCTTCCAGCACACCAACTATCATTCAATCACTCTCAGCCTCAGCGCAGACACCTCTCTTCATGGAACTTTCCCCTAATTTACTTCCCTTGATCCCTTTCTCCTGTGCTTCCACAGTTCCCCCACAATGTGTCTCTGTAACTCCTCAACAGATTGATTTGCTATAAGAACATTTTTAATTCTTATTCACCAGACTGTTAATTTTTGAGGTCAGAAACCATGTCTTATTTAACTTTGTTCCTCAGAATCTAATGTATTTCCTGGCAGATAGCAGGCGCACAAAAAACACCAAATGGCTTTTTATTGAGCATATTCAAAATCCCCCAATATACTGATTTAAGATGTTCAAAACCAGTAACATTCTATGATTCCACCATGAGTGGGCCAACGACAGCCACTTGCAGAACATGAGCTATTGATAAAATTCTACTGTTGCTACAATCAGTTTCAAAGGCACACCTTTTACCAACAATACTTAATCCCAGGCCTTTCCCTGGCTTCTTCTGAAGCTCGATGGTGAGGGCATCACACACGTCCTCCTCTTTGTAGGGGGCCTCATCTCTGTAGAGTGTCAGGCGCACTCTTTGCGGTGTCTGTCTCAGGACGTTGATTGCTTCATCATGTGTGGCCTTTCTCAAGTCAATGCCATTCACCTGAACAGATATGGGACACTGACCAGGAGGAACCAGGGGAATTAAGTAAAAAGGGAAGGGAGGCAGGAGGGCAGAGGAGAGAAAGAAAGCAGCAAAGAAACACAGACCCTCTCACTGACTTTCTCTGTTATTTTTGAAGATCAAAAATAAGCAGTCTGTACCTCTAAAATCTGATCTCCAGCCCAGAGTCTTCCATCTTTACATGCTGCTCCTTCTTCATAAACTTCATGGATAATAATGGCACCCTAAGGATCCAAACATAACATACCATGCTTTACCCCATTCTCCCTGTGAATGGTAAGAAGAAATGGAGTCCAAATACACTGTACTTTCCTGATAGCCACAGGGATTTATATACTCACTAGGTTCATATGTGATACAAAAAGTATTATTATAGGAAATATGTAATAGCATATTTTTTGCAAAATGTCACAAAGAAGCTTATTTTTTCTAATTATAGAGAAGTAGGAAAAATCATAAAACATATAAATCATACATAAATATAGTAAGGAAATATTACTGTTTCTATCCACAAACAAAATGACTCTGAAAGTGTTTTTGATGTTTAGGAAATTCTGTCTACAAAGTATCCAGTTTTTCAAACTCCTCTCAATATGGGACTAAACTGACCTGGATATTAGAAAAAGGAAATTAAATTGTGTCAAGTACTGGTGAGACATTCTGAAAACTAAAGGTTAGAGTAACAAGAATAACAGAAACTTACTGAGTCAGTATTGATCAATACTCAAGAGAGTAATGGTCCTGGTACCTAATTAAATATTTGCCCTTAAATGAAAATAACAGTGAGTGATACATTCTTTTCAGCTTTTATAGTTCATATAATTAACTGATAGGAATCTCCTTGGAGTCTCTTGAACCTGTCTAGAGGCTGCCTGCATGGTTGAAGCACTCTGAGTGGGCACTCACCAGCAGCGTGTCAGAACCCCCAACAATGCTCAGACCCAGCCCTGTTCGCCCTTTGGAAATCTCAATTGTTGTTTCACAGCCAGGGATAATGGGGCAGGTTGCAGGATCAGAAGCAAAGATTGCTGGTGTTGATGACCTGCTTGTACCTAAAAGTAAATTAAAAATGAAATAAAATAAAAATAAAAATGAACTAGAAAATATGTGTAAGAAACTCAACACAGGTTGCCTTTGGGATGGATCAGGGAAACAGATCCAGAATTGGGGAAAAATGAGAATTCTTCAATTGTGCCTTAAATCTTTTAGTTATCTTACATTTAAAAATATCAAACAAACATGACTAGGTAATCATTATTAATTTGGGTGGTGTGTACAAAATTACTTGTTTAAATTTTTTAATTATTATTTGCTATTCTGCACTTTTTAAATTGCTAGAGATCTAGAAAACAGTACAAAGGAACAAAAACAGAAAGGTGAATTGAAGCTCTATTTTCACCTTGATATTCTACATTTTACTGGAGCCAAACACACTTTTTTATGAAATAAACATCTGTAAAACTCAGAACTGATATGTGGCAGAGACATGGAAGCATGTTCAGGGAAGACCACAAAACACATTATTAATCTTGGTCATGGTGCTTGCTCTTTTTGCTTTTTTGATTTCCTCTTCTTCTCCTAAGCATCTTTTCTTATGGAATCACTTCTGAACACATATGCATATACACATAAGCATTTGCAGTTTTCTTCCTGGTGTCTCACTGGTATTTTATAAACTCTGATATCAAATCCTAATGCAGACAGGTCATAACCGAACAGACAAGAATATAATATTTAAAAAAAAGGAGAATATAATCCACACCTTGCTTTATGAGTTTCATATTATATCATATGTTTTATGATACAATAAAGAACACACAGCAAATAGCATGTTTGGGGAAAGCAAGGACACTCGGTAGAGTAGCGTATGCTTTAGGCAAGATGTTCTCTTTTTAGGAAATCAGAAACAGACTATTTTCTTTTTTCTGAAATGGTACGAACAGGTGTAAGATATTTTCTTTTATGTTAAGTTTTCATTTAGAATTTCATATTTTTATAGACAATGCTATTTAGGGACCAACATAAAACTGAAAAATGAGAAAATTTCCATAAAGTCTTTTAACACTTCAGCAAATTACCCAGAATTACTTTCTAAATACAGGATTACTTTCATCAGATATGTATTACTTCAAGACTATTTTGTCCAACTATATTATGAATGTTTTAAACCAGCATTTCCTTAAGAACCTGTCAGAAGAACTGAATGTTTCAGTTTGTAGGCCAAGATATTCCCTCACCAAGTTGCAAAATAAACCAATGTTTTTAAATCATTTAAAAAATTTTTGATGCTACAGAACTTGAAATGATTCTAGTATAATTTTTTCCAAAAAAGTAACTAAAGGAATAATTTCACTCTATATGCTAGACTGGCAGTTTAATGATACACCAAAGTCTCATTCATGGTCCACATATATCCATTTCATCTAATTTGACATGATTGTCTAATACACACCAGCCACAGAACTCAGATTTACTTTGCATGTGGTAATAAATAACTAGCATTTTTACGTTTCTTATTAGTGACAGTGTTGATTTGCAACTGGAACTCTGAATATCCACTCTATAGATTAACTGAGGCTTAGAGAAGTTAAATTACTTTCCAAGTATTAAAAAAAAAAAAAAAAAGAATCTAGAAAATGGGTTTTCTAATACATTAGTTAGATATTTAGATTCACAGATACCCTCAGCAAGAGATTTTTGGAGAACAAAGAAGAGGACCATTCCTTTGTTTTAGAGAGGAAGAAGCTGGCTGAGGCTGGAGTGGGAGGGTAGGTTTCCTAAAATAACAGCGCTGATTAGGGCACAGCAGTCCAGGACTCTTCCTTCAATAGCCCCTCCCTTTAACCACCCCAAGCGTTCCCCTAAGGCCTTTAAACAGTGAGAGGCAGGCAGGCAGCTAGCTGATTCCCAGGCAAGGAGGACTCTGTTGAGTTTGCCAGTGCACATGCAGGTGTAGAAATCGGCCCTTACTTTGAATGGACTCAGGTTCCAGTTCAGGGGAGCCAGTCTGTGGGGCCACAGGAGACTGAGAATTGTTCTTTTTTTCTCCATTGGCTGTACCGGCTGGTGGAGAAACAGACTGGAAATCTGGATTTTCAGCATGAATGGTCAGTTTTACTGTTGTTTTTGCTGTCTTCAGAAGACCAATAAACTGGCAGGGTATTGGTGTGGAGGAAAAACAAAATTCCAAAACAAATTATCAAACTTATACAAATGCATGTCACCACTATTACTGGAATCTAATTCTATCTTTGAGAGAATTGACAGAAGCAAATGATTCCTTGTCAGGACTTGAGCAACTAAAAAAGAAATGGTTCTAGTTTTTCTCTGGTTTCTCCAAATGCCTAATATTGATTAAAGTAATGGTTAATTTCCACTCTTAGTTCTGACCAGATTTATCCTTTTATAAGTAGACGGTTTTTCAACTTTCACATTTCAATTACTCTCATCTATTTTACTGAATCCCTACAACCTTAGAACATATATGGAATATTTAACCCAATTCCTGATTCTACAGAGAATCTAAAATAGTTTACACATGCACTTTTTGTTAAAAGCAGGATTGTAAAGCCATGGATCAGAAAACTCAAGGCAAATGGAAAGTAAAAACGTAAATTTATGTATTAAAGTATCCAACCTACACAACCACTGAAATAGAATTTTTTAAAAAATGACTTTAAGCTTCTTGCTGGCCAATGTAGAAAGAAAAAGATACTCAGTTACCTGGTTCTCCTTCACTGAAAGGAATAAAAAAGATCTCAGGGGAAACAAAGCATTGCTTCTAGCACTTATACACAAATGCCCTCAAATGAGAAACCAAATAAGTATTATGATCACTTTTGAAGAGAAAGCTCGGGTACAAAGTACTGTTCAATTCTAACAACAGTAATATATTTAATAGCTGAGTTTTAAAAGTCTGTTTATAAAGCAATTTGTATAGTAGATGTTTTGGAGAGTAAACATTTATGAGAAAATAATTCCTTTGGTCCTAACATGAAGTGAGCCATTATTTAGGAGTTTCAAGTTTCCCTATGACATTTATTAAAAAATGCCCTGTGAATACTGAATTTACAACCAGGAAATAGTGAACATCTTAACATCAACTTGATTGGAAAACAGAAAATAGAAATTGAAGACCTTTATGGGAACTTTTCTTTTTCTTACTTTACTGTTGAAAAATACCTTTTCAACTGGATAGCCAATAACAACTTCATCATCTACAGCCAAGATCTGATCTCCAACTTTGAGTCGTCCATCCTAAATTGAAATGTGAAAGATTCTGAATGATTTTTCAAAAGTAATTCCCTCTTCCGCCACTTTATGACAGTGGGAAAGGTAAAGCCTAACCTTGGCTGCTACTCCATGCTCTGTTAAACTCTTTACAATGACTCCACTGAGCGTATCTTCTTCACTGATAGCAATGCCCAAACCACCTTGATCCTAGAAGTAAAAAGAATACATAGGAGACTTGAAACAGATTAATCTTATACAAGTGGAAATAAGGTATGTATCCATAACAGCTAAAAATAATCTTCCATCAAGGGCTAACAAAGCAATTAAAACTTCTTCTGAAGTCTACTATTAGAAATCTACTCTTTTTTTTTTTTTTTTAAAAAGCAAACTTTGAAATTTCTAATGGGAAAAAAATTCTCCTCTACCAAAACAGTCAAGTGATTTCATTCCTCTCCTATGTCCAACATCTCTAGAAACTTCAGCAAAATATCCAGAGAGCAGAAATGCATTCCATAATTTAAACCAAAACATTCAACAGTTGCAAATTTAGTCTTGTATAACTGGCTGACTGAATAAATCACTCAAAACCCACTGAAGTAACCTGGCTTCCTCTCTTTTTCCTCTGGATCTGAGAAATAACAACCAAGTCTGGCTCCTTCACTCTTTTCTGCTGCTCTTCACTTTTTCTGCCACATTTCTTCCTTTGGAAGAGAGATGCAATTAGTGCTGTGTGCTCTGTCCTTTCTGGGGTGGAGCGCCCAGAATTATTTCTCTAGAGAAGAGAGTTTTGATTAACTACAGAGTGACAATGCTTCCAAGTCCAAAGACATGCCCTGAAAACCTGCCAACGCTGAAGAGCTACATCTACATGGTCTACATTTTCCACATTTTCTTTTATCAAAACCAAATGTTCAATAATAGTGGCCTTTACCTTTCTTTAATGTTTACTTTAATAAAATTAAAACAGAGTTTTGAATTTTCATTCTGGCCAAAGGTAATAACCTTTTGCATTATAGTTTTCATTCAGGAAAATTTTACAAAAAGTAAAATTGAGAAAAGGGAACTTGTGACAGTTTATATGAAATATATACACAAGAGCATAACTTGCCTTCAGAGATATTTATGGTCATGACTATGACATCAAGGTAAGGTCTAACCATCATTTTAAAGATGACCGACATTATAGTTTTTCTGAGGTAGACTGTTAATGCTGGATGCATTTCAGACTGTCAAAAGCATCCCTCTCCACCACCTCCCTCCAGACAATTAGTCACGTGTGTAAGGCAGAGAAGACCACTCTAGCTTCTAATTTACTTTTTCCCTCACAATAGAAATTTGGATATGTCACTTAACATCTCTAACCCTCAATTTTCTCACACAGAAAAAAATCTAAATTTCTTATCGAAAAAAATAAAATAATAAAAGTAACTGTCACTTAGCCAGAAAAGTACTTTATTGGTACAATAGGTACTTACTGACACTTTAAAAAGGGGTCTAACATCCATTTCCATCTTACCTTTTTGTAAAAGCTAGCAGACCTTCATTAGAAGTCCATCCACCCACCCCTACCATCGCTGACCACTGTCTCCCTGCCACCTTTCTCCCCTCTCTTGCTCAATTCCATCTTTTCTCTCTTCACTCCCTCTCTCCTTCCCCTAGTTTCAGGTGGTGGTTTTATAACATGGACAGAAATTCTTTGATACTCCTCCCTTTAAGACAGCATAAAAGTATGAGCTGGACTTAATGACTTGACTCTAACAAAGAGAAGAGAACAGAAGTAATAGTGTACAATTTCACATACAGGTGCAAAGAGGCACCAGGGTGCTCCTTGTTTTTTCTCTAACATTGCTTGTCCTGCACAAGACCTGCTGCTACTTCAAGAGGATATCTAAGCAACCCCATTGTGTTATTCAGCTTTTTGTCACTGTGGCCAAAATACCTAACAAGAACAAGTTGGAGAAAGGAAAGTTTATTTTGAGCTCACAATGTTAGAGGTTTCAGTTCATGGGCGGCCAACTCCATGCTCTGATACCAAGGTGAGGCAAAGCATTATGGCAGAAGAGTGTGGCAGAGGAAAGTAGTTCAGGAAATGGCAGCCAGGAAGCAGAAAGAGAGAAGACCAAACCACAGGAAAAATGAACGGTTCTGGGACACACCCCCAGTGACTTATGTCCTCAAGCCAAGTCCCATCTGCCTATAATTACCAGCAGGTTAGTCCAATTAGTCCATTCAAACCAGAAGGGACTGGTTATGTTATGGCTCTCATAATCTAATCATTTGAACTCTGAATATACCTGCATTAACACAGGAGCTTTTGAAGTTACAACATCCATGAAGAGGAAATAAATCCTCTTGCCAACAGCCATTCAAGGAAATCACGTTGGAAGTGATGCGCAGCCCCAAACCTTCAGACAACTGCAGCACTACCTTGCAATCGCACAAGAAATTCTGACTCAGAAAACCAGTTTAACTGTTCCCAAATTTCGGACCCACAGAGAGACAGCAAGTGACTGTTGTTTAAAGTTTGTTAAGTTTTATAGCAATTCCTTTTGTAGCAAAGTATAAGTAGCTCCAGGGACAGGGTTTGAATGGCTTAAATTAATTGTATAATTTTATTCCCATGGCCACAGTTGCTGTTAGAAGGGTAGACATATGAACTGGACTGGTTCATTTACGATGAATCTTGGCTCTTTTGCTCAGAATACTGGAGAAGCCACTCTTCTCCCCATTCACCCAACCATATATAAAGAGGTTGTACATATCCCTAACTGTGGCTGGCAGTCATACTAACTCTATGAGGAAGATTGACCTTGGCACCAAGCTAGCACTGTGTGTGGCTGTGGAGAGAGAGAGAGAGAGAGAGAGAGAGAGAGAGAGAGAGAGAGAGAACTGGACCTTGACACTACTAAGCCCAGGACCAACTATCTTTGAAGACTGCTAACCAATTACTATAAATCCTGTTCTTTGATTAACTGATGGAGAAAGCTTTTGTGGTTATTGTTATTATTTGCAACAGAGGACATCTTAAAAGGAACAATAAGTCACACATCTGCATGTATACTATGTCCCAATCCAACTTAGTATACTACAAAAATAATTAAGCATATACACATCTATAATTTATTGGTGTCAGAAGAAAAACACGAAGACAGTATAGTAGGGTGTGAGCATGCAATTTCTTAAGTACCTGCTCAACTTTCCACATTACTTCTCCCAGAATGGTGTGTGTGTGTGTGTGTGTGTGTGTGTACACAAATACACAAGCATATATATTCCTTAGCAATAAAAAACCTGAGATAAAAGTTGTGATCTAGCCAGGCCTGGTGGCGCATGCCTATAATCCCAGCACTTGGGAGGCTGAGGCAGGAGGATCGTGAGTTCAAAGCCAGTCTCAGCAATGGCAAGGTACTTAGCAACTCAGTGAGACCCTGTCTCTAATAAAATACAAAAAAGGGCTGGGGAGTGGCCCAGTTGGTCGAGTGCCCCTGCGTTCAATCCCTGGTATCAAAAAAAAAAAAAAAAAAAAAAAAAAAAAAAAAATCTGAGCTAGTTATTAAAATACCATCCCACATGCCTATATGATTACGTGACCAATGTAATGCTACATCATGTTCAACAAGAAGAATAAGAAGCTATACTCCATATATGTATAATATGTCAAAATATTCTACAGTCATGTGTAACTAATAAAAACAAATAAAATAATAAAAAATAGTGCCATACAGTATATTTGTGAAGAAAAACTATATAAACTAAACAGCTAGAAAAGAATTAAAATAATAATTAAAAGTGAGATTAAGCTAAACTATTGTTACTATTAGAAGATTATGTGGAAGGTGAAAGATTTGCTAAAATTCAGAAGAAAAACTTAATGGTATTTGAAGGTTTTCACCACACACACAAAATGTATTAATATGAAAAAGATCTCTGACAATCATAAAAGGTTATTACCTCCTTTGATGTATAGTACATTTTCAGAGTAAATTGTGATAAAAATAAATCTTTAATAAAATATGTTTTCTGATAAACTGACATAGCATCTCACTCAGCCACTGAGTATTTGGATTATACATATGAGAACTTTTTGCTTGTACTTCCATTTTACCATTTTAAAAAAGTAAAAAGATAAAAAAGATGATAAACTTGTTGAGAGAATTTCTGAAGCAGAACTATAAATGACCAATTACAAGAACTGTGATTTTTAGAATTTTAGATGATGCAAAAATCTTCTCTTCCTGACTCCCCGATCTCAGCATTACCTCCCTGTTGTAAGAGTGGCATTCATTCATTCTTCAATACACCCACCCAGCTTACTCAGTGTGAGCTATGTACACAACAGTACATATGGTCTGGAAGAGAAAGTATGAAAGTTTCTTCTCTCAATGTGTGTGCATTTGAGATGTATAGAAAAGACACCACATGAAAGCGTTCCACAAAAACCTGCTCTTGGGCCATACATGATGAAGTGACAAATACACAAATACATTAATAGTAAGCATTATATTCGTCAGAATATTGAAAGATTTTATTTTTTAAAGTTAATTATTTATTTTTATTTGTTCTAATTAGGTATATATTGAAAGATTATTTTAAAAGAAGGGGTGAGACTTAAGCTGAGTCTTCAGTATATATAGGATTTAGAAAAGGTGAAAGAAAGCAGAAGGGCAGTCCAAATGATATAACTAAAAGCAAGGAAGAATAAATTCTTAAAATTTACTCTATGAGTTCTTCATTTAAATCAGTTTGACTTATGTAGAGGATTCCTATAAGGAATCCACAGGGTAGATGGGGCAAAACTACAAATTGAAATGGGTAAAAAATGAGATATGGAGGTAGAAGACCGGAGTTTAAATCTCACAGAGTTGCAAAGAAGTAAGTGACAATGAATACATGTGACATTACCTCTGAAGTATGATTTCAAATTATTAAACATTAAAAATACACAGGATAGCAGATATGACAAAGAATTTCAGATGAGGCATGTGTGTTAGAAGGCTGGTTAAGTCTTCCATCTTTGCTTAACTGAGTTTTACTTCCATGTCATTTCATAATAAAGTTAAGGAGTTCAGGCTTAGTGTGATTTGTCACTTGATGTCATTTTTAGCAATGTCTCCTTAGAGGAAGTATTCAAGGACACATTCTCTGGGCTACTTTGAACCTCATGGTTTAAAAATAATTATAATAGCTTGCACTGTGGTAAACATGTTACATAACTTTTTCATTTAACCCTTACAACAGTATCCCCAATATAAACATTATTTTCTTCATCTTACTATAAGGAAAGTGAGGGACAGAGAAGTTAAATGGCTTGCATATAGCCCAGAGAGCTTAAGTAACTCCAAAGCCCACACTTTAAATCATTAAAAATCATGATTAACTGCTTCTGTGTAGTTGATTTTAAAAGTCAGGAATACTCCCCTTACTTTCTTTGGCTCCTATCAATAAATATCCCAGTTACCTGAAACTTGAATGTATCTGAAATCTATATATAAATGGAAGGCTTCTGTGGGCAAAACACTGATGTTTTCAAAGATCCTAGATTCTTTAATAGACAGCAACTAATTCAGAAAGGCAAGTATACATCATCAACAGACACCCTTGAATTCATCATGAGCAGGAGGCTAAAGGCAGAGACCAACTTTATATTGCAAAGAAGGACTCTTGCTCATTATCTTATCCAATCTCACAATAATTTATTATATGGGTGGCTCTATTTACAGAAAAAGAAAGTGAGGACCAATGTGATTAAGTGATTTGTTTGAGGTCACGCAAGATGTGAGAGGATTTCTGACAGATTAGGGTTCTTTCTATCTTGCTGCTAAATGCCAGGCCAAAGAATTTCAGTTTATTGGCTAGACAATTAATGTTCCTGAAAGGTTCTGAGCGCGGGATTGAAATAAGTGAACATGTATGGAATACCTCAAACAGGTGGCCTAATTAAAAAAAAGAAAGCATCAGAGAAAACCAGTGTCAAGAAGCAGTGAGACATCTCTTTGCCATCTGATTCTTTCCTAATAATTATAATGATAATAATAAAAGGCAATATTTTTACATGTATGTCAGGTTCTAAACATTATAGATAAATATATATATATATTTAATTCTCACTATAACTCTATAAGGTAAATATAATTATTATTCCCATTTTGAAGAGGACAAACCATGTACAGGTTAAAAAATATGACCTAGATCAGAGTCTCACTAAGTGGTGAATCCAGAGATCTAATACAGGTGCTCTGGCTTTACTTTTGTGCTCCCAACCCCATCAGCATTCTGCTTCTCATTCATCTAACAAGTTCATTCCACCAATACTTCCAGGGTACTCATTATACAATAACGGGATATACTGAGCTTTAGGTGAACAAATTAGAATCAATGCCGTAAAAGAATATATGTAAAAAATTATCTTATTTTAAACTTTTCAAGAGATAAGCATAAACCAAAATTAGAAAATCATTCGTTATAAATAATTCAGCATACATTCAAATGTTTCATAATTAACAATAGCTAAATTATCGCACTACTTAAATAGTATAAACTCATGATTTTAGGATTTCAGAATTTAAAAAAACTAAGCCCTGACATCAGTATAAGATTGGAAAAAATACCCCTTCAATGGCAACAGAATGAGGAATTCTTATTGCAGTATATGCACATTTTGGTAGAAAGGGCAAAGACTTTAATGACATCTCTTCTTTTCCCTCTAAGTAAAACAAAATGATCCACAATATGTGTATTATGAATTGTAATGCATGCTACTGTTATATATGCTACAACTTTGAATAAAAAAAAAGGCAAAACCAAAAAAAAATTCCCTTATGCATTTATTATAAGACAAGAGCAACCCATTTTTGTGCCAAGTTATTGCATTGTAAAAACAAAACCAAATCAATGTAGTAATAGTATTTTTCAAACAGAATCTGACTAGGTGCATGGATTATTCTATTTTATAAGCAACTCATTTAATCTTTACAATGACCTAAGATAAAGGTACTATTATCACCTTCAACTTCAAGGAGAGGAAACCAAGGCAAAGAAAGATCATAAAATATGTAAAGAATATACCTAATGAAGCAAGGGTTCATTCAATTCAAACAGAATGAATCTGGAGCCCAGGCTCTGAGCATCATGCTACAGTGGCTCAAGGCTGGAGAGCAGTGTATGTACCACTCCACTTCTATCTGGTGGTAGCATTTCCTGTAAACAACCTCCTGCTTTCCCAGGCTACCTCTTTCTTTCCACCTCTCTTCCCTAAGTTCTTCACTGCTCTTTCTGCTTATCCTCTAGTTCACCCACCGCCCATTTGTTTTCCAGCATGAGCCCGCAGCTCCTGAAAGCATTCATTGGTTTCTGCTTCACAAACCTCTTTTGAAAAGTAGATCCTAGTCATTGAACCATTTGAAAGCAAAAACTTTACTGATGCCTATCAGCAAAAATTCTACCTACTTGAGCTTTCAAGTTTTATGAAGGACAAAGACTACGTAACTTCTATTTCTTCATTTTTATTTCCCCCTAGTAGAACCTTGGTAAATGAATCAAAGGAGATATGATGAATTTCATACCATGGAATAAACATAAAGGCAGGAAATCTTGGCTCCTGCTAAAGTATTAATAAACATAGTGGGTTCTCAAATTTTATTGTGTATTAGAATCACCATGAAGGATTATTAAAACACATATGACTTCTGGCCCACCCCTAGTGTTTCTCATTCAGCAAGTAGCTTGGGTGGGCCGGATCATCTGCACTTTCAAGTGATGTTGATGCTGCTGGTCTGGAAACCACACTTTTGAGAACCAGTGAATTGGAACACAGGTGTGACAGTGATCACACCATTTCATTCCCATTCAAAGCAGATTTACCTTGGGAAGCTCCAGATGGTGCACATTTTTAAATGAACTGAGGTCCACAACTGTATCAGAAATAGCAACATTTGGTTCCACCTGACAGGAAAAGAAGTGGTAAAAAAGACAACTACATGTTATGTAATCTTGATTTTTTTAAAATATAAGGGCCCTTATTCAAAATTATTCCATATATTACAATCATTATTACTATTTTAACATCTCACGGAATTTATGAGCATTACATTCTCTTAAAATACTTAGGAGATGTAACTGAACAGCAAGTGCTTTGGCACACAGAATGCCTGTGTGGCTCTGGAGTCTGCCTGGATTGACTCCATAAAGAAATCTAACAGTAGCTCAGCCATCCCAGGTGAAATTCACACACACTCAGAGAACCAGCAGGGCACCACTCAATATTTTTTCTGTCTCAGTTATCAAGTGAGTTTAGATATTATTAAATGTTTTACCTGAGGATTACTGAAATACTCCTTTTTCTTCAGGGACATATTTAGAAAAATTTCCCCTCTATAACCTACCCATCTTAAATAGTGATGAGACTCAGTTCAACATCAAGAGCAGGTAGAATATATCATTTATCCTACATACAAATAAGAACCCTGGTTATACATTCATTCAGAGAAGAGTGTTTCTGTTCCTATACATTCTCCCACTGATAATCACCACAGCTCCTCCAATTTTTAGCATTTCACTTTCTATTACCTCCTTTTATTCATCTTACATTTTTATTCAAAACTTTTCCAAATCAAAACTCCCAATAAAAAGCTTTTAAAAAACTTTGTCACCCCCTAGCCACTGTCCTCCTGTTTTTAAATTTAATTATTTATTTATTCTAATTTGTTATACATGCTTACAGAGTGCAATTCCTTTCATATTACATATAAAGAGCACAGTTTTTCAAGTCACTGGTTTTACACAAAGTATTTTCACACCACTTGAGTTTTTATACATGCACTTAGTATACTGATGTCCAACTCATTCTGCCATTATTCCTGTCTCTCCTTAATCTGTTTGCCATTATTTGCTTTTCCCTTTCCTCACTGCTTTCCCAACAATCTCCTAGTTATCAAATCAAAGGCACTTTCTGCCATCATGTTCTTACTGGGCGCCTCTGCAGCATCTAAAGTTTTAGAATGTGCCCTTCTCCTTGAAATGTGCCTCCTTAGTGCTGTGCAACATGCCCTTCGAGTTCTTCTTCCTTCTCCCTGACCTCCCTGTTCAGCCTTTCTTCTTTTTGTTCATATTATTTGAATCTGCTCTTGGCCTTCTGTATTTTAATATTCTCTACAGGAAAGTGTTTCACCCTCCTGGTCCACAAATACCAAGTCTGTATCTATGGGTCCCAAGGTACACTTCTACCAGACTTCCCAACAGGCACTGCATTCTTAAGCTGCTTCCAATAGAATGTGTTTGGCAAAATGTACTCCTCTTTTCTTCATTTTCCATTTTTGACAATTCAAGCCTCAATACATCACCAAAGTCAGATATCTGGAAGCCTTGTACATCCTTTTATTCACCAGCATAAACCCAGCCCAATGAGGCAGATTATTCAGAAAATATTTGTTGAATAAATATTCAGTCACTTTTTTTTCTCAATGAATACATTATTTGAGGATGAAGTACTATCAATATGGGTCTGATATAACTATTCCTACTTTTCTTGCCTTAATTCAGGACTTTGATATCCTTCCCTGAATTATTCCAACTTTTTTTTTTTTTTTTTAATGTCTTCAAACCTAACTTCTCTATTCTGAAACCTGTGGTAATTGTCTACATTATTGCCAGAGAAGTCTTTAAAAGTACAATATTTGTTTGAGTTCCACACTTTCTCACAAAGTTGGCCTACAGTATTCTGTCAGGATGATCACCACGATCTTGCCCTGTGTCCTTCATCAGGGCTCTTTTCCTCACCACTCCCCACTCTCTGATATATACTGCTCAGTAATGCTCTGCAGTTTTCAGTTTCTGGCATGAGCCAGTGCTTCCATGCCATTCCTTACTTCATGCCCTCTGTCTGCAATATTTCTGCACCCAAATCTTCCAACATACACTTTAAGAGTAACTCCTCTATAAAGTTTTATTCTCACTCTCTTCCTAGAAGCAGAACTGACACCTCTTCTCTGGCTCTCACTACTGCCTATGCAGATTCTAACTGGTAGCCTTCACATGAGTAGTGTGCTTATTTATATGAGTATCCACACTTACTAAGCTATAAACACAATGTACTAGGTTACAATTTACATATAAACTCATTGTATGGTGCTATAATGCATCTATCTTTGATACTGCAGTGAATTTTCTATAATTATTAGGTGAATTATTAAGAGGGCATATCAATCAAATCTTCCCAGAGAAACAAACACAAGTTCCAATACCTCCTTATTTTGAAGACTCTCTGAGGTAGAAGGCAAAGATTCCATTGTATTTCCAGGACATACAGCCATCTGACTCACTGCATCTTTATTTCTAAAAGAAAAAAAGAATCAGCCTATTATATATCATAATGATATTATTTTCATTTTCTTACTTGAAGTCAGATTATTAGGAAAAATTCTCTAACCATAAGGACTTGGAACTACAATAGTCAAACATATATAAATGTTTTACTTTCATCCAAAATAACTCAAGAGTTGAAATTCTAACCAAAAAAAAAAAAAAAAAGTTAGGTAAACCAACAAAAGAAAATGCTCACCTGATAAAAATTATTTTTACTTTAGAAGGGGCACACTTAATTATTGATGAGGCATTTTGATGACTTCTTCCATATAAAATTTGACCATTGATCTATGAAAAATATGTATCATTAGTTAAGTCTCAAATTTCAATTTCGTAAGTTTTTACCATCTTATCTAGCTAATAAAAAGCACATTTCTTTCTTTCTTCAAAATATTACGTTTTTTCCTCCACAGAATATACACATGACTTTGGATGGTGAATAAAGGGAAGTTCATGGTTAAAGCCAACATTAAAGTAATATGCACGAAATCTGATATCCATGGATTGCTGGTAGAAGCAGCATTTGGAACAACTGAAGGAAAGTAGACAGCCAACTCCTGGCAGGCACTGGGATTCCAACATGCTCTATAAAGCAAGGGCCCTGTGACCTGCAAAGACCATTCTGGGAAGCCTCCCCACTGTCATGTGTTCTAGTTGGTCCCAAGACTCAAGTCCTGGGAATAGGCCTCTGAGAAAAGCGAAGCTAGAGAGACTCAAGATACAGGCTTCAGATTGAGCCTAAGCTTCTCAGCATCTAATTGTTTACCTAGAGCTGCATGAGCTTACTAAGCCAACAGGGAAACACATTAAGCACAGGGAATTGTAGAAAGGCTGTATGAAGACACCTGGGTCCTGCCTTCAGGCAGCAAGGGCAAACAACACAAGCAAATAAAATTCTAAATGCTATAAAGTATGCTCCACAAATTTATTTTGTTTGGCAGGCTGAGTTACTGCTTTCATTCTTTAGCCTTAACCTTGGCCCCTGCCTCATCTCACCCCATCACTTCTCCCATTAGGGATTCAACTTCCAGAATGTCCAGTGGGTCAGTGTCATTACTGGGGAATGATTGGTTATTTGGCTTTTCAAAAACTCCTAATAAAAATGCACTGCGCACACACACAAAAATGTTTTTGAAGTGTAATTTTTATTACTGTCTTGGGGCAAAGATTATTTCTGGTACTACACAGTCATGACCTTTTAATGGAAGTTAATGGGAACACAGACTCTACTGAGTAGTGATTTGGTTTACAGCCAAATTTGCTGAAATGCATCTATTTTATTAGGCCAGTGATAGTTTTCTCAGTTACCCTGAGGTCTGTGTGATTTTATGGAAACAAAAGATTACAATGTTCTGATACAGCAAGAGTAAATTCAAAGTTGTCCACCAGAACTTACCTCTAGAAGTTCATCTGCAATCTGTAGTCGACCATCTCTCCCTGCCGCTCCATTTGGATCAATCCCCACTATAAAAACACTCATTCTGGTTCGGTCTTTGTTCCCAGCAAGACTTAGACCCAAACCACTACGACCTTTCTCCAGTGCAATCATATGGAGCTCTCCTGTTAGGGTTCCATAACGCTCTCTGATGTTTTCTGCATACAACAACACCACCATATGTATTTAAAGTTAATTCACATAATTCTTAGTAATGTTTTGCTATGGAAGGTTATTTACTTTCACCTTAAGAGGGAATTATTTGAATCAAAATGTAATCTTTGGCAGTTAAAGCTAAATAGGTGGGCTGCCTGGGCATTAGAACTAGTTTCCTAAAGTACCCAAACTCTGAAGAATTTACTCGCATGAAGAGTACAAAGAGCATAATGTCTGATTAATCAGTTCACCTCAGGCCCAAGAGAAATGATTCACATTTACAAACTCTCAAAAGCTACAATTAAATCAGAAAATCATTTTATTATTTGCAGAGTTAAAAAGTACTAATGCATCCACAACAATTGTGTTGACTGATCAGTGGGAGCTTCTCTTCCATAGGAAAATCTACACTCTATATTATGTATTACATCACGTTGGGCAGTTGCTTGGTGTGTACAACCAGAGTGAAGAAAATGGGTTTTCCTATTACACAGAGCCATTAGGCCAGGACAAATTGATTGTACTTGCCCCAGCCTTGAGACATAGGTCCTAATTAGGTGAAACCATTTATATCTCCCACTCTTCATCTTTAAGAGATGGAATTTATTTTCTGCCCCCTTTAACTGAGAGGGCAGGACCACACTTAAAGTCCTGCAAGGTCCAGATGAGTGACCAGTCAGTAGCCAGTACTAAGAGCCAAATGCATAATGTTGGAAGTCTAGCCCCACAGAGCTCAGTCAACCTTCAGACCACAGATTAATAATACATTTTTGTTTAAGTCATTAAGTTTTAGAGTGGTGTGATAATAGAAAACTGAAACATTCTGGTACATATCTTCCTCTGAGTACATTCTGGTACTGTGGCTTTCTGAAATTAGGGAATTAATAGATTTTTTTTTTTTTTTTGGTACTGGGGATTGAACTCAGGGGCACTCGACCACTGGGCCACATCCCCAGTCCTTTTTTGTATTTTATTAGAGACAGGATCTCACTGAGTTGCTAAGTGCCTCACCATGGCTGAGGCTGGCTTTGAACTCGCAATCCTCCTGCCTCAGCCTCCCAAGTGCTAGGATTACAGGCGTGCGCCACCGCGCCCGGCTAATAGATTTTTTTAAATGAAACTTTTTAACAAAATGACACATTCATACCTTTTGGATAAACTTTTAATCTTCCTCTGCAAAATTTATTTTCTTGAAAAACAGATACACTCCATGGATCCTAATATATCTGACTTTGAAAAAATGCTTATCAAATCTCCAAAGTTTTGATCTCAACAATTATATTGTTTACCAACCTAGTACAAAAAATACTGGAAGTTCAAAGTATAATATCAACAGCTGCCAGATTTTACAATGAGGAATCCGAGACCTAGTGAGGTATAATGCTGGTTCAAGACCACAGGATGGGCTAATCTGGCATATCCTGTCCTCGTTAATTCTCATATGAGAAGCAAAGGGGCTTTTTAGGGATGCACATTTAAAGGAAAGGAAGAACATGACTTTATGCCTCAGGAATGTATATTGTATTCAAGAAAAACAAACAACACATGTTTTCCACTACGAATTGCAGTATGTATCATAAAGCCAAAACATAACTTATTCATATAAGGCATAAGCCTTCAGAAACACAAAGCTTTTGAGTACCTCTTATAATTAAATATATCACAAATGACAACTTACTCCAGCTGTAACCAAACTCATCCTCTTTGTCCACATCTTCTGAGATTTTGCTTGCAGATGACTGTGCATAATCACTGCCCATTTCTGCAAATGCTGAAGGAGAGGGTGGAGGAGCCTCACACAATGGAGCCTTCTCTGGCTCTGACTCTGACTGACTGGGCGCCTGTGGGAACAAGAACAATGCAGTGGGTATGTGCAGTCTATGGAAGAAAACCTTAAGGAAAAGGCATAAGAATATAATGTCAAAACAAAAATGGCCTTAAAATATCCACCGAATAATGGAAAGCTCAAATATTTATTAAATGTTAGATAGGATTCAGGTAAAGTTTAAATATACAAAAGAAAATATTTTCAGTAAACTGTTATTTGCTATTATAAGCCAATATATTCAATTTGAAGGCTTATATGACCTAAGATAGAAAAGTGTATAAACTTTCCTTGTTGGAAAACGTATTCTCATTCAACAGTTATCATAAATATTCAGGGTTCTGAGCAAGATTGTAAGGGTCTAAAAAAGTCTGCCAAGAAACAAACAATAAAAAGGAAAAAGAAAAAAATTAACAAAGATGTTGTCCTTTAAGTCTTGTTAGCAAGACTATACATAACAAATTCTTTATTGATACCTGAATCCTCTCTTCAAAGGGCTCTCAACAAATTCATGAAAAACAGCATTCCACATGCAAGCTCATCTACCAGGGCACCAGTCTGTTAGCACATAGAACAGGGACTCTGATCTGAGGGGTGTGGTTTTAAGGGATAGCACTGTATTTCTCTTGCCAAAGTAGCTCAGGCAAAAGAGAAAACAGAATACTTCATAAAAAGCCCAAATGTGCCATACTTACTGTCACTTAGGACCATCAGTCCTATCAAAAGAAAAGGGGTTTGGTATAATCCAGTTTTTTTTTTTAATATTTACTTATTTGCTTTTAGTTGTACACAATGTGTTTATTTTTACGTGGTGCTGAGGATCGAACCCCGGCCGCGCACGTGCTAGGTGAGCGCTCTACCGCTGAGCCACATCCCCAGCCCTATAATCCAGTTTTTTAAGAGAATATTAAGAGTTTGAATGTCTTCAAGCCACTGAATTCACTTTATTCATTTCTAAGATAAATAATCCTTTTGAAACTGAGGCCAAGAGAAGAGCAATTTTTTGTTCAAAGTTACACAGTTGTAACTAGACTTCTTTTTGTTTAATTCTTGACCCAATGCACTTTGTATTATACCACGCTGTCTCCTCCAATTTCTATGGTAAGGCAGTGCCTGACTCAGGATTAGAGACACCTGACTAAACTGCTAGTCCTTGTAAGACCCTGTCCCTGATGCCTTCAACCTATATTTTTTCCTACCCTTCTTTACTTTTTTTCTGAATTAAAAACAAAACAACAACAAAAAAAAAAAACCTCTTTTTTTCTTTTAAAAGTGTATATTTAGGAAACCATGTTTTTTTTTTTTTTTTTTAAATACCTACTTCTAATAAGAACACACCAAATGTACAAAAACTTAGGAATTATTAATTTGGGCCAAAACTCAGAATACCATATAATATATCTAACACTACATGACACCGAATAAGATCTATCTTTAATGACTCAGAAAGTATTCAATTTTCTGGCAAAGGAGAGGGCTGGTTTATAGAGACTTCAGGGCAATTGGGTTTTTTTGTTGTTGTTGTTATTGTTGTTTGTTTGTTATATAATCTGCCATATTCAACAAACAGTCTACACATATAAAAGTTACTAGTACAAATGAAATCCCTGTTCTTTTCCCAAGAACTCTGCCATAAATCTCTCAAATTAATAATACGCAAGTGAAAATAAGCAAACAAAAGATCATTAGATCTGCTCAACATTTAAAAATTTTACTAGAGAGAGATATGTACTTCAAAATTTTTTTCTAGTTGAAAATAACATTCGCTTTTATGTAACAACAGAAAGTTGTTATTTAGCAAGCATACATTAAGTCCATTTCCTTTTTAAAAAGTGAAACAATCTATTTAAACATCCCATAATTTAACAAATCTATGGATGTACATTTTATAGATCTTGTTGAATAATTTTTGACTGTTATTTTCCTTAAGAACAAATAAAGAAAATGTGTTTTTCTGTAGAAACCTTCAGGATCTTAGGTAGAACATACTCCTACTGTGAATAAACTAAAATGGTACCCTAACCTCACTGATGAATCACAAAACTAATACTACATGTGTTGACTTGAGGGACAATTAGAAGTCTTCTACTTTATCACCCTTGACACCCGTGTTTTACCAAGATCATATAATCACCTTGTTAGTGACACTTCTTAAAATTTATTTGGGAAAATATTGGTCTTTAACAAAGATCATTTATCTTTCTTTAGCAAAAAGGCAAAGTGCAGTTGTAATCACTCCATGCCACTAAGTAAAACACACATGTACTGCACACTGTAACACACCCACTTACACAAAATTTCACTTTGAGACAAACCTTAAATGGTGTGGGAGCAAAAGGGTTAGTTGGGGAACAATGGAAGATAACTCTACTTGAATTCTGTAATTCCTACAGTAACAGAAAACATATTCCTTCAGATACGGCATTTTTGCTCATCCATATCACAAAAACATGAAGATCTGATGAATATTCATAAAATGTTTCCTAAAAAAATTGTTGACAGCTTTCTTCATTTCCACAATCAAATTATGGTATATAAATTCTTGTAAATTTTTGTTTCAATTTTGGTGTTGTAATTTCATCAGAATATGAGACTATCCAAGGACAGATTTAAGAGCATAGAAAGAGCTATGTTTCCCGATGGAGGCATTTATATGGATTCGCTTTACGAATATTCAGCAGACTCCTGCACATTCACATACATGATTATTCCTAGTGATTGATTAACTTAAGGAAGAGCATTCATGACCATCTTGTTAAAGTCTGAAAAAGTTTTAAACAAATACAAGCTTTCAAGAAATTATGTGTGAGAGTACTGATACCTTTTGGTAACTAATAAAAATCAAAGTGTCAGAAAATTTAAATCTACAGGAAAGCATTGGACTCATGATCTCCCTTTCAGAAGGGCCATGTAACTGCCGCTGTAAAAATAAATATTCTGTGGCAGGACAGTGTGCTTAAGAAAGGATTTGCATGCCCACTCAAAACACACAGTTGTTTGTTTTCCACAACAAATGTAATAAATGGTGAGGTGGGACAAAGCACAGTAGTAACAAAGAACAAAACATTTTCAAAAGGCAATGGCAAGACAATGGGCATTATCCAACCTTGTCAGCGTTGAACTGGAGAGAGTCAGCAAATGGGTTAGTGCTGCTGAAGTTGTACTTAGGGTAAAGGTTGTGCGGCAAGGAAGGCAAAGGGGATTTCTAAAAGGAAACATAAGAGGCGCTGAGCGCAAAGGAATGTATTTAAAACAACTCAACTTTAAGAACAAAGTACTTACTGACTTACAGAGTTGTCTAAGTGATATTGGATTCTGTGAATCTGGTACATAATTAATAGCATCATCTTCTTTGACAGTCTGTTACTAAAACACTTCTTCTAATGACCTGAATCATTTAAATATGAGTTTAAATTAGTCAACAAACCTCACAGGAAACTGGGTTGTCAAAGGGACTCCGAATTTCTTTTATTTCTACTGAATGGCTGTACCATCCTAAATAAAGCACATTTGCCCACTTTATGTTTTATGCTTCATGCCTATCAGTAAACATGTTTCAAATTTAAAACCTCCTAAGGTGTTTTTTTTTTTCATTTACATTTAAAAGCTAATTGTGTTATTTTTAATAGTCTGTCTGTTCAAGAATGCAAATTAAACATTTGTCTGCTGGTCCCTCAGTAAACTTTATTATTCCTTACTCTGTTTTCTGCTAAGGAAACTTGTCATGCCTAGACTAGATATTAAGGCTGCTCCAAAGCAATTATACTTTTTAATTTAAAAACATGAAGAAATGAACCCCTCTACAATGAGTTCCCTATTTCTGCCTACTTTTGTGGAGTTAGGAATATGGAGTTTCATATATATTCTTTTAAAGTTCCTATAAAACTTCCCACATTATCAGGGAATTTATGGGCTTTGGATAATATTTGAAGTCCTGCCTTGAGTATTTCAGGTTTTGTGGCTTGCCTGTAGTTCGCCTGGAGCCAGGAGTCTTTTAGAGTTGAATATACATATTAAAGGCAGGATGCCTGCCAGATAGGATTTTCATAGTTAGGATAAAAAAACAAAAAAAGAGAAGTAATTTCCTTAGCACAATAAATTATTCTCCTTCTTTTCACACCCACTATCTTTTTCTTTTATTGACTATATCTTTCAGGGGAAATTGCAGACATTTTAAAATTCATTTTGGCTCCAATTAAATGTTTGTGTTACTTTTCTCTATAAAAAAAAAAAAAAAAAAAAAAAAAAAAAAAAGCCCCACTGGCAGGCATAGAGTGTAGAGAGGTTGTCATGTGACACCACCCTGTATGGGAGAACACTCTGGAAAGACGCTATCTTCAGTGTGCCCATACCAAAGCTTATGCCACATTACCCTTTCAATCTGCTCTTCTTGCAATGTTTTTCCTACAGAGGCAAGACAAGAAAAAGATATGGGCACGATGACATTTATGCTCATCTCAACTTTCTCCCTACTTTTCAATTTAAAATGTCAACTCCTGCTTTACAAAATAGAAGATCATAAATGCCAAGGAACATGACCACTTATTAAGGTGAAAGAAATGACTGAGTAGACATGAAAGACATATCCTAGATAAAACTGTTTAATGCTATGGAGGATAAAGATGATTAATTTTCATACATCATACATTTATGTTTTAATTATGTAGAACAACAGAAAAACAAAACCATTATAGCATCAAATGAAATATTTAAAGAGAGCTCTAGTTTTTTTGTTTTTTTTTAATTTGCAGATCTTATAGGATTAGAATTTGGCCCTGATAGCAGAGTGTAAATGTACAGCGGGAGCACAGCAGATGAAATGTAGGACATTATATTATTAGAGAAGGATATATAGAAAAATGACTTTTTGCTTAAAAAATTCAGTGATAAAACTTCTATTCATAGTCTCAAAGGCTGATAAAAGCAGAAACATTATTAATGGAGAAGAAGCAAACAGAAAACAAAAACATTCTCTAGCTGGAATTAATACAGCCCATCCTCAATCAAGAAAATGGACCAGAGTGAACTCTGAAGCATCTCACTTGTGACATTATCAAAGACAGTCTGGGAAGTTCACATTCTTGAACAGGCTAAAGGCCAAAGAGATGAACTGGCTTTTTAGCCTACTGGCTTTTCAGCCTATGTATAAGATTTCCTAGAAAGCCTCATCCCCCATCCACAAATATACATTTGCCATTAAGAAACTCATGTATGTGCATTGTGATTTTTTTTTTTTCTGTAGATTACTGGAGACATGATTATTTCTATAGGGAAGTAAATCAATAGAAACAAAGTATATCTCACTTTAAATGCAAAAGTATTTCTAATTTCCTGAAGCAAAATGTGTATAACTTGACTAAACATGTCATTTTAAGTAATATTTTTTTTCCTGGAATAATTGCTATAAAATAAGGCATCATTATATCTCAGATAATAAAATTGGGATATTTTCCAGGTATATGAGACAATATCCCTCCAGCTCACTAGACTGCAATTGAAAGAAATGTTTATAGTTTAAGTTTTTAAAGTAATATTAAGAATCACTATTCTCCATTGTATAGTAGTGTCCCAAATGAGATAAAAGTTAAAAATTGAAAATTAAAGCAAAAAAGGGAAGAAAACCCACCCACCCACAAAAGAAGTAGCTTAAACTTAAACAGCCATTTACCAACATTATCATGCTGTGTCTAGTTTAACACAACAAATGGAAACAAATGTAAAAAGATTTGTAGTTATTTAAACAAACTGGATAGCATTTGTAAAGAATGCAACAAGATACAGCCCTACCATTTGGCAGATTTTCTATCTGAATGGATAATTATTACCTAACAATAGACAACTGAATGACTAAAAACTGCAGATGTGAATATAACTGCATATATTATGAACTACTGAATTTGTTACTTACAGTGATTCCAGACCAGAGTTACACCTGCCTTAAGGACAAAAGAAAGGCCAGTAAGACCAACCTGGTCACTCTGTACTCCATGGTATACAATGCTGATGCTACTTTTACTGTTCTCACACACAGGGCTGTTTACTAATTTCCATCCATCATTTTCTTAAATTCATAATTTTATAATTTAAAACTCAGTGTATTTTGCCTTTAACTTCCCTCACATGTTGATATTTTTCTCTTAAAGATAACCAACCCTAAAATCCAGTAAGCAGATAATTCAAAGGGAATTAGTATGACAGGAATTGTTAAATTAAATCCAGAAATGGAGTCCCTAAGAGCTTCAGGAAATTTGTGATACACCAAAAATGGTATAAAAATTTATGAGCGAATGGGTATGTTCTGAAGAACTTTCTCAGGGGTATCTGACACAAGTATATTTAATAACTGTTATATATTAATTTTTTAAAATGAGATATAAAGAAGGACTATGAAGAACAATTTTAAACTCAGTAAAATTTTCACATTGAGCATCATTAGAACTTGTAAAATATAAGAAGCCTCATTTTGTATCTTTTCCATCAATAATGTTCATTCAATGTACTTATGTTTTCTAAAACATATTTTAACGCTCTTTTACTTGTGATGACTGAGGGTAAACTGGGTTAGCAGATTCTGTCCATCATAAGCTATATAATGATAAGTTATATATAGTGGCTGTGGCTAGAAACAGCAATCATGAACACTTGTAAATTAAAAAAAAAAAAAAATCCTCCTTGTAGAAATCTTGTTCAGTGGGATGCAGACACATCAAAGACAGTAAACCGTCTAGAGAATATGTTTAAAGAAAACATAGTCTTTCCTGCTCCTCAGGTTCTCCATATTAAACTAAGTGCACCATTTCTTTCAATAGCTTGTATAATCTGTGTCTAAAATAGTTAACCATCGAGACACCTATGGTCACCAGTAAAACCTACTCCTGTGAGTTTTCAACAGACTTCAAGTCTTTATTAAACATAGTTAAAAGGATGTTCAGGAAACTCAGTGTTTAAAAAACAAAAGAAACTTTCAGTAAGTCTTTGAGACTTCAAGAATCCATATCTGCTCATACAGACAACTTGGCAGTTGCTACATTAGACTCCAAGTTGAGCTGTTTGGATATGCCTACCTTGCCCTCTGTGTTCGCTTACCCTTGGTCTGTTTATAATGCTCTGTACCATAAAGACTACAGGATTGCCTGCTTTCCGAATGGCTTCCACAGCTTGTTCATGGCTTGCATCTCTGAGGTCCATTCCATCCACCTGCAATGGAAGGCCTCAGCTTAACATTTCAAGAAGCTACAAAACAGAAGAACAATTTGTGGATCTCCAGTTTTGAGGATCCTTGGCTAGGCTCCTTGGAAAATCTGATTCAGTATCAAAAATAATTAAGAATACTTGTGAGACTGCAAAACATTTCATCTGTTCATCAACTTGTGGGCCCCTGTTTTGGACACAGGTTTCTGTCTCTGATCATTAACTGAAATAATAATAATAATCAACTGGAATAAAAGCTTGATTTCTGCATTCCTTACATTGCTCAGTTGTTCTTTAAATCAGCATCATTAAATAAATAATGAGTTAACTACCTAATAGCATAGTCTTCATCATGAAAGTCACTGTACTGAATTTCTTCTAATTCAATACAGAACAGGATTTGGGAAGTAGGTAGGTGATGCTTTGTTTATTTCTCTCTGTACAGGAAGTTGAAGTTAAAAACAAAACTCTGATATTCAGAAAAACCAGATGATGGTAAGGTTAGTTTTGAAAAGGAATCTTTGCAGTAGACGTGATAGGAGCTGGAAGCCAAGAAATTGTGCTCATTTGTTAGTAATTACTACATAAATAGCTTAAAAATTAAAGTTATTTTGTAACTTTTTATTGACCATGGCTTGTCCCATGATGGTCAGCTCAGCTCAGCTTATATACTACATGAACGAGAAGGAAAATAGTTTAAAAGGCCAAATGCTAATCCTGTCAGAAAACTGTAGATATTATTATCATTTCCAATTACCAAATAAGCTCTGAGTGAACACAATTCTGGAAAAGAAAAACAACTATTAGGTCCCAGAACAGAATATTATCATCTTTATCTGAAAACCTCCCTTAGGTTGATACTTGAAGGACATAACAATATATATTTCAATGTTTTGTTTATGCTTTTATAAGACAAAAGTAAGTATTCATATCTACTATATATTACAGTAGTGGGAAAATTTAACAGGATGCCATGCATCTTTGCTCAAGTCCTAAGAATTCCATACTCTGAATAGAATATTGTGTAGGTCTCTGCTCACCTAACCTACGTACATTTACAGAAATGTCGCATGGGCACATTTTAGGATCCTCAGCATATTAGAGGCCTAAGGCTTTCTTATTTCCCTGACATACAGCACTCAACAAATTACTGCTACATTACATAGTTATTTTACAACGCAGAAATGCTCTTTTTATTTGAAAGGAATGCTTTAACTCAATATATTTAAACACTATTTTTGGGTAAACTATGACCAATCTTTTCTAGAAATAATTATACATAATTCTTACTTTTCTACTTAAGTCAAAAGTATTTAATAGTAAAGTACACATAAAACAAAATTCCTAGTGATGACCTAAAAATGAAAATTTTAGATGGAACTCTAATTAAAAGAATTCATTAAAAGGGGACTAACATATCATCTAACAAAAGGTAAGGCACAGCAAGGAGAACGCATATCCATATAAATTGCCACTGGGAAGAAAAAAGGGACAAATCGAAACATGCTATCTCACAAATCTCAATTTCTGCCTTCTTTAGCTCGCAGAGATAATCAATGAAGGACTAAATAAGTAAATCCTAAAAAGATTCATTTTAAAGTATGGTTGATGTGTTATATCCTTCTAAACAATTAAAGCATTTAAAAAATTTTTTTTAGTTGTTGATGGACCTTTATCTTATTTATTTTTATGTGGTGCTGAGGATGGAACCCAGTGCCTCACACATGCTAGGCAAGCACTCTACCACTGTGCCACAACCCCAGCCCAACAATTAAAGCATCTTAATCTATAAATTATATGTGTTTATAAATAAGACAATCATGTATATCTTAATGTATAAATTATATGTGTTTAGAAATAAGACAATCATGTATAAAATAAATGCAGTGACTATTCTAGTAATAAAGTTATCTTTCTTTGAAAGTTTTCCCTATTAGTCTTCTATAAATCAGAAAATCAGGTACCTACATTTCTACCATTTTAAATAAAACTGTGCTTAACCTGATAAAATAATGTATCTTACTGCTCTGAAGTGACCTGATTACTTGCCAAATCTGTCCCTCTTGCTGGGCAGTTGCCCAGAGCCTAATACAGCACTTGCAATGCAACAGCTACTCCAGCAATACTCTGTGAGTAAATGAGTGAGTCATCGGAAATAAATCTGCCTAAAATATTAAGTTTTGAACTAAGGGATTAGGTGCAACTTGACTACATGCTTCTCCCTCCCATATAAGGAAACACACACATGTGCTCACACGTGAACATATGCCTATGCACGTGCATACACACATCCTTCAGTGGTGAATGGTGTAGCCCCAAGAAGGGAGAGGATCCTAGCTAAGACAGAGGGAAAAACTTATTTGAAAAGTAATCAAGGTCTTATCATCGAAGATGTTACCTAAAATGATATATATGGAACAAAATCTCATCCAAGAAAGTTTAGCTGCAATGAAATTATAATGTTGAAGTATTTCTGGAAATAAAATCTCATTGGAGAACTAAATTGTGATATATACATTTTATATGTGTATATATAAATCTTAAATAAGTCATTTTTTCCCTAAGAAACAGAGCATAATTATTTTACCTTGGGGCCAATGTTTTCAAAGGTGGTTAAGTGTATCTCTAAACATTAGTCTCTACATCAAAATAAACAACCTTTCATCATAAATATAAAACAAAATTATAGATTAAAAATAGATAAAAAATAGATTCAAAAAATACAAAGAAAGAAATGCTTCAGCCATAAATATCATGCTCTAACACTGGGTTGAGTAACCATGTAAAGATGGCAACCCATTGAAACAGAAGGTAGAAGAGTGGTGAACTTTAGTACAGAAAGCTCACTGGAGGGTACCTCCACTATTCTGTCTCCAGATTTCAAGGTTCCATTTTTGCCAGCTGGACTATCTTCAAGAACATGCTTGATGAAGATGCCCCTCATCACTTCACCATTGCTGAGGCGACTTCCCATTCCCCGTCCACCAACAATGCTGATGCCCAAGGATTTGCTTGGTTCTCTCCAAAGTTCAACCCTACAAAAAAATAAAAATTTAAACTCTCCGAGGAAAACTTGGAGAAAAAGCTTCTTGATGCTGAATTTGGCAATGCCTTCTTGTTTACAACACCAAAGATACAGACAAACTGTATTTCATCAGAATGAAAATCTTGTACATCTAAGGACACAATCCAAAGCAAAAGAAGACAACATACAGGAGGAAAATAGTTTGATAATCACATCTGATAAAGGATTAAAATCCAGAAAACAGAGAACTTCTACCACTCAATTACAAAAAACCCAACAAGTAGATGATAACCTAGACAAAGGACTTGAATAGATGACTATCTACAGAAGATATGTAAGTGGCCCATAAACACATGAAAAGATGCTTAACATCACTAATCAGCAGAGACACAAATCAATACACAGTAAGATACTATTTCATACCCATTAGGATGGCAACTATGAAAAACTAAGAAGCACTGAAGAGTATGTAAAGAAATGGAACCCTGTGCATTTCTAAAAGAAATGCGAAATGGGGCAGTGGCTGTGAAAAACAGAATATTGTTTCTTCAAATAATTAAAAATATAATCTCCGTGATTCAGCAATTCCACTCCTGGGATATGTCTAAAAGAACTCAAAGTGGGGTCCTCAAAGAGACATTTTGTCCACCTATGCCACAGAAGCATTATTTCACAATAGACAAAGGTGGAAGCAACCCAAAGTATCCATCAAAATGAGTGCAATGGATAAACAAAACGGTATACAATGCAATGGAATATTAGTTTTTCTTTTCTTTTCTTTTTTTTTTTTTTTGTGGTACCGGGGATTGAACTCAGGGGCACTCGACCACTGGGTCACATCCCCAGACCTTTTTTGTATTTTATTTAGAGACAGGGTCTCACTGAGTTGCTAAGTGCCTCGCCATCACTGAGGCTGGCTTTGAACTCGTGATCCTCCTGCCTCAGCCTCCCAAAGTGCTAGGATTACAGGCGTGCGCCACCAAGCCCGGCTAGTTTTAAAAAGAAAGAAAATTCTGAAACATGTTTCAACAAAGATGATGTTTGAGGACACTATGCTAAGTAAAATAGGTCAGCTAAGTGAAATAAGGGACAAATGCAATATGATTGTACTCATGTGATATAGCTGGAACAGTCAAGTTCATAGAAGAAAGAATGGTGGTTGGCATCCGGTAGAGGAGAAAGGAATGGAAGTTACTGTATAATGGGCACAGTTTCAGATTTATAAGATGAAAAAAAGCTCTGTTGATGGAGGGTGGTGATGGTCATACAGCAATGTGAGTGTAAACCATTTAAAAATGGTTAAAAATAATAATGGATAAATATTTTAAAACCAATGGCATATTAATAGTAAAATAAAATAGATTTTACATACTTTCACAATTATGTGTTTGGTAGAGTCTGATGTAAATACTATTGTATTTATAAGTAAATATTGGTCTCACACACCAGGATGGGGCAAAGACCAATGTAAAAGTACCATTTTGCAGGAGGTTTAATATTACAGACATTAAGTAATCAGGAAATTCTGCTACCACTGAACAGATGGCAGCTTCTAAGCTTAGCAGCCAAATCCAGGGAAAGAACACTCCTGCACATGCTATGTTAGAAACTTGCCTGTGTAGAAGTCTTTCTTGCCAAGGCAGACCTGGTCATTAATAGTCAGGGCATGAATAACAGTGGCTGACAAAATCCTACATGATCTGATCCCTCCACTACCTCTTTAACCTCTCTAAACTGCACTATGCTCTTCTCACTCCACTACCATATTATCTCCTTATTGTTCCTTAAATTCATAGGCATGTTCCTGCCTTGGGGCCTTGGCACTTGCTACTTCCTCTGCCTTGAAAGAGCTTCCTCTACCCACAAAATAAATGCATGACTCATGGAATAATTGTAAACAGTTGTAAGAGTAATGAATGGATTTAAAGTGCATATCTTGTGAAAAGACAGGGATACAAAAATAAGGTGATTTGTAGTGAGATGAGACAGCAGCTTAGAGGGTGCTGGAAGAAGAGAACTTAAGGAAGTGATGATAACCTGCAGTCTCTTCCATGCCTCAACAAAGAAGGCAGTGTTGGACATTAGGCAGGAGAAGACAGCATGGCCAAACATGCCCAGAGCACTGACATTTGAGATGCTCCCTTAGAGGAAAGGTGGAAGTAAGAACTCCTACGAAATAGAGGAGGTTCCAGAAAGAAAAGGCTGGGGATTCAAAAGTACTCCAAATAGGTAGAATGGGCAATGAGTCAGATAAACACAGATGCAGATATACAATTATCCTTTGGTCAGTACATTTTCTTAACTAAAATCTATAATTCCAGAAATTTTACCTGTTTAGTTTGAAAGAATCTTACCATGATCCTTGACCATACAAAATATTTGTGGATAAACTAGTTAAAATCCTATCTATCATTTTTCTCTCATTCTAGAAATTCTGTGAAAGAAACAACAACACTTTCTTCTTCTTAAAGTAGTTCCTAAGGTAAACTGGCAAAGAGAAGCAGTCAGTAAGATTATCTACTTTGTATATATATATAAGTATGAGTAGGTTTTTAACTTCCCTCTTTAAAAGAAAAAAAAAAAACATAAAACAAAAAAATTAAAGATAATGTCCCCTAGGACTCTTTGCAGTTATTTTAAATTAGAAAGTGGTTCACATGATTTCTGGAATAATACAAAACCAGCAATGGCAGCTAATGTTTAGTAAGGGTTTATCATGCCTCAGCCTTACTCTCTAAGTAAGCTACATTTCATTTAATTCTCAAACCATCCCCACAAAGTGGATACTCTTGATTAGTCACACTTTACAAACAAGAGGAAAATCACAGAGATTAGTAACTTTTAGATAACAGCACTGTATGCTTCAGTGGGTTTGATACAGATAGCGAAAGTTTAAATATACTGCTTAGATCTAAAGGCTGAAAATTCTTAAAACAATGCAGAAGACAATGAAAGACAGAGCTGCCAAAATGACCACAGTGCTGATTCATAAGTCACTGAACACAGCAATAGTAAATATCTTTGGGAAAGATAAAGAGGACCTGTAGAAGAAACACTGTAGAACAGGTTCACTTAGGTCTACAGTAAAAATGGCAGTCTTTCTGGAGATTTACACATAGGTTTATAAAGAATGAAACTTAGGTAAAGGTAAAACACAGCTCAAAGACTAGGCTGCATGGGCTGTAAGATAAGTTTCTGAGGTCAAGTCTGCTCTTCTGCTCTTTCATAACACATGACATTGGTCAGCTTACTTAACTATGAAATGGAGCCAATAATCAGAGAGTTATGCAACCAATTACTTAAAGCATATAAGTGCAAAAGAAAAGGTTTGGCACAGTGTAAGTAACCAACACGTGCTTTATTACTAGAATGCTACTGCTGATGATTATTGCAGTAATGGAAGAAAATCCAAAATTCAGTTCACGTGACACATGAATAGAGGTGCACCCCGCTACACTGATGCTGTTAGGTCTATTATGTCAAGGTGTCATGTTCCATCCACCAGACTGAAACAACACTCTGTGATTGTGATAACAAGGATATAGGAAAAAGAGAACTCATATAATTAAAACAGAAAGAAAACTTGGCATAGCCACCTTGAAAAGCAATTTAACAACTTATTTAATAAAGTAAAAAAATACATAAACTTATGGGCCAGTAATTCCTCTTCTGGATAAACAGTTAAATTTTCCTACAAAAGTACAAAGAAATAGATATATTTACTACACAGAATTACTGTAATAGCAAATATCAAATATTAACCTGAGAATGGATAAACTGGTATATTCACATTGGAATGCAACAGAACAACCAAACTGAATGAAAAAGAGATTAAGGACTAAATATGACAGATCTCTAAACCACTGGGTTGAAAAAAAAATTAAGGAAGTTGGAAAATGATACATACAGTATTAATTCTACAAATGAAAACCACATGTAAAACAGTTAAAACAGCCTATTTTACAATGTTAAAATTTATTTATTTAAAAACAATTTATTTTTAGTTGTTGATGGACCTTTATTTTATGTATTTATTTATATGTGGTGCTGAGAATTGAACCCAGTGCTTCACACATGCAGGTCAAGCACTCTACCACTGAGCCACAAGCCCCACCCCCCAAATTTATAATTCAATAAAACTATTCTCTATTTCTACATGAAGTAAATTCTTGCAGATTTCATGAATGGATGAAATGAAGCATATCCTCTTTGACTAAAGGTTTTTATTATTCTGGTAAGCTTCCTCCTCATATTCTATGAACTTTCCTCCAAAAGTAACTTAGTTCTTTACATACAGTTGTGAGCAAAAGGTATATTGTTTAGAAGGGTTTATGACAACTTCATTTTCTCTATGTAAGGAGCTACATAATGATAATGATTTCTGTGTTCGGTGCCTCCTCTTTGCTTAGTTATCAGTATTCTATATCATATCATTATAGACAAGACAAACCATGGGGAACTCACTGTGCTGAGCATAATGCTAAGGCTTTTGGGTGTATTAACCCACTGGCTCCTCCCCCAAATTTAAAAAGTTCTACCTAAACCCCATTTTAGAGATGAAGCAGCTAAGACCTAACAGATAGTCACCCATCTTAGAAAACCAGAATTCCAATGTAGCTTTTACTTATTTCAACGTTTAGCATATGCTTTCTAAGAACTATTTTCCCTCCCATTATGCTGTTATTAAAACTGATCAATGTATCTTCCTTTTTCCCTGTGATTATTGTCCTCTGACAAAATTTAAGTTAACCATTATGACCATCTGCTACAAAATAATAACATTTAAGTTACTTCTGCCTCTGTCTAAAATAAATAGGATACCTCTTATTTTCTGCCATAGATCTAAAACTAATACCCAGTTCTTAACGTGGACAGTTCTCTGCAGAAGCCTTGAATTTGTTTTTTAAATCAAGTTGAATATTTTTTTGAAGAAATTTAATAAAAGCTCATTTCATGTGGCTGGAAATGTTTACTGCTTCTTTGAAAGAAAAAGAAAATGATGATTTCTATATTTTAAAATTATTAATTATGATGGCTTAGAGGCTCATGTTCATTTTTGAACTGGGAAAAATCATTAAAATGTATTCCATCTCTGGAGAATTTTATTTATTCTGTGTAACAAATAACAATGTTTACTAAGGACAAGGAACCACAGGATGCGTACCAATAGATTTTTTTGGAAAGGCTGTCCAGTGAATACTTATACTTACACTTAATGAAAAATATCTTATACTGTTTTTGTTTCACATGTCTCTATAACTTACCCAGCCGAGTATATTATAACTTCCTTAGAGGCAAGATTTATATCTTATATTTATTTCTCTGTTATTTACAAAATCATCAGCTTTAGATTTGTATCCATGTCAGAACTTAATACATTCTTATTAAATTGAAGTTGATTTCACTCAGCATGAACACTTTAATATGTCTTAATGATTAAAACTAACATATCTGAGCTTATTTAAGAAAACCATGTTTTCTATTATATATGAATCTGGTGCTAGACAGAGTATTGCTTAGGATAAATAGCGTGTAATAACAGGGTGTTATCTCTCTTCCCTCCCACCCCCATCTCTCTCTCTCTCACATGCACACGTTTTTAATATATATCTGAATATCTAGTTTCTACAAATGCCAGGTAAATTTAATTGAACATTTCATGTTATACCTACAATAAAACCATCCAGAAAATATCCATTCCAATTACCTACACATTATTTTTTTTCTACTTTTGTTTTGTCCATACTACATGCTAGATTCTTGGATTTTAACTCTGTATGGCACTCATATTTTCTCCACTGTGCACATGAAGAAATAGAGGGATAAGAATATTAAAAACTTGTTTAAGGTCATAAATGATGATATATAATCCAGTACGTGAAACCACACCTCCTTCTTTAAACACACAGTCACCAAATGGGCAAAAAAAAAAAAAAAAAAAAAAAATTCTTACCGCCTGGGCTGATTCCAATTGCTGTATGCTGCATTCTGAAGTTCACTCTCCTCTCCCTCTCCTTCTTCTCGCTCTGGTAGTTCTGGAATGTCTCTAGTTAAAGAATTACACAATGAGTTCTCCATTTCATCTTGTCTCATATATACTTAATTGTTGGTTAACCTAAAAATGCAGAACTGCTTTACATTTTCACCATACCTGGCCAATAACTACATAATATTTTTAAAGCAGTGAGAGAAGAAAACTAACCACCCCAAATTAGAATCTTACACTATGATCAATCTACCATAACTTATTCTAGAGATAAAGCTGAATGCTAAGAATCTTGTCCAGTTTGTTTCTTTGCTGATAAAGAAGGAAATAAATACTGGAATTTTATAGAACTATTCCACAAATACTCCTAAATTTCTATCATGTGCAATAAAACAAGAGGGGCCAAGTTGGTTTTAAGCATGCACAACCTTGCTCCCTACCCTGAAGGAATTTATCATCAAGTACCCCAGGAGTTTAGTATTTCTTCCTAAGAATGGACCATGCTAGAACATCTTGTGAAGATGGAAAATGCTTCTTGTCCAGCATCTGCCCATCCAGGGGTCTCTGACACAGAATATCTGGGTAGAAAGTTGTTTATAATGTAACGTTAATAGATCATTTTTGTAGAAATTCATATTTTGCCAAATGCCAAGCATATAACAAAATGTCAGTCTGTAAATAAAACTTCACAATAATTATATTAAAAACTATTTTGTTTTTCCAAAGGTATACTTTGTATCAACAAATGACAATGTATAGGCAACAGAGAATGTTAAATCAATAACGGCATGTTCTTATGCTATTAGTAAAAATTGGAAAAATTGGATTTCTAAAGAAACACATCCACATTTTCCCTTTAAAGCATAGAAGGCTATAAAAATTCTGATTTAATAAATATTTTCAATTGTTATTTTTATAGAAAGTAAAAAATCTTAAAAAAAAAGGTATGTTCAAAATATAGCCATTCTCCACTACAGGAATACTGCTGAAGTTTCCAAATTATATAATCAGAAGTCATTGAATCCAACCTCCATAAGTGCTTGAACCTGTTTTATAACATTTTTAGGAAGCAGCTGGACTGTCCAGGCCCCCTCTCATTATTTCTTTTACCTTAATGATAAGTTTTTTTTTTTTTTTTTAACTATTAGGAGTAAAAACTACCTGCTATTGGTCCTACTCATTGGTTTTGTATTTTAATTCCCCTCTATGTAAACTGAAGAATAAGGTTCTGAGTGAGGCTGGGCTTCCTAGAGTCCAAACCCTACATTAGGGCAGGACAGCTGGGAACAATTCCACGAAGGGGATTCCAAAACTTGTATCAAGGAGCTGACTGAGAAACACAGAGGATGCAAGGAAGAGAGGTGAAAAAGAGGCCTAACCCTCCCCTCTGGAAATAGAACTGGAGAGAATATGATGAAAATGGTAGGTTTTGAAGATAGAATGAGAACTTGGGAAGAGTCCCTAAAATATGCAGTGACAGTAATGGGGTGGTAAAGAGGTTCTTAGCCCTAAAATCTCAGCAGGGAGAGCCACTCAAAAACACTCAGCCATACTATATACCATGGTCCTGACTTTTTAGCTATGAGAAGACTAATATCCTGTATGCTGTGAAACAGAAAACCCAGTCTCTTCAAATTTTTCTGTAATCTTGAATCCTTTCACTAATCCAGAAATGCTCCTCTGAATATACTGATTATTCTTTATCCATCTTAGAGTGTGGCTTCAGCAACTCAAGCGATAAGGGTTCCTTAGAGCAAACTACACTAATTTTCTTCTTCCTGGGCTCACTCAGCCAAAAGTGAATTAGATTTTTTTCTCCCCTAAGTTACATTGTTGCAAACCAAATAAATCTATCAACTATTCACACTAACTCTCTTTATATCCACAGGTGAGTGCCAGATGGAGTAACTGGGACAAAGTCACACAGTAATGTAGCCATCTGATCTCAACTGAGGCCACCTTTCCATAAAACCCGAGTTCTTAACCTCCATGTGATACTGCCTTTTGTTTTTATGTGGCACATTTTTATGGACAACTATGATACTTTCTTTGGAATAAATGGTTAAGAACAGAGTCTCAATGCTTATATTCCAAGGTTGATTGCTACACTTATTAGCTGTGCAGTTTGTGTAAATTATTTAATCTCTCTCTACTGCAGATTCCTCCCCTGTAAAATGAAGATAGTTTTTGTTTTATTTTAAGCAATTTGACATCAAAACTTTAATGGTATTAAGATGTTACCTGGTATATTCTTTAATTATGCCACTGGAAACACTGAAGAAGGGCATCTCAATAATGGCTGTTCCTATTTTGACGGGATGCACTAAGAAACTATAATCAATTCATGCCACTAATCCTGAGATGAAAATATTACAGTGGCGTGTAGTTGAGATTTGTATAGAGTGCAGTGCATGCTCCTTTTCCATAAAATTCACAAGATGCCAAGGACTACAACATTTCTTCCTCTTATTAAACACACAGCATGCCTTTCCTTCCCTAACTAACACTTTTGGTACTCTGTGGTCCAAAGTGGAAGGAAGCAATGATACTACATCATTGCTTCCTGCAGTGGTCCTGGACACCAGGCTATTCTGGGATGTTCTGACATTGTCTCAGGCAAGACAGAACTCTTCTGAGAAGACCTCAGAATGCTTTTGAGGCTCTTTCTGTTCTACAGTATGCTTAAAGAGGAATTTGGCATTCAATTAGTTACCTGTGTAATTTTTTTAAAAAGTCCACAACTGAGATTAAAAAGGCACATTCTTCAGGGGAAAGCAATTTGATATGATTTTTCCCCTTGCTCTAAACTTAGCAGCAGCATTAAGCCCTGGTTGCTGCCTTTCCTAAGGGGATAAAACTTAACATTTCTTAATATATAGAACATCAAGAGCTTATAAAAAGCCAAACATTCTATATCAAGCTATAACATGCATATATACCAGATATTCAGTTCAACATTCTACAGAGTAAAAATTTATCTATCAAAAATGTTTCTAAACCTACATCTATCTATCTATATATGTTAATGCAGGAATAAATAAAATTTCTGAAGATTTTTGATAATATTATGGATGAAAACAACATATATAAAACCATAAAAATTGTGTTTTAAGGAACTAATAAGTAATATTAAAACCTGATGTGAATTACCAGAACTTTATACTTTAAAGTGCTACACTGGGTGGCAGAATTAAACATTATTTTAATGTCTTGATTTGAATATCCACAAATTTCCCAATTTTTCCACACCATATGATAATTACTTAAGTAATTAAGGGAAAAGTGAAGAAAATGTTTTAAAATCTTGAAAGAAGGAAAGAATTAAATCTTTTACTTTGTTCTTAATCTCTGACTCAGGATTCAAAATTCTTCTTTATAGCTTGCTGTACAGTTCATTCATTGCAGTAGACTTAATGCTTCACTTACCTGCCAGTGTATGAAGAAAAAATATCCAGTGCCATTATTCCTCCAGATTCTTGTCCCAAACTTATTCTGAACTCCTCCAAATGTTCTGCAGGCACATAAGTAATTCTGAAACAAAACAAAGTCCATGAGCTGGGTGCGGTGGCACATGCCTATAATCCCAGTGGCTCAGGAGGCTAAAGCAGGAGGATTGCGAGTTCAAAGCCAGTGTCAGCAAAAGCGAGGTGCTAACAACTCAGTGAGACCCTGTCTCTAAATAAATTACAAAATAGAGCTGGGTATTTGGCTCAGTGGTTGAGTGCCCCTGAGTTCAATCCCCAATACCCCCAACCCTTGCCAAAAAAAAAAAAAGGTCCATGAAAACAAAGAGAAGCAAAGTTTTACCTGTTAGAAAAAGCTTTTAAAATGTAGGAAAATATTGTATTGTCCTTTCACTCCTACTTTTTCACAACTCATTTACTTAGCAAATCATTCAACTTCAAAAGACCAAAAGTATTCCATAGGCAAAATAACCAAAATTAAAAATTTAAATGCCATAATAAACTATGTGTTTATTAATAACCATAAGAGAAGGAAAGTAGCATTATTTATATTTCCAATGAGAAAGCTAACAGCTATTTTTTTAAATTAGGAAGATACATAAATCCTTAGAGGGATGGGGTTGTACCTCAGTGGAAAAGCACTTGCCTAGTGCACAAATCCCTGAGTTAAATCCCCAGCACCACAAAATAAAATAATAGTAACTGTCAATACTAACATTAATTTGTGTCCAAAGATATTTGGGTTCCCTAGCAGAAACAAATTAGGTGTACTCTATTAAAACACTGAATATCTCAATTTAGTTTATTTTTTTCATAATAATTCATTATGGACATTCAATAAGCATTTTCAATAATTATGTTAGTTCTGTTATGTAATGAATTCTCACTTCAGAAGTATGAAGTTATTGAACCACTTAAGGAAAGACTAATTTATAGTAATTTCTCATTAGTTCACTTTTATTCCAAAGGAAAGTCTACTATTTACATGACAAAGACTATTTGTTAATTCACTAAGTACTGACTGAATGCCTGTAATGTAGAAGGTACTGTGCTAAATTCTGGGCACAGCCATACTGTTTAGAAACTGGTATTTGAAAGTTTAGGTATAATGCTTTCCTACAAGCCTGTTTACAAAGTTGATACAATTTTTGAGTAGTCTGTTTAAGATCCTCACAATTATGAAAAGTAAGGTAAAAGAAATATTGTTGAAGTCAGTATGGTATATTGTGCACTTAAGAAAGAAGTATGTATAAAACATGCCCAATATAGAAATCCATGCATAATTTATCCATTAGGAGAATAAGTTCAGAAAATCTCAGTACCAGAAAGCAAGGACACATGGACTGCATTTATTTTATAAGAAAATAAAAATTACACAACTAGCATATTTCTGTAGTGAGAAGGATACATAATATTAGCTATATTGGTGATTTATTCCACAGAAAACATTCACTCTTTCACTTTTCCAAAGTGTGGGGTCACTTGGGTTTGAGCTCTGCTCGTCATTAGAAACATGTTGAGAGGCAAATCACCACAGCTGAACCATACTCTCAACCACAAAAGTGTCATTTTTAAAAAGGGCAGTATAAGCTAAGAAGCACTATGCAAATGTAAGATAGTGCTCCAGCAGGACATTAGCTCTGCTTATCATACCCATAGCTCCAGCAGAACACATCAACTTTCAGGAATTTCTTAGTAACACAATCACCTCAAGGACCAAAAACTAAGTCCGAAAGCACAGATCAGTGGTTAATAACTAGGTACAGTGAGTGAGATTCATTCAAATTCTGGCCCTACTTGATTCATTCATCTACAAAAACACCTTCTCTAAGGTACTATAAAAAATATTGAATAGTAAAGTTGCTGTTATCCCTTCAAAACTAATGAGTCAAAAATCTGTGATACAAGCCAGGCGCAGTGGCGCACGCCTGTAATCCCAGCACTTTGGGAGGCTGAGGCAGGAGATCGCGAGTTCATAGCCAGCCTCAGCAATGGCGAGGCACTTAGCAACTCAGTGAGACCCTGTTTCTAATAAAATACAACAAAGGGCTGGAGATGTGACCCAGTGGTTGAGTGCCTCTGAGTTCAATCCCCGGTACCACACACATACACACACACCAAAAAAAAAAAAAAAAAAAATCTGTGATACATTACATCAGGAGACTACGTTTTATACAAAGTCCAATAAAGATGCACACAAAACCTAAAATATAAAAAGACTATTTCAAAAAATTGTATGACTTCTGAAGATTTTGGAAAACTAATATAAATAAAACCTAAAACCTTAAGTTAAAAGGTGAGGGGACAAATGCAGAATGCAAGTAATAATAAGCCCAAAGCACTTAGGTTTTTAACTGGTTTGAGGAGGCAAATATGTTCATAACTCAATGTTCAAGTGAGTTTTCCTCCATATTTATTTAAAGCTGTTTTTCTTTTAACAAAAGGTAGAGAGTAGGGTTTTTTACAAATATTTTTCTGATAGTTTGAGTAGCAGCAAGAAAGAGCAAAGGCAGCAGTTTTCACAAATATTTAGCCCAATATAAACAGTGAGTCCAGGAGAATAAGCATCCCACAATGCAACAGCATACAGAACAATCCGAACACACGCCTGGTCACAGGACCACACAAAACGTCACATCACCAACAAAGAACACCGAAACTGAATTACAAACTGCATAAACACTGAAACAGATTATCTGAGAGTTATATTAAAATTCTTAAATGTAAACTAACCTTTGATTACACATGGAGTAGAAGAAAAAAGAATACCATTAGTGATGCTGAAATGTGATATAGCTATTAATCCAGAGACTGTGCCTGCACGTGCAGACAGGACCATTCTCTTACAAAGGAGCTTGAAAGCTTAGTAGTTGGGAAAAATGATTTTCAAATGAGTTCCCAGTCATTGCTGCACTGTGAAATGTAACAATTTCATAGCTCTGTTGGAATTTATGTTCTTATATAAATGAAGGAAAAAACCCAAAATGTATACAGTGAATCTATATCTGAATCTATTCCTACATTGGGACAGTTACAAAAGCACGAAATGTTTTTCACAGACAAGTTGTAACACATAGCCATAATGAGCTTTTGAATCACCGATACTCACACATAAAAGGGGGCTCGATTGTCAGCAGGTGCTGCAGAAAATCTAGAATGTGAAGCATACGCCGTGGCATCTTTTTACAATGGTGTTAACAAATGTCAATGTCTTGTGCTGAATGTGAGATGCATACATATGTAGTTAAAAATGGGTGCTCCTGGTTGTTTTTTTCCTTTTTCCTTTCCACCTCCCTCTCATCTACACCTCCCCCAGAAAAGCATCTGCTCTTTACTAGTGTCTATGGCAGTGATTATTAACAAGCATGGAAAAATGTAACTGCAATCAATCTTTTATTCCTTGATCAGGAATTCATCCCACACTTTAGGTTAAGGCAGGTGAATTCTGATTCAGCTTGGTAATTATCTGGCAGATGTTACAAGCAGCTGCTGCTAAGCACAAAACCCTGGCTATTATTACAGAAATATAAGAGCTCCTGGCAAGGTGGAGTGAGAAGTAAAAGAGAATGCATTCTGGTGAGGCTTCACATCTGGTTTTTCATAGAAAATAATGAAACCTGGAACTTATACTGGCTGTTCTTGAACTCTTGAAACTCAAATTATCTATCCAGGCATGCATGAATGCACACACACAAAGTTCCTAGCTATCTATGGTAAATGGCAAAAAAGAAATCCAGTACATTGTCTGCATGAGCAATGCTTTCCCTATAACCAATCAGTTATGTAACTGAACCAGGCTTTTTGTTAAGTCCCTACAATACACCTCCCCACTACCAGCCCAAATTAAGCTAGATTTATAAGAAGAAATAAAGAGAAAGTGATGTGCATGGAGCATAAATCCGGGCACTGAGTACAAAGCTTGATTGGCCAGAGGCAGTGCTATGCTTCCATGCACAATAATGGAACCACTAGACTTTCCTTTTGGGAGGATTATTCACACAGCATTCAAGGTAATTCTAAACTTTTTACTTCTTGAAAGGCAAGAGATAGAAAGGAATGGGGCCAAAAATACTTTATGCAAAATGCAGGGACCATGCTGCTCAGCCCTGATCAATCTAAATGGCTATTTTGTTTCATCATCTAACAGTGTTTTTTTTTTTTTTCTGAAAAAGATTATGCAAGGATGATTTTAAATTCCTTTTATCATTTACTCAATAAATCAAGCTATAGCCCTCTGAATCAGAGCATTAGTCATACACTTGAGAAGAAATCAATGTGTTTTGTGCTTATGCATGTGTATGTGTGTATCTATCAGTGTGTAATGTGTGTACATATTAGTGCACATGTGAGAGAGTGATTTCCAGAGGAGGGAAGGTGGCAGTATTTTCCTTCCTTCCTCCCTCCCTCCCTTCCTTCTTTCTAGAACTTCATAGTACATTTTGACTGCTGAGATCTTAAAGCAATTAATTAGAAAACTAGCTCTCTAGATATCCTTGAAGATTATAATGAAGTAGCTATCCCTATCAATGAGTAATTCTGCTGGATCAGTGGGTGGGGGAGAGGGGAAATACACAGACACAGAAAGAAAAGGAAAGAAAAGGAAAAAAAAAAAAAAAGGAAAGAAAAGAAAAACCAAAACAGTTAAGGCGGGGGTGGGGCACTTTCTGAGCTTCAAAAGATATCTCAAAACTTCTCCAAAACTGGCTAGATGCATGATTTAGGTTAAAATGATTCGTCAGTGTTCTTATTTGGGGGGGCCACTTTTTAACTTCTGCAGTACATTAAAACAAAGGGGTAAAGCTAGCAGCAGGTACTGATTCTGGTGCTTAGAGGGTAAAAAGTGGGCAGCCCACGCACAGACCATAACACATAGGAAACAGCACAATAAATCAAGCGCTCAGTAACAGGTCATTTGTATTTATGCTACAGCCAGTCATTGTAAACTAAAACCCCTGTAGTAGTCTCCATATGCATCTATATTATTTATCTTTTTAAATTTGTTCTTTTTTAGGTATACATGACAGTAAAGTATATGTTGACATATTAAACTTCCATGGAGTATAACTGATTCTAATTAGGATCCCATTCCTGTGGTTGTCCATGATGTGAAGTTTCACTGGTCTTGTATTCATATATAAACATAGGAAAGTTAGGTCTGATTCATTTTTTTCTGTCTTTCCTATTCTCATTCCCCCTCCCTTCCCTTCTTTTAAGCAAAATGAAGAAACACTGGCCACAAGAGGTAGGGAATGTACTTAGTTTCTATTTTCATATACCAGAGGGCTGACATTTTTAAACAATGTTCACTTATACTCTTATCATTGTAAGATAATTAAGGAACAGTAACATGTTCTCATGATCTGTGCAACTGTAAAATAAAACAGGCAAGCAAAAATATGAAATCCCATTAGTGAAGATTCAAAAATAATGCCTTCTTTTTATAAGACAGCAGAAACTACTCCAAATGGTAATATACTTTTCTGCTTTATATTGCTGGCCAAATGAAAAACATATTACAAATATAGCCTTTCCTACCTAAGCTCCAGCAGTGTACACTTTGCAATAATACAGAATGCTGTCAGTAAAATGTTATTAATAAATAAAGTCTCCCATACCAGTAATCATTATCTCACATTAAAGCCTATCATCCTTCCCTGATCTTTGATTTTATGATTTTATCCCTTATATATTAAACACAAATATTCAATAATTGATATGAGAGGAACATTGATGAGGCGTAATAATAAAATCATGAACTGATTTTTATGATGACTCAAGGAACGTTTAGTGACTTAGAAAGTAAACCACATATATGATGTGCTATTAGAATGTTATGGGATTATGGGAAATTTTAAGCAGTTCCAGACAAAATATCCCACATGACATATTATCACACCATACCAAACATATTGTTGAATCCCTTTGGGTCATGGGGTAGTTCAAAAAAGGATAAATTATGGGTCAGATGGGCACTGTCCTGCATGATCTTTTTCATGCTTGGCTCTTAAAGAACTGGTTTGATTCTAGGGTTCATAGAAGGCAATTAGGCAATACATAATTCTTTATATTAAGGCCAACCCAAACTTCTTTCTAAGAATCTAAAAATGTACATCCCCACTCTATGGGAGATGGTCATACTTCTCACATCTAGGGTTGTTATAGAAATCACTAGAAAAATAAAATTAAAAACACAAAGCAGCATTGTTTTCCAAATTTCAACAGTTAAGGTCTTAAAGAGACTATATGTATAAAAAAATAACTATTCAGATAGTCAAATTCTGAAGTGGTTTTGTTAAATATGTGATAAGTTTCATATATTAAAGTGAAATATATACTGAAAAAATATTCTGACTAATTCATTGAAATTCCTAAAACTTTCCCAAGACAAACTGCGGTCCAATTGATACTTACTTTATGTCAGGCCCAATGAGAGAATGTCTTCTGAGCATGGCTCGTGCCTGGGCATTGGTTAAACTGATGGTAGATTCTTCATTAATGGACAAAATACAGTCCCCAACAGCAATCCGGCCATCTCGACTAATGGCACCTCCATGAATAATGCTTCGTACAATCATCCCCAAGCCATCTTTATTAGCACTTACTGTCATCCCTATTAGAAATGAGAAGTGCAGATATGGATTTAAATACATAATTTTCAAATGTGCTTTAATATAATGATTGTGTTTTAATATGATAATCATTATGGTTTTATAGATAAAAATAGAAGTAACATTTTTAGTCAATAAAAACAAGGAAAAAGAAATGTTTTCAAAGCAAAATTTCTAAGTGAACTTTAAAATGTTTGTGAAATTGTATGTAGATAAAAATACTTGGTTTAATACGTTAGAGATGCAATCATTTTACACTATGGAATTAATGGAGGGGATGAATATATTTAAGATGGTTATCTGATGTCTTGGCCCCTTAAATAGAAAGTTTTCTCAAGCAGAATACAGTATCAAATCAACTTTATAAGAGCAGTTCATTTCTTATACATATAAGAGAATGAATATAGGACTTCAAATGGGAAATTAATATAAATTAAGAAACTGTCTGCTACTACATTATTTTTAGGTTATATGTTTGTTCACAATCTATTTACCATATGGTTATTATTTGCCAAGTACAACATAGGTTGCTTAAGACAAAAAAGCACAGCACAGAATTCCTAAGGCTATGAAGCTTGTATTCTAAACTTAATCCCCAGTGCCTATCACAGTGTCTATATGCATAGTAGTCTGCTGACTAAAACAGATATGAACTTAAATCTAACCTATTCTCATTTTATCTCTGAATTCCTGTGAGTTTCCAATTTGGATATTCAATTGCCTTCTTGACATGTCCCTGGATGTCTCACAGGAAATGCAACCTTAGTGAGTATGAAATTGAACATCCAAATTTTTACCTCCTCTTATTTCTCCATCTGTCTTCCCCTTTTTGATTAATTGTACTACCACACAACTCTATATTATTCAAAACAGAATATTCGATTTATTCTTTATTCCTACCTCTTTCATCCCCTATATTTAATGTATCACCAAGACCTGTCATTTCCAGCCTCAAAATTTATCTTGAATCCATTTACCTGTCACTATTTCCATACTAACGCTAGACCAAGGCAGCACTTTCTCTTGCCTAACTTTTTGCAATAACATCACAACAGGTCATCTGGCTTCTGATATTGTCCCCCCTCCAATGCACTCTTTTTATAGTAGACAGACCATTCAAAAAAGACAAATTTTATCTCATCAGTTTGGTTTTCCTGATATGCTAATGTACAACACATTTGTCCAGCACAGCCTATTGAGCACTGATGATCTGGCCTTCCCAAAATATTCCTTCATTTGTGTCATATAGTTCTTGGCTCTCTGACTTAACGCCACAACAGTCTTCTTTCAGAAATACTTCTAGTTTTTCCCCTTTTGGTGACTGTCTGACCCTCTTTTTTTGCCACTCTCACACAACTAAATACCTCTTATTCTTCAATACCACTTCCTTAAAAAGGCCTGTTCAACACACACTATCTGAATAATGTTCCTCTCACACCCTATCTGCAGCCTATTCCTTCAAAGTAAAAAATCTTTGAAATTATGTTCAAAATTCTGCAAAAAAAAAAAAAAAAAAAAGTAAGTTCATTTAAAATGAAGTACTAAAATTTTCTCTCAAACAAGATTATATAATTAAACAAGATAAAGAAAGATACAAAGCTATCAGGGTATTTATAAAACTTTTCTTGACAGGAAGAAACCTAAAATCCTTTCTAGTTTTTTTATGTATTTATAAAATTAAAGACAGTCTAAATATTAATACTAATTATATCCAATTAGATATGATATTTCAAACTTTTTTTAGGCATAATCTTGATTACATTTTTAGCACAATATCCCATACCTGAATATGGGAAATCCAGACTCTTCATTATTTTCTGATAGAAATGAGATATTATCCAATATATTTAAAATATTCTGCTGTACTTGAAACATACTAATGATTTTTAAATTGCTACTAATTAGACACCTTTCTTTATCATAAAAAAAATCAAATAAACATGGATGCTGTTTCATTTTTTTAAATTTTTGTGATAAGGTCTTCTTTCTAAGTTGCTAAGGGTCTTGCTAAGTGCTGAGGCTGACCTCAAGCTTGCGATTCTCCTCCCTTGGCTTCTCTGGTCACTGGGATTACAGGCATGTACCACCATGCCCAGCTTCTTTTTTTTTTTGGTACTGGGGATTGAACTCAGGGGCACTCGACCACTGGGCCACATCCCCAGCCCTTTTTTGTATTTTATTAGAGACAGGGTCTCACTGAGTTGCTAAGTACCTCACCATTGCTGAGGCTGGCTTTCAACTCGTGATCCTCCTGCCTCAGCCTCCCAAGTGCTGGGATTATAGGCGTGCACCACCACGCCTGGCTATGCCCAGCTTCTTTAAAGTGTTAAATGAGAGACACATGGAGAATGTTTCAAAGCATCTGGCACAAAGTGTTCAAAAAGTATATCTGTAAAACTAAAAACAAAAAGAAAACCTACAGCACATGTTTAAGTGCACCTCTATCCCAAAGCAAAGAACACTGCTTTCTAAAAGCTAAATACAAATCCTGATTGATCTTCAAAATGAAACTAATAGCAATCACAATGTGCTCTTGGGTAACCCAAGGACTATACTGAGTACATTATAAATTTTGTGAGAACCCAAGACAGGTCTGAGTCTTGATTCTATCTCTGCAAGGCTGAGTACTTTCAGGGAATTCCTGAGTTTATCCATGCTTCCACACCTAATCAGTGAAGGGAACTTATCATCTTCCTTTTCTTCCCTGCCTCCCTAAGAAACTTTGTTTTTTGCCTCTGAAGCCCTAATACAACATAAATAGCCAATGAACTTATCAAAAATTGGATAATTTTAAAGGTCACTATATGCATGTGTATGTGTATATATCTGTATGTAGAATATCCATCCCAAAGTTAACAAGGTGAAAGTATAACCCAAGTTATTCATGAAACCAAAGCAAATGAATTTATTAAAGTTTTTGAAGGAAGCTATTACTTAATTTTTTTTTTGTTTTTTTTTTTTTTTTTTTTTTCTGCAGTGCTGGGCCTGTGCATACAAGGAAAGTAATCTACCAACTGAGCTATTTCTCCAGCCCAAATGTAATTAAGGGGGTCTTTTGTGCTCTATTTTTTTTTTTTTTTTTTTTTTTTTTTTTGTTTTTTTTTGGCTGCCGGGGATTGAACCCAGGGCCTTGTGCATGTGGGGCAAGCACTCTACCAACTGAGCTATATCCCCAGCCCCATTACTTATTAATAATTTCTTCTGGTCATCACTAGGGAAACAAAGTATCCATAAAACTAAAATTGCAAACCTCATAAAGCTATCAAAGGGAGACTGGATCTAAGAAAATGGGCTCACTGACAGATCCCCTTATAGCATACTCTTCTACCAGCACAAAGTCAGCTCTGTTCATATTTTCTAAAGGATTATTTATCATATTTTTATTATTTTTTTTTTGTACCGGATATTGAAATCAGGGGCACTCGACCACTGGGCCACGTCCCCAGCCCTTTTTTGTATTTTATTAGAGACAGGGTCTCACTGAGTTGCTAAGTGCCTTAGCCATTGCTGAGGCTGGCTTTGAACTCCTGATCCTCCTGCCTCAGCCTCCCAAGTGCTGGGATTACAGGCCAGGCATGCGCCACCACGCCCGGCTATTTATCATATTTTTTGTTACTTCACATTGTAAAGGCAACCCCTTCCCACTTTAAAGCTTAATTAAATATTTTAATTTCATTATTTTAATATATTACACAGATATTTAAAATAGCCCTGTTTCACGATTCCTTTACATTCAGTTATTTCTAACTGATGTAGAAATCTGAACATTGAACATTTCCTGTTAAAGGACATAACAGAGAAATGTTCTCACCCTGGCATGCTATGAATTTGAACTCTAAAAACTAGAGGAGCCAGGCACAGTGGCGCACAACTGTAATCCCAGTGGCCCAGGAAGCTAAGGCAGGAGGACCATGAGTTCATAGCCAGCCTTAGCAAAAATGAGGCGCTAAACAACTCAGTGACACTCTGTCTCTAAATGAAAAATAAGAAATAGGGTTGAGGATGTGGTTCAGTGGTCAAGTGCCCCTGAGTTCAATCGCCAGTACCCACCGCCCCCCACAAAAAAAACACTAGAGGTATACCAAGAAGTCAATCAGCCAAGGCCAAAGCTCTATAAATATTATAAGTATGTAAATTAAATCATATAATGGAAATGAAGCAAAAGAGTACAACTAAAAGTTACTTATGCTTTGATGGTATAATTTGGGTGTTGAACTAATAGTTCTATGATTTTATACATAAACAAGTGTTTCACAATCACAGAACAAATAAAAGGGCTCTTTTTATACTTTAATTTCAAAATGGAGCTATTGAGGTTTAAATGGATTTGCACACAGTAAAAAAAGAAGGATCCTTCTACCTTTCACAATTACCCTAGTATATTTTTATAGCAAACTTAAAAACCAAGGTGGAAACAACCCAACTGTCCTTCAACAATTGAATGGATAAACATGTACATCTATGATAGAATATTATTTAGTCTTAAAAAGGAAAGACATTCTGACATATGCTACATGAATATGAACCTTGAAGACATTATGGTAAGTGAAATAAGCCAGTTAAAAAAACCACAAATTCCCCTTACATAAAGTACCTAAGGTAGTCAAATTCATAGAGTCAGAAAGTAGAATGGTAGTTGACAGGGACTTAGAGGGGAAGGAAAAGGGGAGTTACTACTTAATTGATACAGAGTTTCACTTATGGAAGATGAAATAGTCTCAAGATGGACAATGATAATTATACAACAATGTGAATGTCCTTAAAGCCACATCATGAATACAGAAAATGGTTAAAATGATCAATTTTAATGTTATATATATTTTTGCCACAATAAAAAAATTAAATGTACCTCGATGCATTAACAGAATAAATAAGAAAATTTATATAATATCTCAAAAGAGGAAGAAAAAATTTTGACAAAATTAAACATTCAATAAACTAAAAGTAGGTGAGTAATTCCAAATAATCAAACAGTAAAATCATATGTACTCAAACTCTGGCTCTTTACAAGAGCCTCTAAATGCTTCTAATCTAAATTCACCAACTATGTTGGAATCTTAAAACAGAAATCAATCACCTCACACATCTGTCATTTTCTCCCACTGCAGTAGAGGGTTACAACAGAAGTCCTCTGTGCCCTGCACATATACAGTCCATCAGCTATCTCCACCTACCATTCCTTCAGCTTCCACTTATTTTATCAGTCATCTCACATACTTAACCTTTAGCAAACAGGTTTCAATAATGTTTTCTCTACCTCTCTCTATATTTAAGTATGTGTACATACATACATGTATATACATGAATATATATACACACACACACACATATATGTATATGTATATACATGGAGCACAACAAAGCAGAAATTTCTCCACTACAATTCTCTATTTACTTACTGTTAGTAGTACCCAGCGATCACCAAACAGAACAAAATCAAGGAGACAGAAGCTAGAATTTCACTCACCAAGTAAGTACTTAGAGATTCCTCTGCTAATTCTCAAATTTAACAAGGAAACAAGACCCTGACATAAGATTCCAATGTAAGGGGTGTTGGTTGATTACTTTATAGAAGAAACAGGGTTTTTAAAGACATAACTGGAGTCTTAGGCTGCATTTGGGCATTCAGGACAACTGATCTATCATCCTGTTTATCAAGATGAAGCAACAGGAACAGGGCTAAATCACATGACTGCTTCACTCAGTAAGAGAACAAATGTGCTCTGTACAGACTCAATTTTAGCTACTGTAATTGGGATTTATTTCCACAGGAAGTCTTCTTTGCTCAATTCAGAGGGTTTGTGATCATTAACTAGCTGAAACACTTTATGGGTAACAGAGGACTTAAAAATCCTGCCACCTGGAAGGTATTATTGAATAATTTGCATTTATATTTTGGTAGTGGCACACCTGCCTGTCTTTAGTCTTTATTTCAGTGAATGAAAGAAATAATACAAACTGACTTATGCATAACTGGTAACATTCAAAGAGACTAATAATTTACTTTTCCAAAGAATTTAGAATTTCAAATTGCTGACTTTTCATTTTCTAAGAATTCCTTTTCTGATTTGCTGTTTCATACACAAACAGTTCATATATCTTTTACTTGAATGTAAATGAAGCTTTTGAATACTTTGAATTAATTAAGTGAATGAGAGATTTAAGCTAGTATGAAGTAAACAAACTTGTTAACCATTTAAGGAAAAATAATGAGTACATAAAAAGAAAATACAAAAAATTATAAGACATTTTTTAACATATATTTTCTTATTTACAGCAAAAAAAAAAAAAAAAAAAAAGTTAAAAACCTACCATGTTCAATATTTCCCCTTGTCAAAGATTGGAAGAGTAGGGATATGTGGGTAAATGTGGAACTTACCTAGACTAGAATTGCCTTTTGCTATAGTAATGGTCCTTTCAAAAGACTCTTTGGACGAATTTTGGAGCATGACACACTCCACATTGGAGGCCAGGGAGCTCTGTTCAATTAAGTACTCAGAGCCCTGAAAGAAAGAAAAATGCAAGTCACATGGAAAGGAAAACTAGACTTTGGAGCATGATTTCAACATAACACATCTCTAGCTCTGTGTTATTCAGCAAGAACCTATTACCAAAACAAGATCAGAGGTTGCCTCAGGGTATCTGTCAGAGGAGTCTCATTCCAAATGAAGGATTAGCCAGAATTTTCCACTGTTCCCTAGCTCACTATGATGCACATACCACACCTTTAAAATATTACCTTTCCAGTTGAATCAGACAGCACAGGAGAAGTAAGTTCTGCTCTTGATACAACTTCACTTTGTAAATGAGATTCAGTCCAAGCTATTGTGTTTTCGCATTCATATTGTTGTTCAGTAGCATTTGCAGCTGTATAATCACTTGTGGTAAAGCCAGAAGCAGGCCCCAAGCTCAAGTCTACTGAAGATGAATTTTCCTCCTGTCTTTGGAAGAGATTCTGGGCATATAGTTCTTCCAAAGACATATGCAGATCAATTACTGGATCAGAAGAATTTTCAGTTACATCCTGAAAATGAAAGAAAAAAAATTAAAGCTCATGACCAGAATTAAATCAATTTATTTTTTAAGACCACCTCTTAATGAGCAACTACTTAATGAAAAATAAATCGCAAGTATTCATTACTTAAAAGTATTAACAATGCCAATGCAATGATGCATACCTGTAATCCTAGCTAATGGGGGACTGAAGAAGCTGAGGCAGGAGGATATAATAAGTTCAAGGCTAGCCTGGGCAATTTAACAAGACCCTAACTCAAAATAAAAGGGTTGGGGATATAGCTTAGTAATAGCTTGCCAGTGGGTTCAATCCCCAATATCACACACAAAAAAATAGATAGATAGATAGAGTTATGCATTAATAAATTCTTTACTTAGCAAATTTTCTGCCTTTATTTTCATAAATGCTTTTGAAAAAATTTACTGCAAACCATATATCTCCTAGTCTGAATTATAATTGTACAATATACCATACATAGGATCATTTAGATATAATACTATGTTCTATCCATAAATAATATTATTCTGACTTTACATAGAGAAGCAAATAGCTTAGAATCTAATCTCACTTAAAGTAGTTCATTTCTAATGAAGATCTACTTACTGAAGTGAATGCATAGAAAAGTGTAACATTAATTGATTTGGATTCATGAACCTCCAAGAGAAAATTATTTTGACAGGCATTTGTAGGTATTTATGAAAAAGAAAAGAAAGCCTTGCAACTCAGATTATCATAGGGAAAATCTGCATACATATTCTTCAAGATTTAATAGGAAGACTATTAATCTGGGTTGTCATAAAATGTAGGTTTTGGGGCTGGGGTTGTGGCTCAGCGGCAGAGCGCTCGCCTCGCACGTGCACGGCCCGGGTTCGATCCTCAGCACCATGTAAACATAAATGCATTGCATTGTGTACAACTAAAGTAAACAAATAAATATTTTTAAAAAAATGTAGGTTTTAATCTAGGCTATGTTATTAGAACAGAATCTCTCTTGGCTGTATATCAGGCAATTTCTGAAACTCAAATTCTATAGTTCTATATAAATATATGTATCCACTTACAGCAGATATGTCATATCACATACATGCTCTGGGCAAGCAATTACTTCCTGAATTGCTGCTGAATAAATACATCCATTTCCCCTTCAATTCTTTGATTGATATTTTTAAAGTACAAAAGCAGCATATGATGAACACATTACCATGTAAGGTTCAAGCCTTGAGGGAGCATGGGGGGCAGGAAAGATGGTGGAATGAGATGGATGTCATTACCCTAGGTACATGTATAACTGCACATTTGGTGTGATGCTACATCGTGTACAACCAGAGAAATGAAAATTTGTGCTGCAATTGTGTACAATGAATCAAAATGCATTCTGCTGTCACATATACCTAATAAGAATAAATAAATTTAAAAAGAAGATTCAAGCCTCACAGACATACACTGTGTGTGCACACAAAAGTCTTACTTCATACCCCCTACTCCATTCCCTTCCCCAGTAAAAATGGCTGGCATCAGTTAGCTGTTTGATAATATCTTTATCCATCTGTATAATATATACACACAAGTACACATATGCACACACATTCAAGTTGATCTATACATACATTCTTTAAAACTTAAACAGAACCATACATTAAGTGGCATTTGTTCCCTTTTTCTCCCCAGTATATTCATATCTCAATGTAAGAAATGTCCATGTCACTTTAAAAAAAAAAAAACTCAACTCCAATGTTTAATGGTTATCAATTGTTCCTAAATATTAAAGGAACTGGAGTGTACACTCTGGAGCCAGGCTACCTGAATTCAAATCCGAGTTCCACACCTGGTTAACTGAGTTTTGGAGAGTTAAACACTCTGTACCCTTGTTGTGGTTTAAATATTAGGTGTCTGACAAAAGTACCTGTGTGAAACAATGTGGGAAAATTTAAAGGTGAAATGACTAGGTTATGAGAACATTAACGTAATCAGTGCCTTAATCCCCTGATAGGGATTAACTGGGTAGTAACAGTAGGCAGGTAGGATGTGGCTGGAGGAGGTAGGTCCTTGAGGGCATGCCTTTGGGATTTATATTTTATCTTGGTAATGAGAGCTTGTGCGCACACATGCGCACGCACTTCTCTCTCTCTCTCTCTCTCCTTCCTGCTGTGACGTCCTAAGCTGCTTTCCTCAACCACACTCTTCTACCATAATGTTCTGCCTCAGTTTAGGCCCCAAAGAATAAAGTCAGCGATCTATGGATTAGACCTCCAAAAGTATGGGCCTCAAAATAAACATATTCTTCTCTAATTGTTCTTATCAGGTCTTTTGGTCATAGAAGTGAAAAAGCTGACTAAAACAGCCCTGGTTCCCTGGCCTACTAATAAAGGAAAATAATAGAACCCATATTATCTGTTCTGTTAGAAGAACAGCCAGTAAATAACCACAAAGTACAGGCCCAACAGAAATTATCCAATAACTATTAGCTTTTACAGTTATTTATATTATGCAACTTTGTACATATGTGTGATAATGTGTTTCCTATAAACTACAGAACAGGAGTAGTGGGTCAAATGATATGCACACTTAAAATATTGCTATATATTGCTAAACTGTCTTCCAATTTTCTTCCACAAAAAAGAACAGGTGAATACCTATTAATCTTACTAGCTCTAGATCAGTCTGGTAATCTGATCTGTCAGAAATATATTCTGTAGTGTTTTACTAAGCATGCCTCTGACAATTAGCAAGAACATATCATTTATACATCTTCTGTGAACATTTCTTCATGTACTTCCTCCAGCTTTTTAATAAAGAGATTTTTACTTATTCTTATTATTGACCTTTATCTGAATATAAAATCTTGTGATACATACTACTAATATTTTCCCAGTTACTTGTCTCCTAAGTTTGTATAGTAATATTTATGTCATTACAAAGATAAATTCTTTGTGTAATCAAATTTGTCAATATTTTTGTGCTTCTGGGTTTTATATATAGCTTCATAAATATCATAAATACTTCCTTGACACAAAGTAAATGAAATGTTTTCTGGCATTTTCCTTCTATTTACATAATTTATTTTTAGATTTTAGCCATCTAGAACTTATTTCAGATATAGTATGAGAGATGGCTCTCTTTTTATTTTTTCTAAATGATTAGTTTAACAGCTCCAATGCAAATTATTATACTTCTCTTCTTCAATACAAGTTATTTCTCTATAATTATCAAATATGCCCTACACAAAGAATCAACACAGTAGTTCTATCATGCAAGCAATTAATATATTTAGAATCTTTAGGAACAAATAATACTAAAGTAACATTCTCCACTCAGAATCTGAACAATAACCTGTTGGCTCATCCACCCAACTTTGATTATTTTACTTATTCTCATGAAAAATAACAATGTGCTTACTAAAGGAGTGGTTAGCTTCAGTATTACTAAATTAATTATAATAATTTTCAGTAAATCATCTCACCCACGCCTCAAAGAAAGAGAACAATCAAAACTGCTTTTCATCAGAAAAAGAGGTCAAGCCACCCTTGTGAGCTGAGGTTTACTGAAAATCGTGTAGCAGAAATTCCCATGCATTATTCATGAAGGAGTTAACACAGACATACAGAAAAGAAATAGCTAATCAACACAGTAGACAACATACGCCTACTTCAGAAACATTTCTGGTTGCTGAACGACCAGAGTTTTATTTTTAAAAGTCTTATGGATCTAAAAGAAAAATAGTTCTTCCCCCATAAAATGTCCAAAAATAATGCTACGATTTTCCAGTGCAACTGGTATCTAAACTAAACTTTTCCAAAAATCTGCATTAATATGTGCCTCTAATTGATACATTCTTGTTCTTTTCCTATTATAGGAAAAGGCAACATCTTTTATACCTTTGAGAGACTGCGATTTTGTCACTAAGACTTTTATAATTACTCTCACCATTTTGACTAGAGGATTTAATTAATTTTTATTCAAACCTCTTCCCCAAAAACAAAATAATTAAGAATCAATATTCTGAACGTGGATGTGAAGGCAATAATTTTTAGTGTTCGAGAATGACACTATGTGGAGATCTATAGTAATGTACAGAATTTTTGTTTTATTTTGTTTTAATCTAAAGGAATCCATTAGTTTTGTTTGGTGTGTGAGGTTCAAAGACAGGTTTCTATCTTGACAGACACCAATGTCAACCTGCACTAGAAATCACAGGACTAATTGATAGAAGCAATATTCAGAGGAATGAAGAACATGTATCACATCAGTGTCTTGCTGTCCGTAGTGAGAGACTGAAAGTATGAATGTAGTGACAGGCAGAGTACGGGGTATGACAAGGAGTACAAACAGAGACTCAATATATAGCTATTAAATCTTTGTTGGTTGTATTTTCAAGTCAAAACAGGAAAAAAATAAAGCATCTTCTCAGAAACCATGTGAAACTTTTTAAAGAAGTCTATGAACATTTAAGTATGGAAAACAATTATTTTTGCATTTTGTCATATCTTTGGAGGTAACAAGAAAAAGGAAATTAAAAATAATAAAAAAAATAAAACCTGTAACAATGAGAAAGGAGAAAAAAAAAAACACTGGCTTCAACCATGTTGCCTTTAAAATGCACATTTCAATCAACTGCCTGTAATGAATTTGAATGCCATGAAATGGATATATGTAAATCCTTACATGATAATTTATCAAATGAGGCAACCACATATTCCTTTCAAAAGACAAAGCAGAATGGACCCCTAATAGGAGGCTTTTATGAACAGGAACAAGTTATGGCTGTGGCACTTAAGCTGCTGCTGTTCAGTCCTCAACTCTGCTCTGAAGGGTAAGTCCATGCTCTGGTGGTCAGCTCTTTTTGCTTCTGGTAGGATACCTAACCAGGGTCAAAAGACCTCTCATCGAGGGCTGGGGTTGTGGCTCAGTGGTAGAGCACTCGCCTAGCACATGTGCGATCCGGGTTCGATCCTCAGCACCACATTAAAAAAAAAAAAAGGCATTGTGTACAACTAAAACAAATAAATAAATAAAAGACCTCTCATAGAGGAGAGGACAGGTAAAATGATGTGTCTATTTCCAATCACCATTTAAGATCACAAGATTACCACATACTTAGCAAAGTCAAAAATCTGAGGAATGATTGAGATCTTTACACTCTATCCTTCCTTTAAATCAGTATGGAAGTATCTTTGTTTTTCTTATATATCCACACATACTTTATGATTATTTAGAGTGTAAAATCATGTACATTTAAATAATCATATATACTACATGATTTTATTTTATTAAAAAGTGATCTCACTTTTTTTAAAGAAAAATAGTGAATTCTAAATTGCATGACAATCACCATTTTGTTTTTTAAAATAAATTTAGTGGAAAGAAACAGAAAAAATGCATTACATAAATTCTTAATCACATAAATTTTTCCAGTAAATCAAGGTTCTAAAAGAGGCATAGGGGAAAAAAAGAAAACCCAGAGTTTCAGAGATATACCATGACACAGGAACATTTCTACATTCTAAAAATACTGAAAGCACACAGGAGTTTCACAATGTGTTTTAGAACACCCTCATTAATGTCTTCTTTGTTGTTTTGTAGTTTAAATATTTCACTTGTTAGGCCAGCTTGCCAAAATTTGCTTCAACAAAAGAGTAAACTGCTTAGGGAGAAAAAGAAAAAAGAAAAAAAAGGAGGCAAACAGACGTCAGTAAAGCCAATATGTTGTGCTGCATACAGCCAGCATTCACCCTGTAAAATATATGCTTCTCAGTATGCAGATTGTGTAATCCCTTTAAGTAACAATTACTAAGTTAAACAATGCAATCTGTCCCACTGGCAAGAAGAAGTGTGCTACGCTATGGATTAGGAGATTCCATTAGGAGATGAACTCAGCTTCCAGCCCTGAGGCCAGTAAAGGCTGAACACATTCCAGACAGGAGGCAGCCAGACAGTCAGTCTCAGGTGTTCTAGGAGAGGAGCAGCTGCTCCACTCAAGATTATACCTTACAAACCAATTCAAGGAGATTGCCCAGCATCATTTGAAAGGATAACAGGTGCACCTTGAACATAAAAGAAAATGCTTTGAAAATGTTCTGGCCAAACAATTACTTGTAAATCAGGAAAGGAGGAAACTGAAAATCCTACTTTCCAACTTACTCATATATGAGATCTCTTTCCACTGAATCCAATTTATAATTATGGTATATTTCCAGCATAGAAAATAAATAATATATATCCTTAAATGAACTATTTGCCCAGATTAAACAGATACAAACATTTTCGATATGTTCTTCAATTACTCTTTTTTCTTAAAATGATAATATTATAAGTATATTTTCATGCTTCCTGTTTTTCTCCAAAGGTAACTCCTTTCCTGAAGTTAAGAAGTATCATGCACACACATTTTTAAATTTCCAACACACATGTATACACATACTCATAAAAACAGATATTGTTTATGCATAAATTTCCATAAAATAAAAACTTCAACAAACAGATAAGTAATCTAAATAATAATGTTCAAAATAATTGAAGAGATCATTGATAAAAAGTGAAAACCAAATGGCCAATATATATGGAAAAGTACTCAATCTCACTAATAATGAGGAAAACAAAATTAAAATATTGTAGCATACCATTTTCACTCAATATTTTATGGGTTTTTATCTCACTGAACGCTATAGAGTATATAACCAAGAAATTGAATAGAAATGAGGCATTTATGCCAATTATTTATTTCTAAAATATAGATGGCATAGTCAAATAGTAACTAGACACTTCAATCACATATACTGATATATACATACTTTGTCATTCACTGTGATTTTTATATAGTCTTACATTATTTTATATGAAAATATAGCATTTAGTTCAATTAAGCTAGCAAATGCTAAATTAATGCAAGAAATATTTTATTATCCAACTTTGCATAAATTTTATATTAAAAAATATAAAGTCAATCTTGTAATTTTTCCAAAATAGACACTGCTAGTAATTTTGGTGACAGTGAGATCTATCCTCTTCAGCAATTCTACAGTCCTTCCTCCCTATCTGCAAGCCCCTCAATAAAATTATTAGATTCCCCCAAAAAACATAACCATAGACACCACTAAAATCACAATCTAATAAATGTATTTCATTAAATTTTCTTTCTGACATAAAAAACCTAAAAGTTTTGAACATTCATGTCTACCACTATCTTATAAAAACTAGAGTTAAATAGTTCTTAATAGTCTGAAAGGTATGTAATTAAAACTAGCTAAATGAAATTGTAGTTTAATCTGACAGTAATTCATGACTAAAGAAACAAAATGCTTCTAATATGCTACTCCCACAAGTCCCCATGAACACTGACCTCTGGAAAGGTATTCACAAAGCTTTCTTATAAATAAATGGCATTTCCTCAGTACCTTGGGAGGAGATGATGGCAGGGAGGAACCATAGTTCGGGCCATCATTGCAACCACTGCCGTGAAGAGATAAAATACAGGCTTGGGTAGAGTAGACACTGTCATTATCAGGAGAATACTGAGACTCAAAAGTGGATTCATCTACCAATTCAGCACCATGTGTGTCCACCTAGGAATCAAACAATACCATCAGCTGGGAATTTTGTTCTAGCAGATGCACACTGCAATCTCCACTTGAAACAGAAAGGCATGCTGGCATCATTCTATCCTGTTCTACATTCTCTTCAGCATATCAGAAACTGACTATAGAGTACTTTACCTAGTGTAGCACAAGAGCAAACTGCTCACTTATAGCAGAGGGTGCTGGAATCCATAGCTCCTTCATTCCCTCAACAATAGAGCCAAAGTTAACAATTAATAAAGGGCCTGGATCAATTCTAAGTTTAAACAGTTCCATAAGTTATGAAATATGTTCACCTTTTTCTAGTTCACATGACCAACTCTTTATCATTTTATAATAAAATGAATGAGGACATCTCTTCCATTCAATGAAAATAAACTGCTGTTCAAAAAAGTAACTATTGAATAATCTATTTATAAACCTCACTATAAATATATATTTTAAATTATCTTTAGTTAGACTTTAAATTCATTCAAGTCATAGAAACCAGAGAGCATCTGAGATGTCATGCTAAAATTATACCAACAAATAAGAGATCTAATAATGATCTGATTAGTGAAGCTATATGTTATGAACTTTCTATTAGAAAGCTCATATAGAATGAGGTAGGGAATTTCATCACACATTATCTAAAAACCCTATTACTATCTTCTATAGCAGTCCTAAGAAGTGACCCTTTTCTTGTATTACCAGCATTTTCTGGTTATTTAATGGCAAAAATCCCATTTTTCTATTTATTTTTTATTCCAACTTACATGTTCAGTAGAATGTAGAAGCATTATCACAATATAGTGGGCTGTACTCTTATAAAAAGCTGTTAAAAATACATGAGGGCCATTTCAAAGTGACACTCTCGAAATATAATTTCATAGGCCTAAAAATTTATTTTAAATACATGTTCAAATTCACTTACAGGTTACCATGTGGAGCTTCAGCCATTACAAATGTACATTATGTACAACAATCTAAATAGTAAATAATTAGCATTTGCTATCTCGATAGTATTAGCTAAGCCTCATGCCATACATTACAGTACACAAATATTTGTTTTAAGTGATATTAAGGAAAGAACACTTCAATCTAACTTGTATACCTATCACTGATGCCTTAAAGTCCCAGAAGAGATCATTACAATTTGCTTAATTACTGTACAGATAAAACACTGGAGCCCATAAAAGGTGAACAACCAGTCCAAGATTATATAACTGGTTAGGGAGAAGATCCAGGACACCTATTTCTATCATAAAGACTAGTTAAGCCTCCATAAAACTTGAACTAATATACTTTAATATATTTTGTGATTGGCATTCTTTGAATGAAGTTTAAAGAAGCTATGTAAACTCTAGAAACAATGTTATTTCTTAGGATACTTCAGAGATAATGATATTTTGTGTCCTTATTGTCCTATTGCATATTTTTTTTCTTTCTTTTTTTTGCTGTGGCTGGGTACTATTTAAGATCAGAGTACTTACACAGTTCATTGCATAATAAATGATACTGTACACGGAGAGCAAGGACAAAGTTCCCTAGTATGTTAAGTATCAAAATGTGAAATTATCATATTGACTATAATATTGCAAACATTCCAAATAGGTATTTCAAGAGCTTGCAATTTCAAAATGTTAACAAAAACAATTATATCCTCCAAAATTAGGACCACCAATGACACTCCAGGTTAAAGATATGCACAGTACATTTCTAAAATATTAAACAAGTGAGACTTTTCAAAATATTTTGAAAGGCAAAATAAGACATACAAGAATTTGAAAAGAGAACTTGGTACGGTGTAGCCACTAACCAGAGATAAGTCAGCCCTGAAGAGGGCTTTGTCAACCAGCCCTTGCTCTTCACAGGAGTGTGGAGGGTAGAGAAAGGAATCCTCCTTAGCAGAAACATAACCTTCTTCTGGTGAAAGCTGCAGGAGAATGATGTTTGAAGACCAGTTCATGGGAGAGACAGAGAATGATGAAGGGGGACAAAATGGAAGAAGGAAGAAAAAGAGGAAGATAAGTGAGGAGAAAAGGAAAAAATGGGAGCTTTCAAAATAAACATGACTTCAACATTGAATAAGTATAAAATATAACAATTATCTCTATTAAACATTTTATTTGAAAATATTTTGGTATGAACATCATCTGTTAGATGAGAATCCATTTCTACTCTTGTTTTCATTTTTCTTGTTAAAGATTATTAAAATCAATAAATTTTTATATTATAATAGTCCTCTGGTAATTGTTATCTGCCAACTATTCTGGCCAAATAATGAAAAGCAAATTTTAGGTATTAAGACTTTAAAAAGAGAGATCAACTTCTCTTTGTCATCTCCTTTAAGAATATTAACTTAAAGAATGTAATTTACTTGACAGGAAATGTGGCTGAATCCTACAATGAAGCCTTTTAATTAAGCATACTTGTAAGAAAAAATAAAGCAAAACTCTACAAGTACACAGTCTGCTTAAATTGCAGTCCTGAGTTCTATTACATTCTAACTTTGATCACAGTGAGTGAAAAACCAAACAATTTTATTCAGATTTCTGAAAAATGGACCAAAATATTTAGATAAGGCCTTGTCTGCATAACTCTGTTATCAGCAACACATGCAAAAGTATTATGGGGAAAAACTGCCTTTTTTTCCTTTACCAACATATAAATTTAATATTTATTAAGACTCACTTTGGGAAACAGATATTCACATGTTACAGTGTATACTAAAACTGAAGTATTAAATACTGTATTGAAAGAAATTTACTTTGGAACTAGCTAGAAATAGAAGACTCTGCTTCTAAATAACTGGTACAGTTTGTCTTTAAGGGCAACAAAAACATGATTAAGTCATGTTCACCATTTCTCTTTGTCTAACAGAAAGACCAGAGCCAATTTATGGTCCAACTTCAATAAATATGTAGGGCCTCATAACGTGCATTTTAATTCTTACATTCCCCTTTATATGGATCTTTTCCCATGATTTCTATAATCCTGGTCTGATTTTTAGGTTGGATTACCATAGTCTTCATTCTTTTCTCCCTCCCTCTCTTCAATTATTTTTTCATAAATGCATTTCATAGGTTACCAAAATTCAGGAGTAAAAACTGGAACATAGGATAATTCTAGTTAACATTTAAAAATACTAACAGAGCTTATTATTTGAACAAATTATCTCACAAAAATCAACAAATCTTTATTGCTGTTTATGCAAATATATGTTGCATTTTCTTATGAGAAAGTATATTTGCCCCTTCATTTCAAACTATATTTGTGGAAAAACCTCACAAATAATGACAATGTCTCTAATATTTAATTGCAGTACAGTGGTAAGTGCCATGTTACAATTACTAACTAAAACATGCTGCTTTATACAGCATAAATTCATTATTTTTTTCAATATTGTAGTATGGAATATGGGAACTATTACCTCCCAGAAGAAAGAGCCACAAACTGATAAACCCATTTTGTAAAGTTCAACAAATTATGAACAAATTAGACAACAAATAGTGTTGAAGTCAACATAATAAACTCAAGCCACTCTATCAGAGATTCTACTTTACTCCACTATGATTAAAGGCTCTACTGTTAGTTAATACTATTAATTTTTAATACCCCCACTACACTGATATTTTAATATATGAATTTATATTTCTTTGAAATATCTGATTCTGCTTCATCATGACCTTAATAGCTAATAGTAATAATTTTAAAAAGGTCAAAAGAGAACCACAAAGTCTGAACATCCTGGCTCTTTTTTTTTCTTTATTTTCTGAAAAATATAACTCAAATTAAATCTTTATGCTATGGAGCCAAAATCCATATTGCTGAAAAGTACCAAAAGTGATGATTCAATCCTGAAAACAACACCTGAGGCTAAAATAAAACCTGTGAGTCACTTTTCTTGTACATATAAAAAGAAATCAATAAAATCCAATTCATACAGGTAAAGGCTTGGTCACTCCTATTCTGACAGTTCCTGAGGGTGCCCCCTTCAGTGCTTCCACAGCCTCTTCAAGACTGCTGTTTTCCAAGTTAATGTCATTGACAAACATGAGGCGATCTCCAGGAAGAAGTCTTCCATCCTTTTCGGCAATGCCACCAGGCACCAAGGAACGAATTACAATCACAGTGCTTGCTGGATCAATTGGATCCTGACAGAATGGAAAAGTAAAGAGAACTAACTCAGTCCATTTTTAGAATGAAGAAAATTTTTACAGGTTGTCCCCTCTGGATAGTAATGGATGGGTTATTGTTTCAGGTGTATTAAAAAATTCATACAAAAAATTTCTGATGAATTATCTGGGCAAAGGTTATCTGTTTAATTTTAGAGAATCCATAAAGAATTCATCCAAAACAAAAACACCCTCATTTGCTAATGTTCCCAAAGAGACTCTTAAATTGTATGGATAATTTTAAAATTATACTTTTAATTTTAGATTAAGTTGTCAAATTTTATAACTTATCATTGGAGGCTAGATGTTGGGTATATTTATTATTAACAACAGCATTTGTTAAATAGGATGTCACTGGATGTGAATGTCTGAATGTTTGACCTGTCCTTTGAAATGAAGAAATACAGAAAAAAGCCATGTAGTATTTGGCGATGCAGTGTTTTCATTTACACAGCAACCTCCACATTAGAAAAAGTCTCCAGAATCAGGTCCTATGAACACATCTCCCTAGTCATCTGAGACAGTTTTCTGTTCAGTGTTAATAAGGAGCAACAGCTGTGCTCTGTCAGAAAGGCTTTAGCAGTTTCCTCATTTATGCAGCATAGAGCACAACACAGGCTGCACTTGACCAATTTAAACATATTCATAAATTTAGTGAAATGATTGGAATATCAGAATTCATAATATATGCAATTATAAATTTATCATTTGCAGCAAAGAAATATCTAATACCTAATGACTTACCATTAAATTATGAGCCATTGAAAGCATGAAAATAACAATAATAGATTCCCTAAATTATTAAAGAAAAACACTGGGCTGGGGTTGTAGCTCAGTGGTAGGGTACTGCCTAGCACATGTGAGGCACTGCATAAAAACAAATGAATAAAATAAAGGAATTGTGTCCATCTACAATTAAAAACTATTAAAAAAAAAACTATGCCTCTATGATATTTTTGTTGTTGTTGTTATCAGACATTGAACTCAGTGGTGCTTAACCCCTGAGCCACATCTCCAGACCATTTTATACTTTTATTTAGAGACAGGGTCTTGGTAAGTTGCTTAGCGCCTTGCTAAATTGCTGAGGCTGGCTTTGAACTCACAATCCTCCTGTCTCAGCCTCCTGAGTTGCTGGGATTACAGATGTGTGCCACTGTGCCCAGCTCTCAATGATATTTCTAAATGTATTCTACATGTTCCTCAAATTCCCAAGAGCTGAATTATAAAATAGCTGAATAAATTCAACATTAAAAGAAACCCTTATGATAATCAATGAATCATATTAATTATTATTGTGAAAGACTCATTACAAATAAGAAAACATCTTTGATGACTTTAAGTATTATTTTCTTCTTCTCTGCTATCAACAATATGCTTTTAGTATATAGCATTGTTTTTAAAAACATGTTAATGGTAGAATACATTTACCTGATAATCCAAAATGCTAAAACCAAGGCCTCTGCTCCCTTTCTCCAGCTCTATGTGCTGAATGCCAGCCTCCCACATGGCCAAAGGTGTTTGAACCTCCTCTGGATTTGGACCCACATCAGTCATGGCCAACACTGGCTCCTCTGTCTCCGAAGACCCGGTGAACTCACCTAGATCTACATGGGGCTGAATAACAGACCAGATATCTTATTTCACAAGCACTAGAGGAGCAGACACACATATAAACATTGCAAGGAAAAGGGAGATTCCCAGCATCTGTCCAGAGCAAAACATTCTCAAGTAAGCAACAGCTTATCATGAAACCTTTAAGATTTAAGGTATAAAATATTGAAAGCTGTTAAAGAGGAAGAAATAACTTAATTACAATAGGCATTAAAAACATAAGATTAAAAGATCTATAAAAATTATGGAATGATTGTTTGTGGGTGATTTTCCCTTCTTTTCAGTGTATGAATCACCTCTATAGCCAAAAAAAAAAAAAAAAAAAAAAAAAAGGAAAGCTATTTGGTTATGAAATCAAAATAATTTCTTGTGATAAATAAGAACAATGCAAAATAAGGAATATATATAAAAGTTTTCTACTAAATGCAAATAAGGATTATAAAACACTTTGACTTGAGTACTTGAGTATTTCATTAATGAAACTAGTATAAACAGTGGCAAGACATTAGATTTGAAATCAGATTTGCTTGGGCTTGAAGCTTGACTCGATGATGTTTCCTATCTGTTACCCTGAGTAATATTCTCAGCATGGGCTTCAGAGTTACTTATTTCATAGAAATTTATGAGTATTAAATGAGGTAACATTTATAAAGCACCTGACACAGAAGCTGGAATTCAAATTTTTTGCTTCTTTCAGTAAAAATAAGTTAAATAAAGGTTACTCCAACTTCATCCTTCTTTATGAACATATCAAACATAATATGTGTTCACCAGGATGAATACTATCTTTATTTTAAGCAATTATCACTTGACCCAGGACCATAGACGCAAATCTCTCTACCTGTCTTACCATGATAATCCCATTTACACCACACACACACACACACACACACACACACACACACACAAAGTATGGATGTATATGGTGCTAGCTTTTGAGCAGTAGACAATTTAGAATTATGTTTCTTATTCTAACATATTCTAATCACCTGTGTGAATATGAAACTAGGCACTTTATTCTTCAAAGTTTTCAAAATTATTCCATTGTACTAACTGCTTCAGTATAATGTAAATCAAATCCTAATATTACCTTAAATGAAATTTGTCTAGGTTATAAATTATGCAAAATTGAAATCTGAAGTTTAGAAATGTATTGCGTATCTTCCAAAAAGCTCATTCATTTCATTGATTGACATTTTGATCTAAATGGAAAAGAATAAGCAGACAATACCCTAAATACATGTATGAAGACACAATTGTTGTAAAAATTCTTTATATAAAACCAGCAACTTTATCTGGCATGTGTGTTAGGAGCTCAAATTCCTCATACTTTAAAAATAGTGTGCAAGTAAGTAAGACCTATGTATGCTAAAATTATCTATCCACCCACATTTTAGCTATTCACTAAGCAGTAACTGTATGCCAGGCAGAGTTGGGCAGGTTATATACAAGTATCTTTTTCTATATGTGTACTATGTACACACTATTTACATATTTGAGTTTTTTCTTCTGCAAATGAGAATAATATAAACCTCTATTTCATAAGAATATTGAAGAAAATTATACAAATATATAGTATGCAATAAAACCTAATGTTATTGCTTTTCTTAATCTTCAGAGGAAGAAAACAGAGGTGCAGAAAGATGAAGTGACTTGCTCAAGGTCACATAGCTAAGTTCACATAGCTAGTAAGTGTCAAGTCTGGTTTAAACCCAAGTCTGACTTAAAGGTCTATCCTGGCTACGTAAGGAAACCAAATGCAAAAAAAAAGGTGGGGGTCTTAAAAATTGTGAACACCATTTAGCCTTTTCATTATATATTCAGATTAGCCTCAGTTTGCAAATCTGCTACCTTTTCTGTTAGTTCAATATCACTTAGGTCCAGGCTATCCAATTCTGACTGGGAGGTGGGTGGCACAGTACGACGACAGCAAACCATTGTCACTTCTATAGGCAATTCTTTTAAAATATTGACCACATCTTGGTGACTCTCTCCAAGCAAAGTTATGCCATTCACCTGTAGAAAAGATATATTCTTCAAGTAAGGAAAACATTTCAGAATGCAAATATTATTCTGAAAATTTTTTTATTAAATAAATATATATTTTTGTATGGTGATGATGATGTGGCTCTGCAGGGTCCAGAACGGTAGTTAAACCAATGGAAGTACTGTCTAAAAGAATTTAGAGTTTTGCTGTAATTAGATCTTCTAAAGAATTCACAGGGAGAAAAGATAGCCTCTTCAACAAATGGTGCTGGGAAAACTGGAAATCCATATGCAATAAAATGAAATTAAACCTCTATCTCCACCATGCACAAAATTCAACTCAAAGTGGATCAAGGATCTAGGAATTAGATCAGAGACACTACACCTAATAGAAGAAAAAGTAATCTCTAATCTCCAACATGTTTGGATTAGGCCCCGAGTTCCTTAATAAGAATCCTGTAGCACAAGAATTAATACCAAGAATCAATAAATGGGATAGTCTCAAATTACAAAGCTTCTTCTCAGCAAAAGAAACAATCAGTGAGGTGAACAGAGAGCCTACTAATTGGGAACAAATTTTTTACCACATGCACGTCAGATAGAGCACTAATCTCTAGAATATATAAAGAACTCAAAAATCTTAATACCAAAAAAAAAAAAAAAAAAAACAAATAACCCAATCAATAAATGGGCCAAGGAACTGAACAGACACTTCTCAGAAGAAGATATAAAATCAATCAACAAATACATGAAAAAATGCTCAACCTCTCTGGCAATTAGAGAAATGCAAATCAAAACCACTCTAAGATTTCATCTCACACCTGTCAGAATGGCAGCTATTAAGAACACAAACAACAATAAATGTTGGAGAGGATGTGGAGAAAAAGGCACACTCATACATTGTTGGTGGGACTGCAAAATGGTGCAGCCAATATGGAAGCAGTATGGAGATACCTTGGAAAACTTGGAATGGAACCACCTGATGACCCAGCTATCCCACTCCTTGGTCTTTACCCAAAAGACTTGAAAACAGCATACTACAGGGACACAGCCACATCAATGTTTATAGCAGCACAATTCACAATAGCTAAACTGTGGAACCAACCCAGATGCCCTTCAGTAGATGAATGGATAAAGAAAATGTGGTATATACACACAATGGAGTATTACTCAGCAATAAGAGAGAATAAAATCATGGCATTTGCAGGTAAATGGATGGAGTCAGAGAATATAATGCTAAGTGAAGTTAGCCAATCCCAAAAAGCCAAATGCCAAATGTTTTCTCTGATATAAGGAAGCCAATTCACAGTCAGGTTGGGATGGGGAGCATAGGAGGATTAGAGGAACAGCAGAATGGCCAATGGGGAGGGAGAGGAAAGGAGGGAGCAAAAGGGTGAAGAAAAAAAAAAAAAAGATGGTAGAATGAGATGGATATCATTACCCTAAGTGCATGTATGAAGTCACAAATGGTGTGAATATACTTTGCATACAACCAGAGATTTGTAAAAATGTGCTCTATATGTGTAATATGAAATGTAATTCATTCTGCTGTCATTTATAACACCTTAGAATAAAAAATTTAAAAAAAAAAGAATTCACAGGAAAACCATTAACTTTTACCCATATTTGATCTGCCAGTGCAGAGATCTAGAAAAGGAAGTCAATGAAAATATTCCCAAGAATGAAAAAGAAAAAGAAGGTATAAAACATTGACAGTTTAAGTGAAAAAAAAATTGAAAATTGCATGTACTGTATGTTTTTAAAATGGGGGAAAAGAAGCTCTTCCAAATTTCTTATATTTACCTTAAAATATATGGCTGCCTGCACATAAACAATACTAGCAAGTTCCTTATGAAGTGTGATGAGAATGGGGTTGGTGGGGTCAGGAAGGAGATGTTTCACTGTTTATCTTTTTCTTCTCTATTGAAACATGTGAATGTATTACCTATTCTAAAAACCAAATAAATACTTAAAAATGTTCAAAGAAAGTTTTTCTAGTTCTCTGTACCTAAAACAAAACAACAACTGCACAGAACTAGATCTGAAGTTTAATATAGACACAGATGTAAAATTTCTGCTTTGTGTGGATTTTTATGTGTAGATCTCTCTCAAGTAACCTCTAGAGGGGAAACTTAAAATAAGAACTTACAGACCACATTAAGCCTCCTTCAGGTTTTATGGAATCTTATTTGAAGAGGAGAAAGAAAAGTTTAGCTCCTTACTTCCAATAGTTCATCACCACTGAAGAGCTTCCCACTGTGTCCAACAGGACCTTCTGGTAGAACCGATCGGATAAAATGATGCCCCACTGTTGCTTCCAGGCTTATTCCCAACCCACTATTCTCACTAAACTTGCTCACGTGGGCCACCTGAAAGAATAAAAATTATTATAATCTAACATTCCTTTCTTTTTCTACTCATGCATACATTTTGTATTCACCGCAAAATGGTCAAATTTTTCACAAAAGCTTCAAAACCTACTTGTAATGCTTCAAAGCTTTGCCTTTGAAAGAGTTCTGATGTCTACTGATTTCATGAACCAACAGATTAAAAGGAAGCAGCCAGCTCTTTACTGGACATAGATGCTGACAACATATGGAAAGCAGTCAAAATTACAACAGGACCTAAGCTCATACAACAATAAAGAAAACACACACTTTGTACTTGTTACTGTGTGCCAGGGACTGAGCTGATCCACTCTCCTGCGCCCATTTCACAGATTGTCTCATGTGCTTATGAATAGGTACAATTTCTCTCCTTGTTTGCCAAGTCAGGAAAATAAGGTTCAGAAAGGTTACCTTGACCATAATTGCATAAGGAGAATAGAACTTCGAACTTAAGTGGTCTGACCCTAGACCACACTCTGATTTTATGCAACATTGAGAGACAACAGTGGTCTTTAGTAAGTGAAATGAAGCTGACAACAAGGGAGAAATTCTAATTTCCTACAGTTATACCAGATAATGGAAAATTTTAGGAACTTACTCATTTTCACACAGAATCCAATAATCATATTAAAATCAGAAGGGATACTAAACATGATCTACTTCAACTCTTTTATTTTATAGCTAAGGAAGCTGAGGAATAAAAAAACTGAGAAAAATTCATTATCAAATAGTTCTTTCATATCTTAATGTTTTTTCCTAAAGAAATCAAATTTATTTATTTTCTCATTTTTTATTTGTTCTAACTGGTTATACATGACCATTGAATGCATTTTGACACATCATACATAAATGAAGTATAACTTCCCATTTTTCTAGTTGTACATAATGTAGAGTTACATAGGTCATATAATCATATATGCACATAGGGTAATAATGTTTCATTCACTCTACTATCATTCCTACCCTCATACCCTCTCCCCTCCCTTCACTCCCCTCTGCCTAGGCCAAAATACCTCTATTCTTAATGAAAATTGGTGAAAGATCAACATCAGAAGTAAAGTTATATGACTTTCAAATCAAATGCTAGATGAAAATCTCACCCCTGAGTACCCAATTTAGGCATTTTATCCTCTCAGAACACTTCCAAGTCCCTACTGATAATGCCTACAAGGACTTTTCTCTGCCACACCACTCCTACATTTTCATGATGCTGCATAACTAGATAGCAAACAAAGGAAGTCAGATCTGTTTCTTCTACCTTTGTCTCACCAGAGCCCAAAGAACTTATTTATTTAAACAAACTGGTTTTATTTACATGTAATTCTTAAGATATCATCTGTAAACTTCCATTTAACCATATTTTTAAATGATACCAGGTGTCCAGGTGTCATACTGTATATATAAAGTTTCAGGTATCATAGGGGCCTGAAATCAAGAACTGTGCACTTTGGCTAGGTAGGAGGAGTGGCCATTAAAATATGTGTGAACTGTACCAGCTTAGTTGTAAAAGTAACTCTTTCTGTACACAATGACAGCACCATCTGGGTGTCTTTCATCATCTCTTGAACACTTAAGCACCAATGAGGCAGGTGATATTGGTCCTAATTTATAGAGGAAGATATAAACTTAGATAGTCTTCCTCTCAAAGTCCTGGAGCTAATAGGAAATTTAATTAAATAAATATAGGTTTCTTTATCACAGCACACTTCTGCCTTTGACTGATAATTGGAAGTCCCACCAAAACAGCATATGCATAGAGGGCAGTTAGAAGTTCAGTGTTGTTTCTGAATCTGTGACAAAATGTCTAATCAAGGATGGGTGCCCTTTAACATTCAATTACCACCTAAAGAACTGCAGGGTCAGTTATGCATGCCAGCCAAGTTAACCCTGCCCCATAAAAGGAAATGCTGAATTAATTGCTGTTGAGCTGGACCTATAATGACATTTTTCCTTGACTCAATTATAAAAGGTAGCAACAACTGTACTTGTTCAATTCTCATTTGTTAATTATTCTGAAAAGAATAATCTTAAAAAAAGATTGTTGTTGGGCTGGGGTTGTGGCTCAGTGGTAGAACGCTTGCCTAGCACATGCACAGCCCAGGTTCAACCCTCAGCACCACGTAAAAACAAATGCATTGTGTACAACTAAAGAAAAAAGAAAAAAAAAAAAAGATTATTGTCATGAAAATTAAATGAAAAATTAAGAGCACTACTTAGAAACAAAGTGCCTCCTCAGAAGAAATAAAGTGCCCCTAAATAGTCATTACTAACATTACATATTATCAGTTGCCTTTATCTCTTCCAATTCAAAGGTATATGAATGTTATTGGCAATATAAAAAATTCTAACCAACTTTGTATTTTATTTTTCCTTTTGAAATCCTTGAAAATTTCTGGTATGTATGCAAAATTAATAATTTGTGGCAACTTTCTTAGACCTCCCTTTAGAATAGCACATCATGATAGCTTGGCTAGATCATATAAACTGTTTCATGTTAATAAACATAAAATATTTACCATAGCATAAGTGATAGGAAAAAGTAGGCAGATTAACCTCTTCGGGAAGGTAAATACACAAAAATGAAACAAGAAGGTGAGGGAAAGAGTCCTTCCCCAATTCTATACACATACATGATAATCTGTCTTATTTTTAAGAGAACTCCATGGTTTGATTGTGATTCTTTCTATAAATCACAGGTTCAAGAATCAGAAAAACCCTTCTTCCTGTCTACACCACAATCAGAAGTATTAAAATATTGATGACATACAAGTTCTAAAACTTCCATGCCATGTATTTCCACTTGTCATTTACTATATAACTTTCTCCAAGTTGAAATTTTAGTACCCAACTTAGGACATTTAGGCCTTCTAAAAAATCCCTGAATATTTACTGCTTCCCTAGAACTCCTTCTGAAGATGATGTTTATTACTCCTTTGAACTTCCTGCTCAAATACAGTTACAAGTAGGAGATTAGGGAGGGTAAACTAACCTACCACTATTTCATAGTTAATTCCCATAATCCTCTGCCACTTTGTCAGCAGGGCAGCTTCTTGTTGCACATCTTTTGTTTCTTGTGCCTCAGCTGATATCAACGGATACCCTGAAATAGTCAAAGCAATTAGTTAGTAATACACGAAAAACTCTCCATATCTTAACATTCTGTACCAGAGGAGTCAGTCATCAGAACATGTCATACCATGTCAGACTTTTTTTTAATTTAACTGGTTCTTTTTAGTCATACATAACATTAGTATTTGTCTTTTTAGTTATACATAACGTTAGTATTCATTTTGACATAATTATAAAAGCATGGAATATAATTTGTTGTAATTCAGTCCCCATTACTTCCCATTTCCCTTCCCCTCCTCCCTTCCTCTGTTCCCTTCCCACCACTCTACTGATCTTTCTGCTATTTACTTACAGTGTTTTTTAAAATTAGTGTCTTGTGGATGTACGTGATGGTGAGATTCACTGTGGTATGTTCATATATGTACATAGGAAAGCATAGGAAAGTTAGGCCTGATTCATTCCACTATCTTTGCCTATCCTTCTTCCCTTCCCTTCATTCCCTTCATCTACTCCACTGATCTTTCTTCTCTTTTTTTAATTCTCCACCCTGCCTTATTTTGGGTGACCTTTCACATACTAGAGGAAACATTCAACCTTTGACTTTTGGGGACTGGCTTATTTCACTTAGCTTGATAGTCTCCAGTTCCATCCATTTGCTGGCGAATACCATAAAGTCATTCTTATTTGTGGCTAAGTAATTTTCCATTGTGTATACCACATTTTCCTTATCCATTCATTTGTTGAAGGAAATCTATGTTGTTTCATGACTTGGCTACTGTGAATTGTGCTGCTATAAACAGTGATGTGGCTTTGTAACTGTACTCTGAAGATTTTAAATCTTTTGGATATATACAATGGAGTGGATAGCTGGGTCATATTATGATCCCATTGCTAGATTTTTGAGGAACCTCCATACTGCTTTCAAGAGTAGTTGCACTAATTCGCAGTCCAACCAACAATGTATGAGTATACTCAGTATACTCTCTTCTCCGCATCCTCACCAACATTTATTGTTATTTGTCAGACTCTTTACCCAATAGACAACCACTCTCGTTTCTATTCTGACTTAATTAAAAATCCAATTGCATATTGAACACTATTCTCTTTTAAGATATTTTTAAAATCTTAACTATATTTCCATCAACAGACTGACACATCATCTAATTTTGTTTAAAAGAATGAGGACTCAGGGTTGCTTTGGGATTCTCCTCATCATCCTTTGGTATTCTATAGTAAAAAGCCATGTCACCTCTATGTTAATTTCTAATTTTCATTTAGTTCCACAGTGGGAAAGGAGTATGCTATTACTTAGCCAAGCAAAAACAAATTAACAAATAATATATACAATTCAATGTATAGTGAGAAAATATAAATGAAAAATAAGAAACCACGACAAAATGAGATTGTACATTAAAATAAAAGACTAGTATGGAATCTCACTAACTGGCAAAAATTAGTACAATTAAAAAGAGCAAAGGAAAGAAGACCACCAAAAAGTTACCCAAACAAATTAATTTAAAATGCTTAGCTTAAAAAAAAAAAACTTGTGAAAAAGAATTTTACAATCATATTTCAAAGACATCTCTGCATCACCATGGTTCTGACTTTAAAAGGCTGTCTTTTGGGCTGGGATTGTGGCTCAGCGGTAGAGCGCTCGCCTAGAACATGCGCGGACTGGGTTCGATCCTAAGCACCACGTACGAATAAACGCATTGTGTGTACAACTAAAGCAAATAAATAAATATTTTTTTTAAAAAAGGTTGTCTTTTAAAACTCTCTACTAGGCAGTAGAACTCTCTATCCCTTTCAGCATTCAAATCTCAAATTTAAAGAGTGTTTCAAAATTCAAATTTCTCATTAGCTATCTCCTATGCAGTGGGAATTCAGGAGCTCTCACTCTAGGCATATATTGCAGATTTGTTACAACTTGGGTGTAAACAGACAATTCTGCTTTTGCCTTGAGAAACTGGATACAATAAGTTATAATTTTAAAAATATTTGGAGGGCTGGGGATGCACATAGGTCAGTGGTAGAGCACTTGCCTAGCATGCATGTGGCTCTGGGTTCATCCGCAGCACTGTAAAATCAAAGACTGGAGATTATTCCCCAAAATAAGTGTTTTCTCTTCAAAATTAAATTAATTTCTGAGAGGGATAACTATGCAGAGGTGAACACAATTTATAGGAAATGCTTAAGCCAAATTCTGGGAAAGAAAGAAGAGGGTCGGATCAGTCCTACCTCCTCTAACCCACTTTCTCCTATTCCCTTGTGTCTACATAGCTGGGGTAGCTGGGCAGGAACTTAAGAAGATGGGATTACAAATGGTCATTGTGGGTAATCAGGAACCTGCTGATTAAAATAATCTCAGATTCATATTCACTCCATTAATCTATGGTGAGAAATTCTCTATTCACACTTCCAAATAATCCCAAGACTAGTTTTCATGCATTTTTTTTTTTAAACCATAAAGTCTAGTTATCTGCTCTTATTGAGAAGTCAACTGACATGCCCAGGCTTACACAATGTGTAAAATTTCAGGGGAAGGGGCAAAAATGACTCCTCATACTCTAAATGAAGAACAGTATTAGAGCAGATACATTAGAATCACTTAGAAGTTTCTGCTTTGTTTATTTTGTTTAAAGAAGACTCTGGGACTCCTGATTTTAAGTCTAGAGCCTCCCCCATCTCTCCTCCACAAACATATGCACTCCTCATGAGCTGCTTTCACCAGGGTAAACACATGGTTTTGAGTCTTCCGATAAACCCACACCATCCTCACTGTCTCCAGTTTCAAACTCTGAACATTTGTATCCTTTCCCTAGTCTTGATACTCACTTTAGCCTTAATAATATCTTTACCTATTAGTGTTAAAATGGCAGCATACATTTAACAGTGTGAATTCTGCATATCTCCCTTACAGGATATCTTAATAAGCACAAATATTCCTTTAAAATAATAAAAACAAGTCAAATTTTCAGCAGAAAAAAATGCAATAAAGAGCAGATATGTTAAAGAACTACAAAGCCTCTGTATAAAGTCTTTTTAAATGGTGGAATTTACGTGAAGGAAGAGTCTTCAACTTTGTTCAGTAGGTTCAAGTTCCCAAAGCACCTAAAGCAATCTGTCAGGTAAAGGAAGCAACATCCTGGCATAATTACAACTTAAAACAATGGGCTTTGAAAACATTTTAAACAACTTGCTAGATCTTAGGCTTACAGTGAAAGAATTCTCAGAAAGGTTTCGTTTCTCCACATAATTACTTTCCAAAAGCAACTTCCTAATGATAAAACAGAATTCTTAAAAAAATTAAGAAGTGTGGGCTGGGGTTGTGGCTCAGCGGCAGAGCACTCGCCTCGCACGTGCGTGGCCCGGGTTCGATCCTCAGCACCACGTAAACATAAATGCATTGCATTATGTACAACTAAATAAATAAATTAATTTTAAAAAATTAAGAAGTGAAAACAGCCTCCTAAAATTGAATAGATTCAGTCTTAGAATTTATAAAACTCTCCTTTGTTTATTTTTAAATACTTTATACTTTTATTATTGTTTGCTGAGGTACTGATATGTCAGCTATATAGAAACAAAGGAATTAAATTAAAACTATGTTACATAGCCAATTGATTCCTAATGAATTCTGGTTAAAAAAAAATGTAGCAGAAAGAACAGACTGATTCAGCAAGAAGACATATCAACTATAAATGAACTGTTTTAATATATGAGAGCAATTAATCACATCTATAAATAGGGATTTACAAGCATAATGTCTTTAAATATTTTTATTACCTCACAGTATATTCTATTGCTTATCTCACTTGTAAAAGGCACTTTTCTTAAAACACAATGAGAATGTCTTAGCCATGCTTACCTTCTTCTTCAATTGGTAGTGTGCTGGTGTTTCTCCTCAAAGATAATGAATCTTCATCTTTTTCATAATTTTCTTACAGATAAAAGTATTTTATTAGTAATATCTGTAATATAACTAAGCACTTGAATTTTTCTAAAGACACTGTATTTATTTGAACCCCTATAAGAGAGTCTGTTTTATATAGATAAAACTCCACAGTAACCATATATACGTAAAGGAAAGTTCTGCTGTAAATGGACAAACATTCTCCTGCATCCCCATCTCCTAGTACTGCAGTTAGGTATACAACAGCATTTTCCAACCAACAGCCTGACACCTATCAATAAATCCTTCCTTGGAATTTCAGCAATTAGAGATACTCATATACAAATGCTCATGAATGACATTTCTAAATGACATTTCCCCTTCAAGGAAAGGCTGGGCATATAGTCATCATGGGCTCACATATATAATCCTGGTAGATCTGTATTCCTCCCCCTAAAGAGAAAACATTATGCTGACATTCAAAAGTAAGGAAAGTATAGAAAGGCAGATGACTGCACATTTCCAAATGAGGAATTGTGGTTAAATGAATACAACATAGAAATATACATTATTCAGAAGCCCATCTGAAGTTATGAACAGGATGGTGGTTCCACTTATTCCCAACTTTACTAAACCTTTTTCTTTTCCATGGTTTTAATGAATAGTTGAAGGGGAAATTTTTTTTAAATAAATTATTTTAAAATTAGAAAAATATCTGAGTAACATAAAGGTGTAACTGAAAACCAGATTAACCTGGCATTACCTTTGCTTATGCTGGCATTAAGGAGAGACAAGTCAGAATCTTTCATAATGTCCTCCCTTGATATGAGTTCCCCTTCCTGCTTGGTTCCCCTCCTCATTAGGGTTAGGCGCACAGTTTGTCCTGTGTGTCGCAACACCTCTACTGCTTGTTGATTGGTGAAACCCTGAAGGTTGGTGCCATCTACCTGTGACAACAAGATGTTGAAAACAGATGGAGATTTGTACTGCTAACTCACAAAATGGATATTTACTGCTTATCCCTGTGAAAAGAAAGGGGAATGAGTAGTTCTGTAACTTGGTATGGGCAATAATATTCCAATACTTGCTTGAGGACCAGTATTAACATAGGTATGCTAGAATCTTTGGGACAGATAATCTAGATGCTGGGGCAACATGTCTAGAAATTATGAGCTAAGATTTTTAGGATGGGCCCAGGCCTGTATGCCTTTTTAAATATTATCACCAAAACATAGTGCTATCTGCACAGTAAATATTCACCACAAATGGGAGGACAGAGCCAACAACAGATCACATGCAAAAATTTATCTGGAAAGCATATTACCTTTGGGGAAATATAAATAAATATAGACTATAACATCATACTTTTAAACATTCATAAAATCACAATGAAAACTGAAGAGTGGAACAAACAAATGGAATATTAAAATTCAAAGTCACTGATAATTCTTTTGAATTGCACAATGGCTATAAAATGACTATGTAAGTGCCATGCTTTTCTAAACACACTGATAGTAGCCACATTAGGCATTCAAATATTAGTAAATATTAGTAAATGACTGAGAATTCTGACATCTAGATCAGAGTTCTCCAAGACAGAGTATCCTTACTACTGATATTTCTGGAAGAATATAATTAAACTTCTAATTAAACACTTTAAAAAATCATTGGTACATACATACAGATATATATAATGTTTATATAAATTATATATAAGTATATACTACACAAAACAACATATATTTGAATATACTGAAGGGTGGAAAGAAACTGAGGAAGAAATGGATAAATATTTTTATTAATCAGCTATTTAACCCCAAATTAGAGACTGTTGATGTAGATAACCATCTGACACCAAGTGGTCCTTAAATCTTCTATTATTTTTCTACGTAAGACAGTAACATGAACACAGGTATCTGATAATCTTTTTTTTTTCCATATGCCTACCCTGATGATTCCTTTTTTATATAAACTAACAAATTAGAGTAACAGAGAATATCCTGCAACAAAACTGGAAACCAATCATAAAAGTAAGTTCCTACACCAGTAACTTAAAGAAACTTCTACTAGCAATGGTCTGGCCATGATCAGCTCGAAGGCAGGCCAGCTAGATTTCTGTAAGTGCAGGAATAGCTTGTCAGCTCTTTGTAGAGAAAATTCTTTCAAACAACATTCTCACATTAGAAGAAGGTGGATCAGCTGGTACCTATGGATCCCAATCAGCGACTCTGAGTAATGTAAGTCTAGAGGCCACACCAACCTGAGAGCATGCAGAAGCACCAAATTATTGACATGTAATAAAAATCACCTTTGTGATGCACATGTGCATGGATACATGGATGAGTGTACATATGTACACACACACACACACACACACACACACATTCTAACTCCTGTTTACTATAAGAAACATAGAAAACAAATCTGTCCCCACACAGAAGCAAAGTTCTCCATTGTGATGTTCACAAGCACTGGTTTCCTCTTTCTTTATTTTGTTCATCTACAAATGAACCAGGTGAAATAATGTATGGTAAATTTAAACTTACGCCATAATTTTGGCTCTCTCTCAATTCCCAAACTATCTGAAAACCCATATAATCACCAGTAAAACCTACCTACAAGCACTGTTTTTTTCAGGCATGACCAAAAGTCACAGGATATGAAATAAAATACCACAGTTCAAAAGAAGGTATGCACACTGTGCTATCAACGCAGGTATCTTCCTGCGAAACTGTTTTTGAAGTGAACAGGAATAAAGGTATTCCCTGAAATTTCCTTTCAAAATGATTCAAATTTTATTGTATATATGGAAATAGAAATTATTGTTACAAAGAAAAATGTGTATCTATCAAAAAAAAAAAATAAAGGAAAGCAAGAAAACTTACAATGAAGGCAGCTTACAAGATTTTAAGTACTATAAAAACAAAGCCTGGAAATGAAAGACAGGATTATGCCATTTTCCTGTATCTCAGAGGAAAAGAATAAATAGATAAAAATGATTAGTAAAATAAAACTGGCGACGCACAGGCTGATCTTGAGAAACCCAATATACTTTGAAAGGCATTATGAGAAGAAAAAAAAAAATGAAGAAAAATAATCAAAGAAATGACTACAGGGAAGGGAAACTCACCCAAGTCTACAAATCAAAGAGGCACATGAAAAATAAAAAAAATTTTAAAAGGGGGGTGGGACCTAACACCTGGACATAGTCTGGTAAAACTCTTCTATTTCAAAGATCAAAAGGAAAAATCTATCAGCCTCTAGGCACTGAAGAAAGCAGGCTATCTAAAGCACTTCGGTAAAGAAATTCTGAACCAAGAGTTTTAAATGCAATGCAAAGCATGTGAAAATGGAAACTGTGGCTGGGACACTAAGAGTACTGAGATCCTATACCAAAATGGTTTGTGAAAGGGGCTACCATGCAGACATATAAATGAGGTGGTAAGATCTAAAATTCATACATATTTAGGGCATAAAATGGCTGGGTTGTTCAAAATTAGAAAAAAATTAAAAAGAAAATTATTCTTTTTAAATAAAAGAGGAAAGAATGCTGTAAGACCCATCCCACCCACCTACATATACATTTCCCCAGTGACCTCAGGTCAGAAGATCTGTGTCACATGCAGTAGAAGAGAAGGGACTGTTTAACTCCATCAGGATGACAAGGCAGAGGCTATTTACCTGGACTGACAATGAAGCAAAAGCAAACTCTGTGATATTGAGACCTGCTCAACTCCCTGTCTTTGACAACAGACCATAGGAGAGCCACACATATAAGAAAACCAGGCTCCAGTCACTCTGAAAGCTACCCAAGTATCCCTCATGAATCACAGGACCCAAAAGAGCATGTGTGGAGTAGACTGACGATAAACCAGGGTCTAAAGAATTGAAGAGTTAGCCAGACCAAAAATCTATCATCTGTCATTCATTCAAAGTTTAAGTCAAAAATCTCCACTGGGAGCTCACAACAGACCCCAAAAGACAGTCAGTTCTAATCACCTGCCAAGTCCATTCGGCAGGAAGACATCTTCCAGTAGCACCAGTCAAAGCAAAATGTCCCATCCTTCTTCAACATAAGAAATTCTCAGACACAAAATGTTTAGGAAGTCTACCAACATATTCTCTTCCTGTGAAATTTTCTCAAAAAAATCTTGATATATTAATCCAATTTAAAATTCAAAGAAAATTGTGGCATACAAGAACTAGTTCTAAGAAACAAGTAAAATTCAAATCTAACTAATACTATTACAGCAACAAAACTGAATTCAATTGTTTTAAGTTTTCTTTAAAAATAGTAGATCTATAAAGTGGTATGTAATAATCTGTTTATAACAACTGAAAATAATATATAACTCTCTATGATTAAGGCTGCTTAAATAGTAGATCTACATGTGCTTATAATCACTATACCTCCCAGGTATATTTTTAAGCAAAAATATTTTAAAAGGTATAGACAAAATTTTTAAAAATTTAAAAAAATTTAAAGTTATAATACTATTTAAATATACATACATGGTTCTTTCCTGAACTTTAAATAATAAACTATTAATAATGGTTTCTATGAGAAGTTTTTTTAACCATGTTCAAATTTTATATTATTTAAACTTCAAAGACAAGAAAAATTCATCTAAAATAAATGAACTTTTTCCCCCCCAGTACTGGGGATTAAACCCAGGGGTGCTTACCCTTGAGCTATACATACACCCACACCACTTTTTATTTTTTATTTTAAGACAGTCTTTCTAAGCTGTTCAGGCTAGCTTCAAACTTAAGATCTTCTTGCCTCAGCCTCCTGATACCTAGGATTACAGTATGTGTCACTTTGCCCAGCTGCTACTTATTTTTACTACTCTATTGTAATGAAGAAAAAAATTTTTTAAACCTTTCAAAAATCTTAATAATAAGGTTTTATAAAAATTCTTAAAATGCACAAACTTTAGGCTACAAATTTTTCATTTGCAATAGACTGTTATTGCTCAATTCTTTAAAGATGACATTACATTAAGAAAAAGCTAATGTGTGTGATTTTGCTTTATGTAATAGTAATAAGCCTCAAATGTGTTAAAAACAAAAGCATTATTTCCCTTATTTTCAAAACTTAGTAACTTGGATTTTAAGATACATTCCTTACCCAAATATTAGAGGACACTACTACCACAGAAAAAAATTGCTATAATGGCCTTTGACTTCAGTTCAAATTTCTCCAGTATCGTCATCTGTAATATGGAACTAAGGATACCTATATTTCCAGAATTGCAATACATGACATATAGTACTAGGAAGATAGTCAAGGGCTGGCATTATTATTAACAGAATGAAGATGTGAGTAATAAACATACAAACCCCAAGGCTCCCTGGGAGCTGTTTCTGCTCAATGTATTCGCATCCATGCTACATATGAGTCACATTTACCACAGATTAAATCAGGAGACCAGTTCAGACTCAATGACACCAAAGAAATGTGAAGTGGAATTACGTACAATGGCAGCAAACTGCCTCTACACTATCTCATGCAAAAAAGACAACAACATCTCCTAATGTGCAGTGCAGATACCGCCATTTACAGGAAAATTTTAGGGAAGAAACACTAGTTGGCACAGCTCACAGAACTGGGATCTTTAGAAAATTCAACATAGACTGCCAAAGCCTCCTCCAATACAGCCGTTACCTATAGAGAACCTGAAACTATTAACAAAGTCACAGAATATCAAAAGCAACACTTGACACTTCTCCTAATTTATATATTTGTTTAATATTTTATCAGTCATAATTCCATGCTGGTTTTGGCATGGATCATTGAATATCAAAATAAAATAATAACAATTTAATTTAATAATAATGAGTTAATTATAATCTTTTTTTTTTTTTTTTTTTTTTTTTTTTTTTTTTGGTACTGGGGATTGAACTCAGGGACACTCGAGCACTGGGCCACATCCCCAGCCCATTTTTTGTATTTTTATTGGAGACAGGGTCTCACTGAGTTCCTAAGTGCCTCACCATTGCTGAGGCTGGCTTTGAACTCATGATCCTCCTGCCTCACCCTCCCAAGTGCTGGGATTACAGGCGTGTGCCACCACGCCCAGCAATCATTAATATTAATAACAAAATAATTTTATCTAACAAGCTTGTCAACTTTTTGAAAACACAACAGTCCTTTTGTCAAATAATTCTTACATAGAATACCAACAAGTGAAAAGGGGGAGGAAGGAACAGAACTATTTGCTCTATTTCCTGCCCTGTAATGCCTACAGTGAAACCATACATGTACACAGAATACAGTCTGTGAAACAAGAATCTTATAACAAAGTATTTTTAAGTTATAAAACAATATTCCCTAAAAATAGTAAGAAATAATTTTTAGTCTCCTCAGCATCTGACAATTACAAAATAAAAATAGACTATAGCTCCAATAGCTGCTGTCACAACAAAAAATAGAACAAATAGACAAAAAAGACTACAGTCGTGAAAATGCAACTACCAGTATACCAAAAGTCCACAAGATGGTGATATTTTGCACAAAATTAATGCATGATCTAAAGTATTACATAAATGTCCCAGGATGTTGAGGTGCTTCTAACTTTGAATTAAAAAAATGTTGCTAGAAGTTGTCAAATAAAACTCAAATACTGATGACAGTGAAAGCAAGTGATTTCACTGAATACAAGAAAACACTCCACAAAAAAGGCACTTCTATTTTTTGAGTCAACAGTTTCCTTCATCATTGACCTTGCCTAAGAGGAATTATACTTGAGATTCCACTTACATAAAAATGAAGATAATGATAGGTTTAGAGGGAAAGTACTGTGAGACTCTTTCCAATATGTAATCATTTAGGGCCTCAAATAATTATCTCCTTAATTAATTAAAATGTACTTATGTGCTAAGTATAATATCAGATATTTTGAATAAGGGTCTTATTTGGTTCTCCTAAACAATCATACAAGTGACATTTCCTTATCCTAATTTTGTAGGTAAAGAAATTCGATCAAAAAGCTTGCTAAGAAGATACCAGAAGTAATATGTAATATAGTCAGAAACTATATCAGAATTGATGCAAGTTACAGGAAACATAGCTCAGTAAAGAAAAGTTTCAGGTAACATGGTCAAGACCTCCCACCAGCTCTGGCTTCTTGCATTTTGGCAGCACTTCATCCCAGAAAGGCAGAATGTCTGAGTACCTACCATTTGAGTAACTCTCCCTGAAGGAAAATCTGAAACCCATGGTTCTTTGGCTTCCCCATCTTGATATATTAGATATGATTTGTTGCAATGTATCTTAGAGATGATTACCATAAAATTTCACTACTGGTGGCACATTTATACCACAGGGTGGCCATTTTTACAAAGCTTCAAATCCAAACATCTACAAGACTATTTCAAATGAATTATTCAGTGAATAGTGTTAAAATATAATTTTCAGAAATACAAATCATGACAAATACAAAATGGCTTGCCAAAGATTTTAGCTCATTAATGAATGAAGGAACTACTAAGATGTTATGATTGGTTGAAGTAGCATTTAAGAAGCAAGAGTGTTTATATGCAATTTAACACAGTGTTAAGGGACCATTGCTGAGTTTGATACAAACTGTTTGATATCCAACAAACCATAAATCACTGAGGTAATATATTCCTTGAACATAAGTTATTTGTATTACTACTGGACTAGTCTGTAACTTTTAAATTATTATTAATTTTTAAAATTCACAAATAAAATTTATGTATACATATAATGTTTATGATGTACAAGCAATTTGCTAAATGGTTAAACAGAATTATCATATGATCCATCAATTTCACTCCTTAGAATATATCCAAGAGAAATGAAAATATATGTAAAGCAGAACCTAATACATGAATGTTCATAGCAGCATTATCCATGAAAGCAAAAAGTAAAAACAACCCACACGCTTGTCTAGTGATGAATGGGTAAATGTGGTGTGCCCATACAGTGACTACTACTCAGCAATTAAAGGATATAAAGAACAGACACATGCTACAAGACAGATGAACCCTGAAAACATTCTAAGTGAAAGAAGTCAATCACAAATGACCAAATCTTGTATGATTCCATCTACATAAAATGCCTCAGAATAGGCAAATCTACAGAGGCAGAAAGTAGGTTGGTAGCTGCCTAGGACAGAGAAGATGAGGGAATTAGGGAGTGACTGCTAAAGGGTAGGGGGCTTCTCCTTAGAGTAATGAAAGTGTTCTAAAATTGATTGTGATAATGAACTTCTAGCAATGTGAATATACAAAAAGCTACTGAAACATACAATTTAAATGGGTGCAGTTTTTGGTATACAAATGATATCTTAACAAAACTGATTTTTAAGAAACTTTCTGATGAACAAATACAGAGGAAAAAGTAAATTAGTCAAGTTTTCAACTTTTAATTCAGCATCATATATGATTTTAGACTCTATATCTATTTATTCTCTCTCCGTCCCTATCCCCTAAAATAAAAAACACAAAGGGGCTAATTTGCATTGCATGGTAAAATGGAGATACACTAAGGAAGCCAGTTTCTAGCAGATAGCCAGATTAGGTGGTGAACTCAACTTGATTTCAAGACTTGAACAGGTGTGTAGGTAGAAGCTTCAAAGCACTATACCCAAGAAGACTCAGGGAGATGAAATTAGACTCAGAAGGCAGAGATAAAAGACCCCTATATCTTTTTTTTTGTGTGTGTGTGGTAGAAAATATATAAAATTCACCATCTTGAGCATGTTTTTAAATGTACTGTTTAGTCATATTAAGTATATTCACATTGTTCTGTGACAGATCTATAGGACTTTTTCATCTTGTAAAATGAATCTCTATTCCACTGAACAACTTCACATTCACCTTCTCCAGTCCCTGGTAACACCATTCTACCTTCCATTTTTCTAAGTCTGATTAGTTCACACACCTCAAATAAGTGGAATCAGAATCATACAGTATTTGTCTTTCTTGACTGGCTTATTTTATGTCGTATAATGTCCTTGAGAGTCATCCATGTTATATGATATGACAGGATTTCCTTCTTTTAAAAGACTGACTAGGATTCCACAGTATGAATATATCACAATTTGTTTATCCATTCATGGATCCTTACACATCTTGTTGTTTTCATGTACCATGCATGATGTTGCTATGCTCAAGGACTCTTATTTATGTCCTACCTCACTATCACTAAGATTCCTAAGGAACATAAAACAAAATAGACTTCATTAAGCATACACAAATACCTATGAAGATAAATCAGCATTACCCAAGATGTCTTCCAAAGAAGAAAGATCCCAAAATTATAAAATTTGGAACCACTGAGGTAAAAGAGGTAAACAGGTTTCTCTACTGCAGGATTTCTCAGAATCTTCAGTTTTTCAAGGTACACAGTGAATATCTTAAAGACTATATAATATGCAGTTTTCACTAAACTTATTTCAATTAGGAAGCAACTGGTATGGGTCTAATGAATTTGTGTTTCAGGAAGCAATGTGGAGTCTAGTATTTACTGAACACTGAACTGAAGGTTGGATTCTTTCATATAGTGCCTCAGATAGACATATGTACTGATGTCATTACAATAGCATGATGAACTGAACTAATTAAAAGTGGCTGAATCTGTTTGTTATTCTTATATATTAGAGCTGAAAGGTGCTCTCTGCCTGTGGAGTCAAAGTATGAGCATCATTCTGCTGATAAAACAAATGCCACATATCCCAAATTGAGACCCAAGTACACTAATGGTCATTATATCTGGTCTTTACCTTTGTAGTGTCTCCAAAGAGAACTATAATATTAACAGTAAGAAATTCATTACAACCAGAAATCAAAAATATCAGAAATTATTTAAGAAAAAGCCTTCCCTTTAGAATTGAGATCTATCCAATGCTATTTTGTCTCCAGATAATAATAAAAAGGATAATTGTAAGGACAGCCTCAAGCCACTAAAGAAAAGATTAAGTCAGTAGAGTTAACTATGTTCTCAGAACTAAGTATAAACTAGGAAAATGCATTCTCGACCATGAAAATTGACAAAGCTATTATTAAATGTGTAACTTACTGCTATAATTTGGTCTCCAATTTGAATTCTTCCATCATGTTCAACAGCACTGCTTTTTGTAATGCTTTTTACAAAGATTCCCGAAGGTTCTAAGATTAGAAATAGGTTATTTTTCACTATTTACAAAGCACATTCAGAGAATATCCATCCTACATTCTCCAAATAAAAAGGCTTAATTGTGAATAAATACCTATCAACAAGCCACACAAACAAAATCTCTAGTAGAAAAGATAAGGTAATTTTTTGTTTATTTGAGAGTCACCAACACTAAATTATTTCTAAGGATGTTTTCAAATAATTTATCAAACTATTTGAAAACACATAATGTTGATTCAATATTTCATAAGACACAGATACTAGAGGCAATTCCCAAGTTTAAAAAACAATTTAAGGTTTAATATTACCTAATTTCTTATCTCCAATATAACCAGCAATGGTAATTCCTAATCCTTGGACATTTTTAGTGAGTTCCACATCAAATGTCTCACTTTCTTCATTTTTCTGAGTAGAAGCATCAACCTGAAATAAAATTAATAAATAAATATACAGAAAAGTAACACAAAAAAACAAGTTCACAAAGCCATAGCCTTAATTGAGCAATAATATGACATAACAAGGTGTCAGAGAACTCTGCTAGAGAGTTACAGCAGAGATTATTCCTTCAATCATGACCACACTGATGAATTGAGAATTACATTTTTACTAAGAAAGGAATGTTAAAATAAGATTGAACCTCCCTTTATTGGAGAGATACACTCTTTGTAAAGACAGTTTTTTTCAATTAAATAGGTTTTTCTTAACAAATTCTGTTTTCAGATATGACACATCTTCACTTCTGAAGGAGTCTAAATGTGGCATAGTTGAAAAAATTTGTGTTTTGAATTCAGATCAACAAGTACAAATCTAGCTTTGCCACTAGATTTTCTAAACATCACTTTGCACAATTGTCCAACAGGAGAAGAGTAACAACCAGTTCAGCTACTATTTATTAAGCAGTTTCCATGTAAGAGGCAACTGACATCTTAATTTCTTATTTTCCTTATAATGATATAATATGTTTTATATTCCTTTTAAGCCATGAGGTGGTACAATTACTGCATCAATTTTTCTGTGAGAAAACAGGCACACAAACTATTTCAAGGACAAAGTGCTAACAACCTAGTAGAAGCAGATTTCATATACTAATAGTCTTGTTGTGCGGCTCCTACTCTTAAATGCCACACTGTATTAAACACTTTTAGTAGAACATAGGGGCCACAGTGCCTACATGTTAGCTGCTAGTGTATCTTAAGTTTGTAGTTGATTCTATTTTATTTATTTATTTATTTATTTATTTATTTATTTATTTATTTATTTTTTTTGTGATGCTGGGGATGGAACCCAGGGCCTTGTACATGCAAGGCAAGCACCCTACCAACTGAGCTATATCCCCAGCGCTGTAGTTGATTCTAATAACACAAATATGGGTAAATCTATCCTGCAGCTTTATTATAAATAGGCTGACTACTTATTTTGAAAACCAATAAAATGCATGAAGGAAGTCTTTTAAACTGTCCTTTTGTTTGTCAAATTCAAACTTTACAATGAAAATCTTTTGTTCATTGGGATTCCTCCTTCCTGGAATGACAGCTGAAAGTAGGTTCCTCAGATGTAAGCCTTCTCTAACAAGCAGTGTTGTTATTAATTGTATGTTGGACTGAAGGTTAAGTCTTCCCACATTAAGCATTAGTGGGCTGGTACAATATGTCATCAATAAGTTATTGGGACTATGCATGAGTGTGATGTAAGCAGACTGCACAGAGAACCCTAAGAAGAACATGACAAAATCAAGGCTCTGAGTTCCAACCAACACACAGTTCAGGGCTAGCTGATAATATTTCTGATTTTCTTCAAACAAACTGAATACATCTTACTGTTGGTCCACCTAAATGAGATAAAATTTTCAGTAAAGTTTGATTTATTTTTTCATTGCACATAATTATCTGTGCAAACTTAGCAAAAGTTTAAAGTTTATATAATTACAAGAAAATGACAGGATGAAATCTGCTTCAATTGAAACAAATGTGTTTTCTATTTTTAATAAGACTTATGCGAGTGCTATTTTAGAGGGTGGCAATTTGACTATCGAATGGTTTTAAAAGGGGCACAAGCTTCAGAAATGATGATATGCACAGAATAGATATTTTTCTAAGCTTTCAATTATATCAAGTGGTTTTCAGTATTGCATTCATTTATATATTGCTGAATAAAATGTTTTGTTTACCACAAAAGAAAGCCATTTAAATGCTTTCATAAACAAGCTTTCTTTCTTACTTCTCTTTGCAAAAAATAGCAACCAAACTCAATCCTAAAAACAACAGAATCATGGAAATTTCAAGTGTTCTAATAAAGTTTTAAAGGGCTTATGAAAGAGATTAGGATATGAAAAGATTTTATAGCAAATGCATAGAAACAACTTTAATAGATAAAAACATTTTTTTGATAAAAACATTTTTTTTTCTGTGGGAATGAATACAGGATTTGCATTTGCTATAAAGCTTATTTAGAAATTGGTATAATTCTTTTCTTAAATATTTAAGATATTTATGAATAAATTTATTTTGTTGATATTTTAGCCACTACAGTCTTACAATCTGTAAATCAGTTAAGATAGTTAAAACCATTTTGATATTTTCCAGATTCTTTCACATCAAGTTAAGGGCAAAGATGGAATGTTATACCTATAGCAAAGTTTCTGTTATAACATTTGTCCAAAAACTTTTGTAACTGGGTAAGAACAATGACCACTCATTTCATTACAAATGTGATCAACAGTTCTAAGGCATACCTTAAAACAATAAAACTGAAGGTTTTTAAGCCTTATTCATCACCAGCAACCCTGCTCTCACTCTCAAGGCTCCACACTTCCAAAACAAAAAATAAATACTAAAAAGAAAGCTGTCTAAAGGGAATGAAAAACTATGACCCATTTTACAGAAAGTCTTCTAATTAAGAGAAAAATATAATTCAACATTTTAGGTATTAATAGTACATAATTCTTTATATTCCATCCATATTTCAAAACATTACCCTCATAAATTGGCTAGAGAAAAAAAAGTAAAATAATCACCCAGGATTTTTAGGCAAGTATTTTTCATCTCTTTTAAACATTACTCCTGATTAATAAATATTATTAATGCTGAAGCACCCCTACAAAATTCCCTAAATTTTGTTACATTTTTTAACACCAATAATTAATAAGTCTAGTTTCTAAATCAATATCACTGCCATCTAAGTGTTATTTTCTCTGACATTCACATTAAATGTTTTTATTTACTTACCCGCATCTCTGGTGCAGACAATGGGGAGGAGGAGAGGGTGATGCCCAAAGAGGTGGGTGCTGTAGTTTCTTCTATGGCACCTCTTGCAATCATCAACTTAACTCTATTTCCACATTGCCTAAGGACTTGTGCTACTTGCTCACTGCTCATTCCTGCCAAATCTGTATCACCAATCTTTAGAATGTGGTCTCCACTGCATAATCGCCCATGCTGAACCAAAAAAAAAAAAAAAAAAAAAAAAAAAAAAAAAAAAAAAAGGAGTGGCGTTGTTAGGGTATTTTTACTATAATTCCATCAGAGAAATCCTAAATGAGGGATTAATACTAAAAAGTGGGAATAATACTAAAAAAAAAAACAATAGCAATGAGATGACAACATGGCAATCATAAGATGAACATGTAATATTAACTGTCTTCTAAACCATTACAGCCCACTCAGTGTGATATAAGTAAATGAAATTCACAAATACTTCTTAAATTAATGGCTTGATATGAACTTAAATTAATGGCTTGATATGAACTTGTCATTCTTATTTCTACCATTAATTAATGCAAGTATGGGGGAAAAAGTCTTTTTTGTTTTTTTTTTTTTTTTTTTTTTTTTTGAGGGACAGAAAGAAGAAAAGCCATTAAGCAAAGGTTAAGTATGAAGTTACTAGGCAAATATAATACATATTACTCAAAATATGTTATGAACCACAAGACAGTATTATATAAATCCCATGATCTTGTGCCTTGGTATTTCAATTATAAACACCAAAAGACTATACTTTCATATGACATTCTAGTGAAATAAAAGTTGAGATAGATGAGAGGCATGAAAAGCAGTCTTATAAACCTCCATATAATTGCTGCTAATACACTTTTCTGCAATGACAGAACTTTCACACTGTACAACACAGCAGTTACAAGCAACCTTGGCTGTGAAACACTCGTAGTCCAACTAGGGAACAGAATTGTAATTTCATTTAATTTTAATTAATTTAAATTTGAATTTAACAATATTGGAGAGGATAGCTCTATGTTGAAGATAAAGCATAAACTGATAAGCTAGATCTCTCAAAGCTTATCAACTTTATTTGATACTGCTATATGCTAATATCTTAAAGAAAGAAAACTGCATATACTATTGTGTTATTGTTAAACCTCTAATGAAAAGGCTTCCATTAATAGGCCTTTCATTTACAAATACAATCAATGTCTGATAAACCTGGCTTTCTAGTTTACAAACAAACATGTAACAACAAGAACTTTAACAATGAAGTCTTATAATCAATATAATAGTTCACCATAACCTTGGTTTAAGTCTATAGCTCTAAGGAATATTAAATTCATTGTCTGTTTCTGTAACTCAGGTTCAATGTCCCTTTTCAAAAGTATTTCTCCCCAAGGAATATTTATCCTTTGGCATTATTTAAAGCCAAAGTTTCTTTTTTTAACAGAATGTACAAAAGATGAAGTCATACTTTGGGATAAACATCAATGAAGACCTATTGGAGTAGCTTACCTGATCAGCTACTCCTCCAGGCAGAATGGTTTTGACTATCACACCAGTTGCTTTTCCTCCTATGATGCCAAATCCCAAACCAGACCCATCATTCACCAGTTCAATAGTTTCTACATGTTGCCAGTGAACCTAAAGACAAAACTCCTATAAGAATTTCTAAAGTCTTATGAAACACTAAAATTTTATACACAATGGATATTTTGTGATCATTTTATTAGTATTTAATATCTTACTTCAGACAATATAATAGCCCTAAGAATATCCCTTTAATTCAGTATACTTCTCTTTCAAAAGACATTATTCTATTTTTTAATCAATATATCATTAAAATGTTTGCATTTCCTCCCAATTAAAGATCAGCAATGATTTTTCAAGATCTTCTGTAGAACTTCTTAAAAAAAAAAAAAAAAAAGAATAGAAAAAGATCAAGGAAAAAATGTCACTTTTTGATCTTGCCTTGAGAAAAAAATCCAAATTAGATGATTTCTTAAAGTCACAGACAGCAAACTATAACAATACAATTGTATAATTTATAAAGCAAAGTCAAGATTGTATCTGTCTACGGAAAAGTTAATTTTGTTAAAGAATTATACTGGTTTTATTCTTTTTTTTTTTTAGGAATGACGTAAAAAAAACCACACACAGAAAAGGCTGTTTTAGAAGCTGGAAACAATCATAATTAAATGACAAATATTCCAGGCTAAGAAGATATAATTTTTTTTTTAATTCAAGAGTTACAAAGAACCTACAGGAGTTAGAAACCTGTACACAACTAAAAAGAATTAGAAAAGTATGTTCTGTTCTGTTTGAAAATCTCAGGCACTCACGGGATTCGAATGAGCTGAAATTGTGCTGGCTGCAGAAGGAGAACGGGAAACTCTGGGGCTGACGAGCTGAGGCAAGGAGCCTCTGGCGATAACTAGCTGGACAGCATCTTTGGCCTTCTGCAGGATGCTGATAGCCTGCTGATGTGTGATGGTCTGATCAAGTGCCTGTCCATTGATAGCAAGGATCTGATCAGTTTCCTTCAGTCTTCCATCTCTATCAGGGTTGAAAAACAAGGTGATAAAAGATATTTGACAGCTCTCAAGAAAGAAAAAGCTTCTTTGGCATATATGTTCAGGTTATTTTCAATCCTATTTTTAAATTTCCACACTTTTTAAGGTTTTTCCTGCAGTTCTATTTTAAAAGTATATGCTTGGAGAATGTCCTCTCTGATATGTGGATGCTAACCCAAACACGGGAAGGGAAGATTATAAATTCATTGGATTAGACAAAGGGGAATGAAGGGAAGGGAGAGAGGATGAAAATAGGAAGATAGTAGAATGAATCAGACAGAACTTTCCTATGCTCATATAGGAAATACACAACCAGTGTAACTCCACATGATATACAACCACAAGAATGAAAAGTTATACTCCATGTACATATGACATGCCAAAATACACTCTACTGTCAGGTATATCTACAAAGAACAAACAAACAAATAAAAATTATACGATAGCTTTTACCTCTTGTGCATCAATAGTAAAATAAAACATGGCCTTCTTCAGAGGTATGTTTTAGATGGAGGAATTATTAACACAGAAAAATAATAAAATATTTCTTAAGGGGAAAAAAAAGTATATACTTGGCTCCAGGTGGTCAACTTTCTTGAGTTAATTCTACCTCCATTCCCAAATAACTCCTACATTTAAAAGGCCTCTTTTTTTTTTTTTTTTTTTTTTAACTGCCCATTCAAGCTACACATTGTATTTAAGATGTTCCTATCTTTTAAAAAATCAAAGTACAGGTACATATATTGCTTTATTTCTCTGAGTATATTTGTAAAACACAGCTCAAATTATCATCAGTCATTGCTAGCACAGCAATTCTTAAATATAATCAAAAAAGCAGGGCTGGGATTGTGGCTCAGCGGTAAAGCGCTCTCCTAGCACGTGGGCGACCCGGGTTCGATCCTCAGCACCATGTAAAACGCATTGAATAAAACACATTGTGTACAACTAAAGAAAAAAAAAAAAAAGCAAATAAATAATCAAAAAAGCTCAGTTAATACCAGTGAAAATTTCTACTCAAATTTTTCTTTCCTTACTAAAATAAATTCATACCATTTAAAAGCTACAGTCACTTCAAAGAACTTGTTTTTCATCACAACAATGTTAATGACTTCCAAAAACTGGTTAATATCAGGTCATGTTCAAGTCTCATTTTTGTTTGTTTTTCTTTGTTTTTACTTTTCTAAATTTCCCCATAGTGATCAAATCTCCTGAATGTGATATCAAAAACAGAGAAGATGCTGGGATAATCTCACCTGTGAGCCACACTGCCCTCTTGTATCTCTTGCACAAATATCCCCAGCTCTCCCCTGTTTTCACTCCTGAGCCCCACAACACTAAACCCAAGGCCTCCACATGGAGGTTTGAGGAGCTCAAAAACTTCCACATGACGACCCTGATTAGAAAACAAAGCAAGAAATGAAATTAACAGCCAATTAATGCAGTTGACTTCCATCTGATGACTAAGTGACATTACTTTGTTTATGGGAGAAAAAAAGACAAAACTAAAAAATTATTTTCTAAGATAATTTTTAGCACTTATCTCCTAGAACAGGATATTTTAGTTTTCCCAAAGAATATTTCTAGAGTATAACATATAATACTCAAAATTTGATAAGTAAAAATAAATATATAATAGAAAAAATCTCAGAACCATTCAATCTCTTCTCATTCCAAAATTTTTAGATGTTATAAAGGCCATTACATTCTTTAAGTACTTCCAGGACTTGATTGCACTCTTAAAATGCATTCTAAGATACCTGATAGGAAGAAATTCTCTTACCTGGGCCATGTTTTTGATCAACTGATCAAATTCATCACATATAGACTTCCCATTGATGTGTGGAGTACCAGGTCCAGTGAGGGCTTCCAGATTCCCATTATTTGAAGTTAATAAAAGTGATTCATTTTGTAGAGTAGGAATTATAGCAGAATTGAGATGAGGAATGTGGGCATATTCAACATTTGAGGTTGCCGAAGTTGCAATGCCAACCTAAAAGTAACACAGAACTTATGAACATTAATACATCTTAGAATGAATTATAAAATTATCAAGGACAGCTTTGGGAACTCCCCAAACTTGCAACTGGTATCAGAATTGTGAGTGGTTTTGGGGGTACTTTCCCCTTGAACCTGGGAACTGGACATTAACTCCTAGTGGTTAGTATCAGAAGTGCTGGGTGGTTTGAAGGACTGTGTCTTCACACTTTGCAGTATGTCTAACTCCTGGTACAAAGACATTAAATAACAAAAAAATTTTTTTTTCAAAAGATTATAACTGTGTGTGTAAACTCTAAATTAAAGCTAACTTGTTGGGACTTTCTGGACGCTGTCTGCCAAGGGGATGAGCTCTGGTTGCTTACCACGCCCTTTAGAGGACCAGGGCTAAACAAGGGGGTGTGGCTATGACGTATCCTGAGAGTCCCAACCGACCTGCAGGTCGTGGATTGGTTATTTCTGGGCCTATTTAAGTGCAGCTCATTGCTTAATAAATTTGAGTTTTGGCTCTTGCTTTCTATAAAACTCCCCGGGTGTGGTGTGGTATCCGTCAATAAGGCAGGGTAAGACGCCCGGCGATTTTTGCCCGCTAAGCCTATCTTCGCCAGGTAAGCTACTTTCTTTCTGCTGGCAGAAAGAACCCCCTTTTAGGGCCCAATAAGGGGGGTAGCTTTAGACCTCGGCCCCATTAATAACACAGCAGTCCCGGCAGGTTGGCGCCCAACGTGGGGCACAAAAATTATCGGTAGGCTTAGCACGGTTAGAGACGCAACATCTCTCTGGCAAAAATATCCTCTAATATGGGGCAAGCGTTAATATTTAAGAAATCTCAGGACCCAGCCCTCGAGGCATGGCGATGTATTTTAAGAAAGCAAGGTCTCCAAATTTCTGATGCTCAAGCTGAAAAAATTTAGAGTTCATTAATACGGGCGGCTCCCTGGCTCCCAAAGGCTGATTTTAATTCGTGAAAAACGTGGCACCAAACGGAACAAATTTTAAGAGAGAGAGAAAATGAACAAGGGGAAGTTCCACCTCCGGGAGTCTATCCAGCTTTATCCGCCCTAAAAACATGCTCTCTCATGCAAACAGCAAAAGAATCTGCAGAGGCCACAGATCAGGCACCTGAAATCATACGAATTGAGGTAACGGAACAGGCCCTGCGGGAAAATAAAATATCTAAATCTGGTCTTTCCCGGTCCGGAGAATTAAACAGTCCCTCCCGGTCCGTGGATTTGGAGAAGCCTAACCACTCCCTAGAAGTAGAGAAATCCCGCTCCAGGGAATTAGGAAAAACTAACAATCAAGAAATTACAGCCCCTCCCTTAGAGAGCTTTAACAAATTCCCTGAGGACAAAGGCCATCAGCCACATGGCTCACCACCATGTGAGCGGAATCCGCCATTTTATGAGTCCACCCCTTCCGAGCCTTCTGCCCCACCACATTACCAGGAAGCGCCAGTTTCACAACAGCTGCTAGCACCCCCTGGTGGGCTTTCACCTGTAATGGCGTTTCCAGTTAATTTAAATCCGGGGGGAAACAGGCCACATATTTGGTACCCCTGGGAGATTCAAGAGTTAAAAGAATTTAAAAAAGCTGTGTCGGAAGATGGTCCCAACTCGCCATGGGCAGAATGTATTTTATCAAGCCTAGCCCATCACACCTGCACGACGAAAGATTGGAACGATTTAGCCAAAGCCGTGCTTCCGGGACCTTTATTTCTTAAATGGTGTGCATATTTTTCTGATGAATGCCATATGCAGGCTGAGAGGAACCAAGCTGCGAATCCTCCCATACCAATAACCTTTGGAATGCTGGCAAGAATTAGTGACCAATATGCCACAGGCATTCAACAGGCAGCAATACCAGCCCCTTACCGAGAGCAGATGCGAGCTTTAAGGCTGGCAGCATGGAAAAAGCTAGAGGAAGGCCCTACAGAGCCTCCTATAGCTGGAATCACTCCAAAAGCTAATGAGGATCTGGCCACATTTATTGAGAGAGTGGAAAAAAGCCTTCAAAGGAAACTTCCACCTAGTACGATGAGGGACCAATTTGCAAAAATGCTAGTTTGGGAAGGGATGATCACAGATCACAAGCTGGCCTATGCCGGGTTAAAGGATAGATCTATGGGGAGATGGATTATAGCCACCAAAGATGTGGGTTCAACAACTCACCAATCTCAAATATTAACCACTGCCCTTAATGCCCATACTGAGGTAATAGCAACAGTTTTAAATGGAAAAGGGACCTATTTTAAGTATGGACGACAGGGCCATTTTAAAAAAGACTGCCCCAATGGCCCTGGTCGGCTCCCCTGGCCAGATTCAAAGTCCAACTGCCCCTAGAACACTTTGTCCTAGATGTAAAAGAGGATATCATTGGAAAAAAGATTGCAGATCTAAATTTGATATTCAGGGGAAACCTTTAAACTCCTAGAGGGGCATCCTCCAGCCCCGTTACACCAAGGAGGTTCCCCTGCTCACAGTCCCCCTAAGGTCCATTGGACAGTTCCGATTGTTCCAGGGATTAGACCAAAGATGGATATTTATATATCAGGAAAGAAATTTCGTTGCCTAATTGATACTGGGGCAGATCGTACTATACTAAGGAAAGAAGAGATTCCACCCCAATGGAAATTAATTCCAGGGCCCCAGTTACTCGAAGTAGGTGGAAACACTCATTCAAAAGAAACTAGAGATTGGCTTAGATGAAGAGACATAGATGGAAATCAAGGGGAAGTTCGTCCCCTTGTGGCCCTTGGATTAACCTCTAATTTATTAGGCCAAGACATCTTAGGAGAAGCTGAAGCTTACATTACTACAACCCATAGAGAGCTTCAAAATGATATATTAACTAAAGATACGGGGAGAAAAACTTCCAATCATCAAATAGGGTCTCACCCCCAATCTTAAGGGCCACTGCTCCCCAAGTTCCTGCCATTCAATGGCGAGATGGCCCCCCAATCTGGGTCGAGCAGTGGCCCCTTCCTACTGAAAAACTAAACCATTTGAGGACAATTGTCCAAGAACAGTTAGCCCTAGGACACATTAGTCCTTCTCTTAGCCCTTGGAACAGTCCTGTTTTTGTTATACAAAAGGCCACAGGGAAATGGAGGATGTTACAAGACCTCCGAAAAATTAATGATAAGATGTTCATTGTTGGCACACCTCTGTGTGGCCTCCCCTGTATCCCTTCTATCTCAAGAGATTTAACCTTAATTGTTATTGATATTAAAGATTGTTATTTTTCAATACCTCTTCATCCAGATGATTATGAAAAGTTTGCATTCTCTATCCCCTCAGTTAACTTTCAGAAGCCAGATGAGCGATATGAATGGATAGTTCTCCCTCAAGGTATGGCTAACAGCCCAGCTTTTTGTCAATATTATGTTTCATGTCTTCTGTCACCATTAATGAAAAAATCACAGCTCACCCTATATGTTTATATGGATGACATCATCCTGGGAGCTGCTGATGTCCAGCAACTGGGCTCAGCTTACCTGACTCTTCGAGAGCTCTTAGAAAAAGGAGGATTACACATATCCAATGACAAGGTCCAAACTCTTCCTCCCTTCAAAATATTGGGGACAAAACTTAGCCTAGACTCGGTTTGTCCTCTCAAACCTCAACTAGTCATTCAAAAATCTTATTCCTTGGCAGAGTTACAGAAGCTATTAGGAGAGCTAAACTGGTTAAGACCATGGCTTCATATCTCTACTGAAGATTTATTACCTCTCTTTGAGTTACTACGGGGAAAATCCCCCTCTGATGTGATTATACTAGAAGAAGGTCATCTGTCAATATTACAAAAAGTCCAAGATGCCCTCAATTCAGCCCAATTGGCTCAATACCAACCAAAGCAACCTCTATATCTGTGGATTTTCTCAGGTGCTAAGCTCCTTACAGCTGTTCTCACCCAGATGGGTAACCCCTTACAGTGGATACACTCCTCTGTGGGAGGAGCACCTCAAGTTTATTCCCAATTAGATCAATTAACAGATCTTATAATAAAAGGGAGAGATACATCATTGAGGCATTATGGAAAAAACCCAGATATCTTAACAATTCCTTACCATTTGTCAGACTTTGAGTGTATACGGAGAAACAACCCTAGAGTCTCCTATGCTTTAGAAGGATTTCTAAGAAAAGTTGACTGTCATTACGGGTCAACCAAATGGACCTCTTCTTTTCCCAAACTGGAGTGGACTCCCCCCATCCTTTTTTCCATCAAGCCACTCCCCAAGGCAGTAAATGTCTTCATAGATGGAGGAAAAGAAGGGTCAGCAGTTGTAGTATTTCACCCATCCTCAGGCCAAAGGACACAATACTTTGAAGCAGTTACTGGTTCTGCTCAATTTAAAGAATTATATGCTGTTGCATTAGCCTTGACCCATGTCCAAGAGCCTATGAATCTTTTCTCAGATAGTTTATATGTAATTAACCTATTACCTACTCTAAATGCCTCATATATAAAGATAGATAATAATCCTATAACCCCTCTGATGATTCAGGTTTGATCCCTGTTAAAGGGGCGTAATGAACCTGTTTTCCTCCAACATCTTAGGGGACATCAAGGCTTATCTGGGCCCCTCTCTGAGGGAAATCAGGCCGCTGACCGTTTGGCCACCACAGGTGTATTAACAGTTACAGTCCCATATCAACAAGACCTTCAGTTAGCCAAAGGTCTTCACGATCTTACTCATTTAAATTGGAGAAGACTACATCATAAATTTCCTTTAGTTCCTATAAAAGATTTAAAAAAGATTGTAAGGACATGTAAGTCCTGTTTGCCCTTCTTACATTTCCCACCTCTCCAGTCCCCTGGGGTAAATCCCAGAGGCCTACGGCCCAACGCTGTCTGGCAGACTGATGTAACCCATTATATGCCATTTGGAAAATTAAAATATATATTTATGTCCATACATACATACATGCTTGTTGGGCCACGGCACACTCTGGAGAAAGGGCTAAACATGCTGAAAGCCACTTTTTACAATGCTTTGCTATTCTTGAATTGCCAAAACAGGTTAAAACCAATAATGGACCCTGTTTTGTAAGCAAATCATTACAAAAGTTCTTCCAAACTTGGCATATTAAGCATACCACAGGGATCCCATATAACCCAAAAAGACAAACCATCATAGAGAGACATAATAAAACCCTAAAGGACCAATTAATAAAACAAAATGGGGGAAGCAACCCCCATGACCAGTTAAAAACAGCTATGCTTACTTTAAATATTTTAAATTTTTCCAAACAGCAGCCTCTGTCTGCGTTTCAAAGACACTGGTCTAACCAAACGCCTTATGTAAAGACCCATTAACTGGATTCTGGAGAGGTCCTGATCCGTTAATAAGTGCTGGCAGAGGTTTTGGATGTGTCTTCCCAATGGGAGAACAAAACCCTATATGGGTGCCTGCCAGAGATCTCAAATACTGCCAATCCAACCAAAATGACTACCCAGGAGCACAAGCTCTTGAGGAGTGATCCTTTCTTTTTCCACAGAAATGAAAACACCGTGACAAAGCTCCTGTCCTGCTGTGATTAAACTTCTCATCACATCCATTCCAAAATTCATCAAAAACACTATCTTGGACTCATTCTTTGTCAGTATCTCAACCCTCTGCGATGAGAGAAGAGGGACTGTGCCATTCCTGTGACAATTATCTGGACTTTATGCTAGACGACTTCCTTTGGACTCTGAAAGTAGAATGCCATTCCTGTGACAATTGTCCGGACTTTATGCCAAAAGGCTTCCTTTAGACTAAGTTGAATGGATGGACTTTCTCCCTTTGGTGAAATCCCTGCTAAATGGGTGGACTTTCTCCCTTTGGTGAAATCCCTGCTAAATGGGTGGACTTTCTCCCTTTGGTGAAATCCCTGATTGTCATTGTCTTTGTGTTCCCTTTTTGGCCCTATATAACTAACCAGATTGATACAGCTAGGTGGGTCTGCTGTCATGCTGAGCTAAAGCCCTACAGGCTTGGCCACGGTCCTTAACAAGATGCAGAGGTTTGCCATCCAGTCAGGCCTTCCCAAAGGTGACTGTCCTGTCCCGTGTCCTCCCCTTGGCCACTTGCTGGCCCTGGGTATGTCCACCTAAAGTGCTAGGGTGGTAGCCAATGATGGGTAAGATTTTTCCCAGAGAGGAAAAATCAACCTAGTCAGGCACACTCTCAAATGAGTTGGATACCCTAATAAATACAAGATGGGACATCCCATTTTTTATATAAAATGGAGAGGCCCCATTTTGCAAAAAACGAAAAAGGGGAATTGTTGGGACTTTCTGGACGCTGTCTGCCAAGGGGATGAGCTCTGGTTGCTTACCACGCCCTTTAGAGGACCGGGGCTAAACAAGGGGGTGTGGCTATGATGTATCGTGAGAGTCCAAACCGCCCTGCAGGTCGAGGATTGGTTATTTCTGGGCCTATTTAAGTGCAGCTCATTGCTTAATAAATTTGAGTTTTGGCTCTTGCTTTCTATAAAACTCCCTGGGTGTGGCGTGGTATCCGTCAATCAGGTGGGGTGAGATGCCCAGCGATTTTTGCCCGCTAAGCCTATCTTCACCAGGTAAGCTACTTTCTTTCTGCTGGCAGAAAGAACCCCCTTTTAGGGCCCAAAAAGGGGGGTAGCTTTAGACCTCGGCCCCATTAATAACACAGCAGTCCCGGCACTAACTAACTGACACAGCAATGTTAACAGTCAATACTAATGTTATACTTCTTTAGGGTGTCGGGAATGTGACCTTTTATCCATAACTATATATCTGAAAGATTATATCAATGATGTGTTTGGATCACTCTGACCTTATCTCATAGTACTCTGTCAGTTACTATCTTCATCTGTCTTCACTGATGTCACTGTCCAAACTGTCAAACTGCTCACCTACCAGCCAGGTTTACCATTCCCCAAATATCCATAGGCTTTTTCTTTTATTTCATTGAATTGTGCTCAATCTTACCTTGGAGAAGCCCTCTCTGACAACTCTATTCAACACAGCACCCACTGTCTTGCTCCCTGAGCTCACCCTACTTATTTTAATAACATTTATCCAACCCCTGACATATATACCCTGTTGTCATGGAGTCTCCATCCCAGTCAGTAGAAGAAGACTGGAATGTAAAATTCTCCAGTGGGAGAATCTTACTATATTATTTTTTCCTAGGTCCTCATTTCCCAGGACAATACCTTGCACAGAGCTATTCTTCAATACACATTTACAGAATAAATTGTCCATTTTTTAAGAACCTATGCTAATCCAATCTCCCAAACAATTATTCAAGTGTCATTATTTTCATTTTACAGATGACAAAATTACATAGTCACATAATTAATAACTAATTTGTGACCTATATTGTTTTCATCATGTTGTTCTTATTTTCTTTGTAGTATGCACAAAGCATGTAAAATACAATTTAAAATTTAAAATACAATTTCTGGAAATATGACATGAGATTCAGAGAATCCATTGACTAAAGCTATCGAAATATTTCACGAAGTCACAATCCACACATAAGATTGTGTTACCTGTCTTAAAAAATAAAACAGAAAATTCATTGTTACTAAAATTACCAACAATTCATCCATTGTGTTAACTCTATAATCATGGATGAAAAAGAGATCAATGTTTTGAGAGGAGGCTTTTGGGAATCCTATCAAATGACTATTTTAAAATCTACAGCAGGCATAATCAATAATTATTTTTTCAAAAGCAAGCTTCTTATGCCAAGACTGATTTTTTTTTTTTTTTTTTTTTTATCCTGAGCCATGGAATCTTCAGCAAAGTCTGTCAGCAGAAGACACCCCACTCAGGTTGAAGCAGATGGCATAATGAAATTTGTGACAGGCTGTCGATCCCACACACCAGGTCCTAACGCCTATGGTATGCTTGCAAAGGAAAAAAACATTTGGACTTTTGCTACGGACAAATCACATTCTGAGAACAGACAGTCTATCTGAAAGTAACCACTGAAGTAGAACCTGTGATATTACAGGAGACCAGGTATGGAAGCATCCCAAGAGTAAACTTAGTAGGAGCACAATAGTACAATAGTAAAATATGAGAATCATGGGACAGTATTTAATATCAACTGTCTTTTCCTAATTTGTTAAAGGTCTAGCAAATGTAGATGACTGTTCCTGCTGCTCTTCACATCTCATGTAAATGTAAAAGCAATGGTTACATAGTTAAAATAGATCACATATATAAAAGCTTTCACTTAAACCATCAAGTCATGTTTTTAAATTTCAAAATTTATATTCATAGGAAAAAGCACAAAGATACCTTTTGATTTTGTTGTCACTGTGCACTAAAGTGGTTTTCTGAACTATAATCTCTTTGAACAAGAATGAATCACATTTGCCTTGATAGGTCTGTTCAGAGCACACCCACTATAAATATTTAATAAAAAGAAATTGAATCTCATCCTTGGTTTATAGAACACAAAATAAATAAAAGAAAACATAAATATCTTGTGATTTTTGTATAGAGATAAACAATCTGTATAATTTATGAAAGTTGCTAGCAAATGAGCAAGAGTCACCAAATAATTATGTTTTGTTTAACTTCTGGCTGAGTACTGGAATCTAGAAAGTGCTTGTAGGTACTTGGAAATAAACATACTAATTTATGGACTTTAACTAGTGTGTAATCTAAAACCAAACTTAAGTGAAAATTTTGTAAATTACTCAACTACAAAGTTTGAATTTTTTGTGAAAGGGCAGGATATAACAGCCTTTCAGAATCTAAAGTATAGGAGAAACACTCTTAAAAGATAAAGTTCAAACCAGTAATTGATTTAACTTCTCCAAGAGGTTAAATAAAGCAGAAATCATATCAAATTACAAATATAAGCCAGGCGCAGTGGCGCACGTCTGTAATCCCAGCACTTGGGAGGCTGAGGCAGGAGGATCATGAGTTCAAAGCCAGCTTCAACAATGGCGAGGCACTTAGCAACTCAGTGAGACCCTGTCTCTAATAAAATACAAAAAAGGGCTGGGGATGTGGCCCAGTAGTCGAGTGCCCCTGAGTTCAATCCCGGGTACCCAAAAAAACAAAACAAACAAACAAAAAAATACAAATATGTATATATATATATATATACACATATATATATATATACATATATATATATACATATATATATATGTATATATATATATATATATTAAACTTGAGCACTTTATTTTAACTTAGCAAATATATGTCTAATCTGTCATAAATATCTTGATGTTTGGATGAGATCTTCTTGAATATGACTCCAAAAACAGGAAGTCTCTATCATCTTGACATATAAATCACTCATAGAATACTGTATTATTTTAATTTCAGTTTATTTAAGATGGAGAAATACCCTAAAAGAAGCACATGAGTAGGCATGATGGTACATACCTTGTAAGCCCAACTACTTGGGAAGTTAAGGGAGGAGGATTCAATGGCAGCTGCACAACTTAGTGAGACCCTGTCTCATAATAAAAAATAAAAAGAGCTGGGGTTGTAGACGAGTGGTTGAAAAACCCTGGGTTCTACCCAGTACCATAAAAAAACAAAAAGGAAAGAAACTCTTGAAAATACTTGAAAAACACTTTGATTGAAAAAGTACTCTAAGCTGGGCTTTGCTGGTGAAAGCCTGTAATCCCAGCAGCTTGGGAGGCTGAGACAGGAAGATCGAGAATTCAAAGCCAGCCTCAGCAAAAGTGAAGTGCTAAGCAACTCAGTGAAACCTTGTCTCTAAATAAAATACAAAATAGGACTGGGGATGTGGCTCAGTGGTCGAGTGACCCTAAGTTCAATTCCCGGTATTAAAAAAAAAATACTCTAGATTTTTATGAGAGCTATCCTTAGTGTTTTATAGTCTAATACAAAACATAACCAAACAAATCGACCAGCAATTGCTTTATTATTTCAGCTATATAGTTCTCAAAAGAACTTAAATTTTCATAGAAAAAATATCACATATACAGCTTCATAAAGTTATAAGTGGCATAAATAGCTTTAAAAAAATCACTTTTAACAAATGTCCCCTTAGTTGATAAGAGCTGAAGAAGCAGACAAACCAGAACACCTAAGTAGATAAGAGTGTAGTACCTAGGTATCAGCCAACATGCCTCAGTAGGGGAAATGGACAGTAACTTTCCACCTAGCAAGGATTCGCTTGGAGCTGTGCCAAGAATGCTGCTTCAGTAGCAACTTTCCAAGAAAACAAAAATCCTCTTCAGTTCTATATACTGTGATAAGAGAACTAAAGGGACTCCATCTTGTTCTTCAGCAGCCATCTTAGGAGTTCCGAGAAATAGTTCTGTTTCTCAGAAATAATAGAATATGGAAAGTCCTGCCTCTGTACCCATTAATCGTTACCTAGCATTGCTGGGGACTTAAGAACACATCAGCCGAAAGAATAGAAAAACTTAACTCTCTGGCTGCCTCCCACTTCCTGATACTGGAACTTGGACTAACCAGAATGTGTTCCCCTGACGTGTCCTGAGAAATCAGATCGCCACTAAGATAGGCTAATGGCTCCGCCAATGTGATTTGCTCATGGTCCCTATGTGCTCCTATGATTCTTCTGCTGATTGGCCCATGTCTTCTATAAATGCCGTCCATCTTCTTCAATAAACAAGTTCCAGCTTTGACCGGGCTCCCTGGTAATTCGGAGGGTCTTTAGAAGGTGGGGTGGATTACCAGCCGACTTCTACCTTTCCCAATCTCGCCTCGTCGCTGGGGCGTGCTCTCCCAGCCTTCTCTGCCGACCAGAGAAAGCTCACCCTGGGTCAACGGGGAGTTAAAAACCCCAGCAACCTTTAAAATCCCCGACATAGCATAATACGCTTGACAGCATAAAAATAGCAATTCCTATACAATGTAAAATTGCTCTCTTTGGTTTCCATTTTCTTGGGCAAATACCTTGTCAGAGATTGATTGTCTAGACGTTAGTAACCATTCTCTAACATGTACCCAACTAGGGTCATCTTGACCCCATTCCCTTCTACTTGATCGCTGCTATACCAACCTGGAAAGTCCCGTGGGAAATATTATTGTACTCATTGCTTTGTCTTGCTAACTGCCTAGATTCAGCTTCTGTATCGTGGCTTGCTTGCATTGGCTGAACCCCTGCAATTGAATATTCCGCCCTCTGTGATTTTTCTCTTTATAAACCCTTGAAAATCATTGCTGGCGCACCATCTTGCCACACTGTGTGATAGGTGGGGATGGTGGCCGCTGATCAGCTTAATAAAGGCTTTTATTGGCATTAGTGTGACGTGGCTTGGAGTTTTAATTGGCATCTCATTGGATACAACATTTTTGGTACAACAATACAATTAAGCTCACCCTATATAATAACTGAACCAGAATACCTATTCCACTGAGAAAAATTACAAAATGTGTATAAGGGCCCTTAAAAAAAGGAAAGATGGCTAGGATTGTGGCTCAGTGGTAGAGCACTGGGTTCGCTCCTCAGCACCACATAAAAATAAATGAAATAAAGGCATTATTTCCATCTATAACTAAAAATATTTTTAAAAGTAAAGGTATCGAAAATATACCAATATTTCTGACATATCTTTTCGATGGCAAAATAAAGCAGTAAATCCAATCCACACTGAAGGAGATGAGATTACACAAGAGCATCAGAAGTTAGGGATTATTGGTGTTCATTTTAGAGGCCAGCCACCACAGTATAACATGGTAAACAGCTAAAAGCCAACACAAAGAAATTCTTAATATCACAAGAGCAAATGGGCACCTTTTCTTGAAAGAAGAATAAACAGCAGACTGCTGAAGGAAAATCATACAAGACAGAAGTTAACATAACGATTAATAAACAAAAAATGGGGGCTGGGATTGTAGCTCAGTGGTAGAGCACTTGCCTAGCACGCATGAGGCCCTGGATTTGATCCTCAGCACCACATAAAAGTAAATAAATAAAAATGAAGATATTGTATCAGTCTACAACTAAAAAAGTATTTAAAAAAAATAAATGAAGACAGGCATGGTAGTGCCCACCTCTAATCCAGTAGTGGCTCTAGAGGCTGAGACAGGAGGACCAAGAATTCAAAGTTAGCCTCAGCAAAAGCAAGGTACTAAGCAACTCAATGAGATCCTGTCTCTAAATAAAATACAATAGGGCTGGGGTTGTCACTTTGTGGTGGTCGTGTGCCCCTGAGTTGAATCCTCGGTACCTGCCCCCCAAAAAAGAAAGAAAACCTAATGACCTATGCATAAAACACCCAGAATTTACACAACACACAAACATATTACAAACCCATTCCTTTGCCTCAGATTTGTACAAAAGAAATACCAAAGTAATTTGGGGGCAGGAAGAAAAACATCTCAGAAGATCCCAAATGCCCAAAAAGATCTGATTATAAAAAAGGTTTAAAATGTGAGTGAATTGGTAGAAATTGCTTAACAGATTAAATAATCTAAAGTTGTGAACTTTTAAATATATATGGAAATGGGAAAATATAGCCACACAAAAGCAGGCGTGGGAAAATGGGTTAAAGTATTTTAAGTTCCTTGAAACTTCCAGGAAGAGGTAAAAGTACTAATTAGAGTCAAATCAGTCAAAGATACATGGCTCTGACACAAGACTCACATCTGAAATAAATTAGAAGATTCAATTAACTAAAAAAATATAAGATCCTGTTGGAAATGAGCAAAATACACAGACAATTCACCAAAGAGAAAATAGCAAATAAGCACATAAAAGATGTTCATACCATTACCTATTAAAGAAATGCCAATTAAAGCACAAAGAGATACCATTATATACCTCAGGATAGTGAGGATATAGGCAAACTTGGTTGCTTAACATTGTTGGCAGGAATGTAAAATGATACTGCTCTACTGAAAAATAGTTCCATAGTTTTTGAAAAAGTAAACATGCACTCATCATGCCCTTCTGAATATTTATTGCAGAGAAATAAAAAGTTACTTACATACCAAACTCTGTCAAAAAGTGCTCATTCTCATATTAGCAACTTAATAATAGTGAAACACCGGAAACAAAAAAATGCCCTTCAGTTGGTGTTTCCTTACCATGGAATGCTACTGAGCAACAAAAAGGAACAAAATATGAATATATACAACTTGATAAACCTCTAGAGTATTGCACTAAGTGTAAAAAAAATCTGAAAATTTTCTATTTTTACTACATTTTTGAAATAACAAAAGTATACACATGCAAAACAGATTAGGGAAGGAACTGGATATGACAACAAATAAGTAGAATAAAGGAGATCTTTCTGTTGAAGAACAGATCTGATCTTGATTGTGGTGATAGTTACACAAATAAATATTAGTGGAAAAAATGATACAAACTGAGATAATGACACAGTGTAGTATACCAATAGTAGTTTTTGGTTTTGATACTGTATATTATTATTAAGAAGTAACCATTGGAAAAATCTGCCTTATATACTGGAATTCTCTATGCTATATTCAAAAATTCCAATCTAGGCATATAGCTCACTGGAGAGAGCTCTTGTCTGGTAGGCAAAAGGTCCTGGGTTTGAACCTCAGTACTGCAAAAAAACAAAACAAAACAAAACAAAATCCTATGAATCTCTAATGATATCAAAATTATTTTTTTTTAAAAGCTGACTCAAATAAGTCATACATACTTGCTATAGTCTTTAGGATAAGAACTAATAATAACAAAGTCTAAATAATTTACTAATAGAGAAAGAAAATGAAAAATACAGAAGAAAATAACATGAAAAATGAAACCACACTTATCAATTATTATGCTAGACCTGAAAGGGTTTAAATACTTTCAAAGTAAAACACCAAAGTTCTCAGAAAAAAAAAAAAAAAAAAATTCCCCAAATACGTGCTGATTAACAAAGATGCAAGTTAAAGAAAAAATTATAGCAAGAAGGATACACTGCACATACATTGACCAAAGAAATCTGGTGCAACTAAACTATTGTCAGGAAAGTGGACAATAAAGATGTGTTAATAAAATAGAATAATTCATTGAGAAAAAATACCAACTCAATAGAAAGTTCAAATAATCTTAGTAATCTAAAAAACATAACCTCAAGACATTAAGGAAAAAAATTCTCAGAACCTCAAATGAGAAGCACATTTTTAGTATCATAAATTATAACACATTTCTCTCAGAAAATGATAGAACAGAAAAAGAATCAATATATACAAGATCTGAACCAAGATTCTAAATAAAGATCAACTGATAGATTGCATTCAACAATTGCTGAATGCAAATTCTCTTCAAAAACATAAAAAAAATCTATATACATAAACTATAGGTAGGCCTACAATAAGACTCAGCAATTTCAAAGAACTGATATTACTAGAGAATGTGCTCTGATTACAGTGAAATTAAGCAAGAATTCAAAAACAGAATAACATAAAAACTCAAAAAATGTTAGTCAATTAAGCAATGTTTCTAAATAAACCTGAGTCAAATAATTAAAAGAGAAAAAATAAACAGAAAAATACAACAAATTTTAAACTGAATAATAATGAAGATATGCCATATAAAAATTGTACTATGCAGCCACAGAAATAATTAAGAAATTTATAGACATAATGTATAAGGGGAAAAAAGAAAAATTAAAAATCAATGAGCTGAGCATTTACTTCAATATGTTAACAAAACAAACCTAACTCAGAAAAGGAGAAAATGATGATGTGTCAGGGAAAAACTTGAAAATTAGAAAAACAATGCAATAAAGAGATTTAGCAAACCTGAGTAAATAATATTTGTGCCAAAAAATTGAAAATATATGAAACAAAATGTCAGTAGTTTTGTATCTATCAATAAAACTGAATTCACTATTAAAATTTTTCCTCCCTTAAAATAAAATGACAAAACAAAAATAGGTCCAGATGGTTTCAATGATAAATTATTCCAATCTATTTTTCTTTAATTAATTTAATTAGTTTTTATACAAACTCACACAAAAAGAGAGAACTGCTCTCTTTGTTTGAGACCCATATAACCTTGACACGAAAACCCAACAAGGACATTACTAAACTGCAAAGTTATTGAGCAATCTCATCTACACATAGATAGGAAAATACAAAGCAAAAATATTAACACAAAAAATTCTCTTAAGGGAATAATGATTACAACCAAGATGGACATTCCAGAAATAAAAGGTTGAATTAGCATTTCAAAAGTATTTATTTTACTTTACTGCATTAACAGAAAAAAGAAAAACAGGATCAGCTCAAAAGGTAGAAACAAATAATGGATAAAATTCATACTATCACCACTTCTATTCCATATTAAGTTCAAGGTTTCCATTGGACAAGGAAAAGAAAAAAAAGGTATAAAAATCAAAATTGGGGCTGGGGTTGTGGCTCAGTGGCAGAGCGCTCACCTCGCACGTGTGGGGCCCGGGTTCGATCCTCAGCACCACATAAACATAAATGCATTGCATTGTGTACAACTAAAGTAAATAAATATTTTTAAAAAATCAAAATTGAAGAAACAAAAACTAAAATTATTTGGAAACCACATAATACATATACAACGAAAAACCAAATGAATCTACAGATAAACTATCTGCTAGCCTTACTAAGTGGATTCAGTAAAGTTAGTGGACATAAAATCAATTATTTAAAAAAATCACCTATATTTCCTATCAAAATCAATTAGAAAATAAAACTTTAAAAATCATTCTGTTTAAAATATGGACAATTTTTTGAAAAAATTGAACACAACAGAGTTTAAAAACAGAAGAAACAGAACCACACACATATGACCTTTTGTTTAACAATATTGGCATCAATGTAAAAGAGAAAGGATGGTCTTTTGATACTTTGTTCTGAGTCAAATGGATATTCAAATGGAAAATTATAACCACATACATACAAGTAAATACTTTATCTATACTTCACACCACAGCTAAAATTTAGAAAATATCTTTAATCTTGGCATAGTAAAAAAATTTAAGTAGGACAAAAAAGGCAATACCTATAAAGGAAATAGTTTGAAAAAAATAGACTTTTTTAAAATAAAAAATCTTTCAATTATAAAAAGATACAACAAAGGGAAATAACAAAAAATAGAAGAAAATCACTGCCATGCAAATGTCCAGCAAAAAAGTTCTAATTAGCATATATAAGCAACACTTGTCAAACAATAAGAAAAGAATGACAAACCAATAGAAAAATAGGTTTGAAAAATAAACAGGAACCTCACAAAGTATCATATCCAAATAATCAACAGACATATGAAAAATGCTCAGCACATTAATCAACAGGAAATATAAATTAAAAGAATAACATGGTACACTACACTATAACTTCCAGAGTGCTAAAAATGGAAAAAGTACATTTAAAGCTGGCAGTACTAAGTATAAGCAATGACATAGAATGACAAGAATTTTCACATACTACTCTAAAAGAGTAGAGGATAACCACTTCGGAAAAAAAGTTTGGCTGAATCTATGAAAGCAGAATACAGATTGAGCATCCTTAATCTGAAAATCCATAATCTAAAATTATTCAAAATATAAAACTTTTTGGGCAGCAAAATCATGGCCCAAATAGAAATTTCCATACCTGATTTCATATGATAGGTTATAGACAAAACACAGGTGCACTAAAAATATTGCATAAGATTACCTTCAGGCTACATGTATAAGGTATGAAATGAATGAATTTTGTATCTAGACCTGAGACTTATCCCCAAGAAATGTCATTAAGTATATGAAAATATTACAATTTTTTTTTTTAAAATCCCAAGTCTGAACACTTCTGGCCCCAAGTATTTAGTATAACTCAACCTGTATATACCTTAACACTCAGAACTTTCACTCTTTAGTAAAAATATTCTAGATAAGTTCATACTTTATAAATATTGAAAGATATGTACTAGAATGTTCACAGGAGCATTTATTTATAACAACTAAGAACTGGGGAAGAGCGGGACTCTCTATTCTAGTATATGTACATAATAAAAAATATATATATATATATCTACATTAAACAACATGAATGAATCTCATAAATACTAAGACAAATAAGCCAGGCACAAAGCATATATACTCAAGACTAAATTTACGTAAAACTGAATTATCTATTCATGTGTAAAAATTCAAAACAGTCATTCCTCCCAATGAGTATGTCAGGCCTAAGTGATGGGGGACGTGCACTCACACACGTATGTACACACACACACACACACACATGACATTATGATACAAAAATATCTATCTTAAAGAAAGCAGGTGGCAGCAATATCCTCTATACTTGATATTTGAGACTGAAACTTAGTGTATTACTGTGATGGATAACCCCTTACACACAATTGATATGAATTATGAACATATCAACTGGTGAATTCCCATTTCCACTTGGCTAATTCCCATTTCCAGAATGAATCCTTTGACAAGTGCTAGAGTAAAGACAAATCCTCAGCAAATAAGTTTTAACCTCTGTCACACATTGATTTTTTTTCTCCAAAGACTATAATAAATTTTTAAAACTTCTAATCCTTCAGTTGCACATCAAATTATAAGAAAAATGCTAAGTGAAATCAGTCAATCTAAAAAATCCAAATACCAAATGTTTCCTCTGATATAAGGAGGCCTGTTCACAGTATTGTTGAGTCGAGGTACATAGGAGGATTAGAGGAACACTATAATGGTCAAAGGGAAGGGAGGGGAAGAGAGGGAGCAAGTGGGGAAGGGGGGAAAGAAAAAGTGATTGAATGAGATGGATATCATTATCCTAAATACATGATTGAAGACTTGAACGGTACGATTATACTTTGTATACAAACAGTTTTGTGTAAAAAGAGGCTCTATATGTATAGTATGAACTGTATTACATACTACTACTATAAATAAAAATTTTAAAAAAAAGAAAACACTATTTTGTATTTGTATGCTATTTTGATCCATCCTAGTATGAAACTGATATAATAATTATGAGATTTCAAAATTATTGAACATATTTGTCATTTTTTTTAAGTACCATTCAGATCTTTAATCATGCATTTAGGATAGTGATATCCATCTCATTCAACCACCATTTTCCCCCCTTTTCCCCTCCCCTGCTCCCTCCCTTGCCCTCCCTTTCCTTTGACCATTCTAGTGTTCCTCTAATCCTATGTACCCCCATCCAATCACACTGTGAACTAACCTCCTTATATCAGAGAAAACATTTGGTGTTTGGATTTTTGAGATTGACTAATTTCACTTAGCATTATATTCTCCAACTTCATCCATTTACCTGCAAATGCCATTATTTTATTCTCTCTTATTGCTGAGTAAAATTCCATTTTGTATATATACCACATTTTCTTTATCCAGTCATCTACTGAGGGACATCTAGGTTGGTTCCACAAGCTAGCTATTATGAATTGTGCTGCTATAACATTGAAGTGGCTGTGTCACTGTAATATGCTGTTTTTAAGTCTTTTGGGAACAGACCCAGGAGTGGGATGGCTGGGTCATAGGGTGGTTCCATTCCCATTTTCCCAAGAAATCTCCATACTGCTTTCCATAGCGGTTGCACCATTTTGCAGTCCCACCAGCAATGTATGAGTGTGCCTTTTTCCCCACATCCTCTCCAACATTTATTGTTGTTTGTGTACTTGATAGCTGCCATTCTGACTGGGGTGAAATGAAATCTTAGAGTAGTTTTTATTTGCATTTCTCTAATTGCCAGAGAGGTTGAGCATTTTTTCATGTATTGATTGTATATCTTCTTCTGAGAAGTGTCTTTTCAGTTCCTTAGCCCATTTATTGATTGGGTTATTTTCTTTTTTGGTATAAAGTTTTTTGAGTTCTTTATATATTCTAGAAATTAGTGCTCTATCCGATGTGCATGTATTAAATATTTGTTCCCAATTAGTTGGCTCTCTATTCACCTCACTGATTGTTTCTTTTGCTGAGAAGAAGCTTTTTAGCTTAAATCTATCCCATTCATTAATTCTTGGTAATAGTTCTTGCGCTACAGGATTCTTATTAAGGAACTTGCGGCCTAATCCGACATGTTGGAAATTGGAGCTTACTTTTTCTATTAGGCGTATTGTCTCAGATCTAATTCCTAGGTCCTTGATCCACTTTGAATTGAGTTTTGTGCATGGTGAGAGATACAAGTTTAATTTCATTTTGTTGCATATGTATTTCCAGTTTTCCCAGCACCATTTGTTGAAGAGGCTATCCTTTCTCCACTGTATATTTTTTGCACCTTTGTCTAATATAAGATAACTGAAATTATATGTATTAGTCTCTATGTCCTCAATTCTGTACCATTGGTCCACCAGTCTGTTTTGGTGCCAATACCATGCTGTTTTAGTTACTATTGCTCTATAGTATAATTTAAAGTCCAGTATGGTGATGCCCCCTGCTACACTTTTCTTGCTCAGGATTGCTTTGGCTATTCTGGGTCTCTTATTTTTCCAGATGAATTTCATGATTGCTTTTTCTATTTCTTTGAAGAATGACATTGGAATTTTGATTGGAATTGCATTAAATCTGTATAATGTTTTTGGTAGTATGGACATTTTGAGAATATTGACTCTACCTATCCAAGAGCAAGGTAGGTCTTTCCATCTTCCGAGTTCTTCTATGATTTCTTTCTTTAGTGTTCTATAATTTTCCTTACAGAGCTCTTTCACCTCTTTCGTTAAGTTGATTCCCAGGTATTTTTTTTTTTTTTTTTGATGCTATTGTAAATGGGGTAGTTTTCATCATTTCCCTTTCAGAGGCTTTGTCACTGATGTATAAAAATGCCTTTGACTTATGGGTATTGATTTTGCATCCTGCTACTTTGCCGAATTCATTTACTACTTGTAAAAGTTTTCTGGTAGAGTTTTATGGGTCTTCTAGGTAGATTATCATGTCATCAGCAAATAGTGCTAATTTGAGCTCTTCTTTTCCTATGTGGATGCCTTTAATTTCTTTTGTCTGTCTGATTGCTCTGGCCAGAGTTTCCAGTACTATGTTAAATAGCAGTGGTGAAAGGGGGCATCCCTGTCTTGTTCCAGTTTTTAGAGGAAATGCTTTCAATTTTTCTCCATTTAAGATAATGTTAGCTCTGGGCCTTGCATAAATAGCTTTTATAATGTTGAGATATGTTCCTGATATTCCTACTTTTTCTAGTGTTTTGAACATAAAGGGGTGCTGTATTTTGTCAAATGCTTTTTCTGCATCTATTGAGACAATCATATGATTTTTATCTTTAATTCTATTGATGTGATGTATTATGTTTATTGATTTCCGAATATTGAACCAGCCTTGCATCCCTGGAATAAACCCCACTTGATCGTGGTGCACTATCTTTTTGATATGTTTTTGTATCCGATTTGCCAGAATTTTGTTGAGGATTTTTGCATCTATGTTCATTAAAGATATTGGCCTGAAGTTTTCTTTTTTGGATGCATCTTTGCTTGGCTTTGGAATTAATGTAATATTGGCCTCATAGAAAGAGTCTGGAAGAGCTCTCTCTTTTTCTATTTCTTGAAATAGTTTGAAGAGCATTGGTATTAATTCTTCTTTGAAAGTCTTGTAGAACTCAGCTGTAAACCCATCAGGTCCTGGACTTTTCCTTGTTGGTAGCTTTTTGATGACATCTTCTATTTCTTCGCTTGTAATTGATCTGTTTAAATTGTGTATAGCCTCCATTTCCAATTTAGGCAAATCATACGACTCTAGAAATCTGTCAATGTTTTCATTATTTTCTGTTTTATTAGAATACAAGTTTTCAAAGTAATTTCTAATTATCTTCTGTATATCTGAGGTGTTTGTCGTGATATTCCCTTTTTCATCATGAATGTTAGTAATTTTTTTCTCTTTCTTCTTTTCGTTAGCATCGCTAAGGGTCTGTCAATTTTGTTTATTTTTTCAAAGAACCAACTTTTAGTTTTGTCAATTTTTTGAATTGTTTCCTTAGTTTCAATTTCATTAATTTCTGCTCTGATTTTAATTATTTCCTGTCTTCTGCTACTCTTGGTGTTGATCTGTTCTTCTTTTTCTAGTGCTTTGAGGTGTGATATTAAGTCATTTATTTGTTGGTTTTTTTTCCTTTTAAGGAATGAACTCAGTGCAATGAATTTTCCTCTTACTACTGCCTTCATAGTGTCCCAGAGATTTCTATACGATGTATCTGTGTTCTCATTTACCTCTAGGAATTTTCTGATCTCCTCTTTGATGTCTTCTTCAACCCCTTGTTCATTCAGTAGCATGTTGTTTAGCTTCCAGTTGATGGAGTAGTTTTTCTTATTCCTTGTTTTTTTCGTTGATTTCCAATTTCATTCCTTTATGGTCCGATAGCATGCAGGGTAGTATCTCTATTATTTTATATTTGCTGAGAGTTGCCTTGTGACATACTATATGGTCTATTTTGGAGAAGGAGCCATGTGCTGCTGAGAAAAAAGTGTATTCTTTTACTGCGGGATGAAATATTCTATATATGTCCGTTAAGTCTAAGTTATTAATTGTTTTAAGGAGGCCTACGGTTTCTTTGTTTAGCTTTTGTTTGGATGATCTATCTATTGGTGAGAGAGGTGTGTTGAAATCCCCTAGAATAACTGTGTTGTAGTCAATTTTACTCTTGAATTTGAGAAGACTTTGTTTGATGAATGTAGGTGCTCCATTATTTGGGGCATATAAATTTGTGATTGTTATATCCTGTTGATGAATGGTTCCTTTAAGTAGTAAGAAATATCCATCTTTGTCCCTTTTGATTAGTTCTGGCTTGAAGTCTACCTTATTTGAAATGAGAATGGAAACCCCTGCTTGCTTCCGCAGGCCATGTGAGTGATAAGACTTTTCCTAGCCTTTCACCTTCAGTCTATTGATGTCTTTTCCTATGAGGTGTGTTTCTTGGAGACAGCAAATTGTTCGGTCATTTCTTTTTTAATCCATTCAGATAATCTGTGTCTTTTGAATGGTGAATTTAGGCCGTTAACATTCAGGGTTATTATTGAAATGTGATTTTTATTCCCATCCATTTTTATTTGTATTATGATCTTTAGCTTGATTTGGTTTCTCTTCTGGTTGGTATTTCCCTTAGTTTAACATCTCCCTTTGTTGATTTTCATTGTTATTTTTCTCTTCTTCTTCATGAAAAATTTTGCCCAGGATGTTCAGAAGTGCTGACTTTCGAGCTGCAAAATCTTTTAACTTTTGCTTGTCGTGGAAGGTTTTTATTTCATCTTCGAATCTAAAGCTCAGTTTTGCTGGATATAAGATTCTTGGTTGACATTCCTTTTCTTTCAGAACTTGAAATATGCTATTCCAGGATCTTCTTGCTTTTACGGTCTTGGTAGAAAAGTCTGAACATAGTCTGATTGGTTTCCCCCTATATGTAATCTGCTTCCTTTCTCTTGTGGATTTTAATATTCTCTCCTTGCTCAGTATATTAGCATTTTCATTATAATGTGTCTTGATGTGGATCTGTTGTGATTTTGTATGTTTGGTGTTCGATAAGCCTCTTGAACTTGGTTTTCCCATTCATTCCTCAAGTTTGGAAAATTTTCTGTAATTATTTCATTAAATAAATTGTTCATTCCTTTGGCTTAAAACTCTGCCCCCTCCTCTACCCCAATCACTCTTATGTTTGGTCTTTTTATGTTGTCCCATAATTCTTGGATGTTCTGTTCTTGGTTTCTTACCAGTTTTGCTGTGTAATCTAGATTTTTCTCTAGGGTATATATTCTGTCCTCATTGTCTGAGGTTCTTTCTTCCAAGTGATCTACTCTGTTGGTGATACTTTCAATTGAGTTTTTATTTTGGTTTATTGCTTCTTTCATTTCCGGAATTTCTGTTTGGTTTCTCTTTAGAGCCTCTATCTCCCTATTGAAATAATCTTTTACTTCCTGTATTTGTTTATGGAGTTCTTTGTCAAAATGATCTTTTGCCATCTGTACTTGCTCCCTCATCTCATTTTTTAGTTCATTCTTAAGTTCCGCAAGCATTTGGCAAATGTAATTTCTAAATTCCATCTCTGTCATTTCACCAACTGTGCATGCCATGGAATCTACTGAGGAGGTATGTTGATTTGTTTGTGCCACTTTCCTTCCTTGTTTCTTCATCTTGCTTTTATGTCTATTCTTCTTGCACTATGGGACCTTGACTATTTTGATTTTACCTTAGAACCTTACGTTGCTCTGGTAGTACAATGCTATCAGATCCCCTTATATTTCCTTTACACTTTAAAATCAGACACTTTCTATTCAAAGAATCCCAGTTTGATCACAATGTACATATTTAGTTAACCTAGATAGTGTTTCCAATTTAGTCTGTAAGCTTCTAATGGCGCTTTATAGATTCAAGTAATGGACACAGAGGTGATATGTTTAGTAAGAGGGAAGTGAGTGAACTGACTTGGTCTTTCTTAGAAAGTATGAAAAGAGAGTTCTATGGAAGTGGTTTAGTATCAGCAGATGAGAGAGGAAATAGTGAATGATTAGGTGGAAAGACCAATTTATATATAAACCTAATTTATGCAGCGGTTGAGAGAAGAAATAAAGAAAGATGGAGAGAAAGGAAAAAGAAAAAAAGGAAAAAAAAAAAAAAAAAGGAAGAAAGAGGAAAAAGTGACCAAGGAGTAGAAATTAGTATGAGAGAGAGTGAGTCTAGAAAATAGATAATACACTATATATAACACCACTTTGCTATATATTTCAATTGTACTTGTTGAAAAAATCCCAATTTCTGCGTGTAACTTGTTTTTGCCTTTGTTGAGTATGCAATGGCAGGGTATAAATAGGGAAGATGAAGGAAGAAGAAAAAATACTAAAGTAAGAAGGAAGAAAAGAAAGAAAGCAAAGAGGAGCAGAAGCAAACAAACACACTGTCAATCAAAACAAAGCAAAACAAAAAAAACAGAAACAAACAACCCCCCCAAGAAACAACAAAACAAACAAAAAAACAAACAAACAAAAACGTTGAAACCAGGAATAAGTCTCAAGCCAAATGGACCCTTGGAAGCCCTTCTTATTTCCCTTCCAGATTAAGCCAATTGACCCGGAACATTTCCAGTCAGCAATCCTGTTAGTGGAGTCGAGGCTGCATCTTTGGCCCTTTGCAGAATGGCACAGTGGAAGAGTGGAGGGGGCTTATCCTCAGGATGAGCCCTGCGTTCAGCAGCAGGGAGCTGCCACTCTGGGCTCTGCAGGCCAGGCAAACTGGAGGCTGGATCTCTCCTTCCTGCAGGCCAGGCAAACTGGAGGCTGGATCTCTCCTTCCTGCAGGCGGGCGGATGCCTACCTCTTGCTCTGGTCACCGCTGGGCGGGTCGCAGGGAGTGGAGGTGGTGCTTCCCCAGGTCTGGCCCTGCGTGCAGCAGCAGGGAGCTGCCACTCTGGGCCCTGCAGGCCAGGCAAACTGGAGGCTGGATCTCTCCTTCCCGCAGGGGGGCGGATGCCTACCTCTTGCTCTGGTCACCGCTGGGCGGGTCACGGGGAGTGGAGGTGGTGCTTCCCCAGGTCTGGCCCTGCGTGCAGCAGCAGGGAGCTGCCACTCTGGGCCCTGCAGGCCAGGCAAACTCGAGGTTGGATCTCTCCTTCCCGCAGGCGGGCGGATCCATATTTGTCATTTTTAATAATAAAAACTGTCCTGTAAAATAATTTCATCCCAAAATACTTGGAAGAGATCCATGTATTAAATGATTTGACCATATAAAATATGATGCACTTAACTAAATATTTTCAAAATTGCAGATTTGCTTAACTAGATCTGGTACAAAATACTCAAATATCAACTTCATATATTTCATTTATCCCTTCTGGGTTGTAAACTGAAAATAAAGTTAATATTACTTGGACTATTTTAATGGTTATCATCAATCTTTTCAAAAGTACTTGTATAACTGTCTATGAAAATAATTGCTTAGACTCAAACTTAATTTCCAAAGTATTTTTCTTTAGCTTATCAAAATTTATCTTATGGTCCTGTTATTATGACTTATTCTGAATGAACAGAATAGCAATAAAAGGAAAATAACCCAAATGCTTATGTATATTTGATGGTATTATATTTCTGTCATTTAAAGCTAAATATATACATATATATATTATATATATATATGTATATATATTCTGCAATTAAGTTGGCAAGAAAAATGACCATTGGTTTTGAAACCCCAGTGTTAGTTGATTTTAAACAAATTTATAAACATATATTATTAAGGTTTGTGTTTGTTACTCTTAACAAATAAATCCTTACTCTCTGGGGAATTTTCCATAACAGGTACACCTCTAGAAAAGCAGAACTATTTTTGTTTTTCTTTTTTCCTTTTTTCTTTTTTACCCAATCTGCACCTTGTCTTTTCTTCTTGCAGAGCAAAACACATGCTTATTTTTGTGTGTGTGAATTTACAAAAATGCTATAAAACACTCTCTGGAACTAATCCCAAACATGAAATGCAAAGATGGATACTATACTAACAGTATTCAATGAAATAACAGCACCTAAAATGATAGCAATCACAGAAAAGATTTTTTTTATATATATAATAGGACTCTATTTCAAGTTTGGAACCTTGGGAGGCCTGCTTTTCCATAAATCTTTCAGTGAAATACTGATTAGAGCACAGCTCTGATGCATTATTGAACAGGCAAACCCTTACACAGTAATTGATGGTGGCACTCTGATTTAATGATCCTTATTTTTAAAGCTAATTAAAGAAATTGAGTTGCATGTTCAGAGGGGATTAGTTTAATGTGACGAGACTATTTTGGACATAAAGTAGCTTGTAGTTTCTGAACTAAATGACATGCAAAATAGAGTAGTAAGTTGCAAGGAATTAAACAACATTTTCACATATAATAAGCATTATTTTGCATTTTCGATGAGACTTTTCTTTCATTCAAATACTTTTTGAGCATCTGAAATGTCTAAGACATTGGGCTCTAGATGGGACAGTAATTCAAGTGACAAACTGCTTTCCATAATCACTATGTTAACTATCCTATTAAATTATTCCAAAAGGCTTTAGTTCATGCAACTACTGAGACAGGATAACTTTCTTTCCATAGGTATGGACTCTTGAATAGCAAGCAAGTATATAGCAGTCTAGAACCCATAATTTATAGGTATTGTTAAAGGTAGTCTTTGCCTATCATTGTTTGATAAATTTAAAAGAATATCAAATTTAGAAAATATTTCCTTAACCTAAAAATGTTAAAGAAGTCATTCCTGAGTAATCAAAATGCAAAGTCTCTGCACCTGCCCCTATTCAAGTACAACTGCAGAGCCTCAGAAGTGTATTTCTATTAAAATTTGTCTGTGCTAAAAAGGGTAAATTACCAGCTATGAAACTGAAAATGGAAGGCAAAGAACACTTAAAGCCTCAAGAAGGAAATGAATTAAAGAGTATGTAGAACACTTGATTTTTCCTTCTTGATTTTTAGGAAGTTATATACATACAAATGATTACTAATCAGCCTAAGCAATGCTGATTGTCATGGTATATATTAAATAACAACATCAATTACAAAAGTCCATTGTGCGTTTTATAAAATGTTGTCAATTTGAGTTAATGGTCACTGAACAGGTTATAATATTTCAGTTTTCACTCAAGATTTTCATTCCTGAAACTAGAAATGAAGATACTTATTAAAATCAATTACCAGGCAAATTGAGGTAAAATGTGTGTTCAGGCAGCATGCACAAAGTATTCAATGTTGTATTTTAGAAATTAATGTTTTAAGGAAGGCCTAAATGACACTGAATTTTTTAGAAATACTCTTAAGAGAAAAATCTAGATTCTTTCCCCCAATTTCATAAAATACATATGTGAACACTTGGGTAATGACTCGAAAATGAAGTTAAAACAGTCATAGTTTTGTTTTGAACTCTTTTCATCACTGTTATGAAAGAAACTTTTAGTTTATCATTAAGAAAAAAAAGAAACCTTCAGTTATACAATAAAGTAAAACATAACAAGATTTTAACCTAACCCCTGAGCCTCCACGGAGATACTAATTTGAAAAATGATGGTTTCTTTTAGAAACTTGTTAAATCTTTTTTGACATTATTCTTATTTTCTGTCATTGAACGGCGTAGGGAGGTGTCTGACAGGTTCAAAAAAATGACCAAAGTCTCATTAGCATTCCTAATCAAGAGCAATAGTCTCATACACAAGGCCATGGGTTTGATCCCTAGCACCACAAAAAAAAAAAAAAAAAAAGAGCAATAGTCTTTTGCCCTCCCTTAGATCACCTAAAAAAGTTCTTAATGGTAAGTAAAAGCTGTTAATTTTATTATATCTTGATCTTTGAATTGAAGTGTTTTCAATATTGTTTCAAAATGGTAAAAAAAAAAAAAATATATATATATATATAAATAATAAGTTGTTTTAAGAACACGTAAGTTGTTTTTGAGTTGCAAGCTGAACTATCCACCTTTTCATGCGTATCTGAAAAGGATGAAAAATCAAACTATGATTATGCATATTTGTAAGACATTTTCTCAAAAATAAACAAAGTAAGCTTGTCACTTTGAGGAAAACAGGTGACAGCAATTGTTGCCAAAAATAAAATTGGAACTTTCAAGTGAAAATTAGAATTTTTTAACACTTGCATCTGCCACTCTTAGATTGACACCTTTCTGTATCTTAAAGACATTATTGATAAGGTCTAGGGTGGGTGCTGTGCCACATGCCTATAATCCCTTTAGCTTGGGAAGCTGAAGCAGGAGGATCATGAGTTCCAAGCCAGGCTCAGCAACTTATTGAGATCCTGTCTCTAAATAAAATACAAAATAGGACTGGGAATATGGCTCAGTGGTTGAGACATTATTGATAAGAACTGAAGTGACATTAGCAAGCGTAATTTTTTGATATTATATAATGAAATATGATTTTTTTGTGTGATTTTTCAAATTTTCCAAGTGACCAAAATGATATAAAATTACATTTGGGTGAAAAAAAAAAAATCAAAGAGAAAAATAGACAAATAGATTTTATATAACAGAATACAAAGTATTCATTAATTCTATTTCAGATTCCTTATTCCAGTTAACTTTTAAGAATACATCTAAATCTGAATGTGGTGACTCACAACTGTGATGCCAGTAACTAGGGAAGCTGATGCAGGAGGATCTCAAGTTTGAGGCCATCCTCAGCAACTTTGTGAGACCCTGTCTCAAAAAGAAAAAGAAAAAAACAAGACAGGGAGAAGAGGGGAAGGGGGATGTTGCTAGGAATGTAGCTCCATAACCTCTGGGTTCAATTCCCAGTACCAACAAAGAGAAAAGAAAAGAAAAGGAAAGAAGAAAAAGGAGGGAACGAATAAAGTGTTGTTTTTGTTGTTGTTTTGACAGGGTCTATGTTGGCTAGGCTGGGTTTAATTTTGTCATCAAAAGTGATCTTCCTGCCTCCAGCCTCACAAGTAGTTGACACTACAGGCAGGGACCATAGTGCCCAACTTCACAGCAAGTTTTGATACACTACCAAAGATCTATTCTCCTCTTTCCAGCTTACACATCTGTGCGAGGCCAGATTTCCTCCATATACAGCAATTAAAAAAACCACAAATACAAACAGATTAAATATAGAAGCAGATTGGAGGATCCAGTTTTCCTCTAGTTAGCTTTACATTAAAGATATGTGCAAAAGTATGAAGCAATGCCACTCTTCTCATTAATATTTTAACATAAAATGGGTTTTATGATTATTTTTCAGTGAATTCATAAATATTTCAGACATTTCTTAATTTTATTTCTTTAATGATAATTATTGGTGGATAAACCACATAAGCAATAGCTCTTTGAAGTCCTTAATAATTTTTATGTATATAAACTGTTCATAAGACCAAAATGTTTGAGAATTGTTGCTTCAGAATATTAAATTTCATTGGGAGGCTGAAGGAGGAGGATCAAAAATTCAAAGCCAGTCTCAGCAACAGTGAGGCGCTAAGTAACTCAATGAGACCCTATCTTTCAATAAAATACAAAATAAGGCTGGAGATGTGGCTCAGTGGTTGAGTGCCCCTGAGTTCAATCCCCAGTACCAATACACACACACACACACATACATATATATATACACACACACATTAAATTTCAGTAAAGGAAGCAGTAAGAAAGAAAACCAGTATTTACCAAGTGCTGGTAAACCATTGGGTCTCTATGCTTTATACCTTTCAAATTTGTGTTACTTAGTTCCCATTTCACAACTAAAAAGAAAAAAGGAAGGCTCAGTTAGGGATATGTGTGTGCATTGTGTGTGCATATATATATATTTGATTATATATTTGTATTATTTATATAATATTACTTATATAATACATTGTTGGGAGTGGCAAATGAATTATGGGTCTCTGAACTGCCCAGAGACAGAGGCATGGACACTTCTCTTGGGAACTTTTCAGTGTAGAGGTGCCCATAAGATAGCCCAGTTGCTATGGTGACACCCAGTTCAAAAGGTTCTGTGCCAACCACAGAGCTGTTCAGCTGTTAACCTCAGGTTCAAATGCCAGCTGCCCAAGGGAAGTGAATTATGGACAAAAGCTGGTAAGTTAATTTTAATTGGGCTGTTTTACCCTCCTCTTCAGTTCTGTTTATTGTGAAGAAACTTTCTCACAGTAAAACCTTTTAATATTTAAATCTACAATAACAAATGTGCTAAGCTTGTTCATGGTCAGTCTTGCCTCATCAGGGGTTGGCTGACCAATGAGACCCCATTTTTTTCTCTACTTCCGTGTCTTGTCTTTCCTTCATTCTCTCATCACCTGGTTTAGGAAACTGAGTAAAAGGCTGTAAGGAACGAAGCAATGTATAATATATTACATAATTTATATAATTATATTTGAGTGTGTGTGTATATATGTATGTACAATACACATACACACATACAAACACGAATCGGGGTTGTGTCAGTCTTCAATTACCACTAGACCATATTATTACTACAATCTGAGATCAGATAATCCCCAAAATCCCTTGATCACTAGGAAATCCTTACATTTTATTTATTATGCTGTTTAAGACAATAAAACAAACAAACAAACAAAAAATAGAGCTCTATGATTAAGTCCTCAACCCTGGAATCAGCCTACCTAGGTTGAATCACTAGCCCCACCACTGTTATCTCTATGCCTCCATTTCCCTACCTATAAAATGAGGAAAATCATGTTACCTCCTTAATAGCATTGTCATAATAATGAAACAGATAGCCATAGATAGAAAAATTTCTGAAGCATGGTAAGAATTGAACACATGCTAAATATGGTTTAATTGTGATGATGATGATGAATAATACACCTTTTCGATAGTTAGCTGAAAAAAGCTGAAGGTTTCCAAGAAACTTAAGCCATTTTGGTTAATTTATTTTTGTTAAAAATTAGTTCTCTGGCAAGGAATGACATATAGTCAATGTATAACAGTTTTCATTATCTAAGAATACTCATGTATTCTTTAATTAATTAACCAACTATATTTTGAGCTTAACAAAAGTATCATGAAAATGCAAGGTATTCAAAGATGAACATGGCATTGACTTTACCCCCAAAATAGTAAATGAACTTCAAACAAAAATTAAAAAAGAAAAGGAAAATGCAATTCTAAAGCTCTTCTTTATGCTTGCTAACAAATGGCAAGCGGAGCAAAGCCTATACACCACAGTCTAGGCGTGTGTGTTTATGCATATTTGCAGAATATATTTTCTTTATTTAAATCTCAATGATTCTGTATTTTCTTAGCCAAACTTCAAGGGGAAAAAATAACTCAAGGAATGTATCTTGACCAAATGTAACCAATGTATGCTTGAATTTTCTACATCAATTCAGAGACAGTATCAAAATTAAGTAAATTTATCAATTTAAAAAATGCCAAGGCAAATAACAATTTAGAAATTGAAAATTTAGGCAAACAATATGTTAGGATTTTGCAGTGTTTTTCCTAGCAGCACCACATTTCCAGAAGGCAAATAAAACTGACTCACATCTCATAATTTGGTTGGAAGAAAAATAAAATAAAAACTAGACAAGTGTAATTATATGGGAATGAATACATGACGATTTGTGTTATTTTGCCACATTGCTTCTCCATTCCACTGTTATCTTTACCAGTTAATTTCCTTTACTTCTATAATCTAGCATAATCATGAATAAAATAAGGATGAAAGTTATGGCTTACACTGAAAATACTGATTAAAAATTGGGAGGAAAACTTAAGAGAAATGGAAGATCTTAACGAATTTTAATAAGACATTTACTTTAAATCCATTTCTCTTTAGGCTTTCCATTAACTGTTTCTGTTTTGTTTTTGTTTTTTCACCTTATTTGCTTCTTTACATAGAGAAGAGAGAATTCAGAAATGGTGCAAATTAGAAGTTTAAAAGCACTGGCTTTAGGGTCAGAAAGACCTGAATTCTTCCCCAAAGTCTACCAGTGAACAATCGTGTGGTCCTGCTTAAGTTACACAATGTCTCTAAGGCTCAATTTCTTCATTGGACAACTGGGGATAAAAACCACCTCATACAACTGATAGACTAGTTAAATGGGACAAAGTATTATGATACATAGGGTTTTTTTTTTTATTATTGTTGCTATAGCTTCAAATGTCAAACAATCTCAAATGTTCTTAAATTCTTGGATTAAAAAACTCATTTAGGTTATACCCAGTAAACTGCACATTTTCTTCTTTCTTCTCCAAAGACCATTTAACTTTGTCACAAAAATACCATACAATTAGCACCATTTGTTGTTTCAGATACACATGCATAACCAGTAGCAAGATGGTGTTGCATTTTAATCTAGCACTGTATAAAAAACTTGAACAGTGCCTTCTTGCCCAGGAAAAAAACAAGAATTTTAGTCCATTCTATGGCTCTATATTTACAAACTTTTAGTTAAAGGAACAAACATTTAAAAGCTGTTATTGTACCAAAAATAAAGTATTTGAAATTCCTACAGTAAATAAACTTTATTGTAAATGTAAAAACATAAGAATCACTCCCTCTTTCTTAACTTCTCCTAGATAATGTACATTACAGTCTCAAGAAATATAGAACATACTCTTTCCTGTTTGGCAGCTGCAATACTTTATCATAAAACTATTTCAGAGGTAAGACAGACCTCTTTGCATTTTCACAAGCAACATCCCCTGGAAAGAATTATATTCCATTTTTCAATTATTTCTATTAATAGAATCAAGGTGTATTTTCTTTCTTTTTGTCCTCCCTCCTCTCATCAACACCAAGTCATAATTTAACCCAGACATTCTTGAGAGACAGTAGTCATTTCCCCTTTACTGATGGCAAGCCTACCTCTGAATCATCTTCATTTCAGTTTCAAATTAGAAACTATAGAGAGCAGGCCACGTTTTTGTCATTTATTAAGTAATAAAATAAAGCTGGGGTATACAAGCATTTCTGCTGTTTAAGACATGAATCACACAAAATAGCATCTTGCATATACCAAAGTCAAAACAGCAACAAAATGTTCATTTATCAAAATTTCTCATCTTTCCATCAATCTAAAACAATAAAAGAAATATCAGAGGTGCTCATGCTGCTATTTAGAAGCCATATACCTCAACATTTTGACCATGAATTAGATTTATCCATCTTATAAATCTTTATCTACAGAATAAATATCCTCTTCAGCCATGCTACAGGACAGTGTATGTTCTACTTAACATTCCCTGCTTACCTCAGAAATTCAAAACTAACCCTCTGAACTACACAATACTTACCTGTATCTTTACTTTTTCTCAAATTTGCTACTGCTTTAAGACAGAGAATCAGAAAAGATACACAAAACACACACACACACACATTACTCATTGTGCCCTCTGCCAGAAAAGTCATCACTAAATCAGAATGTCATACTGCATTTTCAATATTAGTAAGATGAAAGAAGCATTACTTAAAGAACAGTTTTTCTCGTTTTGTTTTGTACTGCGAATTGAACCCAGTGGCGCACTACCACTGAGCTACATCCCCAGTCCCAGCCCTTTTGATTATTTTATTTTGAGACAGGATCTCACTCAAAGGCCCAGGCTGGCCTTGAATTTGTAATCCTCCTGCCCCAGCCTCCTAAGTCACTGGGATTATAAACACATACCAACATGCCCAGCCAACTGATATAGTTTATACTTCTAATCAAACATGTTACTTATCAAAATGTTAAAATTCTTACCATAATTTTATTATGATTATTAACATAGTGATAAAATCTAGGCAAATAAAACATAAAAATGATTGTTAAAATATTATAAAAGAATGAAAATAATGGCTAAGAAGTGAGTTCTGTGGTAGAGTACTTGAATGTAAGGCCCTGGACTTAATCCCTAGTATCAACAAGAAAATAACCCCCCACCCCCCACCCAAAAAAAAAAAAAAAAAAAAAAAAACCTTAGCTCAATAGGTCCTTCACAATCTGACTCTATAGTTTCCATTTCTGCCATTATTCCACATATAATCTAATTGCTTTGATAATACATGCCTGTACATTCTTAACCTTAACACTTTATAAACCCAATAATTCCTTGCTGTGGGAGGCTGTGCTGCTCACTGAAGGATATTTAACAGCATGGCTAACCTCTACACATTATACTAATCCACATAATCCCACTGGCTCCAGACATTGCCAAATACTTCTTGGTGAAGGAGAATATAAAAATCACCCTCACTTGAGAATAAATGCTGTATACCCTTATAAACATTTCCCCCTCTACCTGAAATAATTTCCCTACATCTGTAGAAAATTCCTACTCCTTTTGCAAAACCTATCTTAAGTCAAAGTTCAGTAATCCCTTCTCCTTCCATCACTTACTTTTCCTTTTTCTATGTTTTCTTTTCCCCTCTAGATAGTGAGAACCTCCATCTTATTATTTATTAAAGTTTCATTGATTTTAAGTGTTCAACAAAGGCTTACTAATAAATCAATGTGAACCTTTTGTAAATGTGTCCATGTGATAACCCTCCCATTGTCAGGAGAAGATTAGGTTCACTCAACAATGTCTACAATGAACATATAATCCTTCTGTTGTTTTTTATTTGCCTTTGCTTCTGGGAAACTGAAATTAAATGATTTACTTGGTTTGATCAACACTAGGTCTTTAGTATATCTAGTTCTATGATATTATTATTTAGTTTATTTAAGTTTACCTTTGAATCATCCATTACTTTGTTTCACATTCTTTTTTTGGAATGTGAACATGTAAAACTTAGAAATATACAGAAATAAACAATGAAAATGTTACACCACTAAGACTACATTTCAAGAATAAAAAATGGGGGAAAAATCTAACTAATCAACATTTAACAGTAATTTCCAAATTTGATTCTATATTAACCCACTATGTTTTTAGTTATTTCAGGAAATGTCATAAATTTCCAAAGAAAATGTCTGGCTTAATTTGTGTGCATATATATTATATGTTTAGACAAAAAGTATATAAGCCAGCACTATGTGGAAGGAAGGTAAATGAGCTAGAATCCTGGAAACATTAAATAACAACAAAAATATCAAATGTCACAGGTCAAAAAGTCTGGAGATCAATAACAAGAAGAGACCTCTTAAATATTCTGTGCCCTAAGGCTTATTTCTCATACAAGCAGCTTTTGCAACCTGAGTTATCCATATCTTTTCTCCTATCTTAGAATTGGTCTCCATTGCCATCTTAAAAATAATCTTGGCAATGTTGATTTCTAGGTATTGGTCTTAAATTTCTACTGAAAATAATAATTGTAATTCAGACTTTTCTGACAAATTACTTAAAGTAATAAGATTATTTTAGTGCCTGTGATCAAGGCACTAAAATAAATTAAATAATCAGGAAAGCAGCATCACCTATACTGGACTAGAGAAATGTCATAGAATAAATATGCAAAACCAAAATCCTCAAGGCTGACACATTTCTATTATTAAACTGCTAACATGTTTATTTCCCCCACAATAGATGGATTTTTGTCATGAATACGCATTAAGCCCCATAGTTATTAGCTGTGATGACTAGGTGACAGTGAGGACACTACTTGAGAATTTGCATTTGACAGATCATTGACACACAGTCACAGTTCTCTTTTTTCTCTTCACTTAAACAGGAATCCTGCGGGAGGAAATGAACTGGAGCTATTAGAGATTATTCAGGTTTAATAGCACACATCTTTTAACTAGCGGATAGAACAATACACAATGTGGCAGAGTTAAACAGAGGCATCAATTATATTCTCAGACCTGTTAATATTTTTGACAATATTTAAATAGCACATCCCTTCAGGGCATGGCTTTTTTGCCCTCTCAGTTACACACCTGTCAAGTGTTTAATTTGCCAAAGGGAAATAGTTTGATTTCTAAGGGTGGTCTTAATACTGAAGCAGCAAATTGGAAAAATTAAACATTATTGAATAGAAGTAATGAGAAGGATCTGAGGGAAAAAATTGTAGGCTTAATTCAACATGGCATGTCAGCATCTGTCATTAATGCAACAATATGATCGTGTTCTACAATATGCTGCATATACCTCAGCCTTTTCAATTATTTAACTCCCTTTGCTTCTCTAAAAGACAGGAGGATGGATGACGGAAAGGAAGAACTTAAGAGGTCAAATTTTCCAGTGATGATAAAAAAATATGGAAACAGTAACATGCACCTGTTGTGCATATAAAAATTATACATATGAAAATATAATTTACGTATGAGGTAATAAGTAAAAGCTAGGCATTGGTCAGATTTGGATATCTACTGATTGAAAAGCATGAAACAAATTTTGTTCCTTAGGTATATTAGTTATTAAATCATAAATATTAATAAATTAGCAATTGGTAAATCTAATCTGATAAACTTAGAATATTTATATTTTAATTTTAATAAACAAAGATTTTACATTTTTAAATTTTTACTTTAATTATATATAAAATACTGATAAGTAAACAGAATTGAATTCGTAAAAAAAAAAATGGAGATTAAAGTGAAAAGTCACAAAAATTAAGGAATTATCAAAATGAAACTCTTGACATTTAGGGATCAAATTCTTACCCTTGAAAAGAAAAGAAGATGTAAGATAGGATGCAAATCCTAAAAAAGGGAAAGGAGCCCAGGGAGCCAAGAAAACTAAATTCTAGTTCTGCCTCTACCCTTAAAAACTTAACCTCTCCAAGCTAGGTACCTTCCATGATCTCTTTTATTGTTAGCTTTCTCTTCTACATGAAGAGTGACTAAAGACACAAAATCAACAGACATGTAAGACATGCCTACAGAATTCACAATTTAGTCTTAAGTTATCAGTAATAAAACAGCAAAATCATACTACATACTTAGTCACAGAACTTGAGCCTCCACTATTATGCTCAATAGATTTCCAAGTTGTTTTCACGTGAACCATGTAGGACCCAAACAGTATTAGAGCCCCTATCCTACTTTCATTTGAAAATGATAAATCAAGCTTAGCAAGTAGGCCCGTTTGTCCCTTCCTTTCATCAGACACAGGAGGCACAAAGACTTTTTGTCATTCATAAGGCTGGCTAGCAGGGAAATACTGAGTTATCTCACTAGACCAGTGTTGTACTTGCTGATACTCTATTTATTTCAACTTTCCTCCCATTTTAATCACATTTTCACACAATACAATAAATAGAAGATATCTGTCCAACCTCTTTATACTCTGGAAAACCAGATAATTATTCCCATCATAATTACACTTACCTTCAAGATGGTGGTTTCTCCATAAGCTTACCAATCTGTTCTGAAAATCAGTATTGAAAACCAATATCTCCATAACTTACAAAGGGGACAAACACACTACATATAACAAAAACACCTTTTTAAATTCATGATCATGACTTGAAATTATTACATAGAAATTCACCACAGAAAAATACTAATGAAGATTATTCTTGATTTATTTTAGAGGGGCTACAAATATACATACGTAGATTAAGAAGTTAATATGACATTAAACAAATTCTATCACTACTGTTTTTCCTTTTGCATTTAGCACAATTTTGAGTGTTGCTTTTTTGTTTGTTTGTTTTGTTTTCTGATATTTTTATAGTACAAGGGATTGAACCCATGGTCCTACCACTGATCTACACCTCCAGCCCTATTTTGGAATTTTTCATTGGAGCTATTCTTTCACTGCATTATGAAATTACTTTTCAAGATTCTTTTTTAACCTTTTAAGGCAGAATATTTGTTAGCAAGTCATCCACAACCATTAAATTAATTCTAAAAACATGAGAATGAGAACTTGAAGGCATAATTAACTTCAAACCTTGTGAGGATATGAACTATTTTAAAAATATTTTTTAAAAACCTGAGAAACAGTGATTAAATTAAGTAAGTTCAAAGAACATCTGACTTTAGTTTTCACTCTGTCACTATGATTTCTTTCAATTTTAGTATAAAGGCTCCAACTTTTAATGCTCATAATTTTTACAGGAAAAACACAGTGTTACATTTAGAAGTTCTACCATCTGATGCTGTCATAGAAGCAATTGCTACTTACACTCTTTTTAAGAAGTGAGAATTGCAATTCCTCTAACTGATGACAACGTAATTATTCCTTTTACTGTCAAAATAGAGGTGATTTCCCTTCCTTACATACATGATTACACATGCAAATCTAGGCTTATCTGAAATCCTATAAGCATACTCAAGTCTGAATCTGAATGAGCAAGATCACATGAACAATAAGACTTAGTGATGATGGAAACCAAGTCCACAGCCATCTACCCCAAACATACTTTTATCATCCCCTTCTCCTGTAGAAACTCATTCTTCAGCATCCACACAGCTTTCAACACAATGTCATATCATCTACAGTATATAGCAACAACCACTGTAAAAATAACTAGGAGGGGAAAAGCCATGGTGAATTTGAATGTCTTGTTTGGAGGTTTAAATGACTTCATTAACTATTCATTAACACTTTCAAAAATCAGCCTTCAGAAAAAAAAAAAAAAACAAGCCTTTCACAAGATCTATGCCATGCTGTGAACACCTTAATGATATCCTACCTGGTCTTTCAGCTGCTGTACAGAAGTCTGAAGGTTCAGAATCTGACTGAAGAGTGGGCTCTGCAGGACTGACTTTAGAAGGCTGAGTTTGTCTTCATTTGCTACATCCCCACGTTCTCGTAGCTTGGTTTGCAAGCGCTCTGCTGCCTGCAGGGCCCGATTTTTGTCTATTCCAAAGAGTAGCATTAGTAAATAACAAGATTCAAAACATGCATATCAAACATATAAGGATTCCATGCTTGTAGAAATTCTCAAACTATGCCTCTCAAGTGCAAAAAAATTGTCTTTTTGAATAAAAAGTTTTTTAAAAAGTACAAAATTTTAATGAAGTGCCAAAGAAAAAAAGTACAAGATTGAGCACTTTTTAATACTTTGAATATTTTCCCTCAAAATTAAACAGCAAATTACACAGTACTTTTTATTTTTACATTTGCTTCAAACCAACAGAATTGGTTTGGAGATAAAATAGAAAGGGTGTAACATGGAACTCTCTAAATGTACCCCCACAAACCTTGAAGTCTCCTATAAGAAAGTTTCTTTGAAAGCAAGAAGTTTATTATATTGTGTGCTAAATAAAACTAGCCACAGAAACCAATTCAGATGATGACTAGCTAAATTCCAATGTGAGCTGTTTCAACTTTTTTATAAAAATCACATGATTTTTTAAATAAAAACCAAATGATCTATGATCTTGAAAATGCAGATATCTGCCTTCTTTAAAAAGATATGAAAATGTTTATTTACATGTAAGAAAAATTAGCAACATTATTGGCTCAGTAACAAGTGGATATGGATAATGTTAATGATTAATCACAATATCCGAAATATAACAATTTCACATGTTAAGCAAAGCATTCTACAATTGAGAACTTACTTAAAAATAAATCAGAATAACACATAGTATTTCAAAAAGGCTACTTTTTAATAGTTGAAATATCACCCCCCAAATTAAATACCACATTTACACATGCTTCAAACTAATCCAATTCAAATAATTATTAAATATCTTATAAATCAGGCACAAAGTTTTAAAAAAAAAGTAAATATTTGGAATAAGTATGACCTAATAGTCCTTATGTTACATACCTGCTTCTACCAGATAGTGAATTTCTACTACAAATAATAGCTGAAAACATCTTTTTTGTAGTCATATGTACACACACAATATACATACACACTTACTTATAATTTAAGCCAAATTTGTTTTTTATAAGAGAGATTGTACTCAAATATATGTCCTAACACCTTCAGGATGATAATAAGTACATCTATTAAAATATATTTGAAATGTCACAGTAATCAATTACTAGAGATAAGTAACATAATGGAAATCATTACTAGAGATACTTTATATTGCTCCAAATTTGGAATTACACAAAAATTGGGCAATTAAAACATGAATTGACAATGATCATGATTTTACATAAACACAAATTGAAATAAAATAACATTTACTCAAGCAGAAGTTTTACAGCAAATGATGATAAAGATGCACATGAGAATTTTCATCTGGCTCATCTCCCATGGTAACTTAGAATATGAATATAGTAATTCTCATGGCAATTATTACAAGGTGTTGAACTCAGCCAATAGTTAACAGAACAAAGCCTAGGAAGTAATGATTTACATAATTCTGTACTTCCCCTTTCCTTTCCTTTCCTTTCCACTTTTATGTAGGTTAGTAGGCGTCTTTATGGTATATGACTTCAGTATAAAATGAGTGATAGAGATGTACATCCATGCACTTTTATGATCAGCATAGGACCAGGAACAAAGCCACATGATCATAAAAGCAGTTCCTGTTCCTTTTACTGCCATCGACTCTCCTCCTACCCTTATAACATGAAGCTGTCTAGGCATCAACCATAATCATCAAGGTGCCAGAGTAAAATCTAGATACCTTCAAAAAGTTATACTCAAAAAGCTACCTGGAATAGGTAAAGGACTGGTATGTCCGATGATGGCAGGTACGTACCACACCTACCAGGTGTGGTACTTGTAAACAGATGTATAGCTAAAGAGATTGTTACTGTTCTCCTTGTCAAGTAAAAGCAAGAGCTCAACCAGGCGTGGTGCATGCCTGTTATCCCAGCTACTCAGGATGCTGAGGCAGGAAGGATCACAAGTTCACCACCACAATGGGCAACTTAGCAAGACTCTGTCTCAAAATAATTTTATTTTAAAAAAGGGATGGGGATGTAGATCAGTGGTAGAGAGCTGGGTTCAATCCCCAGTAAAACATACACACACACACACATGAGCTCAGAGGCAATTCAGCCACAAATACAAGAATAATGGTCATCTTTCAATATTAAAAATACTAATAAATTTTCTCCTGCATTCCAGAAACAAATATTAACTACAATTGGGTTCATGAATTAGAATTGGGTATACATTAAGCTTTATTAAAACCCATAATTGGTAAATCATATTTATTTTTATGTACAAATTATGTGTGTTTTGTAACATTTCACATGAGACTGATCAGATACAGAAAAGTATTATCCTGGCACAATGTTAGCGGGTAACAAACTTTTAAATCTAAGTTACACGGATAGAATCCTTCTATGTAGAACATATCATACTCAAAGATCCCAAAGGAGGGAGTTTTCAACTTTTAAAAATGCAGACAAAAAGGAATAAGTCTTACCTATGGTTTCCAACATTTCTTTCAAAGTTCTTCTCTAAAATGATTTTAAACAGCAACTAAAATGGAACTCTGAGGAAAAAAAGACATAAAATGGAAGAATTATATTTTCTCAGAACTATAATTTTCTTCTAAAACTATACACTCTAAATAGCACTTGATACCATTATAATTCCTCTGACCATTAAAATCTTGTTGATATAACTTCACATAGTTCTCATTATAGGCAAAAAAAAAAAAAAAAAAAAAAAAAAAAAAAAAAAGTCAGCACTCTAGAACTTACCCAAAATAATATGCACTTACTTGTGATAATTGCATAATAAGTAGAAAAGCTTAAATTCTATTTTAAGTAAGATGGTACAAGTGTCCAAAATATTTCCTGAAGAGCTTCTCAGCAAGACCATAGTAATCTTGGTTTAATTTACAGATCCTTAACCACAGAATAAGGAGCTTACTTGAATCTGCATTTGAAATTCTCTAGACAAAAATGTTAAAAGAATTTGTGATATTACCCTCAAATGCTCACAGCCTTAACTGGGGAGAAAATATACATACAAGGTAGACATGAACTGTGACAACAAAGCAGTATAGGCAACACTATACTGCTTTACCATATTAAATCATGGATTAAAAACTGAATAAAAGAGAGTGCCCTCAAATTTTTCAAAGGTTTTCAAACTATCCCTCTAACTATAATGTTTTCCTCTTTCCACTTAAAAATACCTTCTCAATTCCTCCTTCACCCCCACATAGATCTCATCTTTCTCTGAAAACACTTAATTAGACACTTTGAAGTCCTAGGTACAGATCTGCACAGCCAACATCCACAACACTTATCACAGTCAACCTCTGCTGTATAATTCTGCACAACTGTCTCCAGAGCTACAACTACCCTTTGCTTCACAGAAGATCCAGAGTTAACCAGGAAGTCAGTGTTCTCAGAGAAGGAATCTACCACCAAATACCCTCATTCTTCAACTGGAAGGTGAGACAGGCCATTTCTCTGGGAAAGACCAAGTTGCCCTCTATTACCTCTTCAACAGGAAAGGACACTTGGTAAAAAGTAGATAGAGATGAGCAGATGCATAGAACATCAATGCTTACAATTTGCTCTGTGTAGTAACAGAGAATAGTACTTACTGACTTCCTTATCCCAATATAGATCAGTAGTCTGAAAACATCAACTGTATTCCAAATAGTCAAACAGCTCTACTATTGGCACTTGTTTTAAAACTGCCCTGGTATCAAGGAGAGGGCAATGGCTCTAAACTAGAACTGAAATTTAAATATTAGTGTAGCTTTCAGCAAGTGGCCTAACATCTCAACCTCGGTTTCCTAGAATATAAACTTATTCATTGGCTATCTTGTGATAAATGAGATAAATAATGTATGGTAATTTCCAGCTTACAACAAAACTCATAACTATAAAATATACATTCAGGATTAATGTTGAGTCCATATAGATTAGATTTCCAATGCAAGACAGTATATATTCATGAGGCACCATACAGAGAACTTAAAGATAAATGTGTGATATTTTTAATTTTTCTTTACAAGAAAACTATAATACTCTTTCAAAAAATATCATAATGGCAAGTACCCTCTGAAAAAATTAACTTCTGATAAATTAAACCTAAAAGTCAGGAGACCCCCAAGTCTACCAACATGTATCTAATTACATAGCCAGAGGAACCATGAAACCAATGAAGAAGCATGAATAAATTTGTCCTTGTTAAGTTGTTTATCTTTTCTGACTCTAAATATATTTACAAATAAATCTTACTAATAAATTTTAGAAGGAAAAAAATCATATAGATTATTATTTGGTATATACAATAAAACTTAGCTCTATCCACTTTACCCTATGAAAAATTAACTCAGAAAGACAGCAGTATTCATGACATGGGGGGAAGGTAGCCTATGAATTTAGAGGCCCACTGATTTATGAAGAGTATGCAGAGAAAGTTGAGCAGGAAGATCCCTACAGAGAAAAACATGGTCATCCAAAGTTCACCAAGAAGTCAAGAAGTCAGTAATGCAGAAATAGAGTTACTTACTACCATCCAACCCCCAAGAAACTTGTCATAAGAGTTTAAAAAAAAAAAAAAAAAAAGAAAAGAAAAGCCACTCCTGTTGCAAGTCACTGACAGTGGCTCCCAGGTGAGAGCTAAACTTGCTGTGAATTTTAGTAATAAAAAATAGTATAGTTTCATAGTTTTTCTGTACTGGTCTAATGTCCCTAAAATAAAATCATAGCTTTTTTGAAGTTTCTAGGGGATTTCACCATTCACAACCATGCCAAAGACATGAGTTAAAAAAAATTTTTAAAAAAGTTTTTCTTATGCCCCTTACCCCATCCCCAAAACTCAGTAAATTCAGTTCTAATTATACACGAACCATTTGCAACTGCAGAACTTTTGAGATAGATCAAATCTACTTTCCTCAAACTGCAACCTCATTTTCACCCACCCTTTCACCACCTTACCATTTCCCTTCTCTTTTTGCCCATTTCAATATTACATGGAAATATACGGGTACCTGGGTCATAAAAGCAGGTCATGGCCATATGGTAAGTTTTATAGGAGACCCAACAATAAAACAGGTGAGAAGCAGCCCAGGTTCTTCCTGGGAAATTCATGCTAGCAGTGACAATGTTGAATCAAAGAGGCAGTAGAGACAAGCTGTGGAGATGAACAGGAGATTGACACTACCACAGGGGCAGAAGCACCAATAATAACAGCAAATAGAGCACCTATAACATGCTAGGCATTTATTAAAGCATACTATCCAGTTATATCCTCTAATAGTCATACAATCCACTGACTTTATATGAGTCACAAAAAGACTAAGTCACACCACTATTAAGTAATGGATCCAAGGTTTGAGTACAGGCAGGCAGGCTCCAGAGCCCACAATTAACTTCTACAATATGCTACCCCTCAATAAGAGGAAGAATTTATTTTACCACATTTTTTGCCTTTCCTAGTTCAAAATTGCCATGCAGACCTTGCCCTACATAAGGTGAAATGAAAAGATAAAATAAGGATCCAAGTGTAAAGTATATTTACATGATATAAATATATTGCCAAATTTTTTTAAAGGTGCAATATAATACATTAAATTGCTGCAACTTGTACAAGGGAAATACTTATTCAAGAAAAATTATTAGGTACATGTTTGTTTTTAAAAGCATAAAAGATACATGTTTATAAACTATTTCTGCAAGTTTTGTGGATAATAGTAAGCTATTGTAGGGACAGGACACTGAAGGAAACTTATTTTGCAGTGCATTCTTTTTCAGTTTTTTATCTTAGTATAGAATAACTCAGATTTATCAAATAAAAATACATGATGCCTAGTTAAATTTGAGTTTCAGATAAATAATTTTTTAGTGAATAACCTATGCAGTACTTGGGAAATACTTATGTAAAAAAAATTATTATTTATTTGAAATACTTTTGTTGTTATTATTGTTGTTATTGTGTTGGTAATGGGAATTGAACACAGGATGCTCTAACTGAGCTATAACCCCCAACCCTTTTTATCTTTATGTAGAGGCAGGGTCTTTCTAAGTTGCCAAGGCTGGACTCAGAACTTGTGACCCTCTTCCCTCAGCCTCCCAAGTAGCTGGGACTACAGGTGTGCGCTACAATGTTCAGCTTTAATTCACCTTTAATTGGGCATTTGTTATTTCATATGGCAAGCCTACCATATATGTATTTGCTTAGAAAAATTAAATTTAAGACATCATTTTAATTTAAGGCCTGAGAGCTTCCTGTCAAAATATAATGACAACATTACCAAATCCTTAATAAATCTAAAGATTCCACCTATGCATGTGATTACCCAACAATTGGATGATAGCATCAGTTTCAGCAGGGGAGAGAAATCAAACTGAATATTTGCTTTTATTGAGGAAAAGAAACAGAATAATTGTCTAATCATTTTTAATTTCCAACAAGTTGTGCTGGTAACATGGAGACACAGCTTTTATGTAGAAGAGAATCAGTGTTTGAAACAACACAAATCTGTCCCATGCAGATTTCATGGCAACTAACAAATGAAATATGTTTTGTGCTAAAAATAACTCTATGAAGAGAAACTGCCCCAAATGCATACAATTTTCTAAACAATTCTGACTGAATAAGGAACACAAAATTTAAAAAGCTTGTTGTGATTGTTTGTAGCTTGTCAAAGTTATTCAGCATTTGTTATTGCATTAAATTTAGTATTTGTCTCATTTATAGCAGCCTCAGCACTACCTGAAGTTAGCAGAGAAAAGCAAGATTGTAGCTCTTTACAGGTAGTCTGTTATCAATTCAATTGGTAATGACAGCAATATTTACAACTCCAGTCATAATTTCTACTTTGGATAATGCTACTGAAGTATTGCTCTGAAAGGGAAGAAAGTCATGGTATCCACCAACATCATGTTGTCATCAACAGAAAACATCAGCCTTTTCTTAAGCATCTGTTCTTTTGCACTTTGCCCTCGTTCTTATAAGCTTTGATCAGAAAAAGTATTCCTGAGCACAATTATTATTTTCAAGTTGACATTTCTAAATCTTTCCAAATTCCTGCAGTAAGAATAAAATTTATTAATTCAATTTTGTTCTCCCCAAATCAAAGAAAATTAAGTATCAAGTAACCTTAGCTTATCAACATACTTCATATATTGATATTCTTTTTCATTGATATTCTTATCCTCCATTTATAAAACCATAAAATAAATTACTTGTCCAAAGTAAAAAGTCTGAGGGGTTTATTGGATTAGAAGAGAACTCAAATTCTGTTATTTACTGATTAAACATACACACAAGATGCCTACATGGTGGCATGCTATCTGGTGGCAGAATTAGAGAAATGAGGACACAGTCTGGAAACCCAATATAAGTAAATGGAAAAAAAAAGTAGTAAGAAGACTACTAAAACACAAAAACACAAAAGGGGGACCCAAAAGCCACACTGAGGCATCAGGGAAAGCTTCCTGGAGGCCTAACTTCCTGAAGGAGTTAAGACAGACGTTGTGAGAAGTACCTCCTAAGCACTGCAAAATTTGTTATACCTGGATTGGGATGGGTGTGAAAAGGGAAAGGAAGAGGTAACAAGCCTCCTTTGATTTGGACACTCCACTTTCAATAAAAGTCTGACAGCTTACTGGCAAAGACAATTTTTTTTTTTTTTTTTGATACCAGGGATTAAATTCAGGGGCACTTGACCACTGAGCCACATTCCCAGCCCTATTTTGTATTTTATTTAAAGACAGGGTCTCACTGAGTTGCTGAGTGCCTCACCCTTGCTGAGGCTGGCTTTGAACTCACAATTCTCCTGTCTTAGCCTCCTAAGCCACTGGGCTTACAGGCATTCACCATGGCACCGAATGCCAAAGACAGTTTTAATAGGAGCACTGAGGTAATTAAGAATCCTAATGGGGAAACAGTTATATCAGAAAAACAAGGCATGTGAAGTTTCAACTGTGAGTGAATAAAATAGCATGAAATATTCTGTTTTGATAAGAGCACGAGAAAAGCCACAAACTGCAACCAAAGAATAAGTCCAGTGTTGAAAAACGTGGGATCAAACTAAGTGTTCATTACATAAATGAAACCACAGTACTGTCACCAATATCCACAAATAATGAAAATATTTATGGCTAAAAAACTCCATTTATAGAAAACCTAAATGCTCTCACTCCAAACACCACTAGAAAAATGAGCCACATGTTCATATTAAAAATTTAACGTACCATTTATAACAGAAATTATACACATTCTATATAATTGATGTGCCAGGTGGAAAAAAAGATGAAACAAAGAAATACTCACGAAATCTAAAAAAGATTAAGAATAAAGAAAAAAAGAAAAGCATAGTCAACAAGAAACACAAAATAAGGGAGCTAAAATAAATCTAAATATCCATATTTACTATAACTATGAAAAGGTTAGAGTTACTTACTAAAGAATTGATTTGTAATCCAGATTTTGAAGATGATCTTGAGAGTAAGAGAATAAGTTTGATACAATTTATCTATATTTTAAATGTATACATAATAATATGTTACATAGAAATACACATATTTGCTTCCATCATATTTAAGGATGGATTAAAAGCGTACTTTCTGAAATCACTGCAGTAGTTACTTTTAGAGATGGACAGATGCAAGGCCTAACTTCAAAACAAAGATATGTCAAAGGGGGAATTTAGCTTTCTCTATTTTCTTAAGGAAGCAATATTTTCATGATGTTTTAAAGTATACTCATAAAAAGTAAGTGGGTTAATGTAAGAGCCCTAATTGAGGATAGCTAAGATGGCGGTTAGCTGAGAGCCGTAAAAGTGTTCAAGTATTTTCACCTGATATTCATGCATTTATCTAAGAATCTTTCTATGCCCGTGAACACTGTGTGATGCACCTGTAAGCTCGAGCTGTAAGCACTTATCCTTGTTAAGGCAAAATGTATTTAACCGGGTGAGGCTAGTTAGTTGGAGTTGGAGTGGTTGGAGTTGGAGAGGTTATTGAAGCCAGAGAGAGAAGGTAGAAGAAAGAAGAATAAAAGAACCTTTTCATTTCCAGTCTGCCTCCAAGTTTTCTCCCGTGGTATCGTTGCTGCAAGCGGCAATTGCTGTAGGCAGCGACAGGTTAAAATATCTATTGACCAAGTATTGCAATGTCTGCGATTTACTTCAAAAAATTGGGAATGGACAGGGAAATGGTTTCGAGTAGAAAAGAAAAAGAACCAAAGGCTATTAAAACTGAAGAATAGACATAAGATTACTGTACTCTTCTTCTTGCCTTTATATACATTTGAAATTTTTCATCAAAAAATTAGAATAGTAAGCTACTGGCAGTAAATATGGGAAAATGTTATCAATATCTGGTTGTGAAGGAGGACAAAAATAGAGATGATTTTTTTCTTTAAAATTCACAATATTTAAAAAAATCCTCCCTGCCATCTTTCCTCACTGAAAAAATATTTCACTTTAAACTACTAAATTACTCAGGAAATTTCTTACTTCTTAACTTTGGTAAATAGTCCCACATAAATAATTTCTTCAAGCTAGATTACTTAACTCCAGCAAAAAACTAAAGGAAATATGAAAAATTTCCTCAAAAATTAGTATCTAATGAAGAATCATTTTCAGTTTTACTTTATTTTGATTTTCTGGTGGCTACTCTGCTTCTGATTTTACCAAGCTTTTTAGGGATGAGCCTTAGAAACAGATGCTTATGGCCTTTGCCCACTCCACGTCAGACAACAAGCAGGCAGAAAATGATCAACAACTGTTGCTGTTCTGTTTTTGGATGTATAAGCAATCCAAACCAAAACCCTACCTTCAGGAATGATGGGTAAACTCAAGAGTATAGAAATATAAATCTGTTTAAATTAACAGAAATTCATGTTACCTTTCATGTATATTCAAAAGTCAATTCAATATAATGAACAGTCATAATACATGTAAGATAATACTAAAATGAGGAAATGTGGCATACTAATACACCATTATATAAACATAGATAAATCATAATCAATACTTTGACCATGAACCCATGTAATTTAACGTTTTGGTGAAAACAGTATTACCTCATTTCTGTTCTTAGGACTTTCCTAATGAGAGGAAAAAAACTATCTAAAAGGGAAACACATAGGAGATAGAAATTAAAACATTTTATAAGTAGGTATACTTACACAACAAATGTATCTATAGTAACAAACCTGCTCATTAAATTTCCTTTGGTTTTGAAAACTATTATTATTTTTTTATTTTTTTGTAGATGCCTGGCCTAAGGTGAAATGTTATTTGTTCCTTCAAAAGTATGTATGTTCTTTCCTTAATTGCAGATTAATAAAAGCACATTGATACTAGTTTTAGAAAGACATTTTACCAGTTACTATTCACTTCCAAAATCATACACTTAAATTATTTTTTGTGATTTTCTGAGTTAAGTTCTTTTGTGTTGCTTATACTCAATTGCAAGGTCAATTTGAGTTAAAAGGAATCTCAAACATGTAGCTCACAGCTACGCAAGTTAGAGCTCACTGAGGCTGGATTCCATAAGTCAGTGGTATGTCTGAGATTAGAAACTCAGGCTGCTGCTATTACTAAATTATAACTTCTCTTTATAAAAAATATATTAGAGAATCAATTCTATTTATAGTCCACTGCATCATATTTATGTCCCTCACCCTCCACTTGTATTAAGAGTCCATAATTTAAACAGAGTCCAAAATACACATTAAAACTATAAATTCCACACCTTTTCTCTGGGCCCCCATTTTCACATATTTTCCATCCATAAAGTTCTCTCTTAGAACATCCTGAAAGGACAAGTCCATCGTGTCCCCCACCCCTCCTTCAAGATTTAGGTGTTTCTGATAAAGAAGATTTAGTCTCTTTTGTGTTCTCACTCCCTAGTGAAACTCAAAGGAATTTAGGTTGTTAGGCAGTTTGCCCCCATTTGCTACCACATTTTCAGTGCTAAGGGCCAAGATGCAACATACCAAGCATATTTCTTGGACAGAACCAGGCACAGGGATTCCTCCAAGGGCTGCACTTATAGCACTTGTAGGTGAACAACATGCCAATGTCAGATTGCAGAGGCAGCCAGCTGCCCGAAAAGTACTCACTCCAGCCACAATGTTTTTTTGGGGAAAACCTAAAACATGCAGAAGAATTAACTTTGTGGCACAGAATTCTCAGGTGTAATTCCTACACTGGCAACAAATTCTCCAGAGAAATTATTTCAGGCTCCTGCCTTTTGCCTGCCTGCAATGAGGCAATTCCCTAGTGAGCCTGGGCAGACTGTGTCCTTGGTGCTTCTAAAAAGCAAGGATACTCAAAGCTTCTCCACAAGCCCCAGAAACAGCTGGCAACTGGTCTGCGTTAGAACTTAACTATAGTAAGAGGGGACAGAGGGTAATGAGATGTCTGTTATTTTTCAGCTGCCCACTCGGGGAAGGATTTTGAGTTGGGAAGATCTTAATGACAATACTTAGGCAGAACAATAACTGGCACTGTGAGTTATAACCAAATGATTCCTCAGTGGAAAGCCCTAAAGGTTGGTAAGTAGAGACAAACTTTCCAATACCCATAAAGCTGTGGAAAGAGGAGGTGGGAGAGTTGACCAGAATATTATCAATGCTGTTTCAACTTATCTCCTTATCCAACTAACTACCTCAAGTTTACACTATTCTCCTAAGGTCATTTTCTATCTTTCCTTTTTTATTCTCTTTTTTTTTTTTTTTTTTTTTTGACAGGGGATGCAGGGGTAAGTATAGAAGATTAAATTTAGGGGTATTTTACCACTAAGCTACATTCCCAGTCCTTTTTTATTTTGAGCCAGGGTCTCACTGAATTGCTGAGGCTGGTCTGGAACTTGGGATCCTTCTGCCTTAGCCTCCTGGTCACTGGGATTACAGGCAAGCACCACCATGCCTGGCTCCCTCTAACTCTTTAAGTAACTATACTTCCACCATCTCCATATTATTGTTCAAAATTATTTCTTCCATCCTGGAATCTTTCCTACAAACATTATGAAGAGTATCATCTATCATATGAGCTACATAGTTATTACTGAGCTATAAGTACTGTACATAATTAGATATTTTTATCCTTCCCCATCAATCAGTGCCTTCAAAATTCAGTTTGCGGCTTCCATGATTTCCCTTTGCTGAGTTTGGATATAAATAAAGACAAAGTTTACAAACTTCACTCAAGACATGGCAGTCTCAAATTTCTGATCAGAAGTCCTCTAGGACAGATATTGGAGTAATACTTAATTGCGGCTGTTTTTCTCTCCTGTAACTGGGCTTGTGGTAACTAGTAGCTTGCATGCCCTCTTGGTTGAGTTCCAGCTCTGTGCAGAAAACTACCCTGTAGGTATTATGAATGGCTTTTGAGTGATCACTCTTGCTCTGAGGCCATTCCTCACAACACTTTTCATGGAGCAATTCAGAACCTTCAAATACACTTGGCAGAAGAAATTTGGAATTATCAATGCTTAATTGTTGAAATATATAAGAAAATTTTGTGCATTTTAACTATTCCCAAACACATAACTTATTAACACCAGATTTTACCAATATGTAAATGGAGGATCAAAGAGAGAACTTTCTCAAGGTCATTTAACTCAGACCATTTATTAACCAATCATATTTCTATAGGTTTTTTGGAAGGTTGTTTGTTTGTTTTGTTTGTACCAGGGATTGAACCCAGAGGTACTTATCCACTGAGCCACATCCACAGCCCTTTATTTTGTGACAGGGTCAAGCTAAGTTGCCGAAGCTGGCTTTGAACTTCAGTCTTCCTGCCTCAGCCTCTGGAGCTGCTGGGATTACAGGCATGCACCATCTCAGCCTCTAGACTATTTTTGTAGGAGGTACTGAAAAGTCTATATGATAAAACATTAGCAATCATTTGAACAGCTCTAGCCAAAAGTAATATCATTCAGCTGAAAGAGGATTTGAGAACCAAGAGTGAAAAGAAGGAAGAAGGAAATAAGAATGGAGGATTAAAAGCTACTCAATCAGATTGGATGTCTACTCTGACTAGATTCCTTAAGTAACAAACTATACAATTTTTCATAGTGTTTTGCTGATTTAAAAAAGCAACTTTACTCCTCAGACACAAATCTGCCACCTAATCCTCCCTTGGAGATGCAGCACTTTCCAAATATGTTTTCATCATTGGAACGTCTAAAATGGGGGCCTGGTTATAACCTACAAATTGAAGCAAGGATCTGTTATTTGGGGCTTCAAAAAAATGCTATTCACTAACAATCAGTAATAAAACTGCATTTAAGAATTAGTTGCTATTTCATCTACTATAATAATGATTCTTCCTCTAAGGACAAAATATTTACCACAAGTTAAAGTTTTAACATCAGAATTGGGATCATTTTTACTGTTTGAAATGAGCCACTTATAAAGTAGTTTTCATATATCCTGTTTCCTTGTGCAGAACATGTACTTTCATACATATGCATTTCAATCTCCCACTTTTAGATAAGAAAACTAAGGCTCAGAAAGATAGTGTTTTCCTCCACATAAATGATGTTTGTAAGTAAAAGTAACTTTTAAACCCAACCCAAGATGGAACAGCATCAAAGGCAAGTCCCTCTGCACCAAAGGACAGTTCTGGGATCTAATAATAATAATGCAGGAAAGAAAACAGCTATTTACCTCCAGGTTAAGTAGCCCAAGGCACCTGTGCTTTCACAGTTCCCAAGTTACTTTATAAAGTTCTCTTGAATAAACACTGTCATTTTACTAGTTGTGACATCATAGGTAAGTTGCTTAACTCCTCTGAGATGCCCTTTCCTCTTTGTAAAGTGGGCAATAACAATAACATGCAAAATGCCTGGAAGTAATAAGCACACAAAAGCTATTGCTATTATTATTCTGTATACTATTTACTATCTATACACCAATCTATTTTGCTGTTTCTGTGTCAGTGTATGCCAGCTTATTTAATCAGTAACTCCTTAATACAAATCAAAATTGATTGTTTCTGGGATAGCAATTACATTACAAACTATACCAAATTTTACCTATGCAGTACAGTTTTATGACACCTTTCCCATAACTGAAAACTGTTCTTCTGCAAATAAGGGTCCTAAAAATCATGCCCCAAAGTACTTCAAAGTAGCAGAAATGAACCTGACAGTTGCAAACTACAGCTTAGTCAATGTACTGACACTTAAAAGTATTAATTTCTATTAAAGAAGACAGATGGAAAGAGAATAGGTATTTTGTTTGGGGGGTGGGGGTTAGGTTATTTTTGTTGTTGTTTGATACCTGGGATTGAACACAGGGGCACTTAACCACTGCTATATCTACAGCCCTTTTTATTTTTCATTTTGAAACCAGGTCTTGCTAAATTGCTTCAGGCCTCCTAAGTTGCTTAGGACCTCCCTAAATTGCTGAGGCTGACCTTGAACTGTGATCCTCCTGCCTCAGTCTTCGAAATCTCTTGAGATTACAGGCATGCACCACTATGCCTGGCAAAACAGGTTTGATATATGGCAAGACATATAAATAGGGGAGGAAAGAAAGAAGAGATGAGGGGAGGAAGCCAAAAGAAAGAAAAGATACAAAGATGAAGCAGCATGGAGATAACGAAAGAAGCCCTCAGAAAATTCCTTAGCATTTACCAGACCAACAGGAGGTAGAAGTGGGTGCTGACTGAGGTTATGGATTCAGATTTGCAGGAGGAACTGAATATTTCCTCCACCAAAGCAAAATCTGATCTCAAAGGAAGAATGTAATTCTATTTTCTCTGATCAAATAGTAAATCACATTAAGTCATTAAATCTGAGTCAATTTCCTTGTACTAAGTTGTCAGCAATATTAGCATCAGTTGGCTAACTGGCATTGTTTCCTAATTTTTAGGAAATCAATAGCAAAAAAGTAAAATTACGGAAGCAGATATTGATATATTTTACAGATATTGATATGCATAGATATTGCAGATGTTGATATATTTTACATACCTAAAAAAATCTATTGCATTATTTCAGCAAGTTGTAACTAACCACTTACATTTTCCTATACATAAGTCACAGGGAGATTTAGCATGAAGATACTGTTACAGAGTCCTTCTATTCATCTTCAAATAAATGTTTTCTATTTGTGTGTGTGCATGCGTGCAAATGTATACAGTGCTGGGGATAGAACACAGTACCTCATGTATGCTAGGTGACCACTCTACCACTAAGCTATATCCCCCCAGCCCTCATATAAACATTTTCATATCTAATTTTATGTCATAAATTTGTTACTTAAGAAAAACATCTGAATTCTATAAATTTCAATTCCCAAAAATCTTCATCCACCTCTATCACTAAACCTTATGGCAAAGAAGAATGAAGACAGGTACCTAACTTCTCAGCTCAACTGAATGAAAATGGTTAACACTGAAACATGTGCGAGGAACCCAATACCATCAGCAGAAGTCAGGAAGAATTTGAAGAGATCTGACACATTAACCCACCTACCCACCCCCACCCCCGTCTTGAAGGATGCACACAACAGAAGAGTATGAGAGAAAGCCAAAAGAAGGAGGGAAGGGTTATCTGTTAAGGCTAGGAAACCATAAAGAACCCAGAGAATTAAATGACAGTGGGGCTGTAGTTCTGAGTGAAGTAATGAAAGAAGCTAGGAAAGCAATATTTCTATGACCTGCCTGGGACTTCACCCACCCTCATGTTAGAGTAAATAGATGTTGGGGAGAGGCACTGGGAGGATTTAAAATTTATTTTATGGAAGAATTCAGGCAATAGTGTAAATAATGCAATAGAAAGAAAGGAAAAAAGGGCACCACAACCAGATGTTAAACTAAACTGTTACTTACACTGTTAAGAAAATGCCCAAGAGAAAAAACAAGGAGAACCTAGATTAAAACAATGGCAAGCAAAAGAGAAGAGATGCAGGCAAGACAGGTGCATTCATTAGAGGGAACCAAAAAGTCTTAATGACCACTAGATGACTGCTTGGGGCCAGGGAAGCAGTGACAGCAACAGAGTCTAACTCTTCATGTTTTTAATCTGGGGCACTGGAAATACTGTGTCATTGTTAGTTGAAAGAAAACAGTAGGAAGAAAAATGTCACATCTTTTTAGAGAAAGGGGTGACAATGTGTTCCTTTTGGACATATTATGTTTGAAATGCTTCTATAAAATAAAATTTAAAAAAGAATCTAAATTACAAGAAGATAGGCATTTTTGTTCTTTACTTGTTCTCTCCTGGATATATACTTCTATCTATTCAGCACCAAAAATAGTAGCTGTCCCAGAGTAGGCATCAATAACTACTTGCTGAAAGAATGAATCAGTTACAGATGTGCATCTAAGCAGACAGGCCCTGAAGAATCACTGGTCTCTAAATTGTTGCTGAAGATAAAGGAGGTCAGTCAAAAAGGCAGGGTTTAAAAAAAGAGGGAAAACTGAGATTAGAACTCCAAGGAACATAAATATTAAAAAATAAATGTGACATACAAAAATATTTTGGTGGCAAAAACCTGTTTGAAATAATAAGAACTCCTTCATGATTGATCATACTGAACCAAGTAAACACTCATAAAAGTCCTCATTACATCAGACAAGTCAGTGTTACTATTTATTTAGCTAAGTCAGTCTCATTTGATATCACTTTGGTTCCTATATATATTCAAATTACTTACCAAAATATGACCTTAAAAAGGTCAAGTTAAATCTAAGGGAAGATCAAAAAACCTAAATAAAATTCAATCATTTGTGAGGTAAATTTAAAAATTCCCATGGAATCAAAAACATCCCTGCAAGCTCTAAAACCCAGTAAAGTCTACATATTATGGAACAGACTATATCTAAAAAATAATAATAAAATAAAATTTCCTATGAGCCTCTCTTATTCACTTCCATACTAAACTAAAATTTACCTACAGATCTTCTGTTCATTGAATATGGATACACCCAAGGAGAAAATAAAATTCTCCACAATAAGAGCAGTGTTTTTCTTAATCAGTAATATAGACTTGCTAGAGAAAAACCTGTATTCCTCTGATAGCAAAGAGATGTTACTGTCTAAATCTGCTGATAAGCCTGTCAGTCAGTGGTAGCCTACATTGGCTGAGAATACTCCATGGAAAATCAGCAAGGGATGGCAATGTATATCTTTCTGGCAAGATTCCAAGTAGTTCTGATAAGGGAAATTTGCATAAGGAATTACAAATTAATATGAACTTGAACGTGAACCTTGGCCATATAAGATAAATAAGCATGGACCAATTCAATCCCCTAATTACTAATTTATAGATAATGTAACAAGGTACCCTATTTAGCTAGCATATGTAATTCCGTGGGACTCACTGGGGTCATCTCAGGACAACTGGTATTTTGTCTCTGAAAACAGTTCAAAAGGTCTCATTCGCTTTCTATAAACAGGTCTATTTCCTTCTTAATTGATTCATCTACTATTTAAATATACTCATTAACAGTATTTCATTGTGGTACTCAGAGGATTAAATGTTTGTAAGATCATAACCAACTTCTGTAACAATACAGAACACATATGCTTCAAACCATGGTATTCTGTTGTTGCTGTTTGCTACAATTTCAATTAAGTGATCAGAAATCAGAGACATAAACATTAAAAATGACCCCAAAAGCCTGAATATTCCAGTCAGCATGTTTCACAATCATCATCTCTTTTCTTGATTACCTCTGTCCCTAAGGCTTAGATATTTGATCCAGACTGTGTTGACCAGTATATATGTGTCAGCCAAGAGACACAAATATTTCTTAATCACCGGAAATGTGGTTCTAAATGAGATGAGCCTATGTGTAAAATACAAGACTGACTTTAAAGATATTCTCTCAAAGAAAACAAAGTAAAATGCCTCATTAATTTTTATATTGATTACCTATTGAAACGATGACATTTTGGAGAAACTACTGACTTCAACTATTGCTTTTTATTTTATTTTCTGTAGTGAATAGAAATTTTTAAATTACAAATATAGCTCACAGAATTTTTTTACTAGACAGAGATAAGATAGAATGAGTTACACTTCCAGATCATCTCCCTCCAACTCAGTATGTTTCAGTAATCTCAAGTGGAACATATATAGAATAGCAATTATTTGGATAATCCTGGCACCAAATTTCTTTGCTATTCAATTCACTATAGGACTGTAATATAAATTTGTCAAAAGGCATGACAGACAAATCTTTTAAAAAAGTGTTAAGAACTACTAAAAATATGCAAGTAGGTAAGGAGAATTTGGCATACAGTGAAAAAATAGCACTGGGTTCAAAACTAAATCTGTGCTGGGCTTAGACCCTTCAGAATGTAAGATATGAAAGCTTATCCAAAGCCTTAATAGTCACTGATCTTTTATTATTTGATTTTTATTTAATCACCTGATATCATTAAATATTTTAAATTCTTTTATTTTAAAATTCCAGTTGTATATTTAAAACAATTGATTACACACTTTGAAACTTCAAGTAACATTCAATAAGGACACTTAAATCCTATGTTTATCCAAAAGGGGCTAACTGTAGAAAGACTGACAGACACTATCAAACAGAAGTCTAACCCACACAGTTAAAAGTGAAGGGGATCAGCACATGCCACCCCAAAATACACCATTCTGATATAAGGATTCCTTTGAACTGAAGACAACTGGCAAACAGAAGACACGAGAGCATTCTCTGCCCTCCTTTCTGCCCAAAAATAAGACTAAAAGTTCCCTTTGTTAATGTGATATATATTTCTATCAGTAAAGATGTTCCCCTCTCCCATATCAGTAAAAAGAGAACAACTCTTATTATGAAAATAGTATATAAGCCGCCAGGTCAAAACGACTTCTTTGGGTGTTCACTTGTTTGTGTATAGCCCTCATGGATGTAAAACTAAAAACATGAATTAAATTTGTATGCCTTTTTCTTTTACTCTGTCATTTGTCAGTTTAATTCACAGAACTGAATTAAAGAATGTAAAATAAAGTTTTTCACCTGACAAAACCGAGAATGAATACGCTACAAGACAATGGAAAAAGCAGAGAATTCTAAATTATTAAGAAATTCCTTAATTATATATTCATAGAATGCGCTAAGTACAGAGCAATAAACAGTGCCAATCCATGAATATAAGCAACATGACTGAATTACAAAATAATTATAGTGAAAAGTCACACAAAGAAAAAAAAAACAGAACATACTGTATGAATCCATTTATTTAAAGTTCTGGGGAATGAAAACTAATCTGCAGCAACAGAAAGTAGATCAGTAGTTACTCAGGAGGTAGGTAGATAAGGAATGCAGGAAAGCATTAAAAAGGCACATAATGAAATTCAAGTGTGACAGAATTGAACACTCCTGATTGAGGGGATGTTCCACATGAGCCAAAATTCAACAAATTGTACAATTTTCATATGTACAGTGTAGTGTATGTCAATTATAAATAATACTGCAAGAAAATAAATAACACCTGTTCCCTCCTTGAAAAGAGTGGAGCCAGAACATACTGAGTTTAGTACCCTAATAGATGTTCACTGAACTTAACTTTAGGTTAATACTTTGTGATTTAGCCTGATCCAATATACATTCAGCAAATTATATCAAAATAAAGAAGCACCAATGCTATACTTTTCCAAACAGCAGAGAATGACAATATTCAGTAGTCTCAGAAAAAATTGTAAACATGGTAGGGAAGGGAAAGGGGTCAAGCAACCCTCCACTAAACTCTACGGTTGAGGCCCCTCCAATCCTAAAATGTTGTTCTGAATGTTGTTCAGAAGCAGACTTCATGCCTGACTTTAACTAAAATGAAATACTCTTGCGAAATGTGGGGGGGGGGGGGGGGGGGGGGAGAGTAATCACTAAGCTTCATGAATTTTAATAATGTCTCTGACAAAGCAGGACCTGTTAAGGGGTCTGCTATGACTAAATGTTTGTGACCCCCTCCCCCCAAAAAAAATCCATGTTGAAATGCTAACTCCCAAGCTGATGGTATTAGAAGATGAGGTCTTTTGGAAGGCTGAGGCTTCATGATTGAGATCATTGCTTTATAAAAGAGGACTCATCAAAGCCACTCTCAACAACTCTGGAAGGCCCTAAGCAATTTAGTGAGACCCTGTCTCAAAATTTGAAAAAAAAAATTTTTTTTGCTTAAATGGCTAGGGATGTAGCTCAGTGGTTAAGTGCCCCTGGGCTTAATCCACAGTTAACAACAACAACAACAAAAAGCCCTCAGAGATTCCCCTTCCACCATGTGAGGAAACAGCAAGAAGTACCACCTATGAACCAGGAAAATGTGGCCTTCACCAGACATGGAATCTGCCTACACCTTGTTAGATTTTCCAACTCCCAGAATTGCAAGCAATAAATTTCAGTTGTTTATAAGCTACCCAAACTACACTGTTTTGATTTAATGACCCCAAAGGACAGACAGGATCCTAGCAAAGCAGAAGCGAAGCTGTGCATACCTTATACAACAGAAAGGATTTCTGAAATTGTAGCATCATTTTTAACTTTAATGAGTCTATCATTATGGTTTTGTTAGGTTAGTGATATTCTATGAGCACAGAATGACAGGTTACCATAACCATTTTCTACAGCCAGTTCCCTGAAAGAAGGCATTGCAGAGGCCATGTCATTAAATGATACAATGTTATTCTGAAATTAATGGCTGTTTAGCATTTAATTTTAAGCAGAGATGATATTTTTAAATGCATTTTCTACCCAACGTCTTGTGTGCCACATGGCACTTTATTATACCTCCTCAAGAGTCAAGAGACATTGGTTCAAACAAATACTATTAGTGTCAGTTCAAACTGTACAGTTGTTTAATAATCCCAGGTCACTTATCCTTACGGAATAAAAAAAGCAATCAGTAAAATCTACTGTTGAACAGCTCTACCTATTGACTGCTTATATCAAAATAATTTACACATCCTCATTTCCAAGATATATGGAGATTTTTTTTTGGAAGCAGCACGTGAGTGACAGAATTACAGGAAATATTTTTGTGTCTGTCTTCTTTATACTTGTCTATGTCTTTCATATGTTTAAAATATGATAGTTTTATCATCAAATAATTACTAAAAAGAAACAATTATCTTACATATTTTATCATCATTGTGGTTTTAAAAAATGCATACAATGGAGTAAATGGTAAATTATCCCATACCTACTCCAACTACTGACATTAAACTATCAACACAACCTAAATAGGTTTTTAAGATTTGAGATTTGTTGGGTTTTTTTTGTTTGTTTGTTTGTTTGTTTGTTTTTGGTACCGGGGATTGAACTCAGGGGCACTTGACCACTGGGCCACATGCCCAGCCCTTTTTTTGGTATTTATTAGAGACAGGGTCTCACTGAGTTGCTAAGTGCCTCACCATTGCTGAGGCTGGCTTTGAACTCGTGATCCTAGATTTGTGTGTGTGGTTGGTGTTTCTATTTTTCATCTTTCTTACAAATGTTTCCTTTCTCACTTTTCCATCATGCATTTATTTACAGCATGGTAGATCTGGAGGTAAAATGTTTTATAAGAAAACTAACAAGGACTGTTGCTTTTAGAGATAGAAATGAAACTAAAAAAAGAGGAATACAAGAATTCCCTAATCAATCAAATTTAACTGCCACAGGCAGACAGGAACAAAAAAAGAAGGCAAGAATTTCAGTTTCTTTTCTTTTTTTTTTTTTTTTAACTTAGCCACCATTGGAGGAACAGCTTTAATATTTTTCTAATTCATCAAATATATTTTCAGCACCTTAAAAGTTTTTGTTATTTTGTATGATATAAACTGCCTTTTGAATCTTACATTTTTCCAAAAAAGGTGAAGAAATTTCCATGGAAAAAAATATGCCAAATATTAAGACCACAAATCAGGCATAGGACATAGTTTTTATCAATATTAGAGACAAATATTGTTTTAATCTGGCACAGAAAACATTGAGATGTTGTCAAAATACTAATATTTCATCTTTAACTAATTTAACATTTTATAATTTAAGAGATAAGAAATACTTTAAGAAAGGAGTGCTTTTTTTTATAAAACACTAGAAAACTAATGCTCTATCCACAAAAAGGAAGGGCCACAGAGGCACAATTTCCCAGGAGACATCTAGAGAAAGAAAACAAGTGGCTCAAGCCAAAGATAAAATATCTTTTTCCTCAAATAGAAGTTTCCCTTTCTCTCCACGCATCAGATTACCACAATAATGCTTAGACTGCCATAATAGCCTTCTCCATGGCCTCCCTCCCTTACCATGAGTCAGTCCTTCTTCCTGGGTCTAACCAGTTTACAGCCTTGCTCTCTTTAGGAACTTTGCTGCCAGTCAGGTGTGTGCCCACTAAATCCCTCAAACTCACATGAAGTCCTAATCCCCAATACTTCAAAATGTGACTACATTTGGAAGCAGGGTCTTTAAATAAGTACTAAAGGCTAAATGAGGTCCTTGGGGTGGCCCCTAATCCAATATGACTAATAAGAACAGATTAAGCCCCAGACATACCCAGAGGAAAGACCATGTGAAGACACAGAGAGAAGACAGCCATTCACAAGCCAATGAGAAAAGCTCCTTTAGATTTCCAGCCCCAGAACTGTAAGGAAATAAATTTGTTGTTTCAGCCATCTACCTACTCTATGACAGCTCTAACAGATTTTGGTACAGGAAATAGGGTGGTACCAGGAAACAGGGTGCTGTTATAACAAATACCTAGAAAAATGTGAAAGTTGCTTTGGAACTGGGCAATGGAAGCTGTTAAAAGTTTGGACGGGCATCCTACAAAAGGGGTAGATTTTCTTGAAATGACCTTTGGTAGAAATAGGGATATTAAAGGTACTCACTTCATAGAACTGAAAAATACTGGATGGGGAAATCCAAAAGGATAAAACCAAAACTCAGCCTATACCTCACAGCTGTTCATCAATTGCCCTTTCCTATCCAAACTTCTTCCCTCATCACAAACCCACTATTCCACTCTAGAAAGATCCAAATGGAAATCTACTCCAGCTCCTGCTGCCTACCTACTTCCCAACCTCTTCCCCAACACCATGACCACTTCTCAATGCAAAACTAGACTTAAGCTGTACTTCACACCAAAAACAAACAACAAAAAAATGAAATAAAATAAAAATCTTCACTTTCCTTCTCTTATTTAAAGACAGTCCCTTTTGTTTCATAACCATCAATGAGGCCAGCTAGCAACCTATGTTGAACTACTTTCTTTGAATCTTTGTAACTTTTTGCTCATGTAAAACCTTCTTATTCTTTCTCATTTGTATATTTTTCAAAGACAGTAATTTTCCAGGGCAGTATCTTATATTCTGTGTTCTCCACAGTACCAACCCAATGCTACCTACCCCATAATACATTTATTATTACATACTAAACAAATAATTGCCTCATTTCTTCTTGGAAAATATTTCACAGGAAGGGAACAAATTCTTAGCACTGATTATTCAAAGTGATTTTTTTTTCAACTTATTCATTTCCCCACCTATAGAATGCCCCTAAAACTATTTAATTGCAACTGGTTTTACCATATTAAACATCATTTTCCAACTATATGTAAATGTTCTCCAATGCACAATACTAATTTACAAGAGAAAATAATATTTTCTTGTTATAAGTATGAATTTCATAATGTAGGAACAATTTAATCATACCAAATGAAATTCTACTTTAGGACAGATATCATCTTTTAAAAGCACGTGTAAATGGGATATATCATTATTCACCTCTACCATTACACAATCTTGAATTCACTAGGAAGTCATTTGCTTCTTCACTTTGAAGTACAAGATCTCTGTCTGGCAGACAAGTTGTTTGCTCTAGCATACTGTATTTGAGTGCATCCAATCCAATATCCAATGAATGGAGCTGACCTGCAACTCAACCTGAATGAGTCAAGCCTATGAAGTAAGATTTGGGATGTAATGCAGAGAAAATATTGGCTTCTAACTCAGGATAGTTCCCTTCAAGCCCCTCTTTGTTCCTTGTGAGCTTCTAAATCTCTTAATCTTAATTCCAGACAATGGGTCCACTTCTTCCACATATGTAAATCAGAGTTTCCCCATCCAATCAGCTACAGGCTGGAAGTGTCAACCAGGATTGAGTCAATGCAAAATTATATTTCAAAGATCTTCAAGAATCTAAGTATCTCCAATTTGCAGATAAACTCAAGGGACAGCCTCTATTCCCTTCATGTTTCACCTGTATTTAAAAGGCATGTGAAATACACAGACACCCTTAAAAACCAACCAGAGCCAAATCTATGTGATAGGAATGTGGAGCACACTAAAACCACAACCATCAAGATTCAATGATAAAAGAAAGAAAGAGTGAAGTAAAGGGAGAAAGAAAACCAGAAGCAAGTGAGGGGAGGTAAAAGGAAATACAGAAATAAGAAGAAAAAAAGGAACATATGTTAAGAGATATAGTACACATATAATCTACCAGTAAAATGTTGAGAATTATTATCTTTTGTTTATTTTAGCAAATAAAGCAGAAAGGAGGAGTAGAGAAGAGTTGAGGGATACCCCAAACTACATCACACTCAAGAGCATAGGTGCATTTATCCAGAGTTCTGGAAGTTCAAGGCAAGGAACTTTGCTTTGTTAGTTTATTGTTTATTTGCTTGATTGGGATGGTACTGGGGCTGGGATCCCGGGGACTTACATCCCCAATGAGCTATATTACCAGCACTTTTTTTTTTTAAATTCTGCGACAGAGTTCTGCTGAATGGCCAAGGCTGGCCTTGAACTTGCAATCTCCCTATCTGGACTTCACCAGTCATTGGAAGTACAGGCCTGCGCACCCCTCCTGGATTTGTTAGTTTAAATGCAACTATTTACCTAAATTCTGTCAAGACACTAAAGCATATCTTAAACAAATTTAGATAATTCGACCCTCACAAAAAGTTCATTGTAATCACAATCACATTCAACAGGTAAAAATTTCCAAGCCCCCAGAACCATCACCTTGTTAGTTTTCGGATAAACTGTCATTTATAAAAGACAACCTAAATGAGAAAAGTCTATGGAAACACTCAGAGGATGTTTACAGCACTGCTGCCCATCAATGCAGGATGAGGCGGGGTCTGGTTACTTTCCAGATTATTGCCTCCGGACATAAAAGAAAATGGAGAGCTTTTTTCCTCCGAGGCTGGTGAAGTCATGGTCCTCTTATCTGATGATACACAGGAAACACCAGCCTCTACCCGCAATCCCCTCCGCACAAAGGCACGCAGCACCCACTGCCTGGTCTTCCCTATCAGTGCAACCTCCGCAGTCGCGCTGGCGGAGAAGGATCGAGATGCCTGACACCCACTATTCGTGTCCAGCCCCAGAGCAGTGGCTGCCATCTCCCGGCCCCACCTCCTCCCCACAGTCCCAGCTTGAATTTCCATGCTATCCCGGGGAAGAATACCCGGCCTTTGTGTCTCTGCAAAGAATGCAAGCAAAAATTTACACCATCACCACCCCATACACAAGCACAACTCCCTAAGACACAAAGCATCTCCCAGGCAGTGCTTCCCTAGGAACACACAGCATCTCAGGGCTGCGAAACGCAGACAATGGACCCCCTAAGCAAAGAGGCGAGTAAACGAGTAAAAAGAGGCGGGGGGTGGGGATAGAAGACCCCACCAAGGGGAAAAGCGGATGAAAGGGCAAGGGCACCACTGAGAGTGGGGAAGAACGAGTACCAATTAGCAGTTCGCCTCGGGGAACCCCACTGCCAAATCCAGAGACGACACCGGAGCATTACCCCACCCCCTACTCCCACCCCGCAGAACCCGGCACTGGGTAACTGGAGGGGGCATTCAGCTCAGGGCGCCGCCACGCAGCGGAAAGCAACAGGCTCCCACACCCCGGAGGGCCTGGCCCACGCTCCAGGCCCCGGGGCTCCCCCTTCTTAGCACCACTACGATACCTCTCCAGGCGAGGGAAAAGGGGGAAAAAAAAAAAAAAAAAAAAAAAAACTTTTAAACCATTTACAGTAAGAGCAAAAGGGGGGCGGGTTGGAGGGGGGCGTTGGAGGAGCAAAGGAAACTTCCAGACCCCATGGCTTTAGAAAGCAAGAGGACCGTGGCTCCACCGAGAGGCCGGGCCGCGCGGGGTGGAGCAAGCGCACCCGACCAGCAGCCGCTGCCGCCCGCCCCGCGCGCCCAGCCCTTAGCGCCGCCGCGCACATTCCCCGCCGGAGCACGCGCAGGACGCGGGGGCGCGCTCCGGCCTCCCGGGCCGGGCCGGGCGCCGCTTACCCGGCTCGCGGCGGCCGCCCCGGGCTGGGACGCGGGAGGGGCGGAGAGCTGGAGAACAGGGGTCGCCAGGGACTCGAAGAGCCTCGCCTCGCCTCGTCCACGGTGCTCTCTCCTCTTCTGAAGTAACGGCGCGGCGAGTAGCTTCGGGAGAAACGCGCACGGACACTCACGAGTAGCTGAGAAACTTAATCTCCCCCGGCCGGCAGCCGGCGGCCCGACGCCAGCCTCGCGCTCTGCCACTCCCCCTCCCCCAGCGTGCGCCGCACTTGCGCCGACCGGGGCTGCGGTGGAGGCGGTGGCGGCGGGGCTCTGGCAGCCGGAGAGCGGTGACGCCTGCGACCCGCGGGGCGGCGGGCGCGCCTTGGCCAATCAGGGGGCGCAGCCTTTCCTGCCGGTCCTGGGTTTTAAACCAACTCCAGGGCCTTTGGTCTGGGGTACCAGTGACAGGTTATCAGATAAAATACTCGGCGCCCCGATAAATGTGAATTTCAATTTTTTTAAAATAATTTTCTTTAGTACAAGTATACCATGCAACATTTGGGACATACTTATACTAAAAAAATTATTATTTATCTAAAATTCACATTTAAGGGGAGTCCTTTTTTGTTTACTGAATTTAAGAAAGTATTTGTACTGGTGGCCTCTAGTAACTAGTCTTTCAAATTTTTATTGTTGTGGTCTGACCTGTGGATGCCTTCTGCATGAGTAGCATATTGAGATATAGGATGATGAGAAACATAGGATTAAGGACAGTAGTCTCTCTTTGTAAATAACTTCTAGCTCGTCAGTGTGCATTCTTAGTCTGATGAGTCAGTTAAAAGAAAGAAACAGTAAATATTAAGAAATGTTCAGAATCTCAAAGTACTAGGAAGAATAGACTTTCATTTCTGTTTTGTGCCATTTAAAAATTGTTCTTCTGATATCTTCAATTTTTGTGTCCCACAAATTTTTTTCTGTTCAAGAAGGTTACTGTTTTTCATGACATGTATTTAATATTAGAATATGCAATCAAAAGATAACTGAGAAGCCCAAGAATGTCTTTTAACTTGAATAAAAGTATATTCTTTCTTGGCAGATTTGTAATTTTGTTTTGGCTACTAAAAAAATCAATTTGCATGTTTTCGACATTCATCAGATATTTAAGGAGAATGACAGTTTAGAAAATATACACCGCTTCAGAAGGAATCTGATTTGAGCTTATAAATGGATATTTTTAGCAAGCTGCAAAAATACATAAGCTGCTTGGTGCTGGAAGTGGAATATAGAGTTAGCTGAGTGCCCTGGGTGAAGATAATGCATCAGCCCAAGGTCCCTTGTATGTTCACAAACATGAATCAATGTAGAGTTGCCCACCAGGGAAATAAAAACTCTTTACTTGAATTTCTTCAAAGTCCATGGATATTCACCACCTCGCACTTTGCCACTCTGGATCCCTTGAAAATGAAAATGTAGTTAGTGATAATAACTATCTTTTCACTTATATCTTCAACACAGCTCAATCTTGTGTAATCTTTCCATCAGCATTCTCAAGTTTCCCCCCCCCTTAGAAAGAAAGAGGTGGACTTCACAGCTCATCTCTCTCCACCCTTTTCATTCTCCCTTCACAGCTAAATTTTTCAAGTTTATCAACTAAGGAGATCCTGTTTTCCTTTATCATCACTGTACTAACTGGGCTCTTGCTATGGATACTGATGGCCTTTTGCCACCTAAATCCAATGGGTATATTTCTCTACTCATATTCCTTGATCTCTCACACTTTCACAGCTGTTGAACACACACCTTTTGGAGTCCCTACCTCTTTTCCTCCCTAACCTACTTTTGTTCAATCAAACTTTCTTGGTTTTGCTTATTCCTCTTAGGGGCAGATATGTAGGCCTTAATAGTTATAACAGAAATACCTTTTGAAATTTTGTGTAATATATAAACATGTAAACACATTGCTGGGGCTCCTGCCAAGCAAAAGAAGGATCTAGAATATGAAGTTTCATTAGTTTCCATGTAGATCCGCCTTTGTTATCAGTTCTCTATCTTCTTTGCCAGTTTACCTTCTCTCCCCAATCTTTAAATGCTGAAATTTCTCAGAGCCCAGCGCGGTGGCGCACGCCTGTAATCCCTGCACTTGGGATGCTGAGGCAGGAGGATCACGAGTTCAAAGCCAGCCTCGGCAATGGCGAGGCACTTAGCAACTAAGTGAGACCCTGTCTCTAATAAAATACAAAAAAAGGGTTGGGGATGTGGCCCAGTGGTCAAGTGCCCCTGAGTTCAATCCCCAGTACCAAAAAAAAAAAAAAAAAAAAAAAAAAAAAAAAAAAAGCTGAAATTTCTCAAGACACAATTATGGATGCACTTTTGTTTTCAGTGCTCCATCTAAATTAAGTGTCACTTCTAGTTAGTTTGCCATCTAATGGCCAAGTATTCTTTTTTTTTTTTTGGGGGGGGGGTGTGTACCGGGATTTGAACTTGGCACTCAACCACTGAGCCATATCCCCAGCCCTATTTTTAGAGACAGGATCTCACTAAGTTGCTTAGCACCTTGCTGTTGCTGAAGCAGTCTTTGAACCCTCAATCCTCCTGGGTTAGCCTCCTGAGCCACTGGCATTACTGGTGTGCACCACCATGCCCAGCTCAGCCAAAGATTCTTAAATTTATATATTCAATAAAAGTCTTCTTCATATATCCAAGTGTTTACTAAATTTCCCTGTTTGCTTGTCTCAAACATGGATTACCAAAATGGAAGCATGATATTTCTGCTCAAGTCTGGTCTTTATAAACAGTTCAGTGTATCAGTGAATAGTACCTTAACTCTCCTACAAATTATAACAAACCCATTGTAGTACATTCTCACTAATTTTGCTTCATAATATTTGTCATACTTTGTAGCTATATGGTTTTATAACTATGTAATGTCTTTCTTCTCACTTAAACCTTAAACTCCATGAAAGCAAGGGCCAAATCACCCTTTAACTCTAAGAGTCTAGCAAAATTCTTCACACCTGATTGGTGATCAGATGGCATAGAATAAATACATGGTTTTAAGAATGAACAATTCACCTGTATAATTTTGGTGTTCTTGTTATAGAATCATATCAAGGTATCCCATTTGAAGAAGATATTTTTATTGCTTAGAAATTCCAAAAGGCTCCTCCCCTTTGAATAGCAAAACACTTTCATTTGCCAGTTTTCAAATCTGGTCATTCTCAAATGCAAAGGCAATAATTGCATGAAATGTTAGCTGTTATCATTTTTCTTCTACTAGCTACTGAAGGTATTCTAAAAGTGAAAATGGTATTTGTTGTATTGAACATCAGGGAAAGAAACCATAACACTGCATCCAAAGCAAGTCTGAGAAGTTTAATTCCTGACTTATTGTAAATAAACGAGACTAAAGGAAAAGACTGTAACATGGTTCAAAAGGCACTTTTGTTCTAGTCTCATTCAGAAAAATAAATCTTACATGCTGTCTTTACACAGTAGTATGTTGAGAGACAAAAACCATCTTATTGAGATTAGTTCTTCCACAAAATGATCTAGCACTGATGAAATGATTTCACTCAAGCAAATTTAAGAATCCTTGGCCGTTAGGGGGCTGGGGTTGTGGCTCAGTGGTAGAGCACTCACCTAGCCCATGCGTGGCCCTGGGTTCAGTCCTCAGCACCACGTAAAAATAAATAAAGGTATTCCGTCCAACTACAACTAAAAATATATATATTAAAAAAAAATCCTTCACCATTAGATGGTAAATAAGCTAGAAGTAAAACTTTTGAAGTCAACACGTGTTAGTCTATTTTCAATCACCATAACCAATGCCTGAGATAACTTATTTTGGCTCACTGTTTTGGAGGCGTCAGTCTGTGATCTGTTGATTCTCTTGCTTTAGGGCCTATGACAAGGCAGTATATCATGTGGGAGGGTGTGGAAGAGCAAATCCACTTACTCATGACCAGGAAGCAAAAAATACAGGAAGAGGAAATGGATGTGGTTACACTATCCTCTTAAAGGGCATGACCCCACTGACCTGAAGACCTCCCTTTGGGTCTCACTTCTCAAAAAATTCCACCACCTCCCAATAGCACTAAGTTGAGTACCAAGCCTTTGGGGCACACTTAAACTTGAAACATATAGTTATTTCTCTATTATCTTCTACTTATATTAACCCAGAAAGATCAAGATTTTCTAGAAGCAACAGTTTGGCATGGTATATTAGATTAGTTTAAAATTATTGATAGAAGAAGTTGAAGAAAAATTTTACAGAGAATGCCAAAGCAGACAAAGCAGAGGCTACTCTGCTTTGTGTGGTAGAATGAAATTTACCTCACACGTTCAGATTAGTAATTCCATCTACTTCACATTGATCAGAGCATCTAGGATCCAAAGGTGAAAAACTTTGTAACACTGTGTGCATTCCAGCTATATCCCTAGTGAAGTAATCTCCACATTTATTTTTCTCAAATTAATGTTCAGGCCACTTTTATAAGGTGAAAGTTCTTGGGATCTTCCGTGATTGGTTTAACTTATGTTTCATTATAATTTATCACATAAAAACACAAACTAAGCATATAATATTATTGTATATTTGTGGCTCCTCTACAATTCTAAAACAAATAAAAGACCAAGGTTGTCTGCTGTAATTCTTTAATGTGTGTAGAAAAGACAGATATGGGAGATTAAATTTTCAATCCATCAAAAATAACCTTCCAAGCACACAGTCTTCATTTTACTTTCCTAAAAGGTAAATCTTTCTGCAGGACCTCAAGGTCAACACTCCATATGGACCAAATCTTTTCCCAAGAACCAAGTGATTTGGGGAAATTTTAATTATGGGACACTGGACTACTTCCATTATATTTAACCAGCTGTGACTCTTATTAATAATATTTCATTTAAGTGCAAACTAGACGGCATATGTGCATCTCCCTCTGCCTACGGGTTATCTAACGTACAACACATGTGCAGCTCTGGTTTATTCTAGTTTGCAGAAAGACTTTTATATTCTATGGCTGACTAACTTTATGGTTTCAATTGGCCTCTAGTTTCTCAATTAAAAGAAATGGATTTAGGGTTTTTTAATTTTTGCTTTTGTTTTTAGGTTTGTCAATTAAAAAAACATTTTAAATGCTCTTTAGTTTTTTTTCTCTATTGAAAATAGACAAGATGGTGGGAAGAAGATATGGAAGGAAGAAAATAATTGAAATATACATGTGTATAGGAGAAAGTCATTAGAAGGAGAAAATAACTAAGAGAGAATCCCAACCATGAGAAAAATGTGAAATTAATTTCTCTTTTGAGAACATGTAGAGTAATCTGTCTCTCTTCATATAACAAACTGTTTACAGAGAGATAAAGGCTCTAAAACCAGCAGTGTGTTTCACTATGTGTCATTTCTCTAAAGATAAAAGAAAAGGTTTTTGGAGGACATGACCCTCTGACCTTGAATTCATTTGTTTTGGACCCACAGAATTATGGTGCAGTAAGGAAATTACAGAAGAAAATATGGGAATTATGTTAATTTGGAGGAGACAAAATTAAATGCCATTTCAGAATCTTTGTCTCAGGTTTACAGAAACTAAAATTACATTATGGAATCTCTCATCACAAAATATATCTTCCCCATAGGGCCTACTCTGAAGTCATAAGTCAGTTGTCCAAAAAAAAAAAAAAAAAAAAAAAAAATTAAGAAAAATGAGCAATAAAAGAAATTGTTCACACTGTACAGTATCTTTTAGATAATACGACTTCCTTGTGATGGCCAAAAGAATACAGGGCTAAAGTTGAGCTTTTAAGAGCACCCTTGAGTCACTGGATCATATCTCATCAAAAAATCTACTCTGTCTATTGTCTTTCCATTTATATGAGTCAATAAGTTTCCTTTAGTTCTTAAACTAGTTTGCATTGGGTTCTCTGTTATTGATAACTAAAAGTACTCAAATTGACGAAAAGCACACTTTTAAACCATTCACCATGGGGCAGACGGGTACTTTTAAATTTCAAGGAATACACTGAGATTAACTCAGTTGGTGGGAGTTATAAAGGATAGCTAGGAAAACCAGGAAGACAGGAATTTCTGTTATTGAACAGCCAGGTCTCATGGAGAAGTGTGGTATCTGGTCACAGCACAAGCACATGCAGTAAAATGGAAGGTCATTTCAGAGGCTGCAGCTCTAGAGACTAGGTTTTCTTATAGTCTGTGTAATTCTGTTGTAATTATAATTCAGTGTGTTCCTATTCCAATGTGTCTTGCTTTCTTTCCATCTCTAACAAATTTTGTTTAATTTGGCTCCTTGAAAGTGTAGTGATCCTTGATGTCTGTTCATATTTAACAATAAGGTAATGAACAGCTACTTGGGCTCTGTGCATATGAGAAGGCTTGTTGACTCATGTACTTCACTTTGGAGAGAGAGCCATCCCACCCAGGGATCCCTAAGTTCCAGAAAAAGGAATTCTTTGCTCTGGAGCTTTAGGATGTCCTTAGAGAGGACACTACTGGATATTTGCCTGAGAAATTGATCCCTGGCTACCAGGAGGTCCTGTAGAATATGTGCACATGCCGTGAGGGAAGGAGGGAAATGCATCTGTGTGACCATGTACTGATAATGTCATTTGTTCCATTCTCAGGTTTGGTACTTGTCATTTTATTTCCACTCTCCATTGCAACTAGTATTCCAAAGTTCCCTGCTGCTCTGCAGTTCTAGCAGCTAGATCAGCTCCCTCCTCAGCAGTAGCACTCTTAGCCTAGGACAGTATTTCTCAGACTTTCTGTAAAGGGTTAGGGTTTTGTTTGGTTGGTTTTGTTTTGTTTTTGGTTTTGTGATTTTAGTTTCCAACATATCACTAACCAAGGCACAAAAAATGAATTGCCAGGAAAAGGATGACATGCTTGGATGTTGTGTCTGTTTTAAAATGCAATAAATTCATAAAGGTTAAATTCAATTGCTTTGTAGACTGCATTTTGGAAGAAATATTCCAGGTGTGGTCTGTAAACCAGACACATTTACATTAAATGGGAGCTTGTTAGAAATTCATAATCTCAGACCTCATCCCAGACCTAGGGAATATGAATCTTCATTTTAACTAGATTCCCAGGTGATTTATTCATACTTAAAGTTCTTAGGGAGGTACAGTCCTTCATCTGTTTTTTGTCTTCCAGGAATGTGCTACTGGCTTAACCTAAGAAAGATTTTTCTTCAGTGCTTCAAGCAGTGGAATCTTCTCATCACTAATCTTCAGATCACTAATCAAATGTTACCTCTGTGGAGAAGATTTCTCTGACTTTCCAATGAAAGTAGTCCCCTTTACACTTCATATTGCTCTTTATTATCGTTACAGCACTTACCACTATCTAAAACCATTCTGGTCTCCTTTCCTGTCCCCCAACCCAGCTAGAATATAGGCCTATGAGAGCTGAGACCTTGTCTGTCTCTTTTCCTGTTCTCTTCCAGTGCCAGCACAGTAACTTTTGGGTGGCGGGTGGTGGATGGTGACACTCCAGGTTGTTTGCACTCTACTTGTATGTCATGATGTCTTCTGCTCAATGCTAGGTGCTACTGCCTTACTTCTTCTAGCCATTGCTTTTGCTGTGTGTCTTTCTGAATCTGTAATAGAATGTCCAATCCAAAGTGGCTTCTATAACTAGAAAGGTCTAAAGTAAATACAAAGATCAAGCATAGTTGAAGGAGGCCCTGGACCTGGCCCCCATATCTCTGGTTCTTTCAGCTCTGCCCTTCTCCAAGGGTAAGCTTCCATATAGGCTTGTAACTAGATAGCCACAGCAGTTGCAGCTCTTATATTCACACAGACTGTTGTTAAGAACGTAAATTGTAATTGCGCTCCCTTTAAAGACTAAGTAAAGGATCCCAAAAGTCTCCTGCAACATTCCTCCAGCATTCCTTAGGCTCATTTGGATCACAGGCCTGTTCTAAACATGGCATGCATAGGGTGCGATTATAAGCAATAAAACACACAGATCGTAAGTGTACTATTCAATTACTTTCAACAATTATATGTATGTATATATGTGTGTGGGTGTGTGGGTGTCCACGTAGACATTGAATATACCAAAATGTAGAATATTTTCATCACCTCAGAAAGTTTCCTTGCATCCTTTCCAGGCAATCCTTGCTGAGCCATAGTGGAGTGGCAAACAGAACAACCACTAATACACTAATGCCTTTTTAAATCTAAAATCATGAATTTCTTTACATTGATTTCCATTTTTTTAAATATTGCATTAAATATGATTTATCTTGATTAGTGGGGGTTTTGTTTGCTTTGTTTTTATACCCAAATGTAAGTCCTTCACTCAATTCACTTGCTTTTCCTGGGTTGCCATCCCCAGTTCTTGAGCCTCTGTCTCTGTCTCCCTGCCTCTGTCTGTCTCTATGACTTCTTCAGTATGATCTCTGCATGTGATGTCTTCATATGGTGACCTCAGAGAAGTCAATTTCTTCTATGGCGGCTAAAGGCTCCCAAAACAAATGCCCAAGGGAAGAATGGCAGGTCAACCTCATGCCTTGTCTGGTCTAGCCCTGGAAATCCAGTGTTACTTCTGAAGTATTTAATACACTACAGCAGTCACAGATATTTACCAGATACCAGGAGAGGGGACCCAAACTCCATCTCTTTATTTATTTATTTATTTGGTGCTGGGAATTGAACCCAGGGCCTTGTGTTCATGAGGCAAGCACTCTACCAACTGAACTATATCACCAGCCCCAAACTATATCTCTTGATAAAAGAAGTATCAAGGGATTTGTAAATATTCTTTCAATTCACCATGAACTCTATTGCTTTTGCAATCATTTGGAGGTAGAAGTAAATAGTCTTTAGTTTTCAGTCTTAAAAATTTGTGACCAAACTAAAAATTTGAAAACAATTCATCACATACCCAATGTATAGCTTCTTTCTGTCCTCAGGTTTAGTTGGATATTTTGGGGTCTTATTAACTCTGACCTATCAATTTATTATCTGCTGTTTCTGACTCCTCTAAGTTTAGGGCAAGAAGCTGGCAATGAGATGAAAAGGAGTAAAAATATCTTTTTACTTGGCTCAATGTTGAAAACTGCCTTCAATGGCAGATATCCAAAGACCCACTTTTTATCTTATGGGGTGATTTAGTGAGCTATTTGAAGACCTCCTCCACTCTGACTCCTTGGATCTCTGCCCATTATGGGACTGATATACATTCCTGCTGACCTCATAATACTCCCCTTCAACTCTTGCTTTCCTAGTACACCCCACACAGATTCTTCCTGCTAGGGTCTACATATCCAGGCAGTCAGTTCTTTTGTGAAGTCCTTTTCAAAATGGCACTAGTCTAGACCTAATACCTTCCAAGCATCTGTATGGTGTCCCAGAGAAACTCAGCAACTCAGCCCAACCCAAATCTGCAAATTTGTTTTATACCTGCTATCCCAGACAATTTTAGGCGGGCTTTCACTTTCACATGTGTCTAGGAGAGTTAGGCTATACTCACCGTGCTCCCAAGGGTCCCAGACCAAGTTTTTCATTCTCACCATGCTCTGTTTTAATAGCTGAACCATAAAAGGTCTAAGTTTTTGTTTAGTTTTGTTTGTTTTTTTTTTTCTTTTTAGCAGTTCAGCAAATATCCAGCCTTAGAGATGAAATGCCTCCCCTTTAGCAGAATATGCAGATTCTGTGAGTGATTGTTCTGAAGCTCCCTTCGCTTGATTGGGAATAAGGCAGAGAAACAGACCCTTGCCTATTAAGAAGAATGGAAGAGAAACACAAAGTGCTCTCTTTAATTTCCTCCAAAGAACCCTGACTTGAAAAATCCTCCTTTGAATTCTGACTTTTAAAAAATGTAGCCTGGAAGTGGATGAGGGTAGAGGGAGAGAATCTATGTTACATTTCTAAGAAGTGCTGGGGATGTGTCTTATCACTTCAAATATCCCTAAGGTCTCCAGGTTTGGGACTTCATGAAAGATCCTAGACAACACAAGTGTCCCTGTTGACTTTGGTAATGCTTCTTTCATCCTCCATGAGAGCTACATATAGAGTGTCAGTCACATACCAGCTGTCTCACATCACATGGCATCACGATGCTTTCATTGTCATGGTTTTATAGCATGTTTTCATAATCAGCGCCCCTATTATTTTTTCCTCAAAACTCTCATAGCTTTTCTCCCCTAATAGAAAGATTCTTTATTTACAGGCTATAATGGATAGTAATCTAGAATATTGGATAATTCAATAGACAAATCAAATGGAATTTGTAGTTTATTTTTTTACTAGCATCTAGAGTAATTTCCATCTTTTCTTATAAGTTGCAGCATTTTTAGATATTGCAAAGTCTATGTTTTAGAGGTAAATACATAGAGTATTAGCCACAGTGGCTATGAACTCGTGTTTCTTTCCCTGAAATTCCCTTTAAAAATGCAACCAGTCAGCAAGAGTCATTTATCAAGTTAGTTATATGGTTTTTATTTTTAAAGCTTAAAGATGTTGGCTACCTTGAAGAAGTTGGAACCTGGCTTAAAAAGGGGGTGGGAGGTGGGGTTGTGGCTCAGTGGTACAGCGCTTGCCTAGCACATGTGAGGCATTGGGTTTGATACTCAGCACCACATAAAAACAAAACAAAGGTATTGTGTCCATCTACAACTACATAAATAAATAAAGAGTAAAGTGGAGAATACAGAAGTAAAATACTTTTCAAATATATGCTGCATTGATATTATTGTGAATACCCTTTAAAGTCTTTGCCTTCCCCCATTAGTTCTTAGTCTATTAGTTCTTAATTTTGTATTTATGATCTTTGAAACTAAAAAAAAATTACATGAAAATATTGGTAAATATTGGAAAAATATTGACAAAATGAAGGACTTAACCCATAAACTAACAATTATAGTCTCTGAAAGGTCTTAACCTTTGTTGCTAAAGGATGACATATTTAATGATAATGGTGATTAGATTTTCTAAAAAGGATACAGAACGAGTTGAACTTGGTGCATTTTAGTAATCCTGGTTCAATAATGTGATTGCATACTTAAGTAAGATGTAAATTCTGATAAGCACAAATGAATAAATCAGCAACATCATTGCAAGGGAATATTTGTTTTCATTTTAGAACATTTTGCCACTTTATAGTTGTTAGAGAAAAAAGGCAAAGTTAACCTAGGGCTGGGAACACTATTTTAATAAAAGGGAAGTTTATTGGGGTGCCACGTGGAAGGGGGAGAAGAGGCGGCAAACAGGGAAGAACAGGAACAGGGACAGGTGCGAACAGAAAGGGTTTCCGTCTGGAGCAGGCTTAAATAGCAAACTGGTGGTCAGAGAGCCCCTGGAGCAAGTCCATGCTCTATAGGCTGCCGGAGGTCAGGAGGCAGTGGTGAGGGCACCTACTGGCCAGGTTCACTGGCCAGGCTGAGGCACCTGGGAAATGTAGTCTTTTCACAAAGTACCTGGGGAGGTGTGGCCTTCTACCTGGGAGGCACAGCCTCCCTGCCCAGAATCCAACATTTCTGGAAGCACAAGTATCTCCTGGTCTTGGTAGACACCTTCTCTGGATGGGTAGGAGCCTTCCCCACTTCCAAAAAAAGGGCCTCCACAGCAGCTTCTATTTTAGTCTCAGAAATTCTTCCCCACTTTGGGCTGCCCATGTCCATCCAGTCTGACGATGGGCCCGAATTTGTCTCTTGTGTCACCCAAAATGTTTCTACTTCTCTTAACATTCCTTGGCGCTTTCACATTCCATATCACCCCAAGTCTTCAGGAAAGGTAGAGAGGACCAATAGAACTCTTAAGAATATTCTGATTAAACTCTCCCTGGAGCTTCGCTTGGAGTGAGTCAAATTACTTCCCCTCACGCTCTTCAGGCTCCGAGTCCTCCCAAAGAAAACTTCCTTACTATCCCCTTTTGAGTTTATGTTTGGGCGACCAGTTCTTCCACCCGGAATTTCCCCAATTCAAGGACCCTTGCCCAAAGACCTCTCTTCTCCTCTCTTATCCTTTATCAGACATCAGATATGGACGTGCCAAGATTACATCCTGCCTGACCCAAGTAGACTCACTGCTTCATTTCCATTAACACCTGGTGCTTGGGTATATTTCTCCCCTCTAAAGGACACAGGATCAGTCTCCCTTGTCCCAAAGTGGACAGGCCCCTTCCAGGTTGTGCTGTGCACACCCACAGCTGCTAAGCTTCGTGAAACCTCAGGGAATTTGACTTCTTGGATTCATATTTCCAGACTGAAACCAGCTGCTCAACCAACTGAAGATTCACAAAAGGATGACAAACAACTATCTCAGTATACTTGCTCTCCCATTCCCACTGATCCCCTAAAAATTCGTTTCTCTCGTGTTCCTGATACCAACTCAAAAAAATCTTTTCTGTTTTTCTCGTTTTGAACCTTTAACCAGTTTTTTTCAGGGACTATCAACTGTTGAAAAAAAAACAACAGATGACTTTCCAACTGGAGAGTCCTGCCAAGTCCTGCCCCTGTGCTGCCACCTGATGTTCATTATGATGCGCTTCACACTCTCCATTGGCCTCTTCACCATAAGTCCCACCTGGTGGAACACAGGCCTATGGACAATAATCCATCTCACCTTCTTTCCTTTTGTTGCTTCCATAATAGTGTTACCTGCAAACTCACAAGGCCCACCATTTCCACATGCTCTTCCAGAGGATAGCCGGCTGACTCCCTCAGTGACTTTCTGCAGAAGCCTGGTTTCACACCCTCACTGATCTATGGCTTCAAGGAAACTTCATCCATCCCATACCTGGACAGATTCATCTTTTCCACGCCTACCTCCTGGGAATTTTTTCCACCTTCCAGCCGGACCTGCCTGCCCACATCTCATCACCTCATAGCACCCCATGTCGCCCCATTTCAGCTCAAAGCAGCCAGATTGAAACATGATGCCCCGCTTCCTAAGAAAACAAAAAGGGGGGAATGTTGGATTCTGGGCAGGGAGGCTGTACCACACCTCCCCAGGTACTTTGTGAAAAGACTACATTTCCCAGGTGCCTCAGCCTGGCCAGTGAACCTGGCCAGCAGGTGCCCTCACCACTGCCTCCTGACCTCCGGCAGCCTATAGAGCACGGACTCACTCCAGGGGCTCTCTGACCACCAGTTTGCTATTTAAGCCTGCTCCAGACAGAAACCCTCTCTGTTCTCGCCTGTCTCTGTTCCTGTTCTTCCCTGTTTGCCGCCTCTTCTCCCCCTTCCATGCAGCACCCCAATAAACTTCCCTTTTATTAAAATAGTGTTCCCAGCCCTAGGTTAACTTTGCCTTTTTTCTCTAACAATAGTATTCTTTCAATTTTGGCTCTTAATCTCCATAATCCTTGTCATGGACTTTTAAAAATATTTCAATTCTTGAAATAAATTGCTCCAGTTTACTCAACAAGTAAGGGGTCGTTTACATCTGATACTAATTAAATTTTGAGACTTTTACTATATGTTGCAATTAAATTACATAAAACATGAATGACAAAATGTGAATACTGGGATTACATGAACAATATATAATATTATTATAAGAAGATCATATTTATAAAGTGATTAATGTGACATGAGAGTAATATATATAATTTTTATGTTGTGTGAAAACTGTATATGTGGGTACATAGATACTCTGAATTACTAAGATTATTGGTTTTATTTTATTTTTATTTTTTTACTTAGACACATCAGATAAACTTGGAGGAGAGGAAAAAGGAAGTAAACTAAAGAACTGTTCTGTATTGGCTCTAAAGATTAGTAGAATTTAGAATGTTGAGAAACCTGGTACTAGGTGACCACATAGGTCAGCAAGTATCCAGCCTTACAGATGAAACTTAAGGCAGATTTGTAGCCTCTGCTCTAGTTGTGTTGTTATTGTTGTTTTAAGTAATTAATATCTTTAGACACAGCAGGGATGGTAATAAGGGAATGGCTACCACTGAATATTCTGTGACTGATAACTGAGTACCTAACATAAGTCAGGCACAGAGATCATCACAGAAACAAAATGATGTACTGGGCACTGTGGTGCATGACTATAATCCCAGAAGCTGGGAAGGCTGAGGCAGGAGGATCAAGTGTTGAAAGCCAGCCTCGGGAACTTAGTGAGACCCTGTCTCAAAATAAAAAAATTAAAAGGGCTATCTATGTATGTAGCTCATTGGTTGAACACCCCTGATCCAATCTAGTAGGAAAAAGAAAGGAAGAAAGAAAGAAGGAAAGAAAGAAAGAAAGATAGAAAGATGACCTGTTCCTGCTCCCAAGGCACTCACATGCCAAAGAGGGAGGAAGGAGGTGTGAATGGACAATGGCAATGTGGAAGATCTGCTGCACTCATGTCCAAAAAAAGGGGACCCTCGTTGGCATTATTTTAAGGGTATTGAAGTGCTTGCTATTGAAGGGTTTTGATATGGGTAAGAACATGGTCAATAAAAAACAAAGAGGTAGACGGAAATTATCTTTTCAGGACCAGATATCCTTTCACTCTTCTTTTTGAGGTCAAATGCAGTGTTTTAAGCATTGAGCCAGGTCCCACCTTGGAGTTCTGAGGAAAAAAGGGGAAGGAGTGAGTCTCATAGAGAGATAATTACAAACATGAAAGTGATATTCCTTCTTTATTGCCATGTTAATAATCGTTTTCATCGAAAATCTGATTTCCTTTCATCATGTGTGTAGAATCTATCTGTACCTTGTAAAATTGGCCTAATTCTTAGCCAAATAAATTATCTACAACTCATTTCCTATTATCTATAAATTGAGGGCTTCTCAGGTTCCCTGTTGACATATCTCCCCAAACTTATATATACTACATACAAAAAAGACCACACTGTTAATTGTTATCCATATACACCACTGCTGCCACAGACACCACATCCACTACCATTTCCACAATCCCCTCTACCACAAGTAACAGTAACATTACTGCAATAATCACCAGCATGCAAGATGACTTCCAGGTTCATGGAGTGATTGTGTATCTGGACAATATTTGAATATCCAACTATGAGCTGGACCTTTCTGACTACACACGTATGGGCTCTCTGAATCAAATTATTGGGACATTTCATTTTCCCCTCAGAGAAAACTAGTGAAACTGGATATAGTTTCTTAATTTCCTAGCTCCTCCAACTTAATTTAATTTTCCAGATATCTTTTTGCTTTTTATATCTTTTTTTAAATTTTTATAATTTTTAATGTGTACAACTCATAGTGCATGAATTTAGCATCTTTTTACATACAACTGTTTGTATACAAAGTATATTCGTACAATTCAGGTCTTCAATCATGCATTTAGGAAAATGATATCTGTCTCATTCAACCACCTTTTCTTTTTTTTTTTTTTTTTTTCTCCCCCTCCCTCCCCCCTTGCTCCCCCCCTTACCCTCCCTTCCCTTTGACCATTCTAGTGTTCCTCTAGTCCTCCTATGTACCCCCCCATCCAACAATACTATGAACTAGCCTCCTTATATAAGAGAAAACATTTGGTACTTGGATTTTTGAGACTGACTAACTTCACTTAGCATTATGTCTTCCAACTTCATCCATTTACCTGCAAATGTCATTAATTTATTTTCTTTTATTGCTGAGTAAAATTCCATTGTGCGTATATACCACATTTTCTTAATCCACTCATTTACTGAGGGACATCTAGGTTGGTTCCACAACCTAGCTATTGTGAATTGCGTAGCTACAAACATCGAGATAGCTGTGTCACTGTAATATGCTGTTTTTAAGTCCTTTGGGAATAGACCCAGGAGTGGGTTGGCTGGGTTATAGGGTGGTTCCATTCCCAGTTTTCCAAGAAATCTCCATACTGCTTTCCATAATGGTTGCACCATTTTGCAGTCCCACCAGCAATGTATGAGTGTGCCTTTCTCCCCACATCCTCTCCAACATTTATTGTTCCTTGTGTTCTTGATAGCTGCCATTCTGACTGGAGTGAAGTGAAATCTTAGAGTAGTTTTGATTTGCATTTCTCTAATTGCCAGCGATGTTGAACATTTTTTCATGTATTTGTTGATTAATCGTGTATCTTCTTCTGAGAGGTGTCTTCTCAATTCCTTAGCCCATTTATTGATTGGGTTATTTGGTTTTTTTTGGTGTAAAGTTTTTTGAGTTCTTTATATATTCTAGAAATTAGTGCTCTGTCTGATGTGCATGTACTAAATATTTGTTCCCAATTAGTTGACTCTCTATTCACCTCACTGATTGTTTCTTTTGCTGAGAAGCTTTTTAGTTTAAATTTATCCCATTCATTAATTATCGGTAGTAATTCTTGCACTACAGGATTCTTATTAAGGAACTTGGGGCCTAATCGAACATGTTGGAAATTGGAGCTTACTTTTTCTTCTATTAGGCGTACTGTCTCTGGTCTAATTCCTAGGTCCTTGATCCACTTCAAATTGAGTTTTGTGCATGGTGAGAGATAAGGATTTAATTTCAATTTGTTGCATATGGATTTCCAGTTTCCCCAGCACCATTTGTTGAAGAGGCTATCCTTTCTCCACTGTACATTTTTGGCGCCTTTGTCTAATATAAGATAGCTGAAATTATATGTATTAGTCTCTGTGTCCTCAATTCTGTACCATTGATCCACCAGTCTGTTTTGGTGCCAATACCATGCTGTTTTTGTTACTATTGCTCTATAGTATAATTTAAGGTCTGGTATGGTGATGCCCCCTGCTTCACTTTTCTTGCTCAGGATTGCTTTGGCTATTCTGGGTCTCTTATTTTTCCAGATGAATTTCATGACTGCTATTTCTATTTCTTTGAAGAATGACATTGGGATTTTGATTGGAATGGCATTAAATCTGTATAATGCTTTTGGTAGTATGGACATTTTGACAATATTAATTCTACCTATCCAAGAGCAAGGTAGGTCTTTCCATCTTCTGAGTTCATCTATAATTTCTTTCTTTAGTGTTCTATAATTTTCGTTATAGAGGTCTTTCACCTCTTTCGTTAGGTTGATTCCCAGGTATTTTATTTATTTTTTTTGATGCTATTGTAAATAGGGTAGTTTTCATTATTTCCCTTTCAGAGTCTTTGTTGCTGATGTACAAAAATGCCTTTGACTTATGTGTATTGATTTTATATCCTGCAACTTTGCCAAATTCATTTACTAGTTGTAAAAGTTTTCTGGTAGAGTTTTTTGGGTCTTCTAGGTAGATTATCATGTCATCAGCAAATAGTGCTAATTTGAGCTCTTCTTTTCCTATCTGGATCCCTTTAATTTCTTTCGTCTGTCTAATTTCTCTGGCCGGAGTTTCCAGTACTATGTTAAATAGCAGTGGTGAAAGGGGGCATCCCTGTCTTGTTCCAGTTTTTAGAAGGAATGCTTTCAATTTTTCTCCATTTAAGATAATGTTAGCTCTGGGCCTTGCATAAATAGCTTTTATAATGTTGAGATATGTTCCTGATATTCCCAGTTTTTCCAGTGTTTTGAACATAAAGGGGTGTTGTATTTTGTCAAATGCTTTTTCTGCGTCTATTGAGATGATCATATGATTTTTGTCTCTAAGTCTATTGATGTGGTGTATTATGTTTATTGATTTTCGAATGTTGAACCAGCCTTTCATCCCTGGGATAAACCCCACTTGATCGTGGTACACTATCTTTTTGATATGTCTTTGTATCCGATTTGCCAGGATTTTGTTGAGGATTTTTGCATCTATATTCATTAAAGATATGGGCCTGAAGTTTTCTTTTTTGGATGTGTCTTTGCCTGGCTTTGGAATTAATGTGATATTGGCCTCATAGAAAGAGTCTGGAAGAGCTCCCTCCTTTTCTATTTCTTGGAATAGTTTGAAGAGCATTGGTATTAGTTCTTCTTTGAAAGTCTTATAGAACTCGGCTGTAAACCCATCAGGTCCTGGACTTTTCCTTGTTGGTAGCTTTTTGATGGCATCTTCTATCTCTTCGTTTGTAATTGGTCTGTTTAAGTTGTGTATAGCCTCCGTTTCCATTTTAGGCAAACCATACGACTCAAGAAATCTGTCAATGCTTTCAATATTTTCTGTTTTATTAGAATATAAGCTTTCGAAGTAATTTCTAATTATCTTCTGTATATCTGAGGTGTTTGTTGTGATATTCCCTTTTTCGTCACGAATGTTAGTAATTTGAGTTTTTTCTGTTCTTCTTTTTGTTAGCATTGCTAAGGGTCTGTCAATTTTGTTTATTTTTTCAAAGAACCAACTTTAGTTTTGTCAATTCTTTGAATGGTTTCCTTAGTCTCAATTTCATTAATTTCTGCTCTGATTTTAATTATTTCCTATCTTCTACTGCTCTTGGTGTTGGTCTGTTCTTCTTTTTCTAGTGATTTGAGGTGTGATGTTAAGTCATTTATTTGTTGTTGTTTTTTTTTTTTTTCCTCTTAAGGAATGAACTCAGTGCAATGATTTTTCCTCTTACTACTGCCTTCATAGTGTCCCAGAGATTTCTATACGTTGTATCTGTGTTCTCATTTATCTCTAGGAATCTCCTCTTTGATGTCTTCTTCAACCCCTTGTTCATTCAGTAGCATGCTGTTTAGCTTCCAGTTGTTGAAGTAGTTTTTCTTAATCCTTGTTTTGTCATTGATTTCCAATTTCATCCCTTTATGGTCTGATAGAATGCAGGGTAGTATCTCTATTTTTTTATATTTGCTGAGAGTTTCCTTATGACCTAATATATGGTCTATTTTGGAGAAGGAGCCATGTGCTGCTGAGAAAAAAGTGTACTCATTTACTGAGGGATGAAATATTCTATATATGTCCATTAGGTCTAAATTGTTAATTGTTTTAAGTAAGCTTAAAGTTTCTTTGTTTAGCTTTTGTTTGGATGATCTATCCATTGGTGAGAGAGGTGTGTTGAAGTCCCCTAGAATAACTGTGTTGTGGTCTATTTTACTCTTGAACTTGAGAAGAGTTTGTTTGATGAAGGTAGGTGCTCCATTATTTGGGGCATATAGATTTATGATTGTTATATCCTGTTGATGAATGGTTCCCTTAAGTAGTAAGAAATATCCATCTTTGTCCCTCTTGATTAGTTTTGGTTTGAAGTCTACCTTATTTGATATAAGGATGGAAACCCCTGCTTGTTTCTGCCAGCCATGTGAGTGATAAGACTTTTCCCAGCCTTTCACTTTCAGTCTGTTGATGTCTTTTTCTATGAGGTGTGTTTCTTGGAGACAGCAAATTGTTGGGTCGTTTCTTTTAATCCATTCTGATAATCTGTGTCTTTTGATTGGTGAGTTTAGGCCATTAACATTCAGGGTTATTATTGAGATGTGATTTTTATTCCCATCCATTTTTATTTGAATTATTGTCTTTAGCTTGATTTGGTTTCTCTTCTGGTTGGTATTTCCCTTAGTTTAATATCTCCCTTTGTTGATTTTCATTGTTATCTTTCTCTTCTTCTTCATGAAAAAGGTTGCCCAGGATGTTCAGAAGTGCTGGCTTTCGAGTTGTGAAATCTTTTAACTTTTGCTTGTCGTGGAAGGTTTTTATTTCATCTTCGAATCTAAAGCTCAGTTTTGCTGGATATAATTTTTTTGGTTGACATCCCTTTTCTTTCAGAGCTTGAAATATGCTATTCCAGGATCTTCTTGCTTTTAAGGTCTGGGTTGAAAAATCTGAATGTAGTCTGATTGGTTTCCCCTATATGTAATCTCCTTCCTTTCTCTTGTGGCTTTTAATATTCTTTCCTTGCTCAGCATATTAGGCATTTTCATTATAATGTGACTTACAGCTACTTTTCAAGGTGTCAATATCTGAATAGGGTTGCATTTGGGTATTTTATCTTTTTAATATATTCACATTACCACCACCAATCCTGCCCTTCTCTCTCTCTCTTTTTTTTTTTAAGAAAGTAAACCCTTTGAGAAATAAAGGCCAATCATGTACAGAACACCCATCCAACTTCTGAATTTTACTATTATCAGGCTGTCCATTATAGATAATTCAAAGCTGACCATTTTGGTAATGGATAACCCCAGATGTCTCCATTGTAAGTGCATGTTTTCCTCTTTATAATTAACAATACATCTATAATGTTATAAAGTGGAACACCCATTTCCCAATGAAATTTAATCTATCAATTTAATAATCTTTGGGTGAATATGTTATTAGAGAGACTCTATTAGAAATTGTGATTTTCTAATTCTATCATTCTTTTTATGTTCTCTAGCTATGTTTTTATGTAAATAAGAGTTTTTTCTCCCATTGTTTTCTTTATCTTTTGCATCTTCTTATGGGTTAGTATAGGGAATATTTATTATACTTTGGTTATATTATTTGATATAATTGTTAATATGCATTATTAAATATTAACTTGTTTACACTTGAATGCTGTGATTCATTATTGTCATTGTTCTTTTGATGTTCAAGTGGGCCGAAATTTCTCCAGTGGTAATCCATTCAAGTGAACTCCTGTGTCTTTTTGAGATGATGACATTAATCTTTAATACTTTCTTGCTTTCTAGAACAAGATGTTCCAGGTTTATCTTATTTTTCTCTGTCTTTATCCTAGAATTGGCCATTTAACCAAAGGGGCCAGTTTTGTTTTATAGGGGAACAGTATTTAGAAACAAACTGGATACTGTGGGTGCAGGAACATTTTCTGTCTTTCAACACTATCTCTTTGGGACAGTCCCTGTCTGTCTACCACTTTACCATGGAAATTCATAGCAAGACCTTAGCTTGTAAGGCATATTAAAAAAAAAAAAAAACAGTTTTCCTCAAGCATTTATTTCTAAATGTTTCCCCTCTCTAAAGCCTCTGAACTAGTAGATTACAATCCAAAATAACCCCATGTTGCTTCTCACTAAGAGGTTATGTGTTGACCATTGATTAGGATTTTATCTGGTGAAAAGATAGCAAAGACCATTGAGGGAGAATGATTCTATAGGTCTGGGATACTCTTCCAGAGAGCTCATCCCCTTCTTGTTTAAAAAAAATCTACTGACAATTATTAGAATATGGTCTTTATCTTTTTTTCTATCACCAGAGAGATAACTCAGTTGATATCTCTAGCAAACATAAGTTCACATGACAAAATAAGTAGACAAATGAGAAAGATAACTATTAAAACAACAACAGCAGCATATGCCATTCAATATATTTAAAAGCATGAAGGAAAATATTTGTAATATGCAAAAGGATAAGCAATTAGAAAAAGAAATGTGTCAAGATTAGGCATAAAACATATTAAAATAAAAAGAACAAATGGAATAAAGTTTACAATGGATGTATTTGAAGAAAAGAGAAGCTGACAGGAGAATAGGGCAATAGAAGTTGAGAGGAGAGAGTAAGATAGAGGACTAAGCTATGCAGAAGATAGAGATAGAAGGACCAATGTTTTTGAAGGTTTAAATAGTGACCAGAAATAGAAAGAGGGGGAAAAAAAGAGACACTATTTGAGGAAAGGTTAGATGTAATCTCTTAAAATTAAAGATAAATGAAAAGACTATGACTAAAGAGTCTGTAGACCATAAATGGGGAAGAAAAGAAAACCACCACATATATGAAATCACAGTGAGTTTAATAGTATATGGACATGGGTGGAGGGACTTGGGGAGAATGGAGGAACTTCGGGCAAAGGGTATGGAGGAAAGGGGAGGAGCATGGGGGCAGGAAAGATGGTGGAATTAGATGAACATCATTACCCTAGGTACATGTATGACTGTACATGTGGTGCAACCCTATATCGTGTACAACCAGAGAAATGAAAAGTTGTAGTCCATTTGTGTGCAATGAATTGAAATGCATTCTGCTGTCATGTATATCTAATCAGAAAAAATGAAAAAAAAATTTTTAAGAGTAAGTATATGGACAAAAGAATATTCTAGAAGCTTCCAGAGAAAAAGAGCAGATCACCACCCACTCATTCACAAAAAAGAATCACACTGAAATCAGATACAAGAGCAATCCTGGAGGCAAGATGACTATGGGATTATATTTTTAAAGTGCTCAAGGTTTGATAACTTTGGGCCTAAATTTTGTAATTTGCCAGAGTATTGTTCAAAATGAAAACACAATAATTTCAATAAAATGGTTTTGAAAGTTTTGTTGTTTCAGTCCACTGAGAACATACTTGGAAGAAGTACCTTCATATGAAGAATGACAAAACCAGAAGACACAGAAACATAAGAAAATATGTCAAGCCAGTATAATTGAATTGCAAAGAAGTATAAACTTTATTGCTGCCAAAACAAAAAATCAAAACAGAACAAAAAACCCAACAAGAAGCCCGCTGTGGGATAGTGTGTCTGTAATCCCAGCTACTGGAAGGCTTGTAGAAATCTCCTATATGCTCCCATCACATGGGTGAAATTCAACATGAAGATCACAAGTTCAAGGCCAGCCTCAGCAACTTAGTGACACCTTATTTCAAAATAAAAAATATAAAAGGCTGGGGACATAGCTTGGTGGTGCTTGCCTATCATGTGTGAAACCCAGTACCAAAAAAGAAATAAGACAAGAACAAAAAGAAAAAAAGTTATATCTCTAACACTAATTTGATCATATGCTAAAATACTTCTTTTTTTATTATGGGATGGTAAAGATTATAAGGATAAAAAGTCAATGGGGGAAAAATGAAAAAAAATATATATGTTAACATAGAGACAATCATAAAAATGACCTGGAATATCAATTCTTCAAATTAACAAAATATAATTTAAGGTAAAAGAAAATCAAAAGGGTAAGGAAAGTATGTTTACGCTAGCAAAAAAGAATAACAAAATAAGAAAATGTAATAGTTATAAATATACATGCACCTAATAATATAGATTTGAAATATATAAAGCTCTTATTCAAATTGTTATTTTAATAATTTTGGTTGGAAATTTTAAAACACTCCTCACAAAAATTGATACACAACAGAGATTAAAAAAAAATAAGTTTTTGTTTTGTTTTGTTTTGTTTTTGTTTTGCAGGAGGCAAGGAAGGCAGAAGGTACTTCTTCCAAGGTACTTGAAGGTACTTCTTCCAAGTATGTTCTCAGTGGACTGGAACAACAAAACTTTCAAAACCATTTTATTGAAATTATTGTGTTTTCATTTTGAACAATACTCTGGCAAATTACAAGTCTGTTTTTAAATTTTTAATTTTTAAATTACTAGTCTGTTTTTAACCAAATTTTAGAGAACCTAATGGCCCTAACAATCCAGACTAATTAATTTCGTTCATGTAGCTGCAATTATAAACACAATTTTAAGTGTGCTGATTAAAGGTATATTCAGCACCATATAAGTTTTTCCTTCAATTTAATTGTGTTCTCCAGATTGTATTTCTTTTTTCTTTTCTTTTTTAAATATGTTTTCAGTTGTTGATGGACACATATCTTTATTTATTTATTTTTATGTGGTGCTGAGGATTGAACCCAGTGCCTTACATGTGTGAGGCAGGCGGTCTACCACTGAGCTAGATCCCCAGCCCCAGGATGGATTTCTTAACTATCTCTGAAAACACTATATGTAGATTTCTTGACTGAGTAGCTTCCGACTAGCTTGTATCAGAAGGGCAGGGGCAAAAAGGGGGAAGCAGTTTTTGATTTCTTTCTCTGCTTTGGGTAGCCTCTGGCAGTGCCTTGTTCCTTGGTGATATCTAGAAAAAATAGACTGAGTTATACATGTATAGATATAGAAACCTCCATCGACCCTGATCCCACCTCCTGGAAACCCTGCCCTACCCTTTGTCACTTCATCCAGGGGTGCTAGATGCTTCCTTCGATAACTAGTATCTGGGAGGCTTCACCATCATTATCTTGGTTTTCCCACTTTGTCAATACCTTTGTACCTTTGCTCCTCATATTAAATTCATTTTATTAAAGTAGGTTATATAAACTCTGTTTTTTCTGCCTGGATCCTGATATACCCATTAACTTGTTGTGTCCCCTGTGTAAAGTGGAGAATTGTATAAAACTCCAACTTTTCTTTCAGCACTTAAATGTTGAAGACTATATTCTGCTGCGCTTAGCCTATGATCTTGTTCAACTATTCATTCATTTGTTCATTCGGCAAACATTTATTATGCTGCTTGCTACCAAGTGCTAGGCTCTGTTCAAATTACAGAAGATACAAACAACAGTGAGAAAGTGTCTTGCCTCAGAGCTTGGTTTCTTTGCAGTATAAACAACTGTCCCAGGTTGACTAGGACAGAGGGAAATCTCTGGGCACAAAACTTTCTATACTATAGCCGGTAAAGTCCCAGGAAAATCAAGAAAAGTTGTTTACTCTTGTGTGGGAAGATAAAAAAAAATTTTTTTTGAAATAAACTTAAGTGGTAAAAAGTATAATGAGGAAAAATAAAGCAGGATAAGGAAAACGCAAGAGCAGATATATGGTGAGGTTTCTGATTTGATAGTGTGATCTAAAAGACCTTTAAGATGAAGTAATATTGAACAAAGACATGAATGAAGTTAGGAAACAAATACTGCAGATATCCACATCGGGAGACCAACCAAAAGATGAACCTGAAGCTTAAATATATTTGACATCCATTGTGGTTCTAACAACCAGATAGTATAATAAGGGGTAGGCAGGGAGTAGAAATACCCTCAATAGCATGGTAGCATGTTCAGGTTGGTAACTATGAGTCTTTTACAATCTTTTGGTCTGAAGGAGCAGGGGAAGAGAAAAGCTTCCAGAACTTTTGGACAAAGAGCTATGTGAAATAAAATGTCTGACAACAGCTGAGAACTTTAATGGGGGCAAACAAAACCTGACAGCATGCACCTGCTCCTCTCAACTCTCCTGTCTGTCCTCTCTTTTACTTCAGGGAGGGAGGTGAAGGGAAGAGAGCAGAATAGAGAAAGAGATAAAGAAGGGTCAATTAGGTTGTGTTAGCTAAGGGAAAATGCAAGGTGATAAATAATAGGAATTTACCTCGTATGGGTGTTCCAAGGATGGCTAGTGTTCATTTTGAACCACTTGCCTTGTTTTGATACGTTCTCCATCTTCTCCCCAACTGTAAATCCTTAGTAGACGTACAGCTATGAATACTTTGTGTGTGTGCCACAGCTGTGGACACACGTAGACTGAGAAAGGGTATAGTTCTTATAGATGTACTATCACGATGTGGAAGGGCAACTAGCACTTCAGAATAAGCAGGGATTGGAAGACCAAATGCCATCCAGAAATTTGCAGAAATTCCCTAAGGGGCTTTGGATATTCACATGCTGTGAAATTGGGACTTGATTTATCTTATACAGATCACAACAGGTCAGCAGATCCCAGGCAACATCTTTAATTTTTTAATAACTCAAACAGTAGAGATTAATATCTACATTCAAGGATAAAGAAACTGTCACAAAGAAATTGATTTTCCTGTCTTAGTCCATATAGAATTAAAATGAGTGATGGATTTCCTACTGATCAATTGATCTCCTTCCCCACTCACAGCTTTATTGAATGGAGTAACTGGTTTTCAAACAGTGTGAACTGTTTGAATCTAGGTAAGATTCTTTGTCAGAATATGTAATTGTAATATATAAAAACTTCATAGTTTCTCACAGAACATTGAATAATTTTTGAACTTTATGGTTAATGTGTTGACATGTATAAATAACTTAAAAGTTTGTAAGTTAGAGTTTCTTCATTGAAGCACAGTTATTTTATTGAATGGAATAATTATATTTAGTATTTAATAATTAATTTAATATTATTTCCTGATGTGACATTTGTAGAGTACCTACTCTTTATTTCCCAACAACCTAAATCTGTGTCACACTGAATGGCTCTACAGCAATTTAAGATGAAGTGAAAACTGAACTTGAATCCAATTCAAAGTTAAGCTTTTGTAAGTTATTGTAGGTTATCAAGGTACTTCATTCCTCCTTTTAGAAAGGCCTGGAAGCATGCCAAAAACAACCTAGGTTTAAAGGATAAAATGTATTTTCAAGGTCTTGTGTGTGTGTGTGTGTGTGTGTTGTGTGTGTGTGTGTGTTTACATATTAATGCAAATCAGTAGAACAGTTGAAAATATAGTAAAACCTAAACACATGGGAGTACTCATAATTAAGGTAAAATATCATTATTTCAATCTTTGTTGTGACTCTGCTAATGTAGAATAATGAATCTGTGAAAGCATAGGTTTTCAGCACTCTACCAGCCTGTGAGTACATTCTAAAACACAGACAATATCACCCTGTAATAGCTCTTAGAACACACCTATTTACCCAGAACCACAGCCTCTATGATTATCTTAGTTATTTCCAGGCTGGTGGTTAGTTAGTTGTATACAGGAACATCACTGCTTGCAATCTTCTTTCAGCATGTCTTATCAATGTTCTTGAGTACTCTGTCTGCTCCTGATAACTCTCTGTGAGACTGTGACTTTGCTGGACACAAATGTTCTCTTCTGTAGCCACCTGAACCTGTATTCCTTCAACTTGCATGGGTGCACTGCATGGGAAGAAAGAATATCCTTCATCCCAGGTCTTCTCAGGAGGGTTGCTTATGCAGTTGGCCTAAGAGGGAGCTTCCCAACTGAAGATATGCCACATGTGATGGTACATTTATCCCCTAAGCACTTTGGGCAGGGCCTGGAGGCAGTGAGAATTCCTGGCATCGTGTCCTTTGCTGTGGGCACTTTCACCCATTTTCCCCAGACCATCATAATATTATTCCTTTCCTTGTGGCAATTATGTGAAGTATATTGGGTTCCACTGTCTAAGAAAATCTTTGAAGCACATAGATTCTTGAGGTTAGTCTCAACTCTCTTATAGAGATGCTAAGCCAATTAGTGAGGCTGGGCATGTGAGTTTTTCCTTGATACTTGTCTTTTTGTGCTCACCTCAAATACATCAACAAAATAATCCCTTCTCACAAACTAAAGCGAATATCAACACACACAAAAAACTTCTACTTCTTGTCCCAAATCAAAGACATCATGAATTAAAGGCTTTTAGGAGACATAAACCTTTGCCATAATTACTGTAAGTATTTATGTTCTAAAAGTAACCTCACCAGAATGTCAGATCACAATAAAATATATTATTATAATACTTTAGAATATATTGTTAAATTTTCATTAAAATAAAATTATTACATAACAAAGAAATATCAGAAAACACAGCAAGCTTATGTAATACAGACTACTATATTTATGTGTGATTTCATCTCTCCCTTCTTCCTAGTAACAGAACTCTGAATTTGTTTGGGACGGCAGTGGATGTTGGGAGAGACAATCATGGGTCTGAGCATCTATGCAGTCTTGCTGAGCTTGCAAGGTTCTAAATGCTCTTGAATCTGGCTGTTTTTTCAAGGTTATTTTTGCATCAATTAACTTTTTTTATTTTTCTCTTTTCTATTGTTGGAATAAAGCTGAGATTTATGGATCTCTACTATCCATGTTGGACCATGCAGTGACCTTTAAGATAAAAGCCTATACTAAGGATGACAGAGAAGAAAGGAGAAGGTAGGTCCTTGTTGAACATTGTGGAGTTTTTATACTTATGTTTGTTTACTTGTCTGTCTGTAGATGGGTATTTTTGGTGAAAAATTAAACTGTTACTTCTTGGTTATATTCCTTAAGGCTCCTTATTTTCAGAATAATTAAATAATTTTTGTATATTATAAATATCTATTAAATGAGATATTAGACTAGATCAGGTGCGTTCAGGGTGTTATGGGCAAATGCTAAGTGAAGTTATTCAATCCCAAAAAACCAAAGGTAGAATGATTTCTTTGTTATGAGGATAGTGACTCATAATGGCAAGGGAGGGGGGATGAGAGGAATGCAGGAATTTTAAATAGATCCAAGGGGAGAGATGGGAAGGGAGGGGGTAAGGGGATAGGAATAATGGTGGAATGAGTTAGATGTCATTACCCTAAGTACATGTATGAAGACACAAATGGTGTGAAAATACTTTGTGTAAAACCAATGACTTGAAAAATTGTGCTCTTTATATGTAATATGAAATGAATTGTGTTCTGCAAGCATGTATATAAATTAGAATAAATAAATAATTTGATTAAAAAAAAATGAAATATCAGGGCATTGGTAATTTCTTAGAAGTACCTAAATGATTCCTCTGAAAAACCAGTTGGTGAAATTTGGGGTCAGCAGATCTGTTGGGTACTTTTGTACTTTTCCTCGATCACTCTAATACAGAGCAGCTCCTTTTTTATTCTGTTTTGTATCAATTGGTGTTCTGGATAAAATTTCATTTGAAGAAATACTCTACTTCTATAAGATAGTTTGAAAACTACTGTGTTAGAGAAATAGTTTTTGAAACATGATCCATGTTTGTATGTTAACTTGAAATTAGGAAACTTTATCTTAAGTTTACTACTTGGAATTCATTTGATATTTTTGTAATTGTATTTGCAAGAATAAAATTAGTTTTAGTTGTGATGAAATGTATTTTGGCAGGCCTAGTGCATGAATTTCCATTTGTAAGTAATTTTAAAAGGTTATATTCTTCCCTGAGTACACATTTCCACATACCTATTATTACTATTCTACTTTATGCATTAGTATCTTGGGGAAAATATGCTCCTTAATGTAGAAGCAGGGATTACACTGTTATCATCTTTGAGATTTTTTATAACAACTACTAAGAGGATGCTGCAATTACAACCATTAAAATAGTTTTTACTATTATGCAAAAATGATCTTAAAACAATTGCTTCAGCTTTTACCATAGTAAATACGACAAAACTTCTGATAAAATCCATAGAGGGCTAAACAAACACAAAAGATTTTTTGTATGCTAACTTTCTATACTAAAATGTGGCTTGATTCTATTTTGTTTTTAAATAGCCAAATATCTATTTCCTTTTAATTCAGATTTAATATGTAGTAGTGACAAGTGTGAAACAGTTATGTAATATGCTAACTGATCTTAAACTTAGAGCATCTAGATGTGTTCTGAGTAATAGATGTTTTTCAAAATTATAAAGATGTTTCAAAGTTACTTTGGTAGAATTTTTTAGTAGTGATAATGCTATTTATTATCTATATAGCTACCAGAAAAGATGCTTTCATGAGCCAGTCCCAGTGGTTCCATTTCCTTGCAGTAAAGTAAGATTATGTAGCACAATGACCAGAATCAGCACTGAATAAGAAGAACAGTAGTTTGAGCAGGAGCCTGTTACAAATGTTTAGCAACTGGAAGGCATAGGTACTAGGGAGAGGTGGTAAAGAGAGACTCTTTATAAGAAGAATGGAAAAGTCACCAGGTATTAAGTCATGTTATATTGGAGGGATGTTTGTGACCACCTTCAGAAAAAAAATCTACTAATTCCTTACTATTTCTGTTTGCGCCAATTGGCTCATATTTGAGTATTAGAAGTCTCTTATGGGTAGACTAGGAGGAAGAAGCAAATACTTTTCTTCTTCTTTTTTTTTCCCCCTTTGGTAGATGTATTAAGGACTCAAAAGATTCCACTTCAGCTTTAGTAAGATGTTCCACAAAGATCCGAAAAGTCCCAGACCACAGTCACTAGAGTCAATAAAGATCGAGGGATCACAGTAGAAGCCTGTGACTGAGTCTAATGTCTTAGGTAAGGTGTTAAAGGAGTAGCATACAGGAAAACTTCTAATGCAAACACCGTGAAACGTTTGTGGCTCTTTAGATGTCACTTATATTATCCCCAAGATAGGAGATTCTCCCATTTTTCAAATATAAACACTCCAGTTACGGAACAAATCCTGATCAGTAATATACCAATTTCAAAATTAATAATACAAACTCAATTTCTTTCTTATTTATAAGCAAACATAATAAATATAATGAAAACAAAGATCCAATTTGTAAAATTAGTCACATGATTAAGCCTAATATCATGAAACAGGGATATATAACATCCCTTATATCAGTTATCTATTTCTCTAAAAGTTAGTGACCTACCACAATAATATATTATTTTTCATGTTGTCTAAAGGTTGGCTGGACTCAGAAAGGCAATTCTTCTGCTCCCTTTCGTGTCAACCACAGTCACCAAGGTGGGTACATTCAGCCTAGAGCTCAACCAGATTTAAACACGCAAGATATGGCTCTTTCTCATATATGACAACTGATGTCAGCTCTTAATTAGGTTACTTTGGTTCTACTCCATGTGGCTTATCTCTCCATGTAGTCTCCTATTATTTAATAGTTTAGTCTGGGCTTTCTTGCATGGTAGTGAGAGCACCTTAAGAGAATTAAAAATCTAGTTGTCAGGCTTGCCACTTAAGGCCAATGTTTAGAACTGGCATTCTGATGAATTTTATTAGTCAAAGCTAATTGTGAAGCCAGTGCATATTTAAGGCAGGGTAAGTATCCAGGGATGGTAGGAATTGCTGATAGCTATATATGGAAGTTGTCTGTCATTCTCAATTAAGGAGGGAAAATAAGATTTGGGGTAAATGGTCATACAATCTACTACCAGGAACTCAAGAAACATTTTCTGTTTAGGGAAAGTCATGAACATGCAAGAGAAACCTAATTAACCAGAATAGGAAGTAAGTTGGAAGAAACCAAGTAGGAAGAAGGACATGCCAGTAAAATCAAACAAAACCCCACAAAACAAGGTTCATAAGGAAAAAAAAAAAATAAATTCAATACCTTAAAAAAAATAACATGACTTTTTAAAAAAAATTTTATTTATTTGCTTTAGTTGTACACAATGGGTTTTTTATTTGTACGTGGTGCTGAGGATGGAACACGGGCTGCACGTGCTAGGCGAGCACTCTACCGCTGAGCCACATCCCCAGCCCCCCAAAATAACATGACTTTTAAAAAAGAGAAAAATAGTCTTGAAAATAAAACTGATGGGAGCCCCGCCAACACCCACCAGGAGCAGGCAGGCCCAGGACAGCCCCGCCCACACCTGCAGAGCTCAGGCAGGCCCACAACAGCCTCACTGACCTCCACTCAGAGTGGGCCCAGGTTCATCCTGTCACCGGCAAACACCCGCAGAGCTCAGGCTCTGCCTTAGGACCACCTCTTTTGACCAGCAGACCACCGTGGGAGCTCAGAGTCAACCAGTTCTAACCATACCAACCTGCATGGGACCCAGGCCCAGGGTAGGTCCAGAGTCCACTACCCCACCCCCACCTGGGAGCACAAACCTAACCCTCTTTCATTTTGAGACACTACAGACATAATCATAGACTTCTCCGTGCAGTAGCCCCTACCTTTTGAAAACAGACAGGGCCTAAAAGCAGCTGCATCTCAGAGCAGGAATCCCAAATACATTGTAAGGCCCTCCCTTGCAGCCCCATCTCTGGAAGACATTGCATCCATCTTGGGGCACCTTCAATGTTATCTGGAGTTACCTCCGCTATTGTTGACACCACTTTTAACTGCAGTAGCATACATCAAGGGATACCTGCAGAGTCTGAAAGCCCAAAATTAAGGTGAGGCACAGACAATATACACAGATACTACAAGAATATAGGGTAGAAACTGTAATATCTTAGATCCACACTGCAAGAAAGGAAGACAAATAGTCAACATGAAAAAACAAGGGAGGAAAGTACCCCAAACAAACCAGGATACTACAATAACAGAACCCATGCTCAGTGAAGTTGATGAAATGTCAGAGAAGGAGTTCAGAAGGTTCATAATTAAAATGATCTGTGAATTAAAGAATGACCTAAATGAGCAAATACAGGCAAAAATTGGTCACTACAACAAAGATATAACAGAGCAAATACAGGTACCAAAAGATTACTTCAAAAAAGAGATAGAAACTCTGGGAAAAAAAAAAAAAAAAAAAAAAAAAAAACAGTCAGAAATCCTTGAAATGAAGCAAACAATTAACGAAATAAAAAACACAATAGAAAGCATCACCAACAGACTAGATCAACTGGAAAAAGAATATCAGATAATGAAGACAAAGTATATAATCTCAAAAATAAAGTTGACCAGTGAAGATAGTAAGAAACCATGAATAAAACATCTAAGACTTATGGGAAAAGACCAAGTCTAAGAGTAACTGGGATAGAGGAAGGCACAGAGTTTCAAACCAAAGGAATGCACAATCTCTTCAATGAGATAATATCAGAAAATTTCCCAAGCATTAAGAATGAATTGGAAAACCAAATACGAGAGGCTTACAGGACACCAAATGTATAAAATCACAACAGATCTACACCAAGACACATTATATAATGAAAATGCCTAGCATACAATATAAGGATAGAATCTTAAAGGCCGCAAGAAAGAGGAATCAGATCACATGTAGGGGGAGAACAATTTGTATTACGGCAGATTTTTCAACCCAGACACTTAAAGCCAAGAGATCATGGAACAACATATACCAAGCTCTGAAAGAAAATGGATGCCAACCACAAATCTTATATTCAGCAAAATTAAGCTTTAGATTTGAGGATGAAATAAAAGCCTTCTATGATAAACAAAAGTTAAAAGAATTTACAACTAGAAAGCCAGCACTACAGAACATCCTTGGCAAAATATGCCACAAAAAGGAAATTAAAAATAATGATGAAAACCAGCAGAGGGAGGTATTACACTAAAGAAAAACTAATCAGAGGAGAAACCATGTCAAGTTAAATATCCAAAATAAACAAAAATGGCTTGGAATGCAAATTATGTCTCAATAATAACTCTGAATGTTAATGGCTTAAACTCACCAATCAAAAGACATAGACTAGCAGATTGGATGAAAAAAAAAAAAAAAAAACCAACAATATGCTGCCTCCAAGAGACTCATCTCATAGGAAAAGACATCCACAGGCTGAAGGTGATAGGTTGGGAGAAATCCTATCACTCACATGGACTGCGGAAGCAAGCAGGGGTTTCCATTCTTATGTCAAATAAAGTAGACTTCAAGCTAAAGTTAATCAAAAGGGATGAAGAAGGACACTACATACTGCTCAAGCAACCATATATCAACAAGACTTAACAATTATAAGTATATATACCCCCCAAAATGGAGCATCCATATTCATCAAACAAACTCTTCTCAAGTTCAAGAGTCAAACTGACCAGAACACAATAATTTTGGGTGACTTTAACACACCTCTTTCACCACTGGATAGATCTTCCAAACAAGAGCGGAACAAACAAACAAACAAACAAACAAACAAACAAAAACTATAGAACTCAAAAATACAACAAATAGCATAGACTTAACTGACTTATATAGAATATTTCATCCTTCAATGAGTGAATACACTTTCTTCTCAGCAGCACATGGATCCTTCTCTAAAATAGACCATATATTATGCCACAAAACAACTCTTAGCAAATATGAAAAAAAAAAAAAGAGGTACTACCCTGCATTCTATCTGACCATAATGGAATGAAATTAGAAATCAATGATAAAATGAGAAATAAAATCTACTCCAACACCTGGAGACTAAATAATATGCTACTGAATAAACAATGGGTTGCAGAAGACATCAAGGAAGAGATTAAAAAATTCTTAGAGGTGAAAGAGAACACAGACTCAACATATTGAAATCTCTGGGACACTATGAAGGCAGTTCTAAGAGGAAAGTTCATTGCATGGAGTTCATTTCACAAAAGACGAAAAAGTCAACAAATGACTTAACATTACATCTCAAAGCTCTAGAAAAAGAACAATACAACACCAAAAGCAGTAGAAGAAAGGAAATAATCAAAATCAGAGCTGAAAGCAATGAAATTGAAACAAAAGAAACAGTTGAAAAAATTGACAAAACAAAAAGTTGGTTCTTTGAAAAAAATAAATAAAATTGATACACCCTTAGCCATGCTAACAAAGAGAAAGAGAGAGAAAACTCAAATTCCTAACATAAGTGATGAAAAAGGAAATATCACAACAGACAGTATGGAAATACAGAAGATAACTAGAAATTATTTTGAAAACTTGTACTCCAATAAAACACAAAATATTGAAGGCATCGATAAATTTCTAGAGTCGTATGATTTGCCCAAATTGAATCAGGATGATATACACAATTTAAACAGACCAATTTCAAGCAATGAAATAGAAGATGCCATCCGAAGCCTACCAACCAAGAAAAGCCCAGAACTAGATGAATACACAGCCGAGTTCTACAAGACCTTTAAAGAAGAACCTAATACCAGTACTCTATTACCCTGATTCCAAAACCAGCCAAAGATACATCAAAGAAAGAAAACTTCAGACCAATATCTCTACTGAACATAGATGCAAAAATTCTCAATAAAACTCTGGTAAATCAAATACAAAAACATATAAAAAAAATAGTATACCAAGTGGTGTTCATTCTAGGGATGCAAGGTTGGTTCAACATACAGAAATCAATAAATGTAATTCACCACATCAATAGACTTAAAGATAAGAACCATATGATTATCTCAATAGATGCAGAAAAAGCATTTGACAAAATACAGCACCTCTTCATGTTCAAAACACTAGAAAAACTAGGGATAACAGGAACATATCTTAACATCGTAAAAGCTGTCTATGCTAAGCCCCAGGCCAACATCATTCTAAATGGAGAAAAATTAAAAGCATTCCCTCTAAAAACTGGAACAAGACAGGGATGCCCTCTTTCACCACTTCTATTTAACATAGTTCTTGAAACACTGGCTAGAGAAATAAGACAGACGAAAGAAATTAAAGGGATACAGATAGGTAAAGTAGAACTCAAATTATCACTATTCGCTGATGATATGATTCTATACCTAGAAGACCCAAAAAATTCCACCAGAAAACTTCTAGAACTCATAAATGAATTTAGCAAAGTAGCAGGATACAAAATCAACACCCATAAATCAAAGGCATTTCTATATATCAGTGACAAATCCTCTGAAAGGGAAATGAGGAAAACTACCCCATTTACAATAGCATCAATAAAATAAAATAAAATACTTGAGAATCAACTTAACCAAAGATGTGAAAGACCTCTATAATGAAAACTACAGAACACTAAAGAAAGAAATTAAAGAAGACCTTAGAGGTTGGAAAGATCTACCTCATTCTTGGATAGGCAGAATTAATATTGTCAAAATGACATACTACCAAAGGCACTATACAGATTTAATGCAATTCCAATCAAAATTCCAATGACATTCCTCATATAAATAGAAAAAGCAGTCATGAAATTCATCTGGAAAAATAAGAGACCCAGAATAGCTAAAGCAATCCATAGCAAGAAGAATGAACCAGGTGGCATCACTATAGCAGATCTTAAATTAAACTATAGAGCAATAGTAACATAAACAGCATAATATTGGCACCAAAATAGACTTGTAGACCTATGGTACAGAATAGAGGACACAGAGACTAATGTATATGATTACAGTTATCTTGTATTATACAAAGGTGCCAAATATGTACATTGGAGGAAAGATAGCCTCTTTAACAAATGGTGCTGGGAAAAACGGAATCCATTTGCAACAAAATGAAATTAAACCCCTATCTCTCACCATGCACAAAACTCAACTCAAAGAGGATCAAGGACCTAGGAATTAGACTAGACACAATGCCTATTAGAAGAAAAATTAATCCCTAATCTCCAACATGTCAGATTAGGCCCCAACTTCCTTAATAAGACTCCTATAGTGCAAGAACTAATATCAAGAATCAATAAATGAGATAGATTCAAACCAAAAATCTTCTCAGCAAAGGAAACAATCAGTGACATGAATAGAGAGCCTACTAATTGGGAGCAAATTTTTACCAAATGCATGTCAGATAGAGTACTAATTTCTAGAATACATAAAGAACTCAAAAATCTTAACACCAAAAAAACAAATAATCCAACCAATAAATGGGCCAAGGAACTGAACAGACACTTCTCAGAAGAAGATATACAATCAATCAACAAATACTTGAAAAAATGTTCAACCTCTCTGGCAATGAGAGAAATGCAAATCAAAACCACGCTAAGATTTCATTTCACACCAGTCAGAATGGCAGCTATTAAGAACACAAATAACAATAAATGTTGGAGAGGATGTGGGGAAAAAGGCACACTCATACATTGTTGGTGGGACTGCAAAATGGTGCATCCAATATGGAAAGCAGTATGGAAATTCCTTGGAAAACTGAGAATGGAACCACCTTATGACCCAGCTATCCCACTCCTCGGTCTATACCCAAAGGACTTAAAAACAGCATACTATAGGAACACAGCCACATCAATGTTTATAGCAGCACAATTCACAATAGCTAAACTGTGGAACCAACCTAGATGCCCTTCAGTAGATGAATGGATAGAGAAAATGTGGTGTATATACACAATGGAGTATTACTCAACAATAAAAGAATAAATCATGGCATCCACAGGTAAATGGATGAAGTTGGAGAATATAATGCTAAGTGAACTTAGCCAATCCCCCAAATCCAAATGCCGAATGAATGTTTTCTCTGATATAAGGTGGCCAATTCACAGTTGGGTTGGGGCAGGGAGCATAGAGGATTAGAGGAACACTAGAAAGGCCAATAGGGAGGGAGGGGAAGGGAGGAGGCAAAAGGTTAAAAAAAAAAGTAAGATGGTAGAATGAGATGGATATCATTACTCTAAGTGCATGTATGAAGACACAAATGGTGTGAATATACTTTGTATACAACCAGAGATATATAAAAATGTGTTCTATGTATGTAATATGAATTGTAATGCATTCTGCTGTCATAACAACTTAGAATAAAAAAAGAAAGAAAAGGTAAACTAAAACATAAGTACAATAACTTCAAACTTGATTGTAACTTATCATAGGAAAAAAAGTTATCTGAATATTCAAAGAGAATTTTCAAATAAATTGTTGTATGAGTAACAAATTTTATGTAATCAACTTAGAAAGCCTTTTCAAAATTTGATAATATTTGAAAACATTGACATGTATTATATTTAAAATGTATTTTAAACAAACACAGTAAAGGTAATAAAGTAAAAAAAGAAATAAAAGTAATGGTATAATTTTTTTTATTTTAAAAAACTTAGATTTTTAGGTTAAAATATTTCAGGAGATAAGGCACATTACAAAATATGGGCTATAATTGAGAAAATAAAAGAGGAGGATTAGTCTGGGAAGTTCAAATTTTCAGAGACACAAAGACAGAGAACAATGGAAACAGAGTGAAGAAAATTGCTGTGTAGTTAATGTCAGAAAATTTTCAGAATTAAAGTCTTATTTGACAGACTTCAAAGTCTCCTGATAGCAAAATGGATCAAAATAGATCTATAATAAAGGGACATAATGATGACATTTTAAAAACTTGGAAGAAAAGATAAGAGCTTGTAAGCCACTAAAGGGAAAAAGATGATTTCACATAAAAGATAATGCATCACACTTTTATTGGATTTAGCATTAACCATTCTGGGAGTTAGATGACAAAGGAGATTTGCTTTTAAATTTCAAGCACACAAGATTTCCAGTTAATAATTCTGAACCCAGTTATCTATGTATCATCACTAAGTGTGTCTAACAATGTTTTTCAGGCAGGCAGTATCTCAAATTATTATCTGTCATTTACCAAAGGAAGGGAGTTAATCAGGAAAGAAGAAGACATGCAAGCCAGAGAGACTGGAAGAGAGAGAAGAAAGGATTTCCCAGGATGATAACTGTGTTAGAGGTTCAAGTTGGTCCAGATGATAAAAGAGGAAATTCATTGAAGACTTTATATAGTTGAAAAAAAACTGAGATAAGTTGAATACTTCTGGAGAGAGATTTTGTATTTTCTTTTTCTTTTACTTTTTTTTTTTTTTTTTTTTTGGTATAGGGAATTGAACTCAGGGGCACTCGTCCACTGGGCCACATCCCCAGCCCTTTTTTTTTGTATTTTATTTAGAGACAGGTTCTCGCTGAGTTGCTAAGTGCCTCGCCATTGCTGAGGCTGGCTTTGAACTCGCGATCCTCCTGCCTCAGTGTCCCAAAGTGCTGGGATTACAGGCGTGCGCCACCGCGCCCGGCATGAGAGATTTTGTATTTTAATTAAAAATATGAATATTTACAAGGCTCATCTATCAATGGCAGATACATACACAATTGTAGAAAGATACGCTTGAATATTGAGCTGTGTTGGAAGGTATGGGAGAAGGAACATGGACAGTGCTATGGTTTGAATATGTCTCTCAATGTTCACTGTTGGAAACTTAATTCTCAATGCAATGTTGAAAAGTGTAAATTAAACGAAATGCCTAAAACTTCAGGGCTCTGCTCTCAAGAATGGATTGTTATCGTGGAAATGAGTCAGCTGTTTAGGGACTGGGTCCTATAAAAGGATGAGTTCATCCCCTTCCATTCTCTCTCTCTCAAGCTTGTGTTTTCTCCCCTTCAGCTTTCTATCATGGGATAACACAGCAAGAAACCTTCTTCCAGATGCAGGCCTCTGGATTTTGTACTTCCAGCTTCCCAAATTGTATGAAGCAAACCTGTATTTTTTTTTTTTTTTTTAATACATCACCTAGTCCCGGGTATCCTGTTATAACAGCACAAAATGGACTAATTCAGGTGTGGAGTGTGTTCAAAGTAGACTATTCAGTTAAGTGACTTAATAAATTCCCTTTGCTTGTCAATTTGAGGTGTTTGTTTTGTTTTGATTTTTTTAAATTTTATACTGAAATAATTTTGTTAAAATTATACATTCATATTCTCAGATCTCACACCAACATTTTTAGAAAAAAAGTATTTTAAAATATTACCTAGGTGATTCTAATGCTTATCCTGGTCTGGGAATCACTACTCTGAGGAGCAATGAACTTAGTGAGCTGTGTTCTTCTTCTACAGGATTCTAAGGAGCTCATCTTTCAAACTCAGATGAAATGACAGAGCAGTTTCTAGTATACCTCCTCAGTTTTCTTCTTATCTTCAGTTTAGGAGGGAAGATTTTATCTTTCACATGCAAGTATGAAATAGTGATGATGGGGCAGAAAGAAAGACATTTTTTGCCTGAAGGGAAAACACACACACACACACACACACACACACACACACACACACGAAGAAAAACAAAGGGCTTCAAGAAATCAGGAATTTTGTTATCTGATAAACACATGTGCTTTGAACCTTTCTACTTTCCTACTGTTACTTCATCCCCTCTGGCTTGCTTGGGAAAAAGGTTTTAGTGTTTTATCCTTTAAAAGTAAAATTGAGCAAAAGGAGCGCCTTCATTCTACAAAGAATCCATTTCTTCTGCCAGGATATATTTTTCTAATTGAACTGAACTTGTAAATTCCTTTCATAATTTGATCAAGTGGACATTCTTTGATACTATTTTGCCCCATGAAGTAATGTTTCTGCATTCCATAATTTTCATGACTTCTACCATATTAGTGTTGCTGACATAAAAGTTGGTATAAAGTGCTTAAAGAATAAAATCACCAAACTTCTACCATCAGGCAAGAAAATTCCGGTTATTAATTGCTGCACGACAAAATGCTCCCAAACTTTGTGGCTGAAACAACAACCAGTGTTTAATGTCTTATGATTTTGTAATTCAGGGATTTGACCTTTTCTGGATGGATTATTTCATTCTGTGTGACACACACAAGTTACTCGGTGGTATTCCTCTAATGCGTAGGCTGGTTTATAGGGTCCATGGTGGTTTCACTGGCGTGTCTGCCACCTCAGCAGCGATGGATGGAAGAGTGAGTTTAACTGGGACTGTTGACCAGAGCACTTACACACGTTGTCCCAGCGGTGGCTGGCTTCAGGTTAGTTGGATTGATCATGCATCCAGCTGGGGTTACCAGATAGAATGCTCCAAGAGTTCTGGGCTACAGATGCAGGGCTCTTTATGACCTAGCTTCAGAAGTCCTAGAACATCATTTCCTCTGTGTTATAGTGGTGAAGATGAGGGGAGTCAAGAGAAAAAGAAAATAAAAGAAAAGAAAAAGAGGGGAGTCAGTATTGTCATTTTTTAATGAGAAGCTTGTGTAGCAAAGAATTTGTGACCACCTTCCTATGGATAAGTAGAATAATAACACACATTTCAAAACCTGAGCAGAAGGAACAACAAAAAAGACATAAGTAAGATACACAGAGGCCTATAATAAAAACAACAACAATTACAAAACAAAGTCTTTACTGGTAATAAGGATCTAGTGTTGCCAGGCAAGGTGGCGCACACCTGTAATCCCAGCAGCTCGGAGGCTGAGACAGGAGGATTGCCAGTTCAAAGCCAGTCTCAGCAAAAGTGAGGTGCTAAGCAACTCAATGCGACCCTGTCTCTAAACAAAATACAAAACAGGGCTGGGGATGTGACTCAGTTGTTAAGTGCCCCCGAGTTCAATCCCTGGTATAAGAAAGAAAAAAAAAAAAAAAAAAGAATCTAGTATAGCAAAGAGCATTTCAGAAAAGGAAAAATCTTTATACTAATATAATTGTAAAATAGTTTACATTTACACATAAGTAATTGCAGACATAGGAAATGGTAAGAATTTTCTGCAGAGTAGTAAGGTCATTATATATGAAAACCTTCCCAGGTCAGGTGGTGAAAGTCAAGAGCAATGAGGATCTCACAAAAACAGAACCAGAGAATGATAAAAGAAGAGAAGTGTGAATAGGGCAAGAAATAAGTCAATCATTTTAGCCACACATAACTACATGGTTTGAGCAGTTTGTTAGTATAGAGGATAAGCTTTTACCATAAAAACCATATTAAACTGTTTTCATGTATACACATTATGTTGCTATTAACCATCTAATAAAATATATATTGCTCTTTTCTGGGCATCAATTGTGACTCAGTAAATATTTGTTGAATGGAATGTATGATACCAGTGCAAATAAAAAATTAATAACAAAGAAAGAATAGCCATGAGTAACAGTAGAATGCCCTATGATGAAATGATTTCCATAAACATCATAGTCTGTGGAGCAACTGAAAACAATATTCTAAATTAGAATAGAAAAAGCTAAAATTTCTGTTTTGGGATACACAATTTACAACTTAAAAAATCCCTACTCTTTTAGACTTTGACCTGAAGTTCTTTTGAGTGGTTGCAGATTTCCTTAATGTGTCTGCTTATGGTTTGGTTTTAACTTAGAGGTAATTATGCCAAAAGTGTTATACAGAGTGTGAGAAGTATACAGGTGGGGCTGTGGGTGCAGGTTAGTGATGGAGTATGTGTTTAGCAGACACAAGGCCTTGGGTTCAATCCACCACAACACCAAAAACAAAGAGCGAAAAAAAAAAAAAAAGTAGATTCAATTTTCTTTTTTCTCCCTTATAAAATAAAAAAAAAAAACGATCTTGCTGCTGATACTGAAACTTCTGGGGTTAAAACTCTCGGTAATGTTAGAAAATTCATTTTCCCAAGACTGTCAGGGAGCCCCATAAAATAATTATATTTCAGGAATAAGAAATGGTAAAATATTACAGCTTGTACTATAATCAATGAAAAAACAGAGCAAGTTATCTTAGTGTGATATAAAGAATTCAAGGCAAATAGATTGTAAAAGAGAGAGAGAGAGAGATTTCCACTTTCTTGACAAATGATGGAGAACTTAAAAAACTTGAAATTGGGAAATAATGTTCAGAGTTTAGTTTCTTGAAATTTATTTTTAAATTTGCACTGTTAATAATATTAGCTATAGAGTCTGGGGAATGATACAAACTGGAGCCAGACACAACGATAATAAATGCTTTTTATTTGTGTGGGATTGTAATTATGCAAATTAAAATTTAGATGTGGTTGTTTTTGCTTCAGTGTTGAATGGATTGTAGGCAGAGCTCTTATTGAAATTTGGAAGTAAGCTCTCAGCGATGTATATTGCACCTGTATATCAGGGAAGGACTTGAAGTAAAGGCTGTAGAAATGAAAGGAGGCTTTGGTGAGTTTGCACTTTATTAAATTGGCAGCATGGCTGCATGTAAGTACATCATCTACAGAGGATTCCTCAGAATTTCTTTCTTAGCTTAAATATGCACGCATTTCTGATTTTAAAATTAATATTTGCACATTGAAAGAAATTTGGAAATTGCACAACATAAGCATCTTCTAATTTTCACCACATCCTACCAACAAACCATTTACATGTATATGCTTTTTCTTCCCAGTATCTTTTTAAAAATTTTAAAATTTAATTTAATTTGTTATACATGCTTGAAGAGTGCAATTTCTTTCATATTACATATAAAGAGCACAGTTTTCCAAGTCATTGGTTTTGCATAAAGTATTTTCATACCACTCGAGTTTTTATACATGTACTTAGTATATTGATGTCCAGCTTATTGCCATTATTCCTGTATCTTTTTTTTTTTGCTTTTTTTAAAATTTTTATAATTTTTAATATGTACAACTCATAGTGCATATATTTAGTATCTTTTTACATACAACTGTTTGTATACAAAGTATATTCGTACAATTTAGGTCTTCAATCATGCATTAAGGAAAATGATATCCGTCTCATTCAACCACCTTTTTTTTCCCCCCCTCCCTCCCCTCTTGCTCCCTCCCTTACCCTCCCTTCCCTTGACCATTCTAGTGTTCCTCTAATCCTCCTATGTACCCCATCCAACAATACTTTGAAATAGCCTCCTTATATAAGAGAGAACATTTGGTACTTGGATTTTTGAGACTGACTAACTTCACTTAGCATTATGTCTTCCAACTTCATCCATTTACCTGCAAATGCCATTAATTTATTTTCTTTTATTGCTGAGTAAAATTCCATTGTGCGTATATACCACATTTTCTTAATCCACTCATTTACTGAGGGACATCTAGGTTGATTCCACAACCTAGCTATTGTGAATTGTGCAGCTACAAACATTGAGATAGCTTGTGTCACTGTAATATGCTGTTTTTAAGTCCTTTGGGAATAGACCCAAGAGTGGGATGGCTGGGTCATAGGATGGTTCCATTCCCAGTTTTCCAAGAAATCTCCATACTGCTTTCCATAACGGTTGCACCATTTTGCAGTCCCACCAGCAATGTATGAGTGTGCCTTTTTCTCCACATCCTCTCCAACATTTATTGTTGCTTGTGTTCTTGATGGCTGCCATTCTGACTGGAGTGAAGTGAAATCTTAGAGTAGTTTTGATTTGCATTTCTCTAATTGCCAGCGATGTTGAACATTTTTTCATGTATTTGTTGATTAATCGTGTATCTTCTTCTGAGAGGTGTCTTCTCAATTCCTTAGCCCATTTATTGATTGGGTTATTTGTTTTTTTAGTGTAAAGTTTTTTGAGTTCTTTATATATTCTAGAGATTAGTGCTCTATCTGATGTGCATGTATTAAATATTTGTTCCCAATTAGTTGGCTCTCTATTCACCTCACTGATTGTTTCTTTTGCTGAAAAGAAGCTTTTTAGTTTAAATCTATCCCATTCATTAATTCTTGGTAGTAATTCTTGTGCTACAGGATTCTTATTAAGGAACTTGGGGCCTAATCCAACATGTTGGAAATTGGAGCTTACTTTTTCTTCTATTAGGTGTATTGTCTCTGATCTAATTCCTAGGTCTTTGATCCACTTTGAATTGAGTTTTGTGCATGGTGAGAGATAAAGGTTTAATTTCATTTTGTTGCATATGGATTTCCAGTTTTCCCAGCACCATTTGTTGAAGAGGCTATCCTTTCTCCACTGTACATTTTTGGCACCTTTGTCTAATATAAGATAGCTGTAATTAAATGTATTAGTCTCTGTATCCTCAATTCTGTACCATTGGTCCACCAGTCTGTTTTGGTGCCAATACCATGCTATTTTTGTTACTATTGCTCTATAGTATAATTTAAAGTCTGGTATGGTGATGCCCCCTGCTTCACTTTTCTTGCTCAGGATTGCTTTGGCTATTCTGGGTCTCTTATTTTTCCAGATGAATTTCATGACTGCTATTTCTATTTCTTTGAAGAATGACATTGGGATTTTGATAGGAATTGCATTAAATCTGTATAATGCTTTTGGTAGTATTGACATTTTGACAATATTAATTCTACCTATCCAAGAGCAAGGTAGGTCTTTCCATCTTCTGAGTTCATCTATAATTTCTTTCTTTAGTGTTCTATAATTTTCGTTATACAGGTCTTTCACCTCTTTTGTTAGGTTGATTCCCAGGTATTTTATTTTTTTTTGATGCTATTGCAAATGGGGTATTTTTCATCATTTCCCTTTCAGAGTCTTTAAGCCTCCTCAAAACAATTAACAATTTAGACCTAACAGACATATATAGAATATTTCATCCCTCAGTAAACAAATACACATTTTTCTCAGCAGCACATGGCTCCTTCTCCAAAATAGACCATATATTATGTCACAAGGCAACTCTCAGCAAATATAAAAAAATAGAGATACTACCCTGCATGCTATCGGACCATAAAGGGATGAAATTGGAAATCAACGACAAAACAAGGAATAAGAAAAACTACTCCATCAACTGGAAGCTAAACAACATGCTACTGAATGAACAAGGGGTTGAAGAAGACATCAAAGAGGAGATCAAAAAATTCCTAGAGGTAAATGAGAACACAGATACATCATATAGAAATCTCTGGGACACTATGAAGGCAGTAGTAAGAGGAAAATTCATTGCACTGAGTTCATTCCTTAAGAGGAAAAAAAACCAACAAATAAATGACTTAACATCACACCTCAAAGCATTAGAAAAAGAAGAACAGACCAACACCAAGAGCAGTAGAAGACAGGAAATAATTAAAATCAGAGCAGAAATTAATGAAATTGAGACTAAGGAAACCATTCAAAGAATTGACAAAACTAAAAGTTGGTTCTTTGAAAAAATAAACAAAATTGACAGACCCTTAGCAATGCTAATGAAAAGAAGAAGAAAAAAAAACTCAAATTACTAACATTCGTGATGAAAAAGGGAATATCACAACAAACACCTCAGATATACAGAATATAATTAGAAATTACTTTGAAAACTTGTACTCTAATAAAATAGAAAATACTGAATGCATTGACAGATTTTTAGAGTCATATGATTTGCCTAAACTGGATGTGGAGGCTATACATAATTTAAATAGATCAATTACAAGCGAAGAAATAGAAGATGTCATCAAAAAGCTACCAACAAGGAAAAGTCCAGGACCTGATGGGTTTACAGCCGAGTTCTATAAGACTTTCAAAGAAGAACTAATACCAATGCTCTTCAAACTATTTCAAGAAATAGAAAAAGAGGGAGCTCTTCCAGACTCTTTCTATGAGGCCAATATTACATTAATTCCAAAGCCAGGCAAAGACACATCCAAAAAAGAAAACTTCAGGCCCATATCTTTAATGAACATAGATGCAAAAATCCTCAACAAAATCCTGGCAAATCGGATACAAAGACATATCAAAAAGATAGTGCACCACGGTCAAGTGGGGTTTATCCCAGGGATGCAAGGCTGGTTCAATATTCGGAAATCAATAAACATAATACATCACATCAATAGACTTAAAGACAAAAATCATATGATCATCTCAATTGACGCAGAAAAAGCATTTGACAAAATACAACACCCCTTTATGTTCAAAACACTAGAAAAACTAGGAATATCAGGAACATATCTTAACATAATAAAAGCTATTTATGCAAGGCCCAGAGCTAACATTATCTTAAGTGGAGAAAAATTGAAAGCATTCCCTCTAAAAACTGGAACAAGACAGGGATGTCCCCTTTCACCACTGCTATTTAACATAGTACTGGAAACTCTGGCCAGAGCAATTAGACAGACGAAAGAAATTAAAGGGATCAAGATAGGAAAAGAAGAGCTCAAATTAGCACTATTTGCTGATGACATGATAATCTACCTAGAAGACCCAAAAAACTCTACCAGAAAACTTTTACAACTAGTAAACGAATTTGGCAAAGTTGCAGGATACAAAATCAATACACATAAGTCAAAGGCATTTGTGTACATTCCTGTATCTTTTTATGTGTGTATACATACTCAATATTTCAGAATTCAGTATAACAGTGGTTGCATGTATGTACTTTGGAGCCAAAGTGCTTAGATTAAATTCTGACTTCATTATTTTTGATCCATATGATCTCATATGATAACTGGGTTTCCCCATTTGTAACTCAGAGATTATAATCTATTATCTAATAGATTACCCTAGGTATCAGGGTTCTTATGGGCATTAAATGATGTAATCCTCACTAGAGAACCCAATGAAGAGTCCTTTCCCTCTCCTCATCCAAATCTTACTAAAGATGGCCTGGCTGTGACCAGAGAAGCTGCTGGGCACTTAGTATTGCTGGAGTCAGGTGTTGGAAAAGCCACAGAAATGGGAAGTAAAACCCTTTCCTTCTGCAATCTCTCTCCAGCACTCTCTACCAGCACAGTTTAACAATGCATCAAATGGCAAATGAAAAATTTTTAAAGGACTTAGTTCTATTTTCACAGTTCAGGTAAAAAGGGTGAATTTGGAGAGGGAAAGAAAAATTTGACAGACCTTGTGAAACACAAGTGTGTGTTCAAAAATCTGTTGGCTCTAATATTTCAATCACATGTGCACACAAATGTGTAAAATGGGATCACCTCTGCTGCACACATATTTTTCACCCCAATTTTAACATTTTAACTTAACATTTTATGACATAAAAAATTCTTGATATAGTTGGATATGGTGGTGCACACCTGTAATCCCATGGGCTCTGGAGACTGAGGCAGGAGGATTGCGAGTTCAAAGCCAGCCTCAGCAATTTAGTGATGCCCTAAGCAACTCAGTGAGACCCTGTCTCTAACTAAAATATAAAAAAGGGCTGGGAATGTGGCTCAGTGGTTAAGTGCCCCTGAGTTCAATCCTGATTACAAAAAAAAAAAAAAAAAAAAAAAAAAAAAAATTGGTCTAACTGGTTTAATTTAATGTCTACATAATTATCTATTCTGTGAAAATATTCATTCATTTAGCTGTTACATTGTTGTATATACTTTAAATTATTACTAATTTTCAGTCTAATAAGTCTATTTCTTAAAAAACAAAAAGGAGCTGTTATGGTTTAGATATGAGGTGTACCCCAAAAACTCATGAGTGAGACAATGCAAGAAAGTTAAGAGGTGAAATGATTGGATATTGAGCATTAAACCTAATCAGTTCATTAATTCCCTGATAAGGATTAACTGATTGGTAACCATAGGTAGGTCAGTTATGGCTGTCGGAGGTAGGTCCCTGGGACATGCCTTTGTTATGTGTTTTGTCTGTGGTGAGGGGAATCTCTCTCACTGCTTCCTGGTGCCATGTCCCCAGCTGCTTTCATCCATCACACAGCTCCACCATGATGTTCTGCCTCACCTCAGGGACCAAGGAATGGAGTCAGCCATTTATGGACAGAGACTTCTAAAATCATGAGCTCCAAATAAACTTCTCCTCCTTAAAATTGTTCTTGTCAGGTCTTTTGGCCACAGCAGCATAAAAGCTGACTGAAACAGGATCTGCTGGCTTTAATACTGAATCCTACCAAACATTTAAAGAATTAATTTTAACCTTTCTCAACCTTTTCCAAAAAATGAAGAGGAGAAAACACTTTCAAATTCATTTTATGAGGACAAAATTATTCTGATACCAGAGAAAGTTCAACATATGCAAACCCATAAATATGATGCATCACATTAATAGAATGAAGGACAATAACCAGGTGATCATCTCAATAGTTACAGGAAAAGCATGTGACAAAACTCAACACCCTCTCATGATAAGAGCTTTCAACAAATTAGTTGTAAAAGAAATGTTACTTAATACAAGAAAGGCCATATAGGACAAACCAAAGATCAACATTGTACTTCATGCTGAAAAGTTAAAGGCTTTTCCTCTAAGATCAGGAACAGACAAGGATACCCATGTTGGTCACTTTTATTCAACATAGTGCTAGAAGACCTAGTCAGAGCAATTAGGCAAAAGAAAGAAATAAAGGAAGAAGTTAAATTGTTTTTGTTTGCAAAACAAAATATATATATATATTTATATATATATAAAACCCTAATGACTTCACCAAAAAAGCTGTTAGAATTAATAGACTTATTCTGTAAGGTTGCAGGATACAAATCAACATAAAATCAGGAAGGTTTAAAGACACAATGAATTAACTGAAAAAGAAATTTAAAAAGCAATCCCACTTATAGTAGAATAAAAAATAAAATAGGAATAAATTTAATCAAGAAGTTAAAAGATCTGCATGCTGAAAACTATAAAACATTCATGAAAGTGATTGATGAAGACACAGATAAATGGAAAAATGGGTGGGTATCCAGTGTCCATGGATTAGAAGAATTAATATTGTTAAAATGCCTTTACTGTTTAAAGCAATCTACAAATTCTATGCAATCCCCATTAAAATCTCAATGATGTTTTTCAAAGAAATAGAAAAGTCAGTCCTAAAATTCATATGGAAAGACAAAATATATCAAACAGCCAAAGTAATCCTAAGAAACAAGCACACAAAAAAACTGGAGGCATCATCCTACTTGATTTCAAAATCTACTGTAGTAATCAACAAAGAATGCTACTGCCGTCAGACCAGACACATGGAGAAGTGGAACAGAATAGAGAACCCAAAAATAAATCCATGCATTTGTGTCAGTTGATTTTCAACAAAAACTTAAGAATACTCAGTGGGAAAAGGACAATCTCTTTCATAAATGGTCTGGGGAACAATATTAACATAAAGAGAATGAAATGAGACCACTATCTCATGCTATATGTAAGAATCAACTTGAAATGGATTAACAACTTAAATGTGAGATCTGACATAAAACTACCAGAAGAAACATACAGGAAAACCCATTTCTCTGCCTTTTGGATATGAACCCCAAAATACAGGCAACCAAAGCAAAAATAGATAAATGGAACCAAATCAAACTGAAAAGCTTCTACAAAAGAAAACAACAGAGTAAAGAAAAATCCTCTGAATTGGAAGGAAATATTTGCACACTACACATTTGATAAAGAATCAACATCCAAAATATATAATGTACTCAAACTACTCAAAAGTAAGAAACCAATTAAAATATAGACAAAGGATCCGAGTAGATAAATAGATAAAAGAATAAATACAAAAGACCAAGGGGTATGTGAAAAAATGCTTCAGATTATTAATTATCAGGGAAATGCAGACTAATGCCACATGAGATATCACCTCTAACCTGTTAGAAAAACTACTATCAAAAAGCTGAAAGGTAAGTGTTGAGAGGATGTGGTGGCCATGGAAGGAATCTTCATACACTGTTAGTGGGAATGTACATTGGTAGAGCCATAATGGAAAACAGTTCAAAAAAAAAAAAAAAAAAAACTTCATACATGCACTTAGGGTAATGATATCCATCTCATTCTACCATCTTTTTTATTTTCTTCACCCTTTTGCCCCCTTCCTGCCCTTCCCTCCCCATTGGCCATTCTAGTGTTCCTCTAATCCTCCTATGCTCCCCATCCCAACCTGACTGTGAATTGGCTTCCTTACATCAGAGAAAACATTTGGCATTTGGCTTTTTGGGATTGGCTAACTTCACTTAGCATTATATTCTCTAACTTCATCCATTTACCTGCGAATGCCATGATTTTATTTTCTCTTATTGCTGAGTAATACTCCATTGTGTATATATACCACATTTTTTCTTTATTCATTCATCTACTGAAGGGCATCTAGGTTGGTTCCACAGTTTAGCTATTGTGAATTGTGCTGCTATAAACATTGATGTGGCTGTGTCCCTGTAGTATGCTATTTTTAAGTCCTTTGGGTATAGACCAAGGTGTGGGATAGTTGGGTCATAAGATGGTTCAATTCCCAGTTTTCCAAGGAATCTCCATACTGCTTTCCATATTGGCTGCACCATTTTGCAGTCCCACCAACAATGTATGAGTGTGCCTTTTTCCCCGCATCCTCGCCAATGTTTATTGTTGTTTGTGTTCTTAATAGCTGCCATTCTGACTGGTGTGAGATTAAATCTTAGCGTGGTTTTGATTTGCATTTCTCTCATTGCCAGAGATGTTGAACATTTTTTCAAGTATTTGTTGATTGATTGTATATCTTCTTTTGAGAAGTGTCTGTTCAGTTCCTTGGCCCATTTATTGATTGGGTTATTTGTTTTTTGTTTTTTGTTTATTTTTTGGTGTTAAGATTTTTGAGTTCTTTATATATTCTAGAGATTAGTGCTCTATCTGATGTGAGTGTGGTAAAAATTTGTTCCAATAATTAGGCTCTCTGTTCACCTCACTGATTGTTTCTTTTGCTGAGAAGAAGCTTTGTAATTTGAATTTATTCCATTTATTGATTCTTGATATTAATTCTTATGCTACAGGAGACTTATTAAGGAACTTGGGGCCTAATCCAACATGTTGGAGATTAGAGCTTCCTTTTTCTTCTATTAGGTGTAGTGTCTCTGGTCTAATTCCTAGATCCTTGATCCACTTTGAGTTGAATTTTGTGCATGGTGAGAGATAGAGGTTTAATTTCATTTTGTTGCATATAATGGTGTGAATATACTTTGCATATAACCAGAGATATGTAAAAATGTGCTCTATCAGTATAATATGAAATTTAATATATTCTGCTGTCATTTCTAACAACTTAGAATAAAAAATAAATGAAAAAAAGTAGCTAGTTACCAGAGATGGTCAATGATAACTTCTAATGCTGAAATAAACTATAAATGTAATATATCAGATTATTATTGCATATATCTGTTATGTTTTAAGTGATATATTCTAATCATAGTATAGTCAAATATATGTAATAAAATATTTCATTGGAAAAAATTTACAACAGGTAATTTAATTTATAACTTTAATTCTTTGATATTTTTCCCTTGTTCTATCAGAAAAAAAGTATTTCTCATTTTAAAAAATGGTCTTAAAAATGGTCTACTTAACTGATAGATATTGTAAACTATGTGACTAAGAAAGTGCCTCTTTTATAGCTGCCAGAAAGCTGAAAGGCTAACCTGTTACCCCCACTTACACATGTACTCATTGTAATGACCATCTAATTTGTTATAATTAACATCTCATTTACAGCAATGGTTACTAAAAGAGTAGACGAATTTTAACCAGACTGGGTTCCAAAAAAAAAAAAAAATCAATATAGAACTACAAGATGATCCAACAATCCTACTTCTGGATATATACCTAAAGGAAATGAAATTGGTATGATAAGAGATATCTGCAACCCATATCCATTGCAGAATTATTCACAATAACAAAGATAAAGAAGCAACCTGTATCCATCAATGCATGAATGGATGAAGCAAACTTGGTTCGGATAGAGAAAGACATGATGGAACACTAAACAGTGTTTTTAAAAAGCATAGGAAATCCTGTCATTTGTGATACCTGGATGACATTATGTTAAGTGAAATAATCCAAGCACAGAAACATAATATAGAAACTAAAAATGTAGACTAGGGGTATAATTCAGTGGTAGAGCATTTGTCTGACATGAGTTAGTTCCATCCCTAACACTGCAAAAGAAAGAAAAACAAAGCAAAACAACTTCCATCCCTGCCCAAAACTAAAAAAAGGAAAACTTAACAGAAGCAGAGCATAGAATGGTAGTTACCAGGGGGTGGGGGCAATAAAGAGGGATTGTGACGATGTTGGTCAAAGTATAAAAAGTGTCAGTTAGCCAGAAGAATAAGTTTAGGAAATCTATTATACAAAATGATGACTATAGTTAATAAGGACATATTATGTACTTGAAAATTGCTAAGAGTAGATTTTAAATGTCTTCAGAACAAAAAATGATGATGATGTGAGGTAATTCATATATTAGTTAAATTTAGCCATTCCACTATGTATACATATTCAACACATCATGTTATGCACCATAAATACATAAAATTTTAATTGTCAATGAAAAGACTTAATTTAAACTTTAGTGAAGGTGTATAAGGAAACAGCATTTGCTGCTGAAATGTAAGCAAGTGAATTACTTTGTTAGGCAAATTTGGTAGTATCTGTTACAGTTTTAAATGGTCACATGCCTTGATCTAGCCATTTTATTTTTATTCTTTCCCAAATTAATGTTTTTATGTGTGCCTTAAATCTCTTTATGAGGACATTCATAGTCAAGATGTTTCAAGTAAGAAAAGTCTATACAAATTAAAAGTCCTTCAACTGGGATAGTGGTAGGAAGAGGAAGGTATGGTTTAAAAACTATTGAATATTACCTTTATATGGAATACTGTGTTGTCATTAAAATAAGTAAGGTAAAGTTCCATATACTGATATAAAAGGATCTCTATGACATTTAGGTAAATAGTTAAAGCACAGAATAACTTTTACTTTGATCACATTTTTGCTTTTTAAAAATGAATGGGCTTCCCAGTGGCTCAGGAGGCTGAGACAGGAGGATCATGAGTTCAAAGCCAGCCTCAGCAAAAGCGAGGCACTAAGCAACTCAGGGAGACCCTGTCTCTAAATACAATACAAAGTAGGGCTTGGGATGTGGCTCAGTGGTCAAGTTCCCCTGAGTTCAATCCCCTGAACTGCCCCCCACCAAAAAAAAAAAAAAAAAAAAAAAAATACACGGGCTTCAATCTACTACTAATAGTTCTTATCTTGATGGAAGTGAATAGGTGTTGAGATGTTATTAAAGAAAAACTTCCAAGTTTCTTTCCACAAATTTGTGCAATATAGGTATTAGTTTTCTATTGTATCTATGTAGTACTTGCACACTTAAAATATACACTAATAACAGTAACTAGACATTTAAAAATAGACTATCTTGTTATTTGTTTAGTAATCTTTTTTTCTGACTGGTATTCCATTAATCATTCATATTCTGCTTCATTGTGCTATTTCTTAAATTTTAGCTAAGTAATTCATGTGTTTAAAAATATACTTTAGGAAAATACAGTTTTATTACTTTTTCTAGTTTCATGTATCAGGAGAGTGGTATTTTTCATTGCAAAATTCCCTTACTAACTGGTCAATTCTATATCACTTATTGGAAAAATATTTGCAGGAGTTGTAGTCCTATATTTCCAAAATTTTATTTGATAAAATAACTGTTCTGTTACTTAGGTACTAGTTAACAGAACTAACCTAATTTGGAAATATATTGAAAATCTGTCTTCTGTATAATTTTTCTCCTTATAAATTTTCTTCACTTTGAGATCCACTTTAGTTTTCTGCTTCTACAAATACATCTGTGTTGACATGAACACAGCAGTGATGATATCTTTTGAATACATTATTTCAAGTCCTTCAAATATATGCCCAGAAGTGGATTGCTGGATCATATGGTACTTCAAGTTTAAGTTTTTTGGGAAACTTTATATTATATTCCCACCAACAGTATGTAAGGCTTTCCTTTTTACCACATCTTCTCCAACACTTATTATTTGTCTTTTTGATAATGGCAGGTGTGAAGCGACATCTCATGGTAAAATGTAATTTTATTTTATCTTTTTTTTTTTTTTTAATGTTGTTCAGGCTGTCCTAAAACTCTTGGACTTTAGCAATCCTTCTGCCTCAGTCTCTAATATGGCTGGGACTACAGGTGCACACCTTGCCTGACTGCAATGTTTTTATCTATGTATACATTGTAGAAAGATTCAATCAAAATAATTAAAATATCCATCATCTCAGTGAAATCACTTTTTCTTGATGAGAACATAAAAGATCCATTATTTTAGCAATTTTGAAATACACAATATATTATTATGAATTGTGGTCATGATGTAGTGCAAAATATCACTAAAATTTATTCCTCCAATGCAGCTGAATCTTTGTACTCTTTACTCAACATCTCCCCTTTTTTCATTTATCCCCCTTGCTCCCAGTTTCAAGTACCTCTCTACTCTCTGTTTCTGTGAGAGAGACTATTTTAGAGTCCACAAATCAGTGAGGTCATAGCTTTTATTTTTATGTGTCTGGTTTGTTTCAGTTAGCATAATGTCCTCCCATTCCATCCATGTTGTCACAAATGACAGAATTTTCTTCTTTTTAAAGTTTATATAGTTAGTATTCCATGGTATATACAAACCACATTTTCTTTATCCATTCATCCACTGATGGACATTTAGGTTGGTTCCATATTTCAGTTATTGGGAATAATGCTGAAATGAACCTATAAATATACATAATTATTATTTTTCAATTAATGATAAAATAAATCTTGGATAATAGCAGTATATAAGTACACTATACTTGAGACTGAATGAGTATCAATTTTTGCAATTTTATGTGATTTTTACACACACACACATACACACATATATGCACATAGCTCTCCTTCGGGTTATAGAGGTTATTCATTTTTTAAAAAATATTTTTGCAGTTGTAGATGGACAGTATGCCTTTATTTTTTTAGTTTATTTTTGTGTGGTGCTAGGGATCGAATCCATTGCCTCATGTGTTAGGCAAATGCTTTGCCATGAAGCTACAGCCCCAGCCCCTAGAGGTTATTCTTGATCACAGAAAGTCTACAAAATATAGAGACACAGAAGAAAATTTAATATCATTCTAAACAGATCACCAAGGAAAACCATGTTAACATTTTGGTGTATATTTCCCCATTTACTTGTGCAGGCTTAGGAAGAGATGATTTTTAAAAATAAATTTATATAGAGTTTGCATTTTTTCTGTTAAATACTTACACATGCACATAAACATATAGAGTATTTTTATGCTATTCAAAAATTTCAAACAAATGCCCTTAAATTCTATGTGGTATTTTAGCACATCACTTTTCAATTATTTAATTAATTCCACATATTGAACATTCATGTTGTTAACCTTAAAAAGCTATTATAATGCTCTGAATACTTGTCTAACTAGACTGTGATGGAATCTAATCACCCACTAAAGAAAAATTATTAAAAATTGATTTAGTAGGCAAAGGGTATGACATACTTTGCATTCTTATCCATATTACCAGTTTGTATCCCATGAGTTTCCACTAATTTATGCTCCCAACAGAAGTGAGAATGTCTTTTTCATCACATCCTACTCCGTAGTGGATGTCCTAAGCAAAATAGAGGGAATAATAAATCTGTCAATTTTACTGATGAAAAGTATATTATATAATTGAAACATTATTAAGTTCTTCAATCGAATGGGCAAGTGCCCCCTCAATAACCTTCAGGAAAATGTTGGCTTTTGCTTTTGCCAGTTTTCTTTCAATTCAACCTTCAAAAACACTTAATTTAAAAATATTAGGAAGAACTTAATTGGGAGTTGGGCATGGTAATGCATACCTGTAATCTCAGTGTCTGTGAAGTCTGAGACTAAAGAATTGAGAGTTCAAGGCCAGCCTCAGAAATTTAGTGAGGCCCTAACCAATTTAGTGAGACCCTGTTTTACAATTTAGATAAATAAATAAATAGGGCTGGGGGTATAGCTCAGAGGTAAAAGGCCTCTGGATTCAATCTCCAGTACCAAAAGAAAAAAGAAAAATGGGATTAGGTTAAGTGTAAAATTGATTTGAGAGAAAATGGTGTCTTGAAAATGTTTCATGTTTTTACTAAGGAGCTTATTATCCCTTGCCATTTATTCAAACAATATTTTACATTCCTTAGTAAATATTTTCTTTACATAGCCTCTATATATTGTTAAGGTTTATTCCTATGTATTTTATGATTTTGGTATTTTTATGTAATGAGGCATTCTATGATTTTAGCTGCCACTGAGATTAAAATGTCCTTTCCCTTTGGATCTAATCTAAATAGTAATTCAAGATTAGGGAGAAGTGGTATAATATGGTAATCAGAAGCTCAAGTCCTATAGCCAGGCTTTCCTATCTGTACCTGGATTTAACTCTTAGCAGTGTCCTGGGCAAGCTGGTTTGCTCCCAGCTTTGTACTCTGCTCTGAGTCAGCCAGTGAGGGCACTGGCAGGAAGGCAGTGAGCAGGAGAGTGAGAGGAAGTTTCTTTCTAGGAGTCCCTCCCTGCTTATTTGGTACTGGGTGCTGTGTCCTGCCAAAGGCTGCCATTCTTCTTGGCATCCTCTCCACATAGCTGCCTTTCAGGCCTGCAGGTGGTTTCCTTGCTCTTGCTAGTCTAGGGCTCTGCAGAATCCTCTGAGGATTCTCTTACCCATGCCCATGCCTGAGCAATGCCCCTCACACTCAGTTTGTGTGTATCATCTGCTTCCCACCAGGATCTTGACTGAAAGCAAATAGCACACAGGAATTGCACATATCTTTGCCATTTTTCTCATATTACTGAGAATGCCTCTTGGCTTTCACTATAATCTTGCTTTCGACAATTTATGTAAGATTGATATTCTACATTATGCTCAGGAAGTATTATTCTCTTTGTGATTTTCTGATTTTTATTAAGAAGGTTTGATGAATTGTATCCTCTGTATTATAATGTATGCATATTATTTGTTTTTAAATTGGATTTATTGTCTTCTGAAGTTTGCTATTTATAAACTATCCTTTCAATCTTGGAAAAATCCCAATTGAGTTCACTTTGCTAATATTTAATGTTAAAAATTTTAAGGTTGCTTTCAACCAAATGGCAGATAACTTGAGGGCATCTAAACCAATAGACTTCAACTGGAAAAGTAACACCTTTAACCTGACATTGCTTACACATGAATCACTTTGAACAAAGAGAAATCTTAGTATACCTTTATCTCTCAAAGTTCCTGTTTTGTGCTGTTTACTGCAATTTGTCATCCAGAAGAAATGGTTTATTCATTTTCAAGAAGTAATGTTTTGTCAGGGAAGTGTGAGAGAAAAGGAACAGAAAGCAAAAAATAAAGCAAAACGCACAATAATGTCTAAGAATTATGTCTGAGCTGGAGGAGAGAAAATGGAAGATGAATGGGGTGTCTGTTCCCTTATTTTTTGTGAAAAAAATTACTCCCTTTTTCTTATTCAAATTCAATCAATCTTGGATTTAGAACTGGCAATAGCTTGAAGCCTGAACAATAAAAATCTTTCCTATGTGATTATAATGTATATTAGATCTTAAAGCCTAGGACATCAGTTTCTAGCAATTGGTAATTCCAATATTTTATACCCATTATACAATGTAATACTACATTATATCAAGCATGGATTTTCATTTTGATTCTCATTAGAGCAGAATCCTGAGCACAGTATACCCTAGGGGTGAGGATAATCTTATTTAATATTTTTATGAGTGATTATATATATAGTGTCAAGCACTTGAAATGTTGGAATCATAACATATAATTGCTGAGACATTGACATATGAAAATAAACACTATATAGCTCTCTCATTGAAGACTCTGGTATGATAAACAGAAGTAAGACTACAAAGATCTTGGAACTTTTCAATGAAATTCTACTTGATTTGATGTGATTTAAGGACAAAATCTGAAAATATTAAATTTTATATTTTTATTCAAAATGTTGACAGACACTATCTAGCAAAGATAACATTTTGTTTATTATCAAAGGTAGTTACACATATTAAAAATGTAGAATTTAAGGGGCAAGTTGCTTATTCCATGGTGGTGAGTTTGCTTTTTGATGTGTTGTTATTTATCATCATTTCCTACTCCCCATCTAAGGATGTTCCCTCACTGCAGACCCACTGGCATGTGAGAATTCCATTCCCACAATAAGCTTGCTTTACAGGCTCTCCTTTCCAGTATTCTTTTGTGGTTTAGAGCTAAAAAAGCAAGCGTGAGAACGTATAGTATCTAGTAAAAGCCAGCATTACTGAATGAACTCATTAAAGTCAGATGGGAATTGCAGACTCCAAAAATTAAAACATGTGAACATCTGTTAAAACTCAATCTATGTTTCTTCTTTGAAAAATAAAATAAATCGGAATGACTCTTGGTGTAGCATCTCAAAAGAATAAACAAAGGAGCTTGATAAGCAAAATTAATCTGGCAGATGGTTTAATAAGTTAGGATCTGGGACAATTCTTGGAAACTTTCCTTAATGTATTTTGAAAAGTAAATATAAATCAAGAAAATTCCCAAGCAACTGTACAGTGAAACTAAAAAAAAATTACACTTACTAATAGTGTGAGACAGAAAGTAATTAAAACCAACTAACTTATTTGTGAAGAAAAGAAAGTCAATTGGCATGCATTTATCAGGAAATATTTTATTATCAAGAAAGTTAAAAGTCTGTTTTTAACTGTATTTAAAGTCATTTATTTACTTAATCTTCATTTCTTACAAAGTGTTTTCCCCAGAAGCCTCATGAAATTGTTTTTTCTTCTTTTTTTTTTAGTTGTTTTTGCAGTTGATTTTTTTTCTCAAAATAACAAAATGAAATGCTGGTAAGATTTATCAAAATGCCACATTTCTATAGCATATACATGATACACATCTAAAAACATCATGTATTCTAAGGTTGCTGTAAGCAGTACATTTAATTCTTATTACCTAGGACTGGCTAAAGTCCTAATTTTCCTGTTATAATTATTTATCAATGTTCTCTCTATAGTGTCCAAATTGAAGTGTGTTTTCTTTATCACCCCACTCAAGAAATTCTTCGTTTCGTTTTTTTTTCATATGGCAGTAAATTTTTGTTTCTTTGTTTTGTTTTTTGTTTTTTTTATTTCTTTTTTTTAAATTTTTTTTATTATTTATTTACTTATTCATCATGCACAAGTATAGTATCTTTTTACATACAACTGCTTGTATACAAAGTATATAAGTACCATTCAGATCTTCAATCATGTATTTAGGATAATGATATCCATCTCATTCAACCACCAATTTTTTTCCAACCCCCCCCTTACTCCCTCCCTCCCCTCCCTTTGTGTTGACTGTTCTAGTGTTCCTCTGATCCTATGTACCCCCTTCCAACAACACTGTGAACCAGCCTCCTTATATCAGAGAAAACATTCGGTATTTGGATTTTTGAGATTGACTAATTTCACTTAGCATTATATTCTCCAACTTCATCCATTTACCTGCAAATTCCATTATTTTATTCTCTCTTATTGCTGAGTAAAATTCCATTTTGTATATATACCATATTTTCTTTATCCACTCATCTACAGAGGGACATCTAGGTTGGTTCCATAACCTAGCTATTGTGAATTGTGCTGCTATAAACATTGAAGTGGCTGCGTCACTGTAATATGCTGTTTTTAAGTCTTTTGGGAATAGACCCAGGAGTGGGATGGCTGGGTCATAGGGTGGTTCCATTCCCATTTTCCCAAGAAATCTCCATACTGCTTTCCATAGTGGTTGCACCATTTTGCAGTCCCACCAGCAATGTATGAGTGTGCCTTTTTCCCCACATCCTCTCCAACATTTATTGTTGTTTGTGTTCTTGATAGCTGCCATTCTGACTGGAGTGAAATGAAATCTTAGAGTAGTTTTGATTTGCATTTCTCTAATTGCCAGTGATGTTGAGCATTTTTTCATGCATTTGTTGATTAATCGTGTATCTTCTTCTGAGAAGTGTCTTTTCAATTCCTTAGCCCATTTATTGATTGGGTTATTTGCTTTTTTGGTGTTAAGTTTTTTTAGTTCTATATACATTCTAGAAATTAGTGCTCTATCTGATGTGCATGTATTAAATATTTGTTCCCAATTAGTTGGCTCTCTATTCACCTCACTGATTGTTTCTTTTGCTGAGAAGAAGCTTTTCAGTTTAAATCTATCCCATTCATTAATTCTTGGTAATAGTTCTTGTGCTACAGAATTCTTATTAAGGAACTTGGGGCCTAATCCGACATGTTGGAAATTGGAGCTTACTTTTTCTTCTATTAGGCGTATTGTCTCTGGTCTAATTCCTAGGTCCTTGATCCACTTTGAATTGAATTTTGTGCATGGTGAGAGACAAGGGTTTAATTTCATTTTGTTGCATATGGATTTCCAGTTTTCCCAGCACCATTTGTTGAAGAGGCTATCCTTTCTCCACTGTACATTTTTGGCGCCTTTGTCTAATATAAGATAGCTGAAATTATATGTATTAGTCTCTGTGTCCTCAATTCTGTACCATTGGTCCACCAGTCTGTTTTGGTGCCAATACCATGCTGTTTTTGTTACTATTGCTCTATAGTATAATTTAAGGTCTGGTATGGTGATGCCCCCTGCTTCACTTTTCTTGATCAGGATTGCTTTGGCTATTCTGGGTCTCTTATTTTTCCAGATGAATTTCTTGACTGCTTTTTCTATTTCTTTGAAGAATTACATTGGGATTTTGATTGGAATTGCATTAAATCTGTATAATGTTTTTGGTAGTATGGACATTTTGACAATATTGATTCTACCTATCCAAGAGCAAGGTAGGTCTTTCCATCTTCTGAGTTCTTCTATGATTTCTTTCTTTAGTGTTTTATAATTTTCCTTATAGAGCTCTTTCACCTCTTTCGTTAAGTTGATTCCCAGGTATTTTTTTTTTTTTGATGCTATTGTAAATGGGGTAGTTTTCATCATTTCCCTTTCAGAGGCTTTGTCACTGATGTACAAAAATGCCTTTGACTTATGGGTATTGATTTTGTATCCTGCTACTTTGCCAAATTCATTTACTAGTTGTAAAAGTTTTCTGGTAGAGTTTTTTGGGTCTTCTAGGTATATTATCATGTCATCAGCAAATAGTGCTAATTTGAGCTCTTCTTTTCCTATCTGGATCACTTTAATTTCTTTCGTCTGTCTAATTGCTCTTGCCAGAGTTTCCAGTACTATGTTAAATAGCAGTAGTGAAAGGGGGCATCCCTGTCTTGTTCCAGTTTTTAGAGGGAATGCTTTCAATTTTTCTCCATTTAAGATAATGTTAGCTCTGGGCCTTGCATAAATAGCTTTTATAATGTTGAGATATGTCCCTGATATTCCTAGTTTTTCCAGTGTTTTGAACATAAAGAGGTGCTGTATTTTGTCAAATGCTTTTTCTGCATCTATTGAGATAACCATATGATTTTAAGTCTATTGATGTGATGTATTATGTTTATTGATTTCCGAATGTTGAACCAGCCCTGCATCCCTGGGATAAACCCCACTTGATCGTGGTGCACTATCTTTTTGATATGTTTTTGTATCCGATTTGCCAGAATTTTGTTGAGGATTTTTGCATCTATGTTCATTAAAGATATGGGCCTGAAGTTTTCTTTTTTGGATGTGTCTTTGCCTGGCTTTGGAATTAATGTAATATTGGCCTCATAGAAAGAGTCTGGAAGAGCTCCCTCTTTTTCTATTTCTTGAAATAGTTTGAAGAGCATTGGTATTAGTTCTTCTTTAAAAGTCTTGTAGAACTCGGCTGTAAACCCATCAGGTCCTGGACTTTTCCTTGTTGGTAGCTTTTTGATGACATCTTCTATTTCGTCGCTTGTAATCGATCTGTTTAAATTGTGTATAGCCTCCAGATCCACCTTAGGCAAATCATATGACTCTAGAAATCTGTCAATGCATTCAGTATTTTCTATTTTATTAGAGTACAAGTTTTCAAAGTAATTTCTAATTATCTTCTGTATATCTGAGGTGTTTGTTGTGATATTCCCTTTTTCATCATGAATGTTAGTAATTTGAGTTTTTTTTTTCTTCTTCTTTTCGTTAGCATCGCTAAGGGTCTGTCAATTTTGTTTATTTTTTCAAAGAACTAACTTTTAGTTTTGTCAATTCTTTGAATTGTTTCCTTAGTCTCAATTTCATTAATTTCTGCTCTGATTTTAATTATTTCCTGTCTTCTGCTGCTCTTGGTGTTGATCTGTTCTTCTTTTTCTAGTGCTTGGAGGTGTGATGTTAAGTCGTTTATTTGTTGGTTTTTTTTCCTTTTAAAGAATGAACTCAGTGCAATGAATTTTCCTCTTACTACTGCCTTCATAGTGTCCCAGAGATTTCTATACGATGTATCTGTGTTCTCATTTACCTCTAGGAATTTTTTAATCTCCTCTTTGATGTCTTCTTCAACCCCTTGTTCATTCAGTAGCATGTTGCTTAGCTTCCAGTTGTTGGAGTAGTTTTTCTTATTCCTTGTTTTGTCGTTGATTTCCAATTTCATCCCTTTATGGTCTGATAGCATGCAGGGTAGTATTTCTATTTTTTTATATTTGCTGAGATTTGCCTTGTGACATAATATATGATCTATTTTGGAGAAGGAGCCATGTGCTGCTGAGAAAAAAGTGTATTCATTTACTGAGGGATGAAATATTCTATATATGTCCGTTAGATCTAAGTTATTAATTGTTTTAAGGAGGCCTACGGTTTCTTTGTTTAGTTTTTGTTTGGATGATCTATCCATTGGTGAGAGAGGTGTGTTGAAGTCCTCTAGAATAACTGTGTTGTGGTGTATTTTACTCTTGAACTTGAGAAGAGTTTGTTTGATGAATGTAGGTGCTCCATTATTTGGGGCATATAGATTTATGATTGTTATATCCTCTTGATGAATGTTTCCCTTAAGTAGTAAGAAATATCCATCTTTGTCCCTTTTGATTAATTTGGCTTGAAGTCTACCTTATTTGAAATGAGAATGGAAACCCCTGCTTGCTTCCGCAGGCCATGTGAGTGATAAGACTTTTCCCAGCCTTTCACCTTCAGTCTATTGATGTCTTTTTTATGAGGTGTGTTTCTTGGAGACAGCAGATTGTTGGGTCATTTCTTTTAATCCATTCAGATAATCTGTGTCTTTTGAATGGCGAGTTTAGGTCGTTAACATTCAGGGTTATTATTGAGATGTGATTTTTATTCCCATCCATTTTTATTTGTATTATGATCTTTAGCTTGATTTGGTTTCTCTTCTGGTTGGTATTTCCCTTAGTTTAATATCTCCCTTTGTTGATTTTCATTGTTATTTTTCTCTTCTTCTTCATGAAAAATTTTGCCCAGGATGTTCAGAAGTGCTGGCTTTCGAGATGCGAAATCTTTTAACTTTTGCTTGTCGTGGAAGGTTTTTATTTCATCTTCAAATCTAAAGCTCAATTTTGCTGGATATAAGATTCTTGGTTGACATCCCTTTTCCTTCAGAGCTTGAAATATGCTATTCCAGGATCTTCTTGCTTTTACGGTCTGGGTAGAAAAATCTGAACAAAGTCTGATTGGTTTCCCCCTATATGTAATCTGCTTCCTTTCTCTCGTGGCTTTTAATATTTTCTCATTGCTCAGTATATTAGGCATTTTCATTATAATGTGTCTTGGTGTGGATCTGTTGTGATTTTGTATGTTTGGTGTTCGGTAGGCCTCTTGAACATGGTTTTCCCCTTCATTCCTCAAGTTTGGAAAATTTTCTGTAATTATTTCATTAAATAAATTACTCATTCCTTTGGCTTGAAACTCTGCCCCCTCCTCTACCCCAATCACTCTTATGTTTGGTCTTTTTATGTTGTCCCATAATTCTTGAATGTTCTGTTCTTGGTTTCTTACCATTTTTGCTGTGTAATCTAGATTTTTCTCTAGGATATGTATTTTGTCTTCATTGTCTGAGGTTCTTTCTTCCAAGTGATCTACTCTGTTTGTGATACTTTTGATTGAGCTTTTATTTTGGTTTATTGCTTCTTTCATTTCTGGAATTTCTGTTTGGTTTCTCTTTAGAGCTTCTATCTCCCTATTGAAGTAATCTTTTACTTCCTGTATTTGTTTATGGAGTTCTTTGTCAAAATGATCTTTCACCTCCTGTATTTGCTCCCTCATCTCATTTTTTAGTTCATTCTTAAGTTCCGCTAACATTTGGAATATGTAATTTCTGAATTCCATCTCTGGCATTGCACCAACTGTGCATGGCATGGAATCTACTGAGGAGGTATATTGATATGTTTGTGTCACTTTCTTCCCTTGTTTCTTCATATTGCTTGTGCATCTATTCTACCTGCACTGTGGGACCTTGTCTACTTTGATTTTACCTTAAAACCTTACGTTGCTCCTGTAGTACAATGCTATCAGATCCCCTTATATTTCCTTTACACTTTAAAATCAAACACTTTCTATTCAGAGAATCCCAGTTTCATCACAATGTACAGATTTAGTTAACCCAGATGTTGTTTCCAATTTACTCTGTATGCTTCTGATGGGGTTTTAAAGTTTCAAGTAATGGACAGAGAGGCGATATGTTTAGGAAGAAGGAAGTGAGTGTATTGACTTATTCTTTCTTAGAAAGTATGAAAAGAGAGTTCTATGGAAGTGGTTTAGTATCAGCCGATGAGAGAGGAAAGAGAATGGAGCGAATGAATAGATGGAAAGACCGATTTACATATAAACCTAACTTATGCAGCGGTTGAGAGGAGAAATAAAGAAAGATGGAAAAGAAAAAAGAAAAAAAAAGAAGAGAAAAAAAAAATAACCAAGGAGTAGTAATTAGTGTAAGAGAGAGGAGAGAGAGAGTAATCTAGAAAATAGAGAATAAACCATATATAACACCACTTTGCTATATATTTCAATTGTACACGTTCTAGAAATCTCAATTTGTGCGTATAACTTGTTTTTGCCTCTGTTGAGAATGCAATGGCAGGGTGTAAATAGGGAAGATGAAGGAAGAAGAAAAAATATAAAAGTGAGAAGGAAGAAAAGAAAGAAAAGAGGAGCAGAAGCACACAAACACACTGTCAATCAAAACAAAAACAAACAAAAAACCCCCAAGAAACAACAAAACAAACAAACGAGCAAATAAAAACAAAAACGTTGAACACAAGAACAAGTCTCAAACAAAATGGACCCTTGGAAGCCCTTCGTTTTTTCCTTCCAGTTTAAGCCACCTGACCCAGATCATGTATAGTCAGCAACCCTGTTAGTGGAGTCAAGTCTGCACCTTTGGTCCGTTGCAGAGTGGCACAGTGGAATAGTGGAAGGGGCTTATCCTCAGGCTGGGCCCTGCTTACAGCAGTAGGGAGATGCTACTATGGGCCTTGGAGGCCAGGCAAACTGGCGGCGGGTTCTCTCCTTCCAGGGGGCAGGTGCCTACCTCTTGCTCTGGTTGCAGCTGGGCAGGTCGCACTCCCCCAGGGAGTGGAGGAAGCACTTCGCCAGGTCTGGCCCTGCGTGCAGCAGCCGGGAGATGCTGTTCTGGGCCCCGAAGACCAGGCAAACTGGTGGCTGGGTCTCTCCTTCCAGAGGGCGGGAGTCTACCTCTTGCTCTGGTCGCAAATGGGTAGGTCGCACTCTTCCCGATAATGGAGGAAGCCCTTCCCCAGGTCTGGCCCTGCATGCAGCAGCAGGGAGCTGCTACTCTGGGCCCTGGCGGCCAAGGACACTGGCGGCTGGGTCTCTCCTTCCAGCGGGCGGGTGCCTACCTCTTGTTCTTGGCAGTAAATTTAAAAAGAATAAGAAAAAAAAATCATGATCACTTCTGCATGCTTTATGTTAGGCAATGCAATTCCATTACTGAAGCTGCTGTTTCCATAAGCTGCAACAGCATAGGTGGTACACCTGTATGGCTGGTCCCAACAAGCTGGGGTCCTGTAATATCAGCTCCACACCTACCCAGCCCCATCACTATACTTTCATCTCTAGCAGAGTGCTCAAGGCTGGAGAGATGCTTACAAAATTCTCCTTGACCTTCTTTTTTATTCTCCATGATATTAGATACTGCAAATAAGGGTGTCTGGTGTCCAGTTTTAAGCCATCTGTTTCTTTGAGCGCCCAGATAGAGATTTATCAAGTGTGTCTGGTATTTTTGTGGAAACCATCTGGAAACATAAACACAAAAACCTTCAAGCCATGAGAGGCAGCTTTTTGTGTGGACACCTCCACTCAGTTCACTTTTACGCAGATGCTGTTTCCATGCCTTCTGCCTTTCCAGTGGCAAGTTTCAACGTTGGCATCTGTGCTGCCATTTTTTAGGCATAGACTCTGGCCAGAGGTTGAGATTAAACTTTTGTGGAATTTCAATGTTTCAGCCATTCTTATCTTCTCTTTCATAAGTTCCCCCTTTGTTTTCTTTTTTCCCCCATTACTTCCTCACAGCATACCCCAGCTCCAGCCTCCTTCTTGCTAAATTTTCCCAGCTTTTATCTTCCTTTGGGAAAGGAAATAATACCGCAGACACTGACTTTAGATGATATTTTCATGTAGCATTTTAACAGGAGAAACATGTATAATTTAAAAAATCTTTTAAAAAAATTTAGAATGTTAGTGAATGCATATGGAAAAAAACTGAAAGTGGTACAAAAGGGTGCAGAGTTAAAATTTTATTTTCCTCCCATCCTTGATTTCTGTTTACTTGTTCTTTACTTCAAGGAAAGCTCTTGCTCTTGGTTTCCTGTGCACCTTTCCAGAAAGATAAGAATATATGCATAGTCAATCATAGACATTTATGATTATTCTTACACGAAGGCTAGCATGCTATATATATTCATTTCTGTCTTGCTTTTTAAAATTAGTGAAATATAATGCAGACAATTCTATATGAATATCATGGGTCTATCTTATTCTTTTTTTTTTTTTTTTTTTTTTTTTTTTTTTTTTTTTTTTTTTTTTTTGTGGTACCGGGGATTGAACTCAGGGGCACTCGACCACTGGGTCACATCCCCAGCCCTTTTTTGTATTTTTTATTTAGAGACAGGGTCTCACTGAGTTGCTAAGTGCCTCGCCATTGCTGAGGCTGGCTTTGAACTCATGATCCTCCTGCCTCAGCCTCCCAAAGTGCTGGGATTACAGGCGTGCGCCACCGCACCCGGCTTATCTTATTCTTTTTAATGGTTTCTGAGTATTTTGTTGGATGGACATACATTTTAAAAACAATCCACCTTTGATGATCACACTTGTTATTTCCAGTCTTGCTGCTAAAGTGATGTGGTAGGTATTATTGAGCATTTGTCTATGCAATGAAAGCATAAAATTAGAAGGGAAGTTCCTGGATCAAATTAGTCAATAGAACTAAGTTTTAAAGATCAACATGTAAAATGAAATAAACTAAACTCAGAAAGAAAAAAAAAAAGATATGCATATTTTAAATTTTGGTAAAGATTGTTCTTTGCCCCCAAGAAATTCTATTAATTTTTACTCCTCACAATCACGTATTAGAGTGCCTGTCTTCTCTCTACCTCACCAACATTATCTATATATTTTTTTTTTTTTACGAAAAAGTTGGATCTCTGAGACTCCAGTAGATGAAAATTGGTATTTCATGGTTATGCTATAAAAGAACAAACTGATATTTCAGATGGTAGTTAAGCAAAGTGTCATTAGATCTGTGACTTCATGCTGGTTACTTTACCTCTCTGAGCCTTAGTTCCCTTAATTTCAAATCAATACTATTAGCTTACTATACATAAGTACCATTACATATGTTGACTGAATATTTAGAACAACCCTATAAACTAGCTACCAGTATACTCACAGATGTGAAAAATAGTCTCTTTATCTTTTAAATTGAGATGTGGACACCATTTTATAAGATGTTACACAAATGATAAAGTAAAATTACAATAATTAGCATGATGTTTGGCAATAATTCCATATACATTATTATTGTTGTTTTTAACCAAGACATTAGAAAAGCTTCATCATTACAGATAGAAAAATATATCTTGGTGCCGTGAGTGCACGTGTGAAGGAGCCACGGCACCAGCGCGGCGGAGGGAGATACCTCCAACCCCTTCGGAGACTCAGGGCCACACTTGACTTTCGTGGCCTCCATCACCCGTTCAGCTCTGTGCCCTAGGCAAGGAGGCCGGCTTGTGGGATTGAGTGGCCCGGGCTGAGGGCGCCGAGAGCTCGGGGCGGCCAGGACGATGGTGTTGATAGCTGTGGTAACGGCCTCAGCAGGCGGGGAAGATGAAAGGTAGCCGGATCCAGCTGGGAGATGTAACACCACACAATATTAAACAGTTGAAGAGATTGAACCAGGTCATCTTTCCAGTCAGCGACAATGACAAGTTCTACAAGGATGTGCTGGAGGTTGGCGAGCTAGCAAAAGTTGCCTATTTCAATGATATTGCTGTAGGTGCAGTATGCTGCAGGGTGGATCATTCGTAGAATCAGAAGAGACTTTACATCATGACACTAGGATGTCTTGCACCTTACCGAAGGCTAGGAATAAGAACTAAAATGTTAAATCACGTCCTAAACATCTGTGGAAAAGATGGCACTTTTGACAACATCTATCTGCACGTTCAGATCAGCAATGAGTCAGCAATTGACTTCTACAGGAAATTTGGCTTTGAGATTATTGACACAAAGAAGAACTACTATAAGAGGATAGAGCCTTCAGATGCTCATGTGCTTCAGAAAAACCTCAAAGTCCCTTCTGGTCAGAATGCAGATGCGCAGAAAACAGACAACTGAACAAATTACTAATGAACTTTCTTGCACTTGCTTGTCGCCAAATAAAAGAGAGGCCCATTGATTCCCTGGCCCTGTCCCCCGCCCCCCCCCTTACCTAATCTTTCCTCCCTCCTTGTTCTGGTTTTTCCTCATTTCTTTTCTTTCCTCTAGAAGTTTTAATACTTTCAAGGACTTTTAAAAATAATCATGTTTGGATTGTTTTAGTTTTCTTTCTTTTACTTTTTTTTTTTTTTTTAAGGTGGTTCACTTGAAAGAAGGAGAAGGTAGATCTGTTTAGTTTCACAGTTAAAATGTAGGGTCGTAAAAATATTTGGGTGTCAGATGATTTCAATTTTTTTATTTTTATTTTTTTTCTCCTTATTTCCTGCTTTCACATTGAAGGACAGAGCCTACAATTTTGTTTATTTCTAAAGATAAAAAGAAGCAGCAGCAATATCTTGTTCTGTAATTCATAGACAAGTTTAGTGTGTTTGTGGTACTTTAGGTTTTTAAAAACTATTTGTGGGATGTTAATCCTTAGACATTGCCTTCACTCCACCATTAGTCCTTCTGAGCACTTTCCTCAGGAGTTGGACCATTTTTATCTTTCTAAGAAATATCAAGCTTATTTAGGTTTTTAAAGCATTTTTCCCCCCAACTGATGGTTGAGGCAGTTTGGGTAGGTTGTGTTATATTTTGGTCTGAAAGCATTTGAGTTAAACTGCTTTTTTGGTAATGAGTGAGCTGGTTATTAGCAGATTTGTTTTTCCTGCTATTGATTTTTTATTAGAGTCATTAACTTTAAGAGTATGAGCTGGTGAAAAAAAAAAATTTTTTTTTAATTACCCCAGCTAGAGATATGGCCTTTAACTGACCTAAAGAGCTTTGTTGTGATATGTTTTTTTTTTTTTTTTTCCAATCCTTTTCCTTCAGCAATCCCAATAATAGTCTAACCTTGAAAGTGGAGTTGATGTGTCCTTATAGGTCAGTATCCCTAAATCAACCTAAAGCAGGTGTTTTCTCATAGACATATTAAAAAATACCTAAAAGGAAGACTAGATGGATGCGTGGCACAATAAATGCATTTAATGTCAACTAATGCAGGCTGTTAATTGAAAGTGTGGCCACTGAACATTTGATTGTATAGGGAAAAAATATCTAGACAGTATTTTTGAGAATAACATAGATATGTATTGTTTATCTGTTGGAGAACATCCCAGATTTCCTTATACTCTGTGCCTACAATATTAAGTTTAAGGATTTGGGATAAGAGGAATTGTTAAACAAATTGCTTCTAGGAAAGATAGAAGCATAAGTGTTAATAATGCAGATATCACTGTGACCTCCTCTACTGACAGGACTGGTTTTTGTCAGACATTTTCTGGCACATAGAGAGTGGCTTTAACAGGTTGATAACTTTATAAGATGAGAGACATCTGAAATACTTATTTTACTCCCATTGTCCCATCTTCAATATTTAGAATTTTTTGTGTTGTCAGTAGTGATGGTTCAAGAAATGCTCTCATTAGACTTTACAAACAATGCACAGGGCTTGAGTTGTCTGTTATTTGACTTTAAGGAAGTTTGATTGATAATATTGATTCTCATGTGTAAAATTCTGGTATGATAGTCTCATCTCCAAATAGGTTAAATGACAATATTATTTCATATAATGTTTGTACACACTTTATAACCTTAAGTTTTTATTTGAAAGTGTGAGAGTACAAAGTAAAATAGACTTCTATAGTCTTTAGTGCCAAGAAAAATATAAGAAAGGAAGATGGCTGAGGAATGAGTTTAGAATGTTCTAATCTTAAGTTAGTAAAAATGTAGAAAGACCATGCTGGTTTCTTCATTATCAGTTCCTTAAACAATCCAAACGTAGGCTTAGAAGAAAAGTTTAGCATTAAGCACGTTTACCTTTGTGGATAAGATTCAGCTTGCTCTTGCCAAGAGAAGAGTGCTTGAGTTATAGGAAGTGTAATAAGTGTGAAGAATTCAGCCTTTTTGTAAACTTCCAGATATCAAAATAGATTTTTGATATATAACTGAGTTTTCTGAGATGACACTGGCTCTATTTCTATAACCATTTCACCTGGACTTTCTAAGCAGTCCTATGAATGTATCCCTAAATGTGGTTATCAAAAACCGAATAGCTGCCTCATGACAATTAAGTACTTGTTATTTAAAGGAGGAAAAAAATATTAAAGTTTGAATTGAGTTTGTAGGCTTCCTATCATTTAGTTTCTTTTTCCACACTAGTTAAAGATTTAACCTAAATTCTAAGTGTTTGTAAAGGGTTAACTGTCGTACATCAAACTTGTGTTAAATAATTCCATCCACTTATAGAAGAAGAAGATTTGGAAGAAGTAGAAGTTGGGCACTAGTTTGTATGCCTATGAGTCAGTAAAGACTAAAGTAATACCCCATGTTGAGTTGATTATTTTGACATATGATAAAAAAAAAAAAATCTTTGAGGTAAAATAGTAATTCTGTTAACTGGAAGATCACAGGATATATCCATCATATTTTTCAGGACAGATAGTTTTTACAGTGGGGCAAGTATGTTAAAATTATACTGTATGGAATGTTTCTGGAACTTATTTGTGTAGAATCCAACTTGCTGGGTCATAAGGAATTTGTTTTTCACTTTTATCAGACAGTGGTACATTTTAAATGATTGAACCATTTGTGCTTTTACTGAAGTATATGACAGCATCCAATTTTTCTTATCTTTTTCAACACCACTAAGTATTGTTGACTTTTTAATATTTATCAGTCTGATGAGTTTGGCAAGCATCAATACTAGTGAAGATGAGAATCTCTGTATATTTATAGGTCATTAGGTATCCTTTTCTCTGAAATTTTCTATTGGGTTTAAAAAAGTCTTCTTATTGTAGTCCATGTGTATTCTAGCCACAACTCTTTTGGATGTTGATTATGTTGCTATATACTTCATCTGATCCTTTTCTGGGGGGAGCTCTATCTTTGTATGCTGGGTATTTTTTCTCTTAAGATGTTTAAGTATATATATACATATGTATATTAGAATATCTTAAATAACATATATATATATATATATATATATATATATATATATATATCCTCCCTTTATGTTTTTTTTTTGGTATCCTATTTAATAAATAACCTCTTAAACCAAAGATCCAAAATATTTTGCTCATATTGTTTTAAAAACACCTGTCTATATATCATTCTTCCAGATACTTAATTCCCTTCTTTACAGGTCCCAATTGTACCCATTTCTTAAATAAATGGATATAGTTAAACAAAGAAGTACATTGTAATAAAATTTCCAAATGCGGGCTAGGGTTGTGGCTCAGTGGTAGAGCACTCACCTGGCACGTGTGAGGCACTGGGTTCAATCCTCAGCACCACATAAATAAATTTAAAAAAATAAAAGCATTGTGTCCATCTATAATTAAAAAACAAAACAAAACAAAACAAACTTCCAGTTTGGGCAAGACAAGGCCCTATTGCAGTTAATGAGCTCAACTCCCAGGGATGTAAAGATTAACTGAGAAATTAAAGTACTTAATAGGACAACTGGGAAACAATAAATGCTCAACTAATGGGGGGGAAAAAAACTTTTGTGTTCATTATTATTAATAAAACATTATTAGTAGCATAGGAGGCTGGATAGTAGCTAAAAATACAGATATACATTGGGATTTATTCATTTATTTAAATAAAAATGAGTATATGATAAAATTAAATAAAATAAGACATGCCTAAATTAAGTTTCTTTCTTTCTTTCTTTCTTTCTTCTTCTTCTTTTTTTTTAACCACTTGCTAAATGTGTGAATTTGGAAAAGTCACTTTAACCTCTTGGATTTTCAGATTTACATCTATGGACTGGACATCATAGAATTTTGATAATTAAATGAAATCATGTATATAAAGAATGTGTACATCTAAATAATTTTGCTACCCAGAAAACAACAAGCATTCGAGAAAGTGTATTGTTATTATTGTTATCTTAATGGTAGTAATTCATGATATCATAATTTTAAAATCATGGTGTTTAATTGGGGGTACAGTAATTAATACATTTTAGACTAGAAAGATATGTTGAATGTTGTTGAAAAAATTTTAAAATTGACAGGAATGTGGCTCTCCCAGCCTTATGCCATAGGCATAATTGTATTCAATTAGTTTCTGGTTGTAACTAAATTTTGAAATATAAAATATAAATGTGAAATATTTTCATGTCCATTTTGCAGACAGTGAAAATCGAGCAACCTAAATGATAGTTGGTCACTCTCTGGGTTCTTTAGGAACCCAGAGAACAGTGGACTCACAGCCATGTTACCATAGACTGCCTCACTTAATTTCTGTTTTTCCCCAACTCCAGCTCCAGGCAAGACCACAGCTTTGAGTTATGCATACAGTGGGTGGAAGAAAGCAGGAGTAGGTGGGGAAGACTGATCTGGGTAGGAGGTAGGCTGATTGCCAGATTCCCCAGGGTGATAAAGAAAGCTTTTTATTATAATTTAGTAGAAAGTCTTATGCCAAATATGTTTCCATAAATACATACAAATGTTGGTTCTTGTTGAAAAATGCAAATCAGATGGTTTCAATGTTTTAAACCTTACTTGGAATATCTTAAATAACAAGCACAAACATTTATGTGTGTACATATACACATTCAAATGTATACCAAATAAGGCACATAGAAAATGTATTATAAAATAGTACTAATAGGCCCCACCAGCATCCTAACATCAGGGAGAGATGCAAATCCACTGTAGCAACCCTGGAAATACTGCAGGAACTTTCATCACCACAGCAAGTATTCATTAGACCTTTCTTTAGGTTGTACTTAGATAATCACAGCCAAAAACAGACAGATATAAACATCTGGTCTGTCTGGCTGCCTCATTCCTTTTCCAAAAATATTACTTACAGGGTATCACAATCATCTTAGGCCTATTAAGCATGCCAGAATTTGATCCAAAGTCTGACTATTTCAATATCAAGTAGAGCGGGCCTGATCCTTCTCTACTGCTAATGCAGGTATTAGAAATCTCTGTTAGAATTAAGATGTAGGTATCAATTATAGAGACCTAGTAGCCAAGCTAAACTAAGATTGTCCCTTCTGGGGCTGGGGATATAGCTTAATTGGTAGAGTGCTTGCTTTGCATTCATGCATAAGGCCCTGGGTTCAATTCCCAGCACCAAAAAAAAAAAAAAAAAAAAAAAAAAAAAAAAATCGGGCATAGGTGATTAATGTAAACAATTTGCCTTATTAAAACTTCTCTGACATGATCAAACCATTTTTTAAACTATGGTGGCCAATGTACTTTTAAATAATGTATTCTTAGGAATGAATTTTTAAGACTATTGGCTGATCTAGAAAATTGTAAACTTTTCTAAATACAATGCAGATTGATGACAGATACTGTATTTCAATTGTAGGCTAAATCCTCTTTAAATTTTTTTTTTTATGGAGAGGTAATGAAAATGTCAATAGTAATAATAACAAAAATGTTATTATAAAATATACATAATAATAAACCCCACAAGTATTTTGCATCTTTCAGTAACTTGAAGTAGGTCAGAACACTAAGTATTTGGGCCTTAATAACGGGTTTTATGTTTTGCCTTAAGAAACTGAACTTGTTTTCCAAGTAGAAAGTAACATATTATTCCAAATTTAAATAAAATTCTTAGTAAAATGACAGGTATGACCCTTAGGTACAATTTTTTATTTCTTAGAATGAGGTGCAAATGACCACAAAGTTGGTAAATAGTTTATAATAATTCTCTTGCAATTTGACTTTGTTCAAAATTGTTCCGAAGAAGTACTTAAATGATTTAGTAGAAGCTCTCACTGCCATATATGGGAAAATAGTTCAAGTGCATA